>VDFB02379711.1:80438977-80968707 GCA_007258455.2 Sequoia sempervirens | reverse complement strand
CACCCTAAATAAGGCACAATTAAGTCTATTTAGTTTTAAAGGGGCCCTAAACTTAATGTGAATATGAAAAATATATCATAACAATAATCAAGGCATAATTAAGCTTATTTTAATATTAATTATTCCCAAATTAAGTGTGGAAAAAGGAATACTTTTCTGACACAAGTATTAGCTATATTTGAGGGCTTTTAGGGAAGATGTTAGATTCTTTATGAAGCATGTATTAATATCTTGAAAACCCTTGGAAGTTTTTTGGAATATAATTTGGAAAAATAAATTGCAAGGATTACATAGATGGCTTTGAAGAAAGGGCATCGAGTTTTATTGAAGAGATCCATAATACACTACAACATCTATAGGTAAGCAATTTATTTTTTCTGTTGACTATAAGTTGTTAACAAGTAGTTGAAACCTCTAAAAAGGATATTTAAGGAGTTTCTTCCATACAACTATTATTTTTTTAATACAAATATGGTGTGTGGCATATTGTGTAAGATTTGAATGCAAGCTTTGATGGGTTATGTGACCTTTCATGTTCAACTTTAAAAAATGGTTAGTGATTAAAAACATAAAAGGAAGTTTAGTCTCATGTATGCCAAGCACGCCTTTGGGAACTAGTATGTTGATGAGGGTATGGGAGAAGGAGAATTATCTAGATGCCAAGAGGATGAGTACCCATCAAATCATCCAATCAAGAGTGGGGCAATCATTCATTTCCAATATATGAGGATTCATAAATGGTTACATATTCATTTGAATGTATCTTCTGTTAGTGGTAACTTGGAGGTAAGTTGCTTTGTAAGAGAAGATGCAACTCAAATTACTTTTATGAGTATTGTAAGATGTCAAGTAGTTTATATATTTTTCCTAAAACATGCCAATCAAGTAATCTGTATTCTTACTTCTGGTGCTTGTGAAAGTGCATTCCAAAATATTAAAATATTTTTTGAGTATCTTGTAGATGAATTTATCAGTGTTACCAATGGATCTTCAAAGAGTTATTCTTGGAATTTTGAGGCTATCTTTTCCACACCTGATGAGGCCTACAAAGACTCATCCAAGAAATCAAGTAGATAAAGTGTAACAATATCTATTGGAGGTTGGTGGAAAGTTAGAGGATGGAGGAATTTCCATCATATCAAGTCACCTTCTTACTTTGAGATGATGCTTTTGTATGCAAATTTTTCTTTCTTTCTTTTTGTCTTTCCTTGTTAATGTTGATCGATTTCAAGAATACATATATATTGTGAAGTTTACTTTTTGGAGACAAATAAGGGATTTGGTGTTGAACTTAATATGGATTGTTGTCTACTGATTTTATGAGACTATGATTGATAAGTATACCCTTAGAGGGTCAAGTGTGAACTTGATGGATCCCTATGTTTTCAGAGCTCAATGTGGATTTTTTTCAAATAAATCAGGAATCAATAGTTTGGTAGTTTAGGAAAATGGTAGTCCAAGAACATAGGAATTCATCTCAAAGCTACACCTTCTAAGGGTCACAAGGCATCTTGATGGAGTTCCACCTAATTTAGGATTTGTTTCTTCAAGGAAATATCTTCTCAAGTATATAAAATTATTTTGTAATCAACAAGCTTTTTGATATAAGATTTGAAGGGGGGTCCCTTAGTAAGGCGAGTTCTAAGATTTCAAGGAGACATTTGTAGGAACAATGTAATAAGGGGGGAATGTTGGCATAGTTAACTTTTATATTACATTATTTAAACTACTACAAGATATGTGGTTATGACTATGTGGTTATGTTGTTAGTTATGATGCAGTTTTTGAACTATTTCACTTGTCTAAATATTGTTTATGTTCATCAAATAATGACTAATCTAGTATTCACCTTCACCTACAACTTCACCTAATATGTTATCCTATATTTTATGTTTTACAAGAATTGGGGAATAGTTGTATTTAAAAATAGCTTGTTATGTTATCATATCACCAAATTTGTGAGGGCCTTGTGCCTTGATCAACCCATTGAAATTGAACAATATTGAAAAAAAAAAAAAGTGCCTAAGATCTAGATTCATTACCCTATTTATTGCACCATATTGAAATGTGTCACTATTAATTACTCTCTAGAATGTTTTATTATTAGATTAGGACATGATTATTCAACAATGTTAATGACCATAACAAATGTCATTAAATACTAGTATATGAAAATAAATTGTGCCAACAGTGTGTTTAGTTAGTGTGAAGACCAAAATCTGCTTTGAACAAAGACTGAAAGATATGGGTTAAATCTGTTAGTTTTGAACAAGTGAGATGAAAGCCCTCCCTATGAAATTATTGAGTAAACATAAAGGCAATAATAACATTATCACAATAATCATAAGCAATATAATCATAAAATATATTCCTAAACTACTCAAGCATCATCCCATAGGGGGATTGGTGCTACTTTGATATGAAAAGTAGCCCTTTCCCAACCCCTTGAGATAAGCTAAATGTTGCAAATGATGAAGATGGTGTGGACAAGATCAATTCTCAAATGAAGAGATTAACCTTGTATTAGATTTTTGTCGAGTTGTGGATTGATAGTGGACAAAATCAGTTCTCCATGTGAAGAGAATGATTTTGCATAAAGATTGTGGAGGATTTGCTTGAGGATGAAGCCTCTATTTTATAGATTTTCAAAATGCTAAGTATTGAATAGAGACCAATGTGGGACTAAGATTGGACAAATGAAAGAAGGACACTTGTCAAGTGGTGAGTGGTTGATGCATGTGCAAGATTTGGGAAGAGTGCCCATGAGAAGGAGAATTTGAATTCAAATTTGAGAGTAAATGCTAAGTGGGGGACAAGAAAATGAGCAATAAATGCAATGTTGGAGGGACAAATCAACTTGCCTTTGAATTCAAAATTGAGGGAATATTCCCCATAAATGCCATGTTGATGGAAAATCTTGGATTTAATAAATCAATAAACTGATTTATATGTGCAAGTGGCTAGATCTAGAGAATGCAAGTGGGTGAGATTAGCATTTAATCATGGTTAGATTAAATTAATGATGATTAGGCTGATTTGACCAATTTGACTTGATTTATTGATTTAAATCAAATCAAAGGGAGATGAATGATGATCTGAGATTTAATTAAATAAATTAATGATTTATTTAATCAAAGAGATGATAATAGGATCAAGTTTGATTTATTTGATTTAAACTGATGACTTTAGGAGATTGATAAATAAACTTGATTTATTTGTCAAATGGATGCATTATGTCAATTTGACATGTCTACATTTTTCCCCTCTTTGAAGCAATGTACTTGTTGCATTGGTTCAAAGAATAAACTTGTCACGATCGAAATCAAAAAAATTCTAATTTTTCAGATGCCCCAACAAAAAGAAGTACACTAGTACATTGCCCCCTCGAGAGATCGAGCAAAAAGATTCAATTTGAAGGTCGATCTTGCGATAAAGAGGTTCAAAATGGGTGGTTATGGATGATGACGCAAATGAGATGATTTCAAGATGCTTAGAATAACAAATCTATATTATCCTAAACAACTTAAATTATGATATGATGCGAGATGGATGATGTGATTATGCAATGGATGATTTATGAGATGCTTAGACTAATAGATCTATATTATGATGATGATATGAATGCACGATGGATGCATGATGGATGCATGATGGATAAATTGGTGATGATGATTAACTATTCATGCTGTGATGTTAGTGCGGAAAATGAAGAAATTAGATGATGACAAGAGGATCCAATAAGCCAACATTATGAGAGATGATAATGAGAAATGATGATGAGAAATGATGATGATAGATGGATGATTTGCTTATCAAGGATTGGGATTTTCAAAGGGTCACTTACTTTATGTTTGATAACATGCATAAGTACGATGCATCAAGGTATAAAGGACTAGGATGGCATTGTACTTAGTGTGATGGACTTTGACTTGACAAATAGATAGGAGTATTCATGTTCACACCTGACATACAGAAACCTTGCTAGGATGCACTTTAGAGGTTTTAAACACCTCGGACCAAAACACAAAAAGGTATAACCAATCAATGCAATAGTCAACAAGTAGTTCGAAACATCCTCCATACATATCTAACAAAGCAAGTATTTGCCAAGCTATTTTACAAGAACGTCCAACAAGCACAATAGACAAAAGAATGATGATCGTTGCCCCATTCCTATCTCTCTAAATCGTTCATTCGGATATCATCGAGAGCTCCTTGGAATGAGCGCAATAAGACAAATCAAAAGAAAAGATCAAGTATGCAAACAAGCCAATGTTCTTCAAATCTATAGCCAAAGGGATTTGTTTTGATAGGATAAGAATCCAGGTGATATCCAAAATGATGCCCATTGTCAAAACGATATATCTTAGGACATGCATTGTATAGGATGATGATGGTTTGATAAGTTGATTGATAGACTATTGATATAAAGTTGACTGACATGTTTGAAAATGATCAAGAGTTTGATTTTGTTTTAAAGATTGGTTGTTTGCTTTTGATTTTATGATTGAAGCTTGCTTTCGCTGACTGCTATGATTGTTTCTGCTTGTTTTGCCAAAGGATGAAGGTGACGACCAGTTTATTATGGATGACTGATTATTTCGAGTGAAAGAAAAATGAGACGGGTGGATTTTTCAAATATTTGGATGTTTTTGACGTTTCTGGAATGTTTTGAGGCTGTTTTTGGTGTTTTTGGATTTTGCGATGTTTTTGATTTTTTGATTTTGTTATGTTTTTGGATTTTGATGTTTTTTGAATTTTTTTGGATTTTTGATGTGATTTGAATGTTTTTGGATTTTGATGTTTTTTGAATGTTTTTGGATTTTGATGTCTCAGGGGCTGATCAAAGATTGGCCTTGCCTACATTTAAGCTTAGAGATGATGTAGTTAGGATTTCAATGTTTTTGATGTTTTTTGACTTTTATGAATGTTTTTGGATTTTTGCATAATTTTGACGATTCGGATATGGATATGATGATATCAGTGCTCTGTTTGGGATTTTGCTGAAAACCAAGCTAAGGTTGATTGATCGGGTCAATGGATTGATGATGATGATGATAACATTGTTGAGGATACACAACAATGTAAGGATTTGAATGATGAGGATTGATGATGATAACATTGTTGAGGATGCACAATAATGCAAGGATAGTGTTAAGCAACATAATGATATCCCGCGATGATGATGGGTTGATTAGATTTGATTGATCATAATTGATGAAGCTTGATTTAGAACAAAAGTTGTTATGAATGATTGGATGTGACATTTGAAGGGTGTGTTAGATGCAACTGATATTGATTGTTTAGATTGATGTTCGATGAATGATGAAGATTGATATGGAATGTCTTCTTGTCAAAATATGCCATGGGCTAGTGATTTGGATTTTTGCTCACAAGTGGTGGACCAATTTGATTTCATGTTTGCCAATGTTTAGACCACCACATAAGTTGGAGGATATAGATCAAGATTTATTCTAGAAGCAAGGTGTAAATATCTTCCCCCAATGTCTAGCAATGTATGAAATGTGATGGATAGGTGCCTAGATAGGTGTATGGATGGATGGATATGGTAAGCATGCAAAGGATGCCAAGGATTATCTTGTGATAACATAATGTGCTCAAATAATGAATGTTTATTTGGATAGTGTTTCATAGCTCAAATAATGCTGCATAGGATAGGATCAATAAAAATTACCCATGTCAAGATGTTTACCATAAGCAAGTGTATAGTGTGCCCCAAATTTTCATCAAGATCAAGATAACTCAGATGATGGATGCAGATAGATGAAAATGGATTGGATCAATGGTTTATGGATGAATGGATTTATTATGGATAAGATGGATGGAATGCTCAATTTATTATGGATGGGATGAGATACTTTCATCTGAACTGGGACATGTAGATGCTGAATTCCACACATGATGCCTATTTTCCAGGTTTTCATCATGGTCTTGCCCAAAGCGCCACCCATGCGGTTTTCACTAGAGGATGATTTTATCTTTATTATTTTTAATCCTTTTTTTGATTTTTTTGATTTTTTTTTCAAGATTTTAAGCTCATGCTGAAATCATGAGGTGTTGTTGATGTAGATGCCCCTGTCATAATATTATCGATATCCTACTTGAAGGAGCTACTTTGCTAAGCTACATGCACTTGAATGCAACTTTTGGGATTCTTGATCTACTTCATTGATATTAGGGTTAACTTTGTCTATGTGTGTACATTGCGATAGAGTGCCTTCAGAGTCCTTATGGTGAAGGGTTGTTGCCAATACATGGTCCAATGTAAAAATTGGATGTATCATGCATGGGCATGGATGGAGTGTGTTTAGGGATAAAGAGATGGATTGGTTGTGATTTGGAACCTTTGACTCTCAAACTTGGGAAGATGAGCAATGATGGTGGATATGCGTGTCGTGGAATTAGGACCAGCAAAGCGATACACTTTGTATGTCATGAAAAACTTCCTTTTGCTTTTGTGGAATCCTTGATGGATACTTTCCTCTTTTATTTTCCCATAGTTTCTTTGATTGTTGATGGAGTTTATTAAGGATGATCTTTCTTTGTATGCTTTGGTATCCATGCATCACAGTTTTTCCATTATGCTTCCTCGGCTTCTTTTGATTTGATAACATTTTTGTGCTTTTCATTCAAATATTTATTTTAGCGTTGGTCCCCAATTCATGGATAGGGGTGATGGGTGGATGAATATGGGTAAAAGCACAAAGCTATATCACCTTTATAAAACAATAATGTTGATCCAATTTTTAACGAATCACTAAAAGTGGCATATATGTTTTGAATTTTGAAATGATGTAAACTAGTAAAATATGTACTTTTTAGTATATTTTATGTTTGTATTTTTAAAAAAAATTAAAAAAATTATTTAAACTAGTTTTTAATAAATTAAAGTTATAATTTAGTTGCTGATAAAAAGCTAAAAAGTGAAGTTGCATGGGATGTCAAACTTTTTATAGTAAATTTTATTTTTTTTCTTTCAAATTTTTTGTGTGTATTTATAACTTGAAATTTTAGTGCATGGATATTATTTTTTCCAATTTGATAAATATATATTTTTAAATAAATATTAAAATGTGTGTGAATAAAAAAATAGCTATTTTCCTTGGACATCATCTTTCATATTAAATATTTATCTAAAATGGAAACAAAATTATACCATCTTAAGATAGATTCTTTTATCTAGTGCATCATATTTTTTTCAATTTTTTTAAATAAGTTTTAGTATTTTTCCTTAGCATAGTAATCAACCTTATATTTTGTGCTGAAAACCTACTTTTAGTAAAAAATAAAAAATAAAATACAAAAAAAATTAAACTATTAAAATAAATATATTTTTGAAAACTACACTTGGATCTACAAAAGGGTATTTTTATATATTTTTTAAAATGTTGTTTACATTAACAAGAGTTATTGAAACTTCAAGTTTTTCAAATAATTTAATTTTTTTGGTAAATTGGACTCAAAGTGATGCTCCATACATTTTTAGCCAACAATTTTAGTTGAAAAAGTTGTGGAAGCATCTAACTTAGCTAGAATGAATCTTACTAGATCATATGTTTGACCAAAATTAATTTTTAGTTAGAAATACTTAAATTTAGTTGTGTTGATAAGTTGGCTGAAAGTGTGACACAACTTTGTGCTTTTACCCATATTCGTGACGTGGCTAATTGTAGTATTGGCATCAATTTCATCATAAGGACTCTTTGTGCTCCCTATGTTGACGTTTGCTTGAGATGAAGTTGCCCCCAGTATGGTGATAGTATCACCTTCATTCCTTGATTCTGCTTGTTTTGAGATATCTTGTTCAATAAACATGCTTTGACAAATGACCACTGTAGACGACATTATATCCATTTGCTACTCTGCTAATTCTGGATTATACTATTTTGCCTGATTTTCCTCCTTGAGTGGATAATGTTTGATATCTTTATTCATGATTTCCTCAATCTGATTTTGGGATATATCCGATCGTGATGTTGATAACTCCATTTGACTGTAGGAGTTAATAACCTGCTCTTTTTATGTAACACAATCTTGTTCTAGATGAATATCATCTACATGTCCATCCATAGAAAGTATATTATGGATAGATGGAGGAGTATGTGCTATGTGGATATAATCATCTTGTGCGGATAGGAGAATATCCATTAGATCATTGTAGTATCTTGGAGATAAATTTTTTTTATCTTGATTTATTTTGGGATTGCTTTCGATATGCTTTGGATCAAGCTCTTGACATGGGTTGGTTTCAAAGGATGGATCGCTTACAAATGGTGCTTGGATATCTTCATTAGACATGGTAAGTGGTTCAACATCCTCAAGTGTGAGTTCAGGGTTCTTTCAATATCTGTAACCATGCGGTCAAAGGGGATCAACATGTTTTGAAAAGGACCATTGCTAGACTTTGGAATAAATTCTTGAGATATGTTCTCTAACTCGTAAGGCGATGTAGAGACATTTTCAAAATGATCATAAGTGAACTGATTGTGCATTATGTCAATTGGATCAAATAATCCTAACACTCCTTGAAAGAGATCACTAAAAAGTGGCTCTTGATGTATGGTGAGTTGATCATCGGATTGTGTAGATACATCCTCAATATGCTCCTCGATGGAGAGATTTTGATCATTGTTTTTGACAATTGCAATGGAGAGATTGTGAATGTCTTCACCCATAGAGTCAAGTGATGTTGATATTTCTTGAATTGGCTCATTGTCGAGTTTTGTTGGTGGATTTTGATCATGATTCAAAAGTGACTCTTGACATATGTTGATTTGATCATTGGATGAAGTAGACGTGTACTCAGTGATGGATTGATCTTGATCCTTGTTCTCAATAGTTGTCATATTTTGTGTTTGTGCTCATGTTGGCTAGGTAGCTTGAGATTGTTGAAGCCCTTGTTGGTAGGCTTGATGTGCTTTTAGTGTGATGTTACAATATTGACTTATTGCACTTGGTTTTGGTGGTAGTGGTGGTGTATTTGGAATCGTGTTGCATGCGGTGACAAGTGATTGAGATACACTTGGAGTGATAGTGAGTGTTTGAGATGTGATGGGCATGATAGTGGTGGTTGGAGTGATCGAGGTGATAGGCCCTTGGGAGACCCTATTTTGATTTGGGATCAATGTTGTTGTTTGATTAGATACCATCCATTGGTGTGATGTCGATAGTATATTCGAAGGATTTGATGTGATGGTTTGATTGCTGTTAGGTGGATTGATTTGGATGGAGTGATTGGTGCTAGGTAAAGGGGGAAGCCCTAAACCAAGGAATGATGTTGATATGGGTAATGGTGGTGGAGATGTCTCTTGGCGCATTGAATCAACTATTTTGGAAAGTGGCAATTTGATCTAGCCAAATTTGTTCTTGATTTCAATCTTGACTCATTTGATATAGTTGATTTGGCTCTTGTTTAAGTAGATTTGGAGTGTGTAGTTGTGTTTGATTTTGGACAATATTCTGATTTGTGATGACACTCAGCTTTGGCATGATGGGTTGAAATTGACCATTGTTCATGTTTGGAATATTCGTATGATTTTCAAATGTATCCATCCCAAAGTTTTCCGAATTCATGTTTTGAAAACTTGTTCTTGGTACATTCTCCTTTGGCATGTAGGGATTTGGTGGGATGACGTTTGTTTGAAGGCTCATGCATTGATTGTTCAGTTGATGGATCTGTAGGTTTGGATTTAAATCTCCCATTGGGAAATGTGCTCCAATCTTTGATTTGGACATACTCACACTTGTTCTATTGACATTTGTCGAAGGTAATGGTCCCATGTATGGATTGTTAAATGTGAGTTTTGATAATCAATTGGCATTGCAAGGCTTTGAAGATT
This sequence comes from Sequoia sempervirens, assembly GCA_007258455.2. Lineage (NCBI taxonomy): Eukaryota > Viridiplantae > Streptophyta > Pinopsida > Cupressales > Cupressaceae > Sequoia > Sequoia sempervirens. The sequence continues at coordinate 80,958,847 of VDFB02379711.1, read as the reverse complement.
CAATTGATTTGGATTGCTCAAGATGTATGGATCAAGTTTGTATTCCATGTTCTCCTTGTGTTTTGACCTTGTTATGAAAGTGACTTCTAAGGTTCTTAGGACCAATGACGAGATGGAGGATGAAATGTGTAAATTATGAGTGTTGAACGTTTAGGGACTTTGGATCAATGCTAGACTTAGGGTTTGATTTTGATTGGTTGATTTGGATAGTGAACTTGTAAACCCTAAGATGTTGGATGTGATCTTACGATGAACTTGTTCAAAGTATGGTTGATTTAATTAAATGTATGAGAAAGGATGCATTCCCACACACCTAATTAAACAAATGACTTTGATTTGATTTAAGGATGATTTACCCAAGTCTAGAATGATGTTTTCAAAAGCTCTAAAGTTGTTTGTGGGATGGGTTTTTGATAGATGTTTTGGGATGGATGAAGTGTTTGATTTGGACCTAAATGAACCTAAGAAGAACTTTTTTTACTATGGCCAAGATATTGAAGAACATGCTTTTCTCGAAGAGCAATCAAAAGACCAATGTTTGCATGAAAATCATATGACCAAAAGATATCAAGCACATGAGTGTGGTCCAATTTGTTATCTTTGCTTAATGAGTTCTTTTTACCACAAAACACTTCTTGATTAGGTTTCAAACTCAATTTCCAATTTCACAACTTCTTTTCGTCCCACAAAGTGCTATGTGGAAGTTCCAAGAAATTAGGACAAGGGTTGCCTAATGTTGACCTTTGTAAGAGCAAATTAAGATGTAAACCCAATTACTTAGAAACCTCTAAGGACATAATCCCAAGGGTAAGCAATAGTTCTTGGGCTTTGTCAAAGGTATTTTCTCTAACTAAGGGGTTTAAAATTTTGATGATGATGTTGAATGTTGGTTTTCCAATGTTTTCGATAAACACACTATGTTTTCAAACCAAGAGCAAGTACAAACCCTATGGATGTGTAAGGCAATATTTGTTGAATCCCCACTTGGACAAGTCCAGCTATGCTTATCTTTAGTGAATGGTTAGATGCTTGACCCCACTGGCTCCCCTCCACGACACTCACTTATATGGCGTAGCCAAGCATCAACACCCATGAAACTCCCATGGCATGTTTTCCATTTCTACTAAAGACTATAAAAGTGTGGGGCAGCTTCAGAATGACCATTCTTGCACCAACAAATAGATCAAGGATTTTGGAAAATTCTAGTACATGGGTTCTAGTAAGGACTTTCCATTCATGGAGATTGACCCATTCGACAAGAGTCCCCTTTCGGATCCATCTTGTTGGAGCTAACTGCGTGATAATGGCGTTTAACCAATACCCACATTTATATCTTGGCTGGAAATACTCTTGGCTTTAGAGTGCTACCAGTTGAGTCATTCCCTTGAGTGAGTACTTTTTCCCCAAGGCAGGCCCTCTAAGATAAACAAAAGCAAGCAAAGACAAAATTTGTAACTCGATCAATATTTGACAGCACAAAGAAAGAGAATATACGCGAAAATTCCCTACTTGCACTTGCACAAGATATTGTTCAATTTTAAGCCCAAATCGAAGTGTGGAGGTGATCACTTTATCTTACGCCAAAATCACCAAAAAGGCCTTTTGATTCTCAAGATCGCTTGGAAGTGTGAGAGAAGCGCATATGTCCTTTTCAATGACTTTAGTTTAAGTAAGTAACCACAAAACAAAGCAAACACACATTCATTTTATCCTTCCAAAGCAATTGTGAGTTCATTTTAAGCACCAAGATGAAGTGTGAAATTTGTCTTCTTCAATTTTTTTATCCTTAAATGAAATCTAGTAGATTTGCTCTAAGATCCATTTTAATCCCCTTTCCATGAAAATTGAAAAACTTTTGCTATGTTTGTTTTAGAGCACAAAAATAAATGAGTTCACCTAAGATAGAAAATCAAAGCGTACAACAGAAGCTCAAAGCATTTAAAAATGCTTTATGACCTTCACGTTTCAATGCCCAAATCCTTAACTTCGATCTTGCTTTTATTTTTTGCCCAACTCCAACATTCGGTTTTAATGTTCACTTTCACCTACAAACATCACAAAACAATAACAAATAATATTTAGTTTAATGTGAAAGAGGCCACATAAAAACAAAATAAGCCATAATAGAAATAAGACCAAAATTTTTATGTTGTTTGATTCCCCAAATTATCAAGGAAAATGTGTTTGTTTCCTTGATTTTTTATCACTTGATGATAGATGATCATGAATTGAATAGTTAGCAAATTCTCTAGATATCAATAGCAAGTTATTAAGAATATTAACAGATAGCTTATAACGATAGTAACAACATGGAAAATTCAAAGAACATATCTTTCATTGCTTTCAGCTCAAGTCATAAAAATAAAAATAAAATAAAAAAAGTCAGCTTCCTTTTCCAAACTTGAACTTAGTTGTCACTGTCCTACCTAGCATTTACTACTCTCAATGTCACATTATACTTTTAATTCCAGCCAAGTGTTCCCATCCGTGCATGTTTCCTAGGTAACGCCTGTGTCATAATGTTTTAATGACACTATGAAAATTTTGCTATCTTCTCTGCTATCTGTGACTGTACACAAATGTTTTGACAGACACAATGTAAAATTTAGCAAATCCAAAACATTAACTTGGTTGCAGATCTTAAATGCTTGATAAAAAAGGAAGACAATGCTTGGAACAAACTAAGATAGTGTTCTTTTCTTTTAGGCAAGGAGATATAGCACAAATTAATACTAATTGATCTACAGCACATGGGAAACAAGCTAATTTTTTTATTGGTTCGATAGAAGTAGCTATCACTTCATTAACGCATTCTCATGGATTCCTGCATTGATCATTAATTGTTGAAGCAAGTGCCCAATACTTCTCCTTCCCCAAGAAGAAATGTTCAATGTAATGCAATTTGAAGGTGTAAAGCCAGATTCCATAGTCTTGGGCACGCGACTTTGATTTTTTAATCACATCAATATCAGTATCTAAAGCAGGAACGACATTAGTAGCAGTTAAAGCAATCAAAAATGAGTAAATTATGGGAAGCATATTCCATTCAAATTATCTGACAGAATCCCTAGAAGGACTGTTAGGCGCAGACAAGGTATGTGAGCTGTTTGACAGAAAGTTTCAAAAAAAGAAAGCCACTGACTGAATTCATCCCTTCGTGAGTTCCCTCTTTATGTATTAATGATCTTTGAAATAAAAGAAACCAAAAAGAAACTTCAACCCAATGCGTTTGGCTAGAACATAGCAGTCGCAGGATATGCACAAAGTTGATTTGTTGAATAGGCGTCAGAAACTTTTAAGCAAATGCAACTATCAGGTGCAAAGCTGATTTATTCAATCTTTGACAAACCTTTGCCAGCGTCCTCAATGCCCGCACCTAATAATGGAAGCTCAACGAATAAAAAAAGCCTTCACTCATACTATGTTGTCATGCAACAGCAGGCAGAGATTGTAGTTCCATCAATGTACTGCGTGTGCACAAAAGTGATGGCGCGACTCTATTGGTAGGTATAAAATTGAATTACACAACCTCTGGGCACGTAGGTCTCTCTGCCACAAGAAACATTAGTAAACATACACAAACCACATACATTCAGCATTTTAGAAAAGAAGGCAGCGATTAGTAATCATTGAGCATTGTGAATAAGCATGTAGAAGCTAGGCTATCAAATCCAAAGAAAATAAGTCTGTGTGGGCATCAAAGATTGGTTCAAATGCCCCTGAAGATGCTACTCCGAAAACAATTCAAGCTGCTGGCAGGCCTGCAAAGCTAAAGGTCATGGACAATAGTGTGGTTATAACATCGACTGAGCGTTTGGGGCTAGATCCCAATGTTCTTCCGAAGGAAGGATCTAGAATCCTCCAGTCTGTCACGGCAGCCATTAAGTCAACAGAGATACCAACAGGGAATGGAAATCCAGTTACATTAAAAGACTCTACTATGTCAGAAGGTATTGATCCCCTTTAAGCTGAGAATCCTCCATCTAGGAGTGACTATCTCAGTGGCTTCTTTTGTTTTTGAAATGGAGAAATGGACCAGTCCTGCATATTCCAATAGCCCACCTCCAAGTAGCTTGCCAGTCCCTCAATGCTTTTGAGTAATGAAACAAAGCGATGAAATAAAGTATTAAAGCCCACTAAGTAAAGACAGTTACAAAGCAGACCATGACACTAAATCAAGTATTAGTGTTGGTAGGAGAGGGGAATATGGAGTAAATTGAAGTTGCATTAAAAAACAACATGCTTGAATCAACTAAATGCTTTAAGATGTGCTGAGATTTTATTATTGTATGTTGAAGGTTGAGACTTTTTGAATTTCTACAAGGCTAAGATATTGTACCTTCCTCAAGCATGACTTTCACTTCGTGAATCTCTACAAGGGCACCTCCTTTCAAGTATCGAATGGGAGATACTTGTCTTTTCCTCTAATAACACTTGAAATTATAGTATCTGCAGTATAGGGAAAACTACGCATGAAAACGGTGGGCGCCAAAATGTGAAGACCAAAATCTGCTTTGAACAAAGATTGAAAGACGTGGGTTAAATCTTGCAGTTTTGAACAAGTGAGATGAAAGCCCTCCCTATGAAATTATTGAGTAAACATAAAGTAAATAATAACATTATCACAATAATCATAAGCAATATAATCATAAAATCTATTCCTAAACTACTCAAGCATCATCCCATAGGGGGATTGGTGCTACTTTGATATGAAAAGTAGCCCTTTCCCAACCCCTTTAGATAAGCTAAATGTTGCAAATGATGAAGATGGTGTGGACAAGATCAATTCTCAAATGAAGAGATTAACCTTGTATTAGATTTTTGTGGAGTTGTGATTAATAGCGATAAAACTGCCCATATAGCAGAATGACTTTGTACAAAGATTGTGAGGTTTTCTTGAGATGGTGAAGCCTCATTTCCATAGATTTTCAAAAATGCTATGTTGAACAGGAGACCAATGTGGGACTAAGATTGGACCAATGAAAGGAGGACACTTGTTAAGTGGTGATTGGTTGATGCATGTGCAAGATTTGGGAAGAGTGCCCATGAGAGGAAGAATTTGAATTCAAATTTTGCAATAAATTTTGAGAGGGGGACAAGAAAAACAACAATAAATGCAATGTTGAGGGACAACCAACTTGCCTTTGAATTCAAAAATTGAGGGAATATTCCCCATAAATGCCATGTTGATGGAAAATCTTGGATTTAATAAATCAATAAGTTGATTTATATGTGCAAGTGGCTAAATCTAGAGAATGTAAGTGGGTAAGTTTAGCATTTAATCAGGGTTAGATTAAATTAATGATGATTAGGCTGATTTGAATAATTTGACTTGATTTAGGATTTAAATCAAATCAAAGGGAGATGAATGATGATCGAGATTTAATTAAATAAATGAATGATTTATTTAATCAAAGTATGATGATAGGATCAAGTTTGATTTATTTGATTTAAACCGATGACTTTTAGAGATTGATAAATAAACTTGATTTATTTGTCAAATGGATGCATTATGTCAATTTGACGGTCTGTTAGTTCATGGTAGAAAAGTAAATGGGGTCAATCAAGTAAATTTGAATTTTGCATTTGAAATTGGAAATGAAAAAATTTGTAACTATTGGGTTGTCTTACAAATTTATCTTGAAATGAGATAGTGACTAAATTCATGTGACAAACAACTATATCAAAATAGGATGTCTTTGATAAATAAAAATAAATAAACATAGAAATATATGTGTGTAAATGATTAAAATAAAATAATATGTGAATAGAGAATTTTAAAAAGTTGAATCCAACTTCACATAATAATATATTATTTATAATTATAAATCTAATAAAACACTAAAATTAAATAAAAAATAGATATATATATATAAACTTCACCATTATATCTCAATTTGAACACATCAAATTAATATTACCGCAGCTTTTAATATGGCCTGAATTATTTTCTTATTCAAATGGTCTCTTGAGGGATTTTGATTTCCTCTAATTTACATCGGTTAAAGCTCCCATAACATCAGAGCCTGGGCTCGGGTTTGCAAATGTAAAAAATTACCGAAAAGGAAAAGGAACGCAAGCAAAAAACCATATTTGTGGAACTTTGCCTGTATATATACCTATTCCTTATTACTTACGCAGAAAGTTTAGAAGACATCATAGTCTTGAATTCAGAGAAATCCAAGACTCCATTGCGGTCCAGGTCAAATATCCGAATCATTTGCTCGCATAGTTGTGGATCTTGGGTTTTTGAGATTAATCCCATCGTGGAGAGCAAGTGTTGAATATCTTCACAAGAGATGTATCCATCGTCATTCCGATCAAAAATCTTGAATGCCTCCATCAAATCGTAAAGCTCGTTTTTTTCTTCATTCTGTTCATGGTTGAAGATGAAGTGATAGAATTCAACAAACTCATCAAATTGAAGGCTATCGCTACTGCAACCACTTTTACCTTTGCTTCTCAGTATAGATCTTAAATCTTCCTTTAACATTGGTATTGCGAGCTTGTTAATGAAGCCACAGATTTCATCCACGGTTATCACTCCATCTGCATTTTCGTCCAGCATTTCATAAACTTTACGAATATCATTCAGATCGGCCATTTTAAGAAGAAAAACCCAGTAATAATCTATTAACTTATAAAGGCAGATCCCGAAAATCGATACTCTTCGCAATTTAATAGGAAAAGAATGTGAATATGGCGCACAATTGAAGTGCTGATTGCAAGGATTAATCCAAATTTATAAGAGGCAGAAAAGGAGCTTCAAGAACATTGCCAGGTAAAAGGAATGGTCAGCAGTAGCCCACCAATGACTAAAGGACTTGAAGAACATGATTTCATTGTTTTGGAAAATCTCCCCAATTCATTGTCATCAATATGACTTTCGTTTACGTCATCATTTGTTTTATCAGTACTCAAATCAATAATTTGATAGATTATGGCCCACCAGATATGGAATTTGAGCGTATCAAAGATCTTTGTCCCCACGAATTCTAATTGCAAAAGAACAGGCTCTGATTTATGCTTGTAGAGCGGCATAGACTCGAGAGAGTTTGATGCATAGTGGGCTACACCGTACACATCCGATGATGCATTCATTGCACATTTTGCGGGATATCTAGAATACATGAATACGTGTAGGAGAGTGTTCGAGTACAATACTTTGAGCTAAGCATATTACGCGAAGAGGTTTGGAGCCTAGGTCTCTCAAAAGGGACTTACCTTGGCGATCGGGGTTATGCAAGGGAGGGAGTCATTAGGTGCATTAGAAATAGTTTTTGTAAGCATTATTGCTAATCACTATGTACTATGGGTGATAATTGTTTTGTTTTGTTTTGTTTTTTTTTTTAATAATATTCTTATCAAAGAAATAATGTGGCAACTACAAATCATTTAAGTGTGTCACTTATATAAAAAATCAAATATAAACAATGTGGCAACTACAAATCATTTAAATAAATCACAACTAATTTTTTGTCTAATTAATTTATTTGAGTGTGTATGATAGCAATGGTGCACTTACAACATTATTGGAATACATGCAATGAAATCTATAGGATTGGAGATGTTCTAGAGGATTCTCATATATACTGCAAGTATCTAGAAATAGTTAGGATTTGGTCTTTGGTACCACAATCTATGGATGGTATTTGTTTGTGCTCTAGGAAGACAAATACATATTTCATGTGTTTATGGTCAACAATCTTTGATCTAGTTGAGTGTCAAGACCTACTTATATTAGGTAACTATACATGGAGATAATTTGTGTGCACTATATTATATAGTATGTTTACATCATAGCATGGTCATTTTCTAGTGATTATTATTGTTATGTTTGTCAATTAGATAGTTAGATAGTTGGTATACCATTAGAATTTTATTGTATCTATATTGGACATCTATTTGTATAGGAATGTCTTGGTAGTTATAGACAACTATTTTTATAGATGGGAAAAGGTTGGATGTGTTAGATTTTGATAAAGATGCAGTAAATCTAGTTGTTGATTGACACTATTATTTATACATTGAGATAATCTACAAGAGAGACCTATTATATTGGATGCAATTTTCCTTCAAATACAATCAATACTTTCCTTTTGTTGGTGGGATTTATCTCAATAGGGTTTCCCTCATAAACATGTATATCAAGTGTATTTGTGGTTTGTATGTTGCTTCATGTGCTTCTTTCAATATTTCTTAATTCAATTATTAAACACCCATTTATTGTTTTAATTACATAATCTTATGATGTTCGATTATTCTAGTCATTTGTAGATGATATCAAAGATTTAATTCTCAACAAGGTTGTCATACAATTAGAGTTGTGAGAGAACTACATCTTACACAACCCCTTGAAATTGAACAATATTAAAAACAATAGACAAGTACCCAAGATATACATTTGTTATTCTTTTTATTGTACCTAATAAAAATTTGTCACTATTATTTTCTCTCTAGAGTAATTAATTGTTGGATTAGGAGATGATCAATTGATGATTAAAATAAATTTACTATTATCTTTAAGTACTAGTACATAACATTAAATCACACCAAAGTGCATTTAATTGACTCAAGGTTGAAGGAGAATGGAGACTAATTAACCAAACTTATTTTGAAATGAGATATTGACTAAATTAATGTGATTTAAACATAATTATAATTAAAAGACAAATAAAAAAAACATATAAAATTATATATAAATAAAAAACATTATATATTTAAAAATATATTTATATATAAATAAATAAAAATTAAAAATAATCTTATCTCATTTATTAAAACATTATTTTAAAATAAATACTAATTTAAAAACATTATTCTAATATACAAATTTTAAGATTACAATTGACCAGTAATAAATTTAAATGAAATGACTTAATTTTAGCAATGTACTCAATTATGACTATTTGGTATTGAAACAAAGTAAAAAGAAAAAGAAAAAAAAATAGCGGCGAGAGAATAGCAAACGAATTAAACAAAATTAAACAAGCAAAAAACTATGCACAACCAGGTTACTAAATTACTTTTAATGACCCACGTACGCTGTCCCCCACCTTTTCCTTCTCTTCAGGAAATTTCCGCTACTTTGGGCACTTGTGAAAGTCTAAAGCGCGTTCCCGTTCTGACTTGATCAAAATACGTATGGACGGGAAAATGTGTTTGACACTCTCAAATTCCCCCATCAAAGAAATGAAGTCGCTGGTGAAAGAGCCGATGACGTAAGCGAAAGTCCCATTGATGACGTAAGCGAAAGTCTCATTGATGACGAGGGAGATGGTCCATAAAAACGGCACCGCGTTCTTCGGTCTTTTACTATGGTCTTCCGTTGTAGGCTGTTGCCAATCCTTTTTCGGTACCATGGTCTTGCTGGAATTTGATAGTCTATTTGACCTTTTTTTCTCATTTTAAATCATATATTACAACTTAAAAATTTATTAGACTGTATTATTTGACTTGCTATATTTTTCTATAGCCGTAAATATGACACTTAAAATTATTATTAAGCTGTAAAAATTTATTGTAATATATATATATAATAATAAAAATATAAATTAGTTTAGAATTGGAATAATTCTTTCTAATTTCACTTTATATTAATATATATGATTTATAATGTTTATTATAAATATATTTATTAATTCAAAATCTATTCAAAATAGAATCTTTTTAAGATTAAATATAGTTCTTTCTAATTTTTTAAATATTTTTAACAATAAATTTAACATTTTAACATTTTTACTAATAGTTATCTTTGCTTTATATTAATATATATGATTTATAATATTTATTATAAAAATATATATTAATACAAAATCTTTTCAAAATATAATATAATTATTTTTTTAACTTTTTGAATATTTTAAAAGATTTATTTTGAAACTTCTTGTTAATTGTAACATAAATTTAAGATTTTTACATTTATTTCTAATTATCAATATTTTCTAATTTCACATTTTTTTAATATATGTAAGATTTCATATGAATAACATAACACAAATTTATACTATTTTTGCATTTTGTTTATAGTGATTAGTAATTGGAGCTTTGATTTTCTTCAACATAATTCAACATTTGTGTTTTATGTTTTATTGTGAGTATTTTGAAATTTTATTTGGCTTTTAAAATATTTTATGTTTTTAGATAGATGAATTTAAGGATTAAACTATAAAAGAATTTCAACAACATTTATTTAATTGCATTTTTTATTACAGTGATTTGTGAGCTTTTATTTTTCTCAAGATAATATAACATTTGTGTTTTATTGGTGAGCATGTTGAAATTTTAGATAATGAGTTGAATAAGGATTAAACTATTTATAATTTTATATAATTATTTCTGAATAGATTTGAAATTGATATTTAATTTTTTTCATAAAATGTAAAGTGGCAGGCATTTAAATGAACAAACCATAAAAAAAAACTCATATGATAGGTAGGGGTGGCCGTCAAATTCTAGGCCTAGTCTTGAAGCTTCCTTTCTCACAATTAGAAATTTAGATTAACCCTTGCAATCAACACATAAAGTGTGCCATATTCACATATTTTTCTATTGGATTGTGTAGATACTTGAATTCCATATATGTTTATTTTTATATTATTAGTCCATGTCTTTATAAAGCGAGGAACTATTGTGATCACCTCAATCTTTCGTATTAAAATTGTGCTTTGGGAATGGCGCCAAAAAATAAACCTAAAGTATAGCTTATGTTCGGGGAAGTATTTAGAAAACAAGAATTTATTTTCCTGTTCTTGCGATTTTCTGATTGGCAAGTGTAATTTTCCTCGTGGTTTTGGCATTTTGTAGATATTTTTAATAATTATTATTATTGTTGGGAGCTTTGCTATTGGAAATATTTCATGAGTTTGTTTGTATAGTCGTCACTTCCCATGGACTCTTTGTGGGGACGCATGGCATCTTTACTAGTACATTTGCATTTACTATTTATGTCTTCTCATTTATTCTGAGTACATTGGAGTGTAACCATCATTAGTTTGTTATGGTGTGAATTTTTAACATTGTCAAGGGAATTGTTATTCACATTGTTTGTTCATTGGGTCAGGTTGTTTGATGAGGCTAAAGCTTGCATCTGTTCGGAGAGTTTTTATCTAGTCTATTAGAATCAAGAAAGGTGGCCATTGTATTTTTTTCCATTTGCTTGCTGGTTTGCTCGGATTAGAAGCGAGAAAGGTGGCCTTTGTAAGTTTCTATATCTTTTAAAGTGGTTTTTTGTATCTTTACATTTTATGGTGAATTCCCATTGTGTGAACCTATGCATTGCAAGTATTTTGCAAGTTTTTTTTCTGTTGTTTGCCCATTTTTTAGGTTGTTTCTATGAGTGTAAATGTGGGTCAGTGTTTTTTGTTTGTATAGTTGTGTCTTGCCATGGACTCTTCCTGGGGAGGCGTAGCGTCTTCAACAATACATTTGCATTTATTATTTGCATCTTCTGATTTATTGTGAGTATGGTGGAGTGCAACTGTCATTGTTGTGTTATGGTGTCAAGGTTTAATGTTGTTGACCAAATTGTTACTGTGTTGTTTGTTCATTGGGCCAGGTTGTTTGACAAGGCTGAAGCTTGCATCTGTTGGGAGGGTTTTCATTTACTCTGTTAGAAGTGAGAAAGGTGGTCTTTGTAAGTTGTTATATGTTCTACAATGTTTTTTTATTATTTTTTGTATCTTTTCTATATCTTTTATAGTGTTGTTTATTTGTTTTTACTGTGTTTGGAAAAGTATTATGTGTTGTTTTCTCATTTACTCGGATTATTTTTGTGAGTGTAAATATTTTCCATAAAATCATTGAGCTCATCTCTCTTGAAAGGGTTTATATCTATTCTATGGGGAGTGAAAAATGAAGCCTTTGTAACCTTGTGAATGTGTATTCTTAGTTGTTTGCATTTTGTGTGTCTATCTATTGTTCACTATTCTTTATGGGTCAGTGTCTATGTGTTTGTTCATATTTGAAGTATTTCTTGAGGTTGAAGTTTAAATTTTGTGGAACAAAATGTTATTTGTGTTGTTTTGACATTTGCTAAGGTTGTTTGTCTGGGTGTGACTATGGGTTGGACTTTCTTGTTGAGTGAAGTTTAAATTGTCTAGGTGTCATGATAATGAATGAAATTAGTATTTCTGCACATGCATGCATTGTGACTCCACTTGAACTTATTTCATAGAAATGAAAATTGGTTCCAACTAATTGGAAAATGTGTGGATTTAAAATGATTAATTTTGCATCTGTTAAGAGGGAATCTGTTTGTGTGCAAAATTTTTTAGCATCACATTTTCGGATCACACTACATGATCCATCATTAGGATGAAAGAGAGCAATAGAAATGAAAGGATAATTACAGACTTAGACAAGATAAAAAGAAGAGAGGAGGGGGCGGGAAAGGAGGCACGTAGACCAAGGAAAAGACTAAAGATGAGGAAGAAGAACAAATTAGAGAAAAAGAGAAGACCAATTACAATAAGGGAAGAGCGAAAGAAAAAACTAAGAAGGATGAAAAAACAAAGAATTATGAATAAAATACAAAGAAGCAAGGGAACAACTAAATACAATGAATTAGGAATAAATGAAGAAATGAATAAATATATTAGATCAAACAAGAAAGAAAAGGATAAAGATGAAAGAGCAAAAGAATAAACCTAATGATAAAAATCAAAGAGAAAATGTAAGGAGAAGGCAAAAATTAACAATAAAGAAAGAAAGAAAATAAACAAAAGAATATAGCAAAGGCCAAAGAGAAGAAATAAATTATATCTACAAATAAAAACACTCCAAAAAAGGAAAATAAAAGAATATACATGAAAGGAAGAAAAAGGGAAAATAAACTAAAGAATATAAAGATATGCAAGGATGAAATTAGAAAGGGGGAAAAAGAATATGAAAATAATAATGACAATAGAAATAAGGGAAGAGAAGCAATTATGATTAAATAGGAAGGAAAGAAATAAAGAGCTGAGATGCAAGTGATAGGAGATTAACGAAAAAATGAAAGAGACAATGCTAATAAGTGAACAAAAGAAGGAACAAATCTTACAAGAATAAGAAATATATATATATACAAAAAGCAAAAATTGCAACAAGAACAATAAAAGAAAAAGGTAAAGAGTAAAAAGATTAAATAAACCTTAAGAAAGAAAATAAGAAAGGAATTAACAACCTAGAAAACAAAAAAATAAAAGAAAATGGGTAAAGAGAATAAGAATAATGAAACCTAAAGAAGGAAAACAAGAAACGCAAAAAAGAAGAAAAATATAAAAATAAAGGAAAGGAATAAAATAAATTAATAATGGATAGACAAAAGAGAAAGAAATAACACTCAAATTATTTATATATATATATAAAAAAAGAGAAACGGAGAATAAAATAAAATAAATAAAAAAAAAAACACGAAAGAAAATAAGAGAAACAAAATGAGTTAGTAAACCAAAGGGAAAATAAAAAGAGGAAAACAACCCTTAGAAAAGAAGAACTGAGAGAAGGATATAAATGAATTGACACACAAGAAAAAATAAGAATAAACACAAGAAAAACAAAAAGAATGCCAACTCCAAGAAAGGAACAAAAAACAAAACAGATAGATCTAAAAACCTATCAAAAAACAACAGAAAAGAGAGAATGACTATCAAAAAAGGAATAAAAGAAGGGAATAAATATATATATATAAAAGGGCCAATAATCTCAATGTATATATATATCTAATAAAGGCAAAGATCTAGATGATAATTGAGAAAAAGAAACTCAAGTAAAGGAAAGAAGAAAGAAAAAACAAAATGAAATCCAGGAAGAGAAAACACAAAAATCAAACTAGAGCACAAAAGAACACAACAATCACGACAAGACTAAGGTGAAAGAGAACGAGAGAGGACCAAGATGAAAGGAGGAGGAGGAGGACAAGAAAGGAAAAAAGGGAGACACCAAATTGCCTAAGGGGGAAGAGAGGTAAGAGAGCGGTAGATGAAGAAAGAAGAGAAAGGGGGGAGCAAAGAGACACGAAAAAGAGGGAGGGGGGAAAAGAAAGGGGGCACAAAAAGGCTAGGACTGGACCTCATTGCGAAGGTTAGAAAGTAAGGGCTGCCAAGCAATACTAACACCCCATCCTCATCCTGGTTGAGGTTAGAGGGGTGGTTGCTAATGTGAATGGCTTCCATGAGCTTCCTTTTGAAAAAGTTATCTTCTTTGCACAAGATCTGATTGTTTTCTAAGCATATGTGGTGCTTAGTTGTAGAAGAGTGGTCCGCAAGTGCAGATTTAACAACTCGTTCATGTTTGATGTCTGCACTGTGCTCCTTAATTCTTGTGCAAAAAGAATGACCCATTTCACCTATATAAGGGATACCACAAGAGAAAACCACCTTATATACACCAAACTCAAGTAATATGTCTCTCGAGTCCTTGAGAGAGGGGAGACGGTGTTTCACAGTGGAGAAAGGTTTGAATGCACAATGAAGTCCTTTCTTCAAAAGGATCTTGGAGATTTTTTGGGAAATACCTTCAATATAAGGAAGCGCAGCACCAGGGAGAAGATCAGGTTTGGAGGTGGAGGAATTGGAGTGGAACCTCTCCCTAGCATGGTTGAAGGCTCTGGAGATCTGCTTGCTATTGTAACCATTAAGGATGAAGACTTTACAGAGATGGGCCAACTCTTGGTCCAAGTAATCTTCATCATAGATACGAAATTCCCTCAAGGGGAGGGTTTTGAGGATACCACTTTTTTGACAAGGGTGGTGATGAGAGGACGAGTGGAGATAGAGATCGGTGTGGGTGGCCTTATGGAAAACTTGATGACCAAGGAAGCCATTAGACTTTTTAACAAGCTAGATGTCAAGGAAAGGGAGTTGGTCATTAGATTCAATCTCCTTAGTAAAGGAGATACAATGGGCCAAGCTGTTGAGGGGGGCATGAAATTCTTCTAATTGTTCTAGCCCATGTGGCCAACAAACATTAGTGTCCTTCCTTGCCAAATTAATCTCTCCTTTGGTGGGTAATTCTGGTTCCCACATTAAAGATTCCCCCCATTTCGTTGATTTTATCAAGAATGTCAAGCTTGACAATAATGACATCTTAGTGAGCTTTGATGTAATTTCTCTCTTCACCAAGGTTCCCATCCCCGATGCTATTGAGATTATCAGGCACAAAACTAATAATGAAATTGCCTCACTCATAGAGTTATTCCTAAAATCCACCATCTTCTCTTTCCAAAATGTCATTTATGAACAAGTTGATGGTGTGCCCATGGGTTCTCCGTTCTCTCCTATCATTGCTAACGTCTACATGGAGCAATTTGAAGAGTCAGCCCTCCTCTCCTTCCCCCTCAAGCCAAAATGGTGGAAGCGATATGTAGATGACACCAATGTTTGTTGGCCACATGGGATAGACCAATTAGAAGAATTTCATGCCCACCTCAACAGCTTGGCCCACTGTATCTCCTTTACTAAGGAGATTGAATCTAATGACCAACTCCCTTTCTTTGAAATCTTGCTTGTTAAAAAGTCTGATGGCTCCCTTGGTCATCGGGTTTTCCGTAAGGCCACCCACACCGATCTCTATCTCCACTCGTCCTCTCATCACCACCCTTATCAAAAAAGTGGTATCCTCAAAACCATCACCTTGAGGGCATTTCGTATCTGTGATGAAGATTACTTGGACCAAGAGTTGGCCCATCTCCGTAAAGTCTTCATCCTTAATGGTTACAATAGCAAGCAGATCTCTAGAGCCTTCAACCATGCTAGGGAGAGGTTCCACTCCAATTCCCCCACCTCCAAGCCTGATCTTCTTTGTCGTGCTATGATTCCTTATATTGAAGGTATTTCCCAAAAAATCTCCAAGATCCTTTCAAAGAAAGGACTTCATTATGCTTTCAAACCTTTCTCCACCATGAAACACCATCTCCCCTCAAGGACTCGAGAGACATATTACTTGAGTCCAGTGTATATAAGGTGGTTTGCTCTTGTGGTATCCCTTATATAGGTGAAACGGGTCATTCTTTTTGTACAAGAATTAAGGAGCACAGTGCAAACATCAAACATGAACGAGTTGTTCACAGACCACTCTTCTACAACTAAGCACCACATATGCTTAGAAAACACTCAGATCTTGTGCAAAGAAGACAAATTTTTCAAAAGGAAGCTCATGGAAGCCATTCACATTAGCAACCACCCCTCTAACCTCAACCGGAATGAGGGTTGGGGTGTTAGTATTGCTTGGAAACCCTTACTTTCTAACCTTCACAACGAGGTTCAGTCCTAGCCTTTTTGTGCCCCCTTTCTTTTCCCCCCTCCCTCTTTTTCGTGTCTCTTTCCTCCCCCCTTTCTCTTCTTTCTTCATCCACCTCTCTCTCTTACCTCTCTTCCCCTTTAGGCAATTTGGTGTCTCTTTTTTTTCCTTTCTTGTTCTCCTCCTCCTCCTTTCATCCTGGTCCTCTCTCATTCTCTTTCGCCTTAGTCTTGTTGTGATTGTTGTGTTCTTTTGTGCCCTGGTTTGATTGTTGTTTTTTCGCTTCCTGGATTTCATTTTTTTTTTTCTTTCTTCTTTCCTTTACTTGAGTTTCTTTTTCTCAATTATCATCTAGATCTTTTCCTTTATTAGATATATATATACATTGAGATTATTGGCCCTTTTATATATATATATATAAGGGCCAATAATCTCAATATATATATAATTAATATATATATATATATATATATATTATAATATATATATTTATTCCTTTCTTTTATTCCTTTTTTGATAGTCATTCTCTCTTTTCCATTGTTTTCTTATAGGTTTTTAGATCTATCTCTTTTGTTTTTCGTTCCTTTCTTGGAGTTGGCATTCTTTTCATTTTTCTTATGTTTATTCTTATTTTGTCTTGTGTGTCAATTCATTTATGTTCTTCTCTCAATTCTTCTTTTCTAAGGGTTGTTTTCCTCTTTTCATTTTCTTTTTGGTTTACTAACTCATTTTGTTTCTCTTATTTTCTTTTGTGTTTTTTTTTTTCATTTATTCTTTGGTTTCTCTTCCTTTATATATATATATAATCCGAGTGTTATTTCTTTCTCTTTTGACTATACATTATTAATTTATTTTATTCCTTTCCTTTATTTTTATATTTTTCTTCTTTTTTGTGTTTCTTGTTTTCCTTCTTTAGGTTTCATTATTCTTATTCTCTTTACCCATTTTCTTTTATTTTTTTGTTTTCTAGGTTGTTAATTCCTTTCTTATTTTCTTTCTTAAGGTTTATTTAATCTTTTTACTCTTTAACCTTTTTCTTTTATTGTTCTTGTTGCAATTTTTGCTTTTTGTATATATATATATATATTTCTTATTCTTGTAAGATTTGTTCCTTCTTTTGTTCACTTATTGGCATTGTCTCTTTTATTTTTTCGTTAATCTCCTATCACTTGCATCTCAGCTCTTTATTTCTTTCCTTCCTCTTTAATCATAATTGCTTCTCTTCCCTTATTTCTGTTGTCATTATTATTTTCATATTCTTTTTCCCCCTTTCTAATTTCATCCTTGCATATCTTTATATTCTTTGGTTTATTTTCCCTTTTTCTTCCTTTCATGTATATTCTTTTATTTTCCTTTTTTGGAGTGTTTTTATTTGTAGATTTAATTTGTTTCTTCTCTTTGGCCTTCGCTATATTCTTTTGTTTATTTTCTTTCTTCCTTTATTGTTAATTTTTGCCTTCTCCTTACATTTTCTCTTTGATTTTTATCATTAGGTTTATTCTTTTTCTCTTTCATCTTTATCCTTTTCTTTCTTGTTTGATCTAATATATTTATTCATTTCTTCATTTATTCCTAATTCATTATATTTAGTTGTTCCCTTGCTTCTTTGTATTTTATTCATAATTCTTTGTTTTTTCATCCTTCTTAGTTTTTTCTTTCGCTCTTCCCTTATTGTAATTGGTCTTCTCTTTTTCTCTAATTTTTTGTTCTTCCTCATCTTTAGTCTTGTCCTTGGTCTGCGTGCCTCCTTACCCTCCCCCTCCTCTCTTCTTTTTATCTTGTCTGAGTCTGCAATTATCCTTTCATTTCTATTGCTCTCTTTCATCCTGATGATGGATCGTGTAGTGTGATCTGAAACATTGATGCTAAAATTTTTTGCACACAAACAGATTCCCTCTTAACATACGCAAAATTAATCATTTTAAATCCACACATTTTCCAATTAGTTGGAACCAATTTTCATTTCTGTGAAATAAGTTCAAGTGGAGTCGCAACACATGCATGTGCAGGAAATACTAATTTCATTCATTATCATGACACCTAGATAATTTAAACTTCACTCAACAAGAAAGTCCAACCCATAGTCACAGCTAGACAAACAACCTTAGCAAATGCCAAAACAACAAAAATAACACTTTGTTCCACAAAATTTAAGCTTCAACCTCGAGAAATACTTCAAATATGAACAAACACATAGACACTGACCCATAAAGAATAGTGAACAATAGATAGACACACAAAATGCAAACAACTAAGAATACACATTCACAAGGTTACAAAGGCTTCATTTTTCACTCCCCATAGAATAGATATAAACCCTTTCAAGAGAGACGAGCTCAATGATTTTATGGTAGATATTTACACTCACAAAAATAATCCGAGTAAATGAGAAAACAACACAGAATACTTTTCCCAACATAGTAAAAACAAATAAACAACACTATAAAAGATATAGAAAAGATACAAAAAATAATAAAACAACATTGTAGAACATATAACAACTTACAAAGACCACCTTTCTCGCTTCTAACAGTGTAGATGAAAACCCTCCCAATAGATGCAAGCTTCAGCCTTGTCAAACAACCTGGCCCAATGAACAAACAACATAGTAACAATTTGGTCGACAACATTAAACCTTCACACCATAACACAACAATGATAGTAGCACTCCACCATACTCACAGTAAATCAGAAGATGCAAATAATAAATGCAAATGTATTGTTGAAGACGCTACACCTCACTAGGAAGAGTCCATGGCAAGACACAACTATACAAACAAAAAACACTGACCCACATTTACACTCATAGAAACAACCTGAAAATGGGAAAACAACAGAAAAAAAAATTGTAAAATACTTGCAATGCATAGGTTCACACAATGGGAATTCACCATAAAATGTAAAGATACAAAAAACCACTTTAAAAGATATAGAAACTTACAAAGGCCACCTTTCTCGCTTCTAATCTGAGCAAACCAACAAGCAAATGGAAAAAATTACAATGGCCACCTTTCTTGCTTCTAATAGACTAGATAAAAACTCTCTGCACATATGCTAGCTTTAGCCTCATCAAACAACCTGACCCAATGAAAAAACAATGTGAATAAAAATTCCCTCGACAACGTTAAAAATTCACACCATAACAAACTAATGATGGTTACACTCCAATGTACTCACAATAAATGAGAAGACATAAATAGTAAATGCAAATGTACTAGTAAAGATGCCATGCGTCCCCACAAAGAGTCCATGGGAAGACACGACTATACAAACAAACTCATGAAATATTTCCAATAGCAAAGCTCCCAACAATAATAATAATTATTAAAAATATCTACAAAATGCCAAAACCACGAGGAAAATTACACCTACCAATCAAAAAATTGCAAAAATAGGAAAATAAATTCTTTTTTTCTAAATACTACCCCGAACATAAGCTATACTTTAGCTTTATTTTTTTGGCGCCATTCCCAAAGCACAATTTTAATACGAAAGATTGAGGTGATCACAATAGTTCCTCGCTTTATAAAGACATGGACTAATAATATAAAAATAAACATATATGAAATTCAAGTATCTACACAATCCAATAGAAAAATATGTGAATATGGCACACTTTATAAGTGTTGATTGCAAGGGTTAATCCAAATTTCTAATTGTGAGAAAGGAAGCTTCAAGACTAGGCCTAGAATTTGACGGCCACCCTACCTGTCATATGAATTTTTTTGATGGTTTGTTCATTTAAGTGCCTGCCACTTTACATTTTATGAAAAAAATTAACTATAAAAAAAAAAAAAATATCAATTTCAAACCTATTCAGAAATAATTATATAAAATTATAAATAGTTTAATCCTTATTCAACTCATTATCTAAAATTTCAACATGCTCACCAATAAAACACAAATGTTATATTATCTTGAAAAAAATAAAAGCTCACGAATCATTGTAATAAAAAATGCAATTAAATAAATGTTGTTGAAATTCTTTTATAGTTTAATCCTTAAATTCATCTATCTAAAAACATAAAATATTTTAAAAGCCAAATAAAATTTCAAAATACTCACAATAAAACATAAAACACAAATGTTGAATTATGTTGAAGAAAATCAAAGCTCCAATTACTAATCACTATAAACAAAATGCAAAACTAGTGTAAATTTGTGTTATGTTATTCATATGAAATCTTACATATATTAAAAAAATGTGAAATTAGAAAATATTGATAATTAGAAATAAATGTAAAAATCTTAAATTTATGTTACAATTAACAAGAAGTTTCAAAATAAATCTTTTAAAATATTCAAAAAGTTAAAAAAATAATTATATTATATTTTGAAAAGATTTTGTATTAATATATATTTTTATAATAAATATTATAAATCATATATATTAATATAAAGCAAAGATAACTATTAGTAAAAATGTTAAAATGTTAAATTTATTGTTAAAAATATTTAAAAAATTAGAAAGAACTATATTTAATCTTAAAAAGATTCTATTTTGAATAGATTTTGAATTAATAAATATATTTATAATAAACATTATAAATCATATATATTAATATAAAGTGAAATTAGAAAGAATTATTCCAATTCTAAACTAATTTATATTTTTATTATTATATATATATATTACAATAAATTTTTACAGCTTAATAATAATTTTAAGTGTCATATTTACGGCTATAGAAAAATATAGCAAGTCAAATAATACAGTCTAATAAATTTTTAAGTTGTAATATATGATTTAAAATGAGAAAAAAAGGTCAAATAGACTATCAAATTCCAGGCCTGTTCAAGACCATGGTACCGAAAAAGGATTGGCAACAGCCTACAACGGAAGACCATAGTAAAAGACCGAAGAACGCGGTGCCGTTTTTATGGACCATCTCCCTCGTCATCAATGGGACTTTCGCTTACGTCATCGGCTCTTTCACCATCGACTTCATTTCTTTGATGGGGGAATTTGAGTGTCACAGTTCCCCGTCCATACGCATTTTGATTAAGTGAGAACGGGAACGCGCTCTAGACTTTCACAAGTGCCTAAATAGCGGAAATTTCCTGAAGAGAAGGAAAAGGTAGGGGACAGCGTACGTGGGTCATTAAAAGTAATTTAGTAACCTGGTTGTACATAGTTTTTTGCTTGTTTAATTTTGTTTAATTCGTTTGCTATTCTCTCGCCGCTATTTTTTTTTCTTTTTCTTTTTACTTTGTTTCAATACCAAATAATGATAATTGAGTACATTGCTAAAATTAAGTCATTTCATTTAAATTTATTACTGGTCAATTGTAATCTTAAAATTTGTATAGTAGAATAATGTTTTTAAATTAGTATTTATTTTAAAATAATGTTCTAATAAATGAGATAAGATTATTTTAAATTTTTATTTATTTATATATAAATATATTTTTAAATATATAATGTTTTTTATTTATATATAATTTTATATGTTTTTTTTATTTGTCTTTTAATTATAATTATGTTTAAATCACATTAATTTAGTCAGTATTTCATTTCAAAATATGTTTGGTTAATTAGTTTGTATTCTCCTTCAACTTTGAGTCAATTAAATGCATTTTGGTGTGATTTAATGTTATGCACTAGTACTTAAAGATAATAGTAAATTTATTTTAATCATCAATTGATCATCTCCTAATCCAACAATTAATTACTCTAGAGAGAAAATAATAGTGACAAATTTTTATTAGGTACAATAAAAAGAATAACAAATGTATATCTTGGGTACTTGTCTATTGTTTTTAATATTGTTCAAATTCAAGGGGTTGTGTAAGATGTAGTTCTCTCACAACTCTAATTGTATGACAACCTTATTGAGAATTAAATCTTTGATATCATCTACAAATGACTAGGATAATCGAACATCTTAAGATTATGTAATTAAAACAATAAATGTGTGTTTAACAATTGAATTAAGAAATATTGAAAGAAGCATATGAAGCAACATACAAACCACAAATACACTTGATATACATGTTTATGAGGGAAACCCTATTGAGATAAATCCCACCAACAAAAGGAAAGTAATGATTGTATTTGAAGGAAAATTACATCCAATATAATAGGTCTCTCTTATAGATTATCCGAATGTATAAATAATAGTGTCAATCAATAACTAGATTTATCACATCTTTATCAACATCTAACACATCGAACTAGATACATACAAGGGTTACTAACATGTATAAAAAGTCATAGAAAAATAATGTGAAGATATATTTTTTGATTTAACGAAAACTTCATGCTAGACATTTTCTATAGAATTGTATGTGAAGTACGAACCTCACAACACCTAGATATTTCCTATAATATAAATTGGACAATTGAACTTTGAATTTCTTAATCAATGCCTCATTATTTCTTTGATAAGAATATCATCAAAAGAAAAAACAAAAAACAAAACAAAACAATTATCACCCACATATTTGTAGTACAAAAACTATTTCTAATGCACCTAATGACTCCCTCCCTTGCATAACCCCGATCGCCAAGGTAAGTCCCTTTTGAGAGACCTAGGCTCCAAGCCTCTCCGCGGAATGTGTTTAGCTCAAAGTATTGTACTCGAACACTCACCTACGCGTATTCATGTATTCTATATATCCCGCAAAATGTGCAATGAATGCATCATTGGATGTTTCCGGTGTAGCCCACTATGTATCAAACTCTCTGGAGTCTATGCCGCTCTACAAGCACAAATCAGAGCCTATTCTTATGCAATCAAAATTCGTGGGGACAAAGATCTTTGACACGCTCAAATTCCAAATCTGATGGGCCATAATCTATCAAATTATTGATTTAAGTACTGATAAAACAAATGATGACGTAAACGAAAGTCATTATCGATGACAATGAAGGGGGGAGATTTTCCAAAACAATGAAATCACGTTCTTCAAGTTCTTTAGTCATTGGTGGGCTACTGCTGACCGTTCCGTTTACCTGGCAATGTTCTTGAAGCTCCTTTTCTGCCTCTTATAAATTTGGATTAATCCTTGCAATCAGCACTTCAATTGTGCGCCATATTCACATATTTTTCTATTGAATTGCGAAGAGTTTCGATTTTCAGGATCTGCTTTTACAAGTTTATAGATTATTACTGGTTTTTTCTTCTTAAAATGGCCGATCTGAATGAGATTCGTAAAGTTTATGAAATGCTGGACGAAAATGCAGATGGAGTGATAACCGTGGATGAAATCTGTGGCTTCATTAACAAGCTCGCAATACCAATGTTAGAGGAAGATTTAAGATCTATACTGAGAAGCAAAGGTCAAAGTGGTTGCGGTAGCGATAGCCTTCAATTTGATGAGTTTGTTGAATTCTATCACTTCATCTTCAACCACGAACAGGATGAAGAAAAAAACGAGCTTTACGATTTGATGGAGGCATTCAAGATTTTTGATCGAAATGACGATGGATACATCTCTTGTGAAGATCTTCAACACTTGCTCTCCACGATGGGATTAATCTCAAAAACCCAAGATCCACAACTATGCGAGCAAATGATTCGGAGATTTGACCTGGACTGCAATGGAGTCTTGGATTTCTCTGAATTCAAGACTATGATGTCTTCTAAACTTTCTGCGTAAGCAATAAGGAATAGGTATATATACAGGCAAAGTTCCACATGTTAGAAAGTAATTTCTCCCATTGGTTGAGGAAATAGAAATATTGGTTGTGGAAATAGAAACTGCAGTTTTGCATGAACAATATCTATTGTAATTAGAAATAAGCTCAAATTTTGTTAAGTTTTTCTACAGTTTGCATGTTCTAGATTTTTCCTATAAGTTGTGAAATCCTCTATAAAAGAGGCATGATATAATTGATTTTGAGATGTAATCAAATCTGATGAAGTAATATAAATATATTTTGTGTATCAGCACATTGTGCAAATTATTGTGTTTATCTGAATAGATGTGTTGATCAAGTTATTGTGTTTTATGTATTTGTTTTTTGTTTATCTCCATTAAACATAACACCACAAATATGTTTTTTTGCTTGCGTTTCTTTTCCTTTTCGGTAATTTTTTACATTTGCAAACCCGAGCCGAGGCTTTGATGTTATGGGAGCTTTAACCGATGTAAATTAGAGGAAATCAAATGCCTGAAGAGACCATTTGAATAAGAAAATAATTCAGGCCATATTAAAAGCTGCGATAATATTAATTTTTTGTGTTCAAATTGAGATATAATGGTGAAGTTTATATATATATCCATTTTTTATTTATTTTTAGTGTTTTATTAGATTTATAATTATAAATAATATATTATTATGTGAAGTTGGATTCAACTTTTTAAAATTCTCCATTCACATATTATTTTATTTTAATCATTTATAGACATATATTTCTATGTTTATTTATTTATATTTATCACAGACATCCTATTTTGATATAGTTGTTTATCACGTGAATTTAGTCACTATCTCATTTCAAGATAAATTTGTAAGACAACCCAATAGTTACAACTTTTTTCATTTCCAATTTCAAATACAAAATTCAAATTTACTTGATTGACTCCATTTACTTTTCTACCATGAACTAACTGTAGACACGTCAAATTGACATAATGCATCTATTCGACAAATAAATCAAGTTTATTTATCAATCTCCTAAAGTCATCAGTTTAAATCAAATAAATCAAACTTGATCCTATCATCATCTCTTTGATTAAATAAATCATTCATTTATTTAATTAAATCTCAGATCGTCATTCACCTCCCTTTGATTTGATTTAAATCCCTAAATCAAGTCAAATTGGTCAAATCAACCTAATCATCATTAATTTAATCTAACCATGATTAAATGCTAATCTCACCCACTTGCATTCTCTAGATCTAGCCACTTGCACATATAAATCAATTTATTGATTTATTAAATCCAAGATTTTCCATCAACATGGCATTTATGGGGAATATTCCCTCAATTTTGAATTCAAAGGCAAGTTGATTTGTCCCTCCAACATTGCATTTATTGCTCATTTTCTTGTCCCCCACTTAGCATTTACTCTCAAATTTGAATTCAAATTCTCCCTCTCATGGGCACTCTTCCCAAATCTTGCACATGCATCAACCACTCACCACTTGACAAGTGTCCTTCTTTCATTTGTCCAATCTTAGTCCCACATTGGTCTCTATTCAACACTTAGCATTTTGAAAATCTATAAAATAGAGGCTTCATCCTCAAGCAAATCCTCCACAATCTTTATGCAAAGTCATTCTCTTCACATGGAGAACTGATTTTGTCCACTATCAATCCACAACTCGACAAAAATATGATACAAGGTTAATCTCTTCATTTGAGAATTGATCTTGTCCACACCATCTTCATCATTTGCAACATTTAGCTTATCTAAAGGGGTTGGGAAAGGGCTACTTTTCATATCAAAGTAGCACCAATCCCCCTATGGGATGATGCTTGAGTAGTTTAGGAATAGATTTTATGATTATATTGCTTATGATTATTGTGATAATGTTATTATTTACTTTATGTTTACTCAATAATTTCATAGGGAGGGCTTTCATCTCACTTGTTCAAACCTGACAGATTTAACCCATGTCTTTCAGTCTTTGTTCAAAGTAGATTTTGGTCTTCACATTTTGGCGCCCACCGTTTTCATGCGTAGTTTTCCCTATACTGCAGATACTATAATTTCAAGTGTTATTAGAGGAAAAGACAAGTATCTCCCATTCGATACTTGAAAGGAGGTGCCCTTGCAGAGATTCACGAAGTGAAAGTCATGCTTGAGGAAGGTACAGTATCTCAGCCTTGCAAAAATTCAAAAAGTCTTAGCCTTCAATGTACAATAATAAAATCTCAGCACATCTTAAAGCATTTAGTTGATTCAAGCATGCTGTTTTTTAATGCAACTTCAATTTACTCCATATTCCCTGCTTCTACCAACACTAATACTTGATGTAGTGTCATGGTTTGCTTTGTAACTATCTTTACTTAGTGGGATTTAATACTTTATTTCATCACTTTGTTTCATTACTCAAAAGCATTGAGGGATTGGCAAGCTACTTGGAGGTGGGCTATTGGAATATACAGGACTGGTCCATTTCTCCATTTCAAAAACAAAAGAAGCCACTGAGATAGTCACTCCCAGATGGAGGATTCTCAGCTTGAAGGGGATCAATACCTTCTGACATAGTAGAGTCTTTTAATGTAACTGGATTTCCATTCCCTGTTGGTATCTCTATTGACTTCATTGCTGCCATGACAAACTGGAGGATTCTAAATCCTTCCTTCGAAAGAACATTAGGATCTAGCCCCAAACACTCAATCGATGTTATAACCACACTATTGTCCATGACCTTTAGCTTTGTAGGCCTGCCAATAGCTTGAATTGTTTTCAAAGTAGCATTTTCAGGGGCATTTGAACCAATCTTTGATGCCCACATAGACTTATTTTCTTTGGATTTGATAGCCTAGCTTCTACATGCTTATTCACAATGCTCAATGATTACTAATCGCTGCCTTCTTTTCTAAAATGCTGAATGTATGTGGTTTGTGTATGTTTACTAATTTTTCTTGTGGCAGAGAGACCTATGTGCCTAGAGGTTGTGTAATTCAATTTTATACCTACCAATAGAGCCGCGCCATCACTTTTGTGCACACACAGTACATTGATGGAACTATAATCTCTGCCTGCTGTTGCATGACAACATAGTATGAGTGAAGGCTTTTTTTATTCGCTGAGCTTCCATTATTAGGTGCAGGCATTGAGGACACTGGCAAAGGTTTGTCAAAGATTGAATAAATCAGCTTTACACCTGACAGTTGCATTTGCTTAAAAGTTTCTGACGCCTATTCAACAAATCAACTTTGTGCATATCCTGCGACTGCTATGTTCTGGCCAAACGCATTGGTTTGAAGTTTCTTTTTAGTTTCTTTTATTTCAAAGATAATTAATACATAAAGAGGGAACTCACAAAGGAATGAATTCAGTCGGTGGCTTTCTTTTTTTGAAGCTTTTTGTGAAACAACTCACATACCTTGTCTGCGCCTAACAGTCCTTCTAGGGATTCTGTCAGATAATTTGAATGGAATATGCTTCCCATAATTTACTCATTTTGGATTGCTTTAACTACTACTAATGTCATTCTTGCTTTAGATACTGATATTGATGTGATCAGAAAATCAAAGTCGCGTGCCCAAGACTGTGGAATCTGGCTTTACACTTGCAAATTGCATTACATTGAACATTTCTTCTTGGGGAAGGTGAAGTCTTGGGCACTTGCTTCAACAATTAATGATTAATGCAGGACTCCATGAGAATGCGTTAATGAAGTGTTAGCTACTTATGTCGAACCAATAAAAAAATTAGCTTGTTGCCCATGTGTCGTAGATCGATTAGTATTAATTTGTGCTATATCTCCTTGCCTAAAAGAAAAGAAAGCTATCTTAGCTTGTTCCAAGCATTGTCTTCCTTTTTTATCAAGCATTTAAGATCTGCAACCAAGTTAATGTTTTGGATTTGCTAAATTTTACATTGTGTCTGTCAAAACATTTGTGTACAGTCATAGATAGCAGAGAAGATAGCAAAATTTGCATACTGTCATTAAAACATTATGACACATGCATTACCTAGGAAACATGCACGGATGGGAACACTTGGCTAGAATTAAAAGTAGAATGTGACATTGAGAGCAGTAAATGCTAGGTAGGACAGTGACATCTAAGTTCAAGTTTGGAAAAGGAAGTTGACTTTTTTTTATTTTATTTTTGTTTTTATGACTTGAGCTGAAAGCAATGAAAGATATGTTCTTTGAATTTTCCACGTTGTTACTGTCATTATAAGCTATCTGTTAATATTCTTAATAACTTGCACATATTCTCTTTCTTTGTGCTATCAAAGATTGATCGAGTTACGGATTTTGTCTTTGCTTTCTTTTGTTTATCTTAGAGGGCCTGCCTTGGGGAAAAAGTACTCACCCAAGGGAACGACTCAACTAGTAACACTCTAAAGCCAAGAGTATTTCTAGCCGAGATATAAATGTGGGTATTGGTTAAACGCCATTATCACGCGGTTAGCTCCGACAAGATGGATCCAAAAGGGGACTCTTGCTGAATGGGTCAATCTCCACGAACGGAAAGTCTTTACTAGAACCCATGTACTAGAATTTTCCAAAATCCTTGATCTATTTGTTGGTGCAAGAATGGTCATTCTGAAGCCGCCCCACACTTTTACAGTCTTTAGTAGAAATGGAAAATATGCCATGGGAGTTTCATGGGTGTTGATGCTTGGCTACCCCATATAAGTGAGTGTCGTGGAGGGGAGCCAGTGGGGTCAAGCATCTAACCATTCACTAAAGATAAGCATAGCTAGACTTGTCCAAGTGGGGATTCAACAAATATTTCCTTACACATCCATAGGGTTTGTACTTGCTCTTGGTTTGAAAACACAGTGTGTTTATCGAAAACATTGGAAAACCAACATTCAACATCATCATCAAAATTTCAAACCCCTTAGTTAGAGCAAATACCTTTGACAAAGCCCAAGAACTATTGCTTACCCTTGGGATTATGTCCTTAGAGGTTTCTAAGTAATTGGGTTTACATCTTAATTTTCTCTTACAAAGGTCAACATTAGGCAACCCTTGTCCTAATTTCTTGGAACTTCCACATAGCACTTTGTGGGACAAAAAGAAGTTGTGACATTGGACATTCAGTTTGAAACCTAATCAAGAAGTGTTTTTGTGGTAAAAAGAACTCATTAAGCAAAGTTAACAAATTGGACCACACTCATGTGCTTGATATCTTTTGGTCATATGATTTTCATGCAAACATTGGTCTTTTGATTGCTCTTAGAGAAAAGCATGTTCTTCAATATCTTGGCCATAGTAAACAAAGTTATTCTTAGGTTCATTTAGGTCCAAATCAAACACTTCATCCATCCCAAAACATCTATCAAAAACCCATCCCACAAACAACTTTAGAGCTTTTGAAAACATCATTCTAGACTTGGGTAATTCATCCTTAAATCAAATCAAAGTCATTTGTTTAATTAGGTGTGTGGGAATGCATCCTTTCTCATACATTTAATTAAATCAACCATCCTTTGAACAAGTTCATCGTAAGATCACATCCAACATCTTAGGGTTTACAAGTTCACTATCCAAATCAACCAATCAAAATCAAACCCTAAGTCTAGCATTGATCCAAAGTCCCTAAACGTTCAACACTCATAATTTACACATTTCATCCTCCATCTCGTCATTGGTCCTAAGAACCTTAGAAGTCACTTTCATAACAAGGTCAAAACACAAGGAGAACATGGAATACAAACTTGATCCATACATCTTGAGCAATCCAAATCAATTGAATCTTCAAAGCCTTGCAATGCCAATTGATTATCAAAACTCACACTTATACAATCCATACATGGGACCATTACCTTCGACAAATGTCAATAGAACAACAAGTGTGAGTATGTCCAAATCAAAGATTGGAGCACATTTCCCGATGGGAGATTTAAATCCAAACCTACAAATCCATCAACCGAACAATCAATGCATGAGTCTTCAAACAAACGTCATCCCACCAAATCCCTACATGCCAAAGGAGAATGTACCAAGAACAAGTTTTTGAAACGTGAATTCAGAAAGCTTTGGGATGGATACATTTGAAAATCATATGAATATTCCAAACATGAACAATGGTCAATTTCAACCCATCATGCCAAAGCTGAGTGTCATCACAAATCAGAATATTGTCCAAAATCAAACACAACTACACACTCCAAATCTACTTAAACAAGAGCCAAATCAACTATATCAAATGAGTCAAGATTGAAATCAAGAACAAATTTGGCTAGATCAAATTGCCACACTTTCCAAAATAGTTGATTCAATGCGCCAAGAGACATCTCCACCACCATTACCCATATCAACATCATTCCTTGGTTTAGGGCTTCCCCCTTTACCTAGCACCAATCACTCCATCCAAATCAATCCACCTAACAGCAATCAAAAAATCACGTCAAATCCTTCGAATATACCATCGACGTCACACCAATGGATGGTATCTAATCAAACAATAACATTGATCCCAAATCAAAATAGGGTCTCCCAAGGGCCTATCACCTCGATCACTCCAACCACCACTATCATGCCCAACACATCTCAAACACTCACTATCGCTCTAAGTGTATCTCAATCACTTGTCACCGCATCCAACACGATTCCAAATATACCACCACTACCACCAAAACCAAGTGCAATAAGTCAATATTGTAGCATCACACTAAAATCCCACCAAGCCTACCAACAAGGGCTTCAACAATCTCAAGCTACCTAGCCAACATGAGCACAAACACAAAAGATGACAACTATTGAGAACAAGGATCAAGATCAATCCATTGCTGAGTACACATTTACTTCATCCAATGATCAAATCGACATATGTCAAGAGTCACTTTTGAATCACGATCAAAATCCACCAACAAAACTCGACAATGAGCCAATTCAAGAAATATCAACATCACTTGACTCTATGGTCGAAGACATTCACAATCTCTCCACTGCAATTGTCAAAAAAAATGATCAAAATCTCTCCATCGAGGAGCACATTGAGGATGTATCTACACAATCCAATGATCAACTCACCATACATCAAGAGCCACTTTTTAGTGATCTCTTTCAAGGAGTGTTAGGATTATTTGATCCAGTTGACATAATGCACAATCAGTTCACCAATGATCATGTTGAAAATGTCTCTATATTGCCTTATGAGTTAGAGAACATATCTCGAGAATTTATTCCAAAGCATGTTCAAAATCTTTCACCAAAGTCTAGCAATGGCCCTTTTCAAAACATGTTGATCCCCTTTGACTGCATGGTTACAGATATTGAAAGAACCCTAAACTCGACACTTGAGGATGTTGAACCACTTACCATGTCTAATGAAGATATCCAAGCACCATTTGTAAGCGATCCATCCTTTGAAACCAACCCATGTCAAGAGCTTGATCCAAAGCATATCAAAAGCAATCCCAAAAAAATCAAGATCAAAATTTTTTATCTCTAAGATACTACAATGATCTAATGGATATTATCCTATCCACACAAGATGATTATATCCACGTAGCACATACTCCTCCATCTACCCATGAGATACTTTATATGGATGGACATGTAGATGATATTCATCTAGAACAAGATTTTGTTACACAAAAATAGCAGGTTATTAACTCCTACAATCAAATGGAGTTATCAACATCACGATCAGATATATCCCAAAATCAGATTGAGGAAATCATGAATAAAGATATCAAACATTATCCACTCAAGGAGGAAAATTAGACAAAATAGTATAATCCAGAATTAGCAGAGCAGCAAATGGATATAATGTCGTCTACAATGGTCATTTGTTAGAGCATGTTTATTGAACAAGATATCTCAAAACAAGCAGAATCAAGGAATGAAGGTGATACTATCACCATACTGGGGGAAACTTCATCTCAAGCAAATGTCAACATAGGGAGCACGAAGAGTCCTTATGATGAAATTGATGCCAATACTACAATCAGCCACATCACGAATATATTCATCCACCCATCACCCCATCCATGAATTGGAACCAACGTCAAAAGAAATATTTGAATGAAAGCACAAAAAATGTTATCAAATCAAAAGAAGCTGAGAATCATAATGGACAAATCAAATATGCATGGATACCAAAGCATACAAAGAAAGATCATCCCTATCAAACTCCATCAGTCAAAGAAACTATGGGGAAAAATAAAAGAGGGAAAAGTATCCATCTAGGATGTCCACAAAAGCAAAAGCAGGCTTTTCAAGCGACGTACAAAGTGTATCAAGTGGTTGGTCCTAATTCCATGAACACTTCCATATCCACCCATCATTGCTCATCTTCCCAAGTTTGGAGAGTCAAAGGTTCCAAACTGTCAACCAATCCATCTCTTATCCCTAAACACACTCCATCCATGCCTCCATGCATGATATCTAGTTTTTACATTGACCATGTATTGGCAATGACCCTTCACCATAATGATTCTGAAGGCACTCTATCACGATGTGCGCACAAAGACAAAGTTAACTTTGGTATCGATGAAGGAGATCAAGAATCCCAAAAGCTACATTCAAGTGCACATATCTTAGCAAAGTAGCTCCTTCAAGTAGGATATTGATGGAATATTATGACAGTGGCATCTACATCAACAACACCTCATGATTCAGCATGAGCTTAAAATCTTGAAAAAAAATTGAAAAAATCAAAAAAGAAAAAAATCCAAAAAAAATCAGAAAAAGGATTGAAAACAATAAAGATAAAAATCGTCCTCTAGTGAAAACCACATGGGCGGCACTTTGGGCAAGACCATGATGAAAACCTGGAAAATAGGCATCATGTGTGGAATCGAGCATCTACATGTCCTAGTTCAGATGAAAGTATCTCATCCCATTCATAATAAATCGAGCATTCCATCCATCTTATCCATAATAAATCCATTCATCCATAAACCATCGATCCAATCCATTTTCATCTGTCTTCATCCATCATCCGAGTTATCTTGATCTTGATGAAAATTTGGGACACACTGTACACTTGCTTATGGTAAACATCTTGACATGGATCATTTTCATCGATCCTATCCTATGCAGCATTATCTGAGCTATGAAACACTATCCAAATAAACATTCATTATTTGAGCACCTTATGTTATCACAGGATAATCCTTGGCATCCTTTGCGTGCTTACCATATCCATCCATCCATACACCTATCTAGGCACCTATCCATCACATTTCATACATTTCTAGACATTGGGGGCAGATATTTACACCTTGCTTCTAGAATAAATCTTGATCTATATCCTCCAACTTATGTGTTGGCTGAACATTGGCAAACATGAAATCAAATTGGTCCACCACTTGTGAGCAAAAATCCAAATCACTAGCCCATGGCATATTTTGACAAGAAGACATTCCATATCAATCTTCATCATTCATCGAACATCAATTTGAACAATCACTATCAGTTGCATCTAACACACCCTTCAAACATCACATCCAATCATTCATAACAACTTTTGTTCTAAATCAAGCTTCATCAATCATGATCAATCAAATCTAATCAACCCATTATCATCTCGGGATATCATTATGTTGCTTAACACTATCCTTGCATTGTTGTGCATCCTCAACAATGTTATCATCATCAATCCTCATCATTCAAATCCTTACATTGTTGTGTATCCTCAACAATGTTATCATCATCATCATCAATCCGTTGACCCGATCAATCAACCTTAGCTTGGTTTTCAGCAAAATCCCAAACAAAGCACTGATATCATCATATCCATATCTGAATCATCAAAATTATGCAAAAATCCAAAAACATTCAAAACATATCAAAAATCCAAAACCATTCATAAAATTCAGAAAACATTAAAAAACATTAAAATCTGAACTACATCGTCTCTAAGCTTAAATGTAGGCAAGGCCAATCTTTGATTAGCCTCTGAGACATCAAAATCCAAAAACATTCAAAAAACATCAAAATCCAAAAACATTCGAATCACATCAAAAATCCAAAAACATTCAAAAAACATCAAAATCCAAAAACATAAGAAAATCAAAAAATCAAAAACATCGCAAAATCCAAAAACACCATAAACAGCCTCAAAACATTCTAGAAATGTTAAAAACATCCAAATATTTGAAAAATCCAACCGTCCCGTTTCGCTTTCACTTGAAATAATCAATCATCCATAATAAACTGATCATCACCTTCATCCTTTGGCAAAACAAGTAGAAAAAATCATAGTAGACAGTGAAAGCAAGCTTCAATTGTAAAATCAAAAGCAAACAACCAATCTTTAAAACAAAATCAAACTCTTGATCATTTTCAAACATGTCAGTCAACTTTATATCAATAGTCTATCAATCAACTTATCAAACCATCATCATCCTATACAATGCATGTCCTAGGATATATCGTTCCGACAATGGGCATCATTTTAGATATCACCTGGATTCTTATCCTATCAAAACAAATCCCTTTGGCTAGATATATGAAGAACATTGGCTTGTTTGCGTACTTGATCTTTTGTTTTGATTTATCTTATTGCGCTCATTCCAAGGACCTCTCGATGATATCCGAATGAAGGATTTAGAGAGATAGGAATTGGGCAACGATCATCATTCTTTTGTCTGCTGTGCTTGTTGGACGTTCTTGTAAAATAGCTTGGAAAATACTTGATTTGTTAGATATGTATGGAGGATGTTTCGAACTGCTTGTTGACTATTGCATTGATTTGTTATACCTGTCTGTGTTTTGGTCTGAGGTGTTTAAAACTTCTAAAGTGCATCCTAGCAAGGTTTCTGTATGTCAGGTGTGAACATGAATACTCCTATCTATTTGTCAAGTCAAAGTCCATCACACTAAGTACAATGCCATCCTGGTCCTTTATACCTTGATGTATCGTACTTATGCATGTTATCAAACATAAATTAAGTGACCCTTTGAAAATCCCAATCCTTGATAAGCAAATCATCCATCTATCATCATCATTTCTCATCATCATTTCTCATTGTCATTTCTCATCATCATCTCTCATAATGTTGGCCTATTGGATCCTCTTGTCATCATCTAATTTCTTCATTTTCTGCACTAACATCACAGCATGAATAGTTAATCATCATCACCAATTTATCCATCATGCATCCATCATGCATCCATTGTGCATTCATATCATCATCATAATATAGATCTATTAGTCTAAGCATCTCATAAATCATCCATTGCATAATCACATCATCCATCTCACATCATATCATAATTTAAGTTGTTTAGGATAATATAGATTTGTTATTCTAAGCATCTTGAAATCATCTCATTTGCGTCATCGTCCATAACCACCCATTTTGAACCTCTTTATCACAAGATTGACCTTCAAATCAAATCTTTTTGCTCGATCTCTCGAGGGGGCAATGTACCAGTGTACTTTTTGTTGGGGCATCCAAAAAATTAGAAATTTTTTGATTTCGATCGTGACAAGTTTATTCTTTGAACTAATGCAATAAGTACATTGCTTCAAAGAGGGGAAAAATGTAGACACGTCAAATTGACATAATGCATCCATTTGACAAATAAATCAAGTTTATTTATCAATCTCCTAAAGTCATCAGTTTAAATCAAATAAATCAAACTTGATCCTATCATCATCTCTTTGATTAAATAAATCATTCATTTATTTAATTAAATCTCAGATCATCATTCATCTCCCTTTGATTTGATTTAAATCCATAAATCAAGTCAAATTGGTCAAATCATCCTAATCATCATTAATTTAATCTAACCATGATTAAATGCTAATCTCACCCACTTGCATTCTCTAGATCTAGCCACTTGCACATATAAATCAGTTTATTGATTTATTAAATCCAAGATTTTCCATCAACATGGCATTTATGGGGAATATTCCCTCAATTTTGAATTCAAAGGCAAGTTGATTTGTCCCTCCAACATTGCATTTATTGCTCATTTTCTTGTCCCCCACTTAGCATTTACTCTCAAATTTGAATTCAAATTCTCCCTCTCATGGGCACTCTTCCCAAATCTTGCACATGCATCAACCACTCACCACTTGACAAGTGTCCTTTCATTTGTCCAATCTTAGTCCCACATTGGTCTCTATTCAATACTTAGTATTTTGAAAATCTATAAAATAGAGGCTTCATCCTCAAGCAAATCCTCCACAATCTTTATGCAAAATCATTCTCTTCACATGGAGAACTGATTTTGTCCACTATCAATCCACAACTCGACAAAAATCTAATACAAGGTTAATCTCTTCATTTGAGAATTGATCTTGTCCACACCATCTTCATCATTTGCAACATTTAGCTTATCTCAAGGGGTTGGGAAAGGGCTACTTTTCATATCAAAGTAGCACCAATCCCCCTATGGGATGATGCTTGAGTAGTTTAGGAATATATTTTATGATTATATTGCTTATGATTATTGTGATAATGTTATTATTGCCTTTATGTTTACTCAATAATTTCATAGGGAGGGCTTTCATCTCACTTGTTCAAAACTAACAGATTTAACCCATATCTTTCAGTCTTTGTTCAAAGCAGATTTTGGTCTTCACACTAACTAAACACACTGTTGGCACAATTTATTTTCATATACTAGTATTTAATGACATTTGTTATGGTCATTAACATTGTTGAATAATCATGTCCTAATCTAATAATAAAACATTCTAGAGAGTAATTAATAGTGACACATTTCAATATGGTGCAATAAATAGGGTAATGAATCTAGATCTTAGGCACTTTTTTTTTTTTTCAATATTGTTCAATTTCAATGGGTTGATCAAGGCACAAGGCCCTCACAAATTTGGTGATATGATAACATAACAAGCTATTTTTAAATACAACTATTCCCCAATTCTTGTAAAACATAAAATATAGGATAACATATTAGGTGAAGTTGTAGGTGAAGGTGAATACTAGATTAGTCATTATTTGATGAACATAAACAATATTTAGACAAGTGAAATAGTTCAAAAACTGCATCATAACTAACAACATAACCACATAGTCATAACCACATATCTTGTAGTAGTTTAAATAATGTAATATAAAAGTTAACTATGCCAACATTCCCCCCTTATTACATTGTTCCTACAAATGTCTCCTTGAAATCTTAGAACTCGCCTTACTAAGGGACCCCCCTTCAAATCTTATATCAAAAAGCTTGTTGATTACAAAATAATTTTATATACTTGAGAAGATATTTCCTTGAAGAAACAAATCCTAAATTAGGTGGAACTCCATCAAGATGCCTTGTGACCCTTAGAAGGTGTAGCTTTGAGATGAATTCCTATGTTCTTGGACTACCATTTTCCTAAACTACCAAACTATTGATTCCTGATTTATTTGAAAAAAATCCACATTGAGCTCTGAAAACATAGGGATCCATCAAGTTCACACTTGACCCTCTAAGGGTATACTTATCAATCATAGTCTCATAAAATCAGTAGACAACAATCCATATTAAGTTCAACACCAAATCCCTTATTTGTCTCCAAAAAGTAAACTTCACAATATATATGTATTCTTGAAATCGATCAACATTAACAAGGAAAGACAAAAAGAAAGAAAGAAAAATTTGCATACAAAAGCATCATCTCAAAGTAAGAAGGTGACTTGATATGATGGAAATTCCTCCATCCTCTAACTTTCCACCAACCTCCAATAGATATTGTTACACTTTATCTACTTGATTTCTTGGATGAGTCTTTGTAGGCCTCATCAGGTGTGGAAAAGATAGCCTCAAAATTCCAAGAATAACTCTTTGAAGATCCATTGGTAACACTGATAAATTCATCTACAAGATACTCAAAAAATATTTTAATATTTTGGAATGCACTTTCACAAGCACCAGAAGTAAGAATACAGATTACTTGATTGGCATGTTTTAGGAAAAATATATAAACTACTTGACATCTTACAATACTCATAAAAGTAATTTGAGTTGCATCTTCTCTTACAAAGCAACTTACCTCCAAGTTACCACTAACAGAAGATACATTCAAATGAATATGTAACCATTTATGAATCCTCATATATTGGAAATGAATGATTGCCCCACTCTTGATTGGATGATTTGATGGGTACTCATCCTCTTGGCATCTAGATAATTCTCCTTCTCCCATACCCTCATCAACATACTAGTTCCCAAAGGCGTGCTTGGCATACATGAGACTAAACTTCCTTTTATGTTTTTAATCACTAACCATTTTTTAAAGTTGAACATGAAAGGTCACATAACCCATCAAAGCTTGCATTCAAATCTTACACAATATGCCACACACCATATTTGTATTAAAAAAATAATAGTTGTATGGAAGAAACTCCTTAAATATCCTTTTTAGAGGTTTCAACTACTTGTTAACAACTTATAGTCAACAGAAAAAATAAATTGCTTACCTATAGATGTTGTAGTGTATTATGGATCTCTTCAATAAAACTCGATGCCCTTTCTTCAAAGCCATCTATGTAATCCTTGCAATTTATTTTTCCAAATTATATTCCAAAAAACTTCCAAGGGTTTTCAAGATATTAATACATGCTTCATAAAGAATCTAACATCTTCCCTAAAAGCCCTCAAATATAGCTAATACTTGTGTCAGAAAAGTATTCCTTTTTCCACACTTAATTTGGGAATAATTAATATTAAAATAAGCTTAATTATGCCTTGATTATTGTTATGATATATTTTTCATATTCACATTAAGTTTAGGGCCCCTTTAAAACTAAATAGACTTAATTGTGCCTTATTTAGGGTGTTGTAAGGTGTACCTTTACACTTTCACACTAATCTAGGGATTTATTAATTAATTAAGGTTAATTTTCCTTAATTGGCCTCTTTAATTCAAATCCAAGCCTAATTAATTACAAATTATGAAGGATAAAACCAAAAATTCATAAATTCCATTTCACAACACTCAACTTTGGAAGATGTGCATCCTAGGTAGGTGACCTAGGACCCATTCCCCACATGAAAAATGGGTCCTAACTTGGTCCTAAGACCCTATTTTTGCATAATATTTCACCTTGTCCAAAGTGTGTCCTAGGTAAGTAGCCTAAGACCCATTTTCCACATGGAAAATGGGTCCTCACTTAGACCTAGGACCCCTCTTTTAGATATTTTTTTGGTGATATAAATACAAGGCTATTTCACCTAGTTTCATCTAAGAAAATTTATGAGCAAGTCCTAATAGAAGTTTCATGAGATCAAGAGCATTCAAGAGAATTTCTAAGGAATTCAATGGAAAATTTGAAGAAGATTATTGTAGCAATCAAGATTGATTTCCTCATGTCAAAGATGTATTGCATCATCCATGTTGTTGAGCTAATATGGTGATGTAGTGTTTAAGATCAATCAAGCATATCAAAGGCATTGTTTCACATCAAGTTTCATGATCAAGATCTACATTCATCAAGGCCACTTCATGCTAGATTTCATATTTTATTCAAGGATTGGTGAGTTGTGAAATTGTTGTTCATTCATCATTCCTTTCATGTTTCATTTCATTTCAAAGTTTAATTACCAAAACAAGGTTTGAATAAGGTGAACCCCTATTCCATATCAATCAACATTTTTCTCTCTTTGATGTGTGATTGTAGGTTTTAGGTTGAAGATCATTTGACAAGAAAAAATGAAGAAAGTTGCAAATTTGTCAAAGTTGCAAGAAAAGTTGTTAAATCATGGAAATCGATCTATAATATTTATTTTCGGCTTTTTGACAGTGACCAACTAGAATCTGGGAGTGCAAACATAGAAGAATAATACCCAAAAATTGATTTTTTGGAGCCCTAGCCAAGACCTATTTTCCATAGGGCGAATGAGTCCTTAGTTAGGTTTGAAAAAGAACTTTTGGTGAAAGGTACACAACATTTGACCCTTTCTAGATTTTCCTTTTGACTAGTAGTTGGGTTAGATTTAATTTTTGCTCCTCATTTTCATATTGTAGCTTTCATATTGAATGAAATTAGAAGAATAGGTGCATAATACTTAATCCTTTTTCATTCACCCACACCTATTTTTCTTCTTTCATTTTGGTGAACTTGAATTTGACCATTGTAATTTTTTGATTTTGAGAGTCCTTTTCCATCCTAGACTTAGATCTTGTATTCATTTGCATCCATTTGCATTAAATAAGGTCTCATTTAGGGTGTCTAGTTTGCATTTAACTTTGCATTACATATAGGGTTGTAGGATTGTTAGAGTAATAAGTTATTTCACTTAATTAATCTAATCATATTGGCTAGTTAATTAAGTCACTTATCACTTTAGTTACTTAAGCTAAACTTAGGCACATTAATAATTAATTATTAAGTGTGCACACTAGGATTTCCTTTTAGGGTTATGCATACATTGCTTTTATAAATCAATTCATCTCTTTTATTTACTAAATTCTTAAATATAATACATTTGCACATCTTCATGCAAATTTCTTTGTGTTTCTCTTGTAGAAAGTATTTTCTAGTTTGCATGTCTGATCTTAGATTCTAACATGGTATTAGAGCTTGAAACATTTTGGTTCACATCTCAGATTGAAAGCCTATGGGTAATGATCCTGAATCACATTAGATTCACATCAAGTCACATCTTAGTTTGAGGGCCATTCATTTTATGGTTAATGTTCCAAAAACTTCATCGTACTTGCTCTTATGGATCAATTTTAGTCACAGTTTGGCATCGACATTTGATTTTATTCAAGGGGTAAACACTTTTGACCAGAGCTATGAACCAGATACAACCATTCAACAATACTACCCCAACGGGGTTTGAACCTTGGTGGCAAGAACAACAATGCCACCAATAAACCATCACATCATGCCAATACTAGCAGTTTGACATTGACATTGAGATACACATAGCTTCCAGATTCTTTCATCATATCATTCCCTCTTATGGGCGACATCATTTATTCACCTACTGTTACTTCATAGATTCCAAAGTTGTTCTAGTTTGTGAGATTTCTAGTGTTTTGTGGCAACAGGTCTGCTATTTCATTATCATGATTCCACCTAAGTCCTTCAGTGACTCTCATATGGTTTCTTGTAAACAGAGGTATCTTTCCTTCCTTGCCAGATTCAAGATTCCAGTGTTACTCCACTAGTGTTCTTCTAGTGCTTCTTTGTAGTAGGTCATCTCATTGGGGGGGGGTTTATCCCACTGGGTTTTCTTTT
Source organism: Sequoia sempervirens (assembly GCA_007258455.2). Classification (NCBI taxonomy): domain Eukaryota; kingdom Viridiplantae; phylum Streptophyta; class Pinopsida; order Cupressales; family Cupressaceae; genus Sequoia; species Sequoia sempervirens. Next base: position 80,917,879 of record VDFB02379711.1, on the reverse strand, counting down.
CTTTCTCATTCATGTTTGTACATGGGTACCTGATCAAGCCTTGTTGTCGGTACCCATCTATGCTTTCATGCATCTTTTCTTTATTGTTTTAACTACTTCCTAAGTTCATCTTAAGCGGGGTGTTAGAGTAATAAGTTATTTCACTTAATTAATCTAATCATATTGGTTAATTAATTAAGTCACTTATCACTTTAGTTACTTAAGCTAAACTTAGTAACACTAATAATTAATTGTTTATTAATTATTAAGTGTGCACAGTAGGGCTTCATTTTAGGGTTATACATACATTGCTTTTATAGAGCAATTCATCTCTTTTATTTACTAAATTCTTGAATATAATACATTTGCACATCATGCAAATTGCTCTGTGTTTCTCTTATAGAAGGTATTTTCTGGTTTACATGTCTGATCTTGGATTCTAACAGGATTGCATTTTTTTTATTCTTTAAATTTGAAAAATACAAAAAAAAAATAGCCATCTTGCATCTCATATACAACATATCAACTTGCATTTGAAAATTGAAACAAAATTGCATATCAAATTAGGTGTTCTAGGTTATCATTTTGTCACATTTTGCGCTTCCACATAACAATGTGAAAATGAAAATTTGAAATTAAGCAATGCATAAAATGGACCAAATTAAGCTAGATTTGATGAAATGCATGTAATAAAAACTCCACCAACTAAAATAGATAGCAGTAGAAGTCTAAAAACAAGGATTTTAGTGTTGTAAAAGGAAATTTTAGTGGTGCAATGGGATTGATTCACCCAAGGTGAAAAATGAGTCCCAGTAGGGATTTTTTTCAAAAATTTCAAAGATTTTCAATTGATTTTTATGATTTTTAGTTTGTATGATGTGTTTCCTGAATGCAGTGTAGTTTTTAGATGATTTTTGATGATTTGAGATGCAAAAATGCAACCTATATGCACTTTCACTAATGCAAAAAATTAGAAACCCTGGATGCAAATTAACCAATGCAAATCCTAATGCAAAATTAATGTAAGCTAAATATAGGATGATGATGGACTCCAAAACAGAAATGAAGGTATTCTATATGTAGGTTCACCAAAATGAAACATAATTTTTTTTATCCACTAGGGTTTAGGACCTAGGGCAATAATCTTCTATACTTCACATTTAAGGATGACACTAGAGATCTCACCTGAAGAGTGGAATAGAGGCAAGAGATCTAAAAATAGGGTATCCTAGGGTAAGAATTAAAATTAAAATAGGGGTTCACCACCAAGTTTAAACCTGGAAAAGACAATGACATGCAAGATGAAATGAAAACCCTAATTTTATGTAATGCTTCACTAAATGACTTGGAAATGCAAACAAAGCAAAAAATAAAATTGTAAAAAAAAAGGTGTGCACCTGAAAAAATTGATGGAGATGGAATGGAGTTCTAAAATTCTAAAAAAACTTTATTTTCTAGCCTAGTGGGACTCATTCACCATTCAAGGTGAATCAATCCCAATTCTAGATTTTTACACAAGATTAAGTTTCAGCCAAATGGATATTCAAATCTGCAAAGATCTCAGAAAAAGACTTACAATGGGACTCATTCGCCACTCTTGGTGAATGAGTATAGTTTGGATTTTTTGGAAATTCAAAGTCTAGATCTTCTCTTCTTTGTCTACTCAATCTATTCCTCCAAGTTCTTGGATCCAAAAAACCGATTTTGGGGTTGTAGATGACCTTTGCGTGAAGATTATGACCTTGCAAATGGGGAGACAACTCCAAAAATCTTGTAACGTAATCTTTAATGATTCTTCAGGCGACAATATTTGCAATCACATAGAGAGAGAGAGAGAGTTGATTGTTATGGAATAGGGGTTTTCCTTGGTCAAAAAGATGTCTTGTAAATGATGTCTTGTAAATGATGTCTTACAAACCTACAAATCAACATGAAATGGCCATGAAGGATGTAGATATTGATCTTTGACAATAGGTGTAGAAAAAAAATTGATCTTGGATCTTCAATGCTACATCACAACACTAGCTCACTACCATTCTTGATGCTTTATATGCTTCACATGATCATGGATCTTCAATTGCTGCAATAATTGATGAAGAATTCTACCCTTGAATTCCTTAGAAATTATCTTGTGAAGTCTTGAAATGCCTAACCTTTGAGTTTTTGACTTGATAAAATGAATGCATGATGGAATGATGATTTGAAAGCTTGCTTATATAGTAAATCCACTCAAATGGTCGTTAATTTGATCCCCAAGATAAACATAGGAGAAATTTAAACTTAAAACCCAATTTTTCTTGCTCAAACCTTGAAAATAGCTCAAGTGGGACTCATTTTCCATCGTAGCTGATGAGTCCCACTTGGATGGGATTCATTCATGCAAGGTGGCGAAATAGGGGCTATTTTTCTAGCTAGGATGCTAGGGAGTGATGAAATTAGGTTTATATGTTGATATTGTTATTTTTTTGATCAAAATATGCATTGGGATAAAAAAATACGGGGTCATAAGGGCCTATTAATGATGATATAAAGGTCATAAATGTCATAAGGCCCTAAATCCAATGTGAAAGTGTAAATAAATAAGCTTTACACCACTAAATTAAGAAAAAATGGGTCTATTTAGCTTAGAAGGGTCCTACATCCCATGTGAATATGTAAAACACATTACAACACTAGATCAGGTCCATTTAATTCTCAAGCCTCCTAAAAATTTAATGTGAAGATGTAAATAAATATATTTTACAACATTAACTTAAGGTAGAGTTAAGTTAATTTAGCTTAAACATGCCTTAAACCTAAAGTGGATGTGTAGAACACCTCACAAAAATAGATCAGGCGACATTAAGTTTAATTTATCATTAATTATTCTCAAATCAAGCACGGGAATTTTTCTTTGACACTATAAGGTTGAAGATCAATTTGAGAGGAAAAGTTACAAAAGTTGTCAAATTTGTCTTCTTTCTTGCTAGACCACAAAAATTCTTCTACAAAATTCATCTCTGACTTTTGGGAGCTAAAAAACTAGGATTTGTGAGTGAAGACATTGAAGAACAAAACACAAAAATTGATTTTTTAGAACCCTAGTAGGGACCCATTCACCACTGGGTGAATAAGTCCTTATTGAGTCCTGAAAAAGCACTTTTTGCAATAGATACACAACATTTAACCCTCTTTAAACCTTCCTTTTGATTGCTATATTGGTTATTTTTTATTTTTTATTCTTATTTATGCATTCTTACCCTCATAATTGAGTGTAATAACTAGTGAAAAGTAGGTGTAACCATTTGTTAATATCATTTGTGGTACCTCCCTCTTTTTCTTTGTTCCATTTTGGTGAACTCAACCTCTTTTTGAGCATTGTAGTTTTTTTGTATTTTGGAGTCTATTTTCATCTTAGATTATATCTTGCATTCATATGCATTCATTTTCATTGTATTAGATCTCATTTAGGGTGTTTAGTTTTCATTCAAGTTTGCATCTCATCTAGGGTTTTAGGATTACATTGTTTGCATTCTTTAAAACTAAAAAATACAAAAATAAATTAGTCTTGTGGGATATCATATACATCACATTAAGTTTCATTTTAAAATTTAAACAAAAAAATCATATCAAACTAGGTCTTTTAGTTCATCATTTTGTCACATTTTCAACTTGCATTTCACATTGCACTTACAAGAAATTGAACCTAAAACTAACTATAGCAGACCTAAATTTGAGAATCATTAGAAAAGTCTTGAAAATTTATTAAAATCAATTTCAAAACCTTAATCAAGGACCCATTCACCATAGGGTGAATGAGTCCTTGTTAGGGTTACAAAGGCAACAAGTTTTCACAGTTCCTAAGCTTCAATATCAGATTTAGAGCTTCTTGAAAAAGCATACCAAGACCCATTCTCCACTAGGCGAGTGAGTACTTGGAGGCTTGAAAAAATCCACTTTTCTAAGCTTTCTGATGATTTTATGTACTTCCTAGGCTTTTTGGTAACCTATTGTATCATTCTGGAAAGTTTTAGGAATTTCTATTTTATGTATGTAGGTCAAGTCATCCATTTAGTGTAGTCATTTTTAAAGCATTTCAAATCATTTTAGTATTAAAAAAATTGAGATATGTAGGACAATTGTTGACATTTCAAAAGCATTCTATAATTTAGATGGCTTACATTTTCATGTTAGCATGTTTCCTTTTCAAGCATTTAGTGCTCATAGAGTATCACATGGCTTGTATGATAATATTTTCCCTACTCATGAGCATAATCTAGGAAATTAAAATAAATCCTTTGACAAGCATGCTGGCTACCCTCCTAGTATCTATCATATTTTTTAGAAATCCATGACACTAGAGGATGCAATCATAGACAGTCATGAAAATTAGAGTTGTTCTTCTCCCATTAGCCTCCTATTAGTGACAAAGGTATCTTGGTGAGAGAAGATGTAATCATTAAGAATAATAAAATCCTTGTTTGTTCCTCTCCTCCTCCCCCTTGGGAAGATATTATGTGTAGACACATGAAATTAGCATAGCATCACATTCATCCACTCATTAAATAAATCAAATTCACATTCATCCATTCATCAAGTAAATTAGGTCCATTTAATTCAATCTCAAAGGTCACTAATTTAAATTAAATAAATTAACATTATTTAATTTAAGCCTATCATCATCCTTTTAATTAAATAAATCAAACCTTTATTTAATTAAATCTAAAATCACCTTTCATCTCCCTTTGATTTAATTTAAATCTAAATATTTAAGTAAAATGGGTCAAACAACTAATCCTCATCTTAACTAACCCTCATCTTAACTAATCTAATCTAAGATTAATCTAAGATTCCTATGAAATACTTGACTATGCTAAAATATGCAAACTAAGTAGAACAAAGACCACTAAATTGCAAGCATATAAAAACATAATCAAAACTTTATCTCATAGTGGATTGGTGCTTCTATGGAAAGAAGCCCTTTCCTAATCCTTTGCTAAGCTCCATGATATTGATGATATGAAAATGATATGAAGATGGATTCAAATGACAATGATATGGAGAAAGATCTAAAGATTGTGGAGTGGACAAAATTAGCTCTCCATGGAAGAGAGTAACTTTGCATAGGATTTGTGGAGGATTGACACAATAGAAATCTAAGATTAGTTAAGATGAGGATTAGTCGTTTGACCCATTTGACTTAAATATTTGGATTTAAATTAAATCAAAGGGAGATGAAATGTGATTTTAGATTTAATTAAATAAAGGTTTGATTTATTTAATTAAAAGCATGATAATAGGCTTAAATTAAATAAGGTTAATTTATTTAATTTAAATTAATGACCTTTGAGATTGAATTAAATGAACCTAATTTACTTGATGAATGGATGAATGTGAATTTGATTTATTTAATGAGTGGATGAATGTGATGCTATGCTAATTTCATGTGTCTACATTTTTCCCCTCTTTGAAGATATGTACTTGTTGCGTTGGTTCAAAGAATAAACTTTCCACAATCAAATTTCAAAAAAATTTTGATTTTTCAGACGCCCCAGTGGAAAGTACACTGGTACATTGCCCCCTCGAGAGATCGATCAAAATGATTCGATTTGAGGGTTGATCTCTCAATAAAGAGGTTCAAGATGGATGATTATGATGATGATTCAATGTATGTGAGATGGATGATGTGATAATTCCTATATGATTTGGAATGAATGTTTTATGCAGATGCTTAGAGGTATGTGCAGGATCATGATGGGCCAAAAAGTGGCAATATGATGGGTAGGTGGCTGATGACTATTTTTTAACCCAAAATTGATGAAACGAAAAGGGTTTTTAAAGGAGATTCTTAGCTTTTCACCAATATAAATTATGTTTTACTTTGAATTTAATAAGTAATTATTATTCATTTTCTATTCAAATTATGATTAAAGTCCTGATTGATAGGCTGATTGAAAACATCTATAGCTTTCAAATGATATCATATTTTTTGAATCCAAAACATGCATCACATTATATTATTTGCATACTATATGATTAAAAAAATAAAAAAATAATTTCATGAAGTTTTGACCAAGTTAAGGTGGTCAAACATACCGTTTTTATATTTTTTTAAAAGTTGTAATAAAAATTCATAATTAATTATTTACTTGGAAAAAATTAAAAAAAATATGCATCACATTGGGGCATGAGTCCTCTACTTATATGTAAAATCTTATAAAAATATTATCATTTTATTGTGGTTAGGGTGGTCAGACAAACACCTGCTTCTTAGTTTTTCCCTAAAATTTAAGTACCACTTCATTGAAATTTCAAATTTTCAACAAATAGATTTTTTGTTTTATAAAACAAACCTAGTATTTTAGAAACTACATTAAATTTTCTACATATTCTATTTACATATTTTTGAAATAATATAGATAACTTATTCAAATTTTTACGTCAAGTTGCCTAACTCTGATTTTTCTGATTTTTTTGCCACTTAAGGGTCTGCTTTTTCCATAATGATCCTGCACATACCCTTAGACTAACAGATCTATATTATGATGATGAACATGTATGTGAGATGATATGCAAAATTTTGATGGTTTGTTGGTGTAAGATGGATGCAAGATGGATGCATTGGTGATGTTATGTTAGTGCAAATAGAAGAAAGAAGAAATGAGATGAAGACAAGAGGATCCAACAAGTCCATGATATGACAAGACTTTATTAGAGATGATGATGATGATAGATGATGATGATTTGCTTATCAAGGATTGGGATTTTAAAAGGGCTACTTACCTTATGTTTGATAACACACATAGATATGATGCATCGAGGTATAAAGAACTAGGATGGTGTTGTACCTAGTGTGATGGAATTTGACTCAATAAACAGATAGGAGTATTCTTGTTCACACTTGACATACATAAACCTTGCTAGGACGTACCTAACAAAGCAAGTATTCACCAAGTTATATTACAAGAGCATCCAACAAGCATAATAGACAAAAGGATAATGATCATTGCCCCATTCCTATCTCTCTAAATCCTTTATTTGGATATCATCGAGAGGTCCTTGGAATGAGTGCAATAAGATAAATCAAAAGAAAAGATCAAGTACGCAAACAAGCCAATGTTATTCATACCTTGAGCTAAAGGGATGTGTTTTGATAGAATAAGAATCCAAGTGATATCCAAAATGATGCCCATTGTCGGAATGATATATCCTAAGACATGCATTTTATAGGATGATGATGGTTTGATAAGTTGATTGATAGGATGTTGATATAAGGTCGAGTGACATGTTTCTGAATGATCAAGAGTTTGATTTTTTGTTTAAAGGTTTTTTGTTTTGATTTGTATTTTGCATTTGAAGTTTGCTTTTGCTAATTGTTGTAGCTGTTTTTGTTTGTTTTGCCAAAGGATGAAGGTGATGATCAATTTATTATGGATGATTGATTATTGTGGGTGAAAGCAAGATGAGATAGATGGATTTTTTTCAAATATTTGGATGTTTTTGACGTTTTTGGACTGTTTTGAGGCTATTTTGGTATTTTTCAAGATTTTTACAAATGATTTGATTTTTTATTGTTCCATGTTTTGGGGTTTTTCAAGATTTTATGAATGTTTTTTGGATTTTGGTGTTTTTTGAATGTTTTTGGATTTTGATGTCTCGGGGGTTGATCAAAGATTAGCCTTACCCATGTTTAAGCTCAGAGACGACGTAGTTCATATACCATGTTTTTGACATTTTTCTGATTTTATGAATGTTTTTGGATTTTCGCATGGTTTTGACATTTTGGATATGGATATGCATGATGATATTAGTGCTCTATTTGGGATTTTTTTGAAGACCAATCTAAGGTTGATTGATCGAATTGATGGATTGATGATGATGATAACATTGTTGAGGATATACAACAATGCAAGGATTTGATTGATCAGGATTGAAGATGATAACATTGTTGAGGATGCACAACAATGCAAGGATAGTGTTAAGCAAGATAATGATTTTTTTATTGGATTTGATTGATCATGATTGATGAAGCTTTATTTGGAACAAAAGTTCAAATTATTTGATGTGACATTTGAAGGGTGTGTTAAATGTGACTGATACTTGATTGTTTGGATCAATGTTTGATTGAAGATAAAACTTGATAAGGAACATCTTCTCGTCAAAATGTGCCATGGGCTAGTGATTTAGATTCTTTCTCACAAATGTTTTGACCAATCTAATTTTATGTTTATCAATGTTCAGATTACCCCATAAGTTGGAGGATATAGATCAAGATTTATTCCTGAAGCAAGATGTAAATATCTTCCCTTAGTGTCTAGCAATGTATGGAATGTCATGGATAGATGCCTAGATAGGTGTATGGATGGATGGATATGGTAAGCATGCAAAGGATGCCAAGGATTATCTTGTGATAAGATATGGTGTGCAGATAAAGGATGCCCATTTGGATAATGTTTCATGGCTCATATAACATTACATAGGATAGAATCAATGAAAATGACCCATGTCAAGATGTTTACCATAAGCAAGTGTAAAGTATACCCCAAACTTTCATCAAGATCATGATAACTTGGATGATGGATGCAGATGGATGAAAATGGATTGGATAAGTGGTTCATGGATGAATGGATTTATTATGGCTAAGACGAATGGAATGTTGGCTTTATTATGGATGGGATGAGATGCTTTCTCCTGGAGTGGTGCACATAGATGCTTGATTATACATGACACTTGTTTGCTAGGTTTTCATGATGGTCTTGCCCAAAGCACCACGAAGTGGTTTTCACTAGAGGATGATTTTTTTCTTCACTAATTTCAATCCTTTTTCTAATTATTTTGAATTTTCATATATATTTTTTTTTTGGATTTTCATATTTTTTGATTTTTTTGTTTTTACTAAAAGATTTTAAACTCATTCCAAATCATAAGGTGTCGCTGATGTAGATGCCTCTATCATAATGTTCGATTGATAGCCTTCTTGAAGAAGTTGCTTTGCTAAGATACGTGCGCTTTAATGCAACTTTTGGGATTCTTGATCTGCTTTATTGATACCAGGGTTAACTATGTCTTTGTGTGCACATCACGATAGAGTGCCTTCAAAATTCTTATTAAGAAGGGTTGTTTCCAATACATGGTCAATTTGAGAACTGGATATCATGTGCAGAGGCATGGATGGAGTGTGTTTAGGGATAAGAGATGGATTGGTTGACAGTTTGGAACCTTTGACTCTCCAAACTTGGGAAGATGAGCAATGATGGGTGGATACAGAAGTGTGCATGGAATTAGGACCGATTGCTTGATACACTTTGTACGTTGCTTTAAAAGCACGTTTTTGCTTTTGCGGACATCTTTGATGGATATTTTCCCTTTTTTATTTTTCCCCATAGTTTCTTTGACTGATGGAGTTTGATAGGGATGATATTTCTTTGTATTCTTTGGTATCCATGTGTATATGATTTTTCCCTTATGCTTCTCAGCTTCTTTTACTTTGATAACATTCTTTAAACTTTGATTCAATTCTTTCTTTTGACATTGGTCCTAATGCATGGATGGGGTTTTGGGTGGATGAAGATTCATTACGTGGCTAGTTGTAGTATTGGCATCGGTTTCATCATAAGGATTCTTTGTGCTCCCTATGTTGGCATTTTCTTGAGATGAAGTTTCCCCTAGTATTATGAAAGTAGTACCTTCATGCTTTGATTCTGCTTGTTTTGAGGGTTCCTGTTTAGAATGCATTCTCTGATAAATGACCATTGCAGATAATGTTATTTCAATTTGTTGCTCTACTAACTCTGAAATATCTTGTTTTGTTTGACATGCTTCCTTGAGTGGATAATGTTGGATATCTTCATACATGATGTCTTCAGTTTGGATTTTGGATATATCTAATCCTAATGTTGACAACTCTGTTTGGTTGTAGGAATCAATAACCTACTCTTTTTGTGTAATAATATCAGGAGTAAAGGAATCCTATTCCAAATGAATATCATCTACATGTCCATCTATAGAAAGAATCTCATGGGTAGATGGAGGAGTATGTCTTACATGTGGATATTATCATCTTGCATAGATAGGAGAGTGCCTATTATATTATTGTAGTATCTTGAAGATACAAATTCTTGATCTTGAATGATTTCAGAGTTGCTTTCGACATGCCTTGTATCAGGTTCTTGACATGGGTCTGTTTCAAAGGGTGGATTTCTTACAAAGGGTTCATGGATGTCATCATTAGACATGGTAAGTGGTTCAATATCCTCAAGTGTCAAGTTTAAGGTTCCTTTAGTATATATAACCATGATGTCGAAGGATGTCAATATGTCTTGGAAAGGACCATTGCTAGACTTTGGTGAAAGACATTGATCATGCTTTGGCATAAATTCTTGAGATATGTACTCTAAGTCATAAGGTAATGTAGAGACATTTTCAACATGATCATTGGTCGATGGATTTTCTATTATGTCAGTGGGATCAAATAATTCTAACACTCCTTGAAATAGATCACTAAAAAGTGGCTCTTGATGTATGGTGAGTTGATCATTAGATGGGGTGGAAACATCTTCAAGGTGCTCATCGATGGAGAGATCTTGATCATTGTTCTCAACAATTGTGGTGGAGGGATTTCTAATGTCTTCAACCATAGGGTCAAATGATGTTGACATTTCTTGAATTGGATCATAATTGGGTATTTTTGGTGGATTTTGATCATGATTGAAAAGTGACTCTTGACCTGTGTTGATTTGATCTTCTGATGAGATAGAAACATCTTCAACGTTCTCTTTCATGAATAGATCTTGATCATTTCTTTCAGTAATTGTGGTGGGGAGATTTTCAATGCTATCACCAATGGTTGTATGTTCATCGTTATCCCCAATAGTTATCATTTTTCATTTTTGTGCTTGTGTTTGTTGGGTAGCTTGAGAGGCTTGGGCAGCTTGAGAGGCTTGTTACACTTGTTGATCTTGTGTTGCTTTTTGCATGGCTAGATATTGATGGATGGCCTTTTGGTAGGCCTGGTGAGCTTTTAGCATAATGTTATATTGCCTTGCTGCATTTGGTTTCAGTGGTAGTGGTGGCAGATTTGGAATTATGTTCGATGTAGTGGTGGGTTGTTGAGATACATTTGGAGTGATCATGAGGGTTCAAGATATGATGGGTATGATAGGGGTGGTTGGAGTTATCAAGGTGATAGGAATGGTCTTAATGACCAAGGTGATAGATCCTTGGGAGACCATATTTTTATTTGTTAGGATTGATGTTGTCATTTGATTAGATACCATCTGTTGGTGTGATGTTGATGGTATTTTCAAAGGATTTGATGTTAGCTCGATTGATTTGGATGGAGCAATTGGTGATAGGTAAAGGGGGAAGCCCTAAACCAAGGAATGATGCTGATATGGGTAATGGTGGTGGAGATGTCTCTTGGTCCAATGACTCAACTATTTTGGTAAGTGTAGTAATTTGATCTCACCAAATTTGATCTTGACTCCCTTGATATAGTTGATTTGGTTTTTGTTCAAGTAGATATGGGATGCATACTTGTGGTTTTTGAATGGGATCATGGAAATTTTGATTTTGGACAATGTTGTGATTTGGGACGATGTTCATATTTGACATGATAGGTTGAATTTAAACATTGCTGGTGTTGGGAATCATATTGCCTTGTTTTTGGTAACTTTCATTTTGCATGGTGTTACCTTGACTTAGATTAATACATAGAGTCATTAACATCTTTTTTGGAATTTGAGCAAGATTTTTATGATTTGCAAACATATCCATCCCAAAGTATACAAAGTTTGGATTCAAAATGTTCATGTTTTGTAAAGTTGTACTTGGTACATTCACATTTGGCATGTATGGATCTGGTGGGATGATGTTGGTCGTTTGAAGACTTATGCATTGATTGTTTGGTGGATAGACTTGTAAGTTTAGATTTTGATTTAAATCTACCATCAAAAAAGATGTTCCAAGATTTAGATTTGGTAGACTCACATTTGTTGTACCATTCAGGTTTTTAGGGGATAATAATCCCATGTATGGATTGTATAACTATGAGTTTTGAAAATCAATTGGCATTGTAAGGCTTTGATAGTTTGGTTGACTTGGATTACTCATGATGTATGAAGCAAGTTTATATTTTGTGTTCCTCTTGTGTTTTTACCTTGTTGACCTCTAAGGGATTTAGGACCAATGATGAGATGAAGGATGAAAGGGGTGTTAAACATTTTAGGAACTTTGGGTCAATGCTAGACTTTGGGATTTGATTTTGATTGGTTTGATTGGATTTGGATAATGAACTTGTAATCCCTAAGATTTTAGATGTTATCTTAGGATGAACTTGTTCAAAGGGGTGCTAATTTAACTAGAGGTATGAGAAAGGATGCATTCCCATACTCCTAACTAGTTAAATAAGGTGATTTTGATTTTGATGACTTACCCAAGTCTAGAATGGTGTTTTCAAAACTCTAAAGTTGTTTGGTGGGATGGTTTTTGATAGATTTTTGAAATGGATGAAGTGTTTCATTTGATCCTAAATGAACCTAGGAAGGACTTGTTAAGACCAAGATACTGAAGAACATGCCTTTCTCTAAGAGTAATTCAAAATCAAAAGACCAATGTTTGCATGAAAACCATATGACAAAAAGATACCAAGCACATGTGTGGGGTCCAATTGATTCAATCTTTGCTTAATGGATTCTTTTTACAAAAACACTTCTTGATTAGCTTTTAAAACTAGATGTCCAATGTCCTAATTCTCTTTCATTCCACAAAGTGCATTATGTGGAAATCAAGGAAATCAAGACAAAGGTTACCTAAAGTTGACTTTAGTAGGAGCAAAATGAGATGAAATCCAAATGTTTAGAAGCCTCTAAGGATATGAATCCCAAGGGCAAGCAATAACATGTGAATTCATTCAAGGATATTTGCTTCTCCTAAAGGGTTTGAGATTTGATGCTCATGTTGAATGTTGGTTTTCCAATGTTTTCAATCAAGGCACTCTATTTTCAAACTGACTCACAAGTAATATAACATGCTAGCTCAAGTGGTACACTTTTCTTGGTGAGCTTCCCTCATGCCCTTCATAGTAGAAGAGATGATTTTACATGCAATCAAGGAAAAAAAATAAAGGTATGTTAAGAATGAAGTCTTAACCTCTATATTTTAACCAAGATCGGACATGGCAAGTAACTTCTTGGAATCTAAGTTCCAATGCACCACTTTGATAAAATGAAAAGAATCCTTTTAACATAATGTGCTCAAACAAAAGTCAACTTATATGTAGAAACATTGGCCAAAATGTGCTCATTCCTCAACCTATCATAAGTTAACAAGTGGCCTCTTCTCATTGGCTTATCTTTAGTCCCAAACTATATAGTGAAGAACATTCCATGGTTGCTTCATGAGGTGTTGGGAGATGAATGGAGACTAAGTAAAGTAATTTCAATGAACTCATCTTCTTGTTTCATAATGTGGACCTTAAATCAGCCTTTACTTCAAATAATGACCACAATTAGTTGTTAGTCCATTCAAAATAATCTAATCTAGGATTCCTATGAAATACTTGACTATGCTCAAATTTTTGCAATATAGCATCCTAGCTCAATTGGTATGTTTTTCTTGGTGGGCTTCCTCATGCCTTTCATAGTAGAAGAGATGATTTTACATGAAATCAAGGAAAAAAATAAAGATATGTTAAGAATGAAGTCTTAACCTCTATATTTTAACCAAAATTGGACATGGCAAGTAACTTCTTGGAATCTAAGTTGCAATGCACCACTTTGATAAACTCATTGGATGGACTAGTTGGTTACTACAAACAAGGGTTTTAGTTTGGACTTTCCATTCATGGAGATTGACCCATATGGCGAGAGTCCCTTTTCAGATCCATCTCGTCAGAGCCAACCGCGTGATACTAGAATTCACTCCAATACCAACATTTATATTCCAGTTGGAAATAATCTTGGTTTTAGAGTGTTACCGTTGAGTTGTTCCCTTGGGTGAGTACTTTTTCCCCAAGTCAGGCCCTCTAAGATAGAAAAAAATGAGAACATATTCATAGTTTGATCAACCTTCATTTATAAACAAAGGGAGAACACATGCAATAAGTTTACTCACACCCGCAAAGTTTTTTGTTCAATTTTATCTCCCAAAAATAAAGTATGTGGGTAATTAATTACACAATTTATTGTCACCGAAAGAATTTTGATTCTCAAGATCCTTGTGAAGCGCGAGAGAAGCACATACATCTTTTGATGATATTACTTTGTGTAAATAATTGCAAAACAATAAAGATACACATTCATTTAATCCTTCAAAGCAATGATTTGATTCGTTTTAAGCACCAAAGGAAAGATGAAGATTTGATTGTTCAATTTGTTAATCCAAAATTGTAAACTAGTGAGTTTGACTAAGTTCTTTTTAAGCCCCTTTTTCATGAAAATCAAAATGTTCCTTTTAGAATCCAAAAATATTTGAGTTGATCTAAAATAGAAAACTAAAGTGTAAATGGAAGCCTTAGATTATCACAATAAGAATTAAAAAATGCTTTTGTAAATTTTAAATTTGATGTTCAATTCTTTGAATTCAATCTTGCTTTGTCTTTGCTTGACTCTAATGCTCAATTCCATTGTTAACCTAAAAACATCACAACTAAGGATTTGAAAAGATGGATTGTTGAACATCTCTCTAAATACCAAAAATAGCCTCAAAAAATTCTAAAAACATCAAAAACATCCAAATATTTTAAAAAAATCCATCCATCTCATCTCGCTTTTACCCATAATAATCAATCATCCATAATAAACTGGTCATCAACTTCATCCGGGATATATTCCAATACCATTGTTTGTAGTCATCTCGACATATTGGTCCTTTGTACATTAATATAGAATTTTTTATTTGTACTTTGATTCAATTATTTATTTTGAAATTGGTCCCAATTCATGGATGGGGTGATGGGTGGATGAAGATTCATGACATGGTTGGTTGTAGTATTGGCATCGGTTTCATCATAAGGATTCTTTGTGCTCCCTATGTTGATGTTTTCTTGAGACAAAGTTGCCTCCAATATTATGGAAGTAGTACCTTCATGCTTTGATTCTACTTGTTTTGAGGGTTCCTGTTTAGAATGCTTTCTCTGATAAATGACCACTGCAGATAATGTTATTTCAATTTGTTGCTCTGCTAACTCTAAAATATCTTGTTTTGTCTGACCTACTTCCTTGAGTGGATAATGTTGGATATCTTCATACATGATGTATTTAGTCTAGATTTTGGATATATCTGATCCTAATGTTGACAACTTTGTTTGGTTCTAGGAATCAATAACCTACTCTTTTTGTGTAATAATATCAGGAGTAAAGGAATCATGTTATGAATGAAGATCATCTACATGTACATCCATAGAAAGCATCTCATGGGTAGATGGACGAGTATGTGTTACATGGATATGATCATATTGCATAGATAGGAGAGTGTCCATTAGATTATTGAAGTATCTTGAAGATACAAATTCTTGATCTTGAATGATTTCAAAGTTGCTTTCAACATTCCTTTTATCAAGTTCTTGACATGGGTTAGTTTCAAAGGGTGGATTTATTACAAAGGGTTCTTGGATGTCATCATTAGACATGGTATGTGGTTCAATATCCTCTAGTGTCAAGTTCAGGGTTCCTTCAGTATCTGTAACCATGAGGGCGAAGGATGTCAATATTTCTTGGAAATGACCATTGCTAGACTTTGGCGAAAAATGTTGATCATGATTTGGCATAAATTCTTGAGATATGTCCTCTAACTCATTAGGAAATGTAGAGACATTTTCAACATGATCATTGGTCGATGGATCATTGATTATGTCAATGGGATCAAATAATTCTAACACTCCTTGCAATAGATCACTAAAAAGTGGCTCTTGATGTATGGCGAGTTGATCATCGGATGGGGTGGAAACATCTTCAAGGTGCTCATCGATGGAGAGATCTTGATCATTGTTCTCAACAATTATGGTGGAGGGATTTCTAATGTCTTCAACCATAGGGTCAAATTATGTTGACATTTCTTAGCAAAGTTTGTGTTGAGAAATAAACTTATCAAACCATCATTATTTTGATGGTAATATTGACTCTTGGCCAAGGTTAAGGAATGAGCACATTTTGGCCATTTTTGAGCAAAGTTTGTACATTACATTGTCAACCAATCCATCTATTATCCCTAAACACACTCCATCCATGCTTAAACACACTCCCTACATGCCTCCACACATGATATCCAAATTGTCAACCAATCCATCTCTTATCCCTAAACACACTCCATCCATGCCTCCACACATGATATCCAATTCTCAAATTGACCATGTATTGGAAACAACCCTTCATCATAAGGATTTTGAAGGAACTATATTGTAATGTGTGCATAGAGACATATTTAACCATGGTATCAATAAAGCAGATCAAGAATCCCAAAAAATTGCATTCAAGTGCATGTATCTTAGCAAAGAAACTTCTTCACGAAGGCTATCGATGGAACATTATGATAGAGGCATCTACATCAGCGATACCTTGTGATTTGGCATATCAATGAATTGCAAACTTTTGTAATTGTGTAATATAAAGTCATCATCCTCATACCCTTCATTTTTATAAAGTTAATCTCCTCGAATGGAGAGACACTAGTACATTTCACCCACGAGAGATCAAGCAAAAAGATTTTATTTGAGGGTCAATCTCACAATAAAGAGGTTCAAAATGGATGGTTATGAATGATGATGCAAATGAGATGGTTTTAAGATGCTTAGAATAACAAATCTATATTATCTTAAACAACTTAAATGATGATATGATGTGAGATGGATGAGATTGATGATGTGATACACTTATCAAGGATTGGGATTTTAAAAGGGCTACTTACCTTATGTTTGATAACACACATTGATACGATAATTTTTTATATTTTTGATGCTAAAATATGCAAACTTAATTATTTCTCAAATTTATCAAAGTTTGCAAAATATATAAGATGGTATTTTTCAAACGACTCAATCGATAACACTCTAAAGCCAAGATTATTTCCAACCAGGATATAACTGTGGGTATTGGAGTAAACACCAGTATCAGGCGGTTGGCTCTAGTGAGATGAATTTGAAAAGGGACTCTCGCCGTATGGTTCAATCTCCATGAATGTAAATTCTGAACTAAAACCCTGGTTTGTAGTGACCAACTAGTCCATCCAATGACTTTATCAAAGTGGTGCATTGGAACTTAGATTCCAAGAAGTTACTTGCCATGTCTAATCTTGCTTAAAATATAGAGGTTAAGAATTCATTCTTAACATACCTTTATTTTTTTCTCCTTGATTGCATGTAAAATCATCTCTTCTACTATGAAGGGCATGAGGGAAGCTCACCAAGAAAAGTGTACCACTTGAGCTAGCATGTTATATTACTTGTGAGTCAGTTTGAAAATAGAGTGCCTTGATTGAAAACATTGGAAAACCAACATTCAACATGAGCATCAAATCTCAAACCCTTTAGGAGAAGCAAATATCCTTGAATGAATTCACATGTTATTGCTTGCCCTTGGGATTCATATCCTTAGAGGCTTCTAAACATTTGGATTTCATCTCATTTTGCTCCTACTAAAGTCAACTTTAGGTAACCTTTGTCTTGATTTCCTTGATTTCCACATAATGCACTTTGTGGAATGAAAGAGAATTAGGACATTGGACATCTAGTTTTAAAAGCTAATCAAGAAGTGTTTTTGTAAAAAGAATCCATTAAGCAAAGATTGAATCAATTGGACCCCACACATGTGCTTGGTATCTTTTTGTCATATGGTTTTCATGCAAACATTGGCCTTTTGATTTTGAATTACTCTTAGAGAAAGGCATGTTCTTCAGTATCTTGGTCTTAACAAGTCCTTCCTAGGTTCATTTAGGATCAAATGAAACACTTCATCCATTTCAAAAATCTATCAAAAACCATCCCACCAAACAACTTTAGAGTTTTGAAAACACCATTCTAGACTTGGGTAAGTCATCAAAATCAAAATCACCTTATTTAACTAGTTAGGAGTATGGGAATGCATCCTTTCTCATACCTCTAGTTAAATTAGCACCTCTTTGAACAAGTTCATCCTAATATAACATCTAACATCTTAGGGTTTACAAGTTCATTATCCAAATCCAATCAAACCAATCAAAATCAAATCCCAAAGTCTAGTATTGACCCAAAGTTCCTAAAATGTTTAACACCCATATCATTCACCCCTTTCATCCTTCATCTCATCCATGGTCCTAAATACCTTAGAGGTCAACAAGGTCAAAAGACAAGAGGAACATGAAATATAAACTTGCACCATACATCATGAGTAATCCAAGTCAACCAAATTATCAAAGCCTTACAATGCTAATTGATTTTCAAAACTCACAGTTATACAATCCATACATGGGATCATTATCCCCTACAAACTTCAATGGTACCAAAAATATGAGTCTACCCAATCTAAATCTTGGAACACCTTTTCCAATGGTAGATTTGAATGAAAATCTAAACTTAGAATTCTATCCACCAAACAATCAATGCATAAGTCTTCAAACAACCAACATCATCCCACCAAATCCATACATGCCAAATGTGAATGTACCAAGTACAAATTTACAAAACATGAATATTTTGAATCCAAAATTTGTAAACTTTGGGATGGATATGTTTAATGATATCAATGCTCTATTTGGGATTTTGTTGAAGACCAAGCTAAGGTTGATTGATTGAATTGATGGATTGATGATGATGATAACATTGTTGAGGATACACAACAATGCAAGGATTTGATTGATCAGGATTGATGATGATAACATTGTTGAGGATACACAAAAAATGCAAGGATAGTGTTAAGAAAGATAATGATTTTTTGATTGGATTTGATTGATCATGATTGATGAAGCTTGATGTTTGAACAAAAGTTGTTCGAATGATTTGATGTGACATTTGAAGGGTGCATTAGATGCGACTGATATTGATTTTTTGGGTTGATATTCGATTGAAGATAAAACTTCATAAGGAACATCTTCTCGTCAAAATGTGCCATGGGCTAGTGATTTGGATTCTTTCTGACAAATGTTTTGACCAATCTGATTTTATGTTTATCAATGTTTGGATTACCCCATAAGTTGGAGGATACAGATCAAGATTTATTCTGGAAGCAAGATGTAAATATTTTCCCCTAGTGTCTAGCAATGTATGGAATGTCATGAATAGATGCCTTGATAGGTGTATGGATGGATGGATATGGTAGGCATGCAAAGGATTCCAAGGATTATCTTGTAATATGATATGGTGTGCAGATAAAGGATGCTCATTTGGATAATGTTTCATGGCTTAGATAACATTACATAGGATAGGATCAATGAAAATGACCCATGTTAAGATGTTTACCATAAGCAAATTTGCATATTTTAGCATCGAAAATATAAAAGATTATTTTAATGTGTGTTATATGTGTGTTATCAAGTGTATGTATAATTTATGTGTGTTAGATCAAGATTTTACATACATGACATTGATCAGGTCTCACACCACTATGTCAACTAAGAGGATTCTTGGAGAAAATTTTACCACTATACACCACTTTGAAGAGATAAGATGGTATTTTGGCCAATGAGTGACATGGAAAATATGCACCAATGGGGAACTAAAATTGAACAAAACACTTTGCGAGTGTGAGTAAACTTATTGCATGTGTTCTCCCTTTGTTTCTAAATGAAGGTTGATCGAACTATGAATATGTTTACTCATTTTTGTCTATCTTAGAGGGCCTGCCTTGGGGTAAAATTACTAACCAAAGGGAATGACTCAACCGGTAACACTTAAAGCCAAGAGTATTTCCAACTAGGAAATAAATGTGGGTATTGGAGTAAACACCAGTATCACGCGGTTGACTCTAATGAGATGGATTTGAAAAGGGACTCTTTCTGTATGGGTCAATCTCCACGAATGGAAAGTCTAAGCCAACACATCCATAATCTTTAGTCCATTATTATATTACATTAGCTTAAACAAAGAACTAAAATTGTTGAACAAAACACTTTGTGAGTTGACATAGATTACACAATGGTCAAAATCACAAGGTGTCACTTTGTGATGTGGAAACATTAGAAAAAATGTGCTCATTCCTCAACCTATCACAAGTTGACAAGTGGCCTCTTCTTATTGGCTTATCTTTAGTCCCACATCCTCCATGTTTGGAATTCTTTTATCATTCTATTTTATAAATAGAAATCATCTCCATTGATTCAATCCTCCACAATCTTAGCATTAGATCGAGCTACAATCTTTAGATTTTTCTCCATATCATTGTCATTTGAATCCATATCTTAGCATTCCATATCATATTCAAATCATCTTCATGATGGATCTTAGCAAAGGATTGGGAAAGGGCTTCTTTCCATAGAATCACCAATCCACTATGAGATAAAGTTTTGATTATGGTTTTATATGCTTGCAATTTAGTGGTCTTTGTTCTACTTAGTTTGCATATTTTAGCATAGTCAAGTATTTCATAGCAATCTTAAATTAGATTATTTTGAATGGACTAACAACTAACTATGGTCATTGTTTGAAGGAAAGGCTGATTTAAGGTCCACATTATGAAACAAGAAGATGAGATCATTGGAATTACTTTACTTAGTCTCCATTCATCTCCCAACACCTCCACTACTTGTGAGAATGCTTTAGTGAAAGAGGAAACAATCATGGAAAATCATGAAAATCACATTTGTGAAGAGGATATGTTGGTATAAAGAGATCCAATGATCGAGAGTTATAGCATTATTTCTCTCTTTCGTAATGTACCTAACATTTGGTAAGTTCCATTTGAACAAAAACATCTAATCATTGGAAAGAACGCAAATCATAGTTGTTATTCTCTTGATGCCTCCCCTTTTTGTGATGAAGTTATTTTACAAAATATAACCATGGAATGTGCTAAACCTCTTGTAGATATTGTGGCACAAAAGAATGAGGCCTTAGAGAAAAAGGATGAAATCATGGACAACAATCAAATTTGACCTTCTCCTAATATCTCTACCATTTGTGAAGAAGATATTTTGGTGTTAGAAGATCAAATCAATGACATTTATGAGAATCCTATTTTCCTCTCTTCCCACAGGGAAAACATTATTGAACAAGTGAATTCCATGATTGATAAGAAAGAAAATCCAACCACTGATACTCCCTTACTTATGATGTAGTCATTTTAGAAGAACCAACCATTGAATCTCATGAACATGTAGTTTGTTTCTCTCCTAAAAACTCTGCTACTAGAGAATATATCATGGTGCAAGATAACATTGACACATGGGTATGTGTAGGATCATCATGGAAAAAATAGGCCCTTAAGTGGCAAAAAATTTAGAAAAAATAGAGTTAGTCAACTTGCCGTAAAAATTTGAATAAGTTATCTATATTATTTCAAAAATATGTAAGAATAGAATCTATAGAAAACTGAATATAGTTTCTAAACTACTAGGTTGTTTTTCCAAAAAAATTCTATTTGGTGAAAATTTGAAATTTCAATGAAGTAGTACTTAAATTTCAAGGAAAAAATAAGTAGGTGTCTGTCTAACCACCCTAACCACAATAAAATGATAATATTTTTTAATAATATTTTAGATATAAGTGGAGGACTCATGTCCTAATGTGATGCATATTTTTTGTAATTTTTTTCCAAGTAAATAATTAATTAAATGAAATTTTTATTACAAATTTTTAAAAATATAAAAACTCGTATGTCTGACCACCTTAACTTGGTTAAAACTTCATGAAATTCATTTTTTTTAATCCTATAGTATTCAAATTATAGAATGTGATGCATATTTCAGATTCAAAAATATGATACAGTTTGAAAGCTATAGATGTTTTTCAATTAGCCTATCAATCAAGACTTTAGTCGTAATTCAAATAAAAAATGACTAAAAATTATTAATTAAACTCAAAGTAAAGCATAATTTATATTGGTGGAAAGTTGAGAAACTCCTTTAAAAACTCTTTTCATTTCATCAAATTTGGGTAAAAAAAAGTCATCAATCACATACCCTACACATACCCATATAATCACTACTTTCTAGCCCATCATGATCTTGCACATACCCACATGTCTTTCAAACAATAGTGATATGGCTTCCTTAGATAAATATGATGAAATGCCATTAGACTCCCCTTTACTAAGAAATCATGAAAATAAGGATGTGTTTTAATGGTATGTGTTGGATGTTGTGGTTGTGTTGTTGATATGTGGTTTTGATTGATGTAAACACTATTAGCATTAATGCATTTGAAGTTGTATATGTCGAGGATATTGAGAAAATTGTAAAGAAATGAGTTGCAAGTTGCCATTGGTGAAGTGATGTTCAGTATTGTGGAATGGTCTATACATTGGTGATTAGAGGTTATGAACTAAAGGGTTTGTTGCTTAGTGTATCTAGTTTATCCATGTTGAGTTTCATAGATCCGAATGAAGATTTGATCAAGTTATGAAGATTTTCATTTTGACAGTTTTTCTATTTATTTAATTAATGTTCCTAATTGAAGATGAGGCTATTTTAGTTAGTTTAGTTGCTGTGGATGCTTCGCTATTGGTTTGTAATGTTTTTGGATTCTTCTAGATCATCATCTATCTTTGTTGCACATTCACATTGATCGTTGTGATCGTGGTTGGCGATTTTCTTTTGCATGTTCATATTTTTCATGTTCCTCGCTGACATGCTGTTTAAGTAAGTTTTGGATCTTTGAAGAGAAATTAATTGAAGATTTTTCATCTTGAAGATGTTGATTTAGGTCTTCACTAAGTTGTGGATGACTTTGGTTGATTCACATTAAAAATTATCTATTGTTCTAGCTTGACAATTATTTTCATTTTATAATTTCTTTGTGGCAAACTTGTAGTGGTGAAATTTCTTGTTGTTGATATATAAGAGTGGTTGTTTGCTTGAATTCATGTATGCTAGTGGGTGTTGAGTGTGTGTGTATGTTTGAATAATGTCCTAATAATTCAAAGGTAGAGCAAAGTGTGAAGAAAAGTGAAGAAGAGTGAAGAGTTATTCATGCACTTAACCAGAACTATGATCAAGCATTAGCAAATGTTATTTTATCAATTCAAATCCCTACAAATGGCTATAATCCAAATCTATTTGTAAGATAGTGTGTCTTCCTTTGTAATTGTGTAGTGAGCTCTAGGTAGTGCGCTTGAATGCAAGTGCATTCCCCATATTGCATTCTCTTATACTTTTAATAGGGTATAATCTTGTGGACTAACCTCCATAGTCATTTTTCCCCTAATAGGGTTTCCAAATTAAAAATATTGGTGTTATGTGTGTTTTTGATGTGTTGTTGATTTATGCTTTCATGGTTAATTATCAGATCTTAGATTAAGGTTAATAAGTTGAATAAATTTTGAAGTTTTTTGACAATTGATTCACCCACCCCTCTCAATTGTCTACTCTTGTACTTCCAACAATTGGAATCAGAGCTATGTTCCTTGGAAGAAGTTTAATAGCTTAAGGTGATCTAGGATGACAAGTTACAAGAAGGATAGTCTAAGATTTGATTGAACAAATTACTCTTTGTGGAAGACTCGAATGGAGTTCCATATGAGATGCATTAGTGAATCCTACGTGAGAATTACAGGTAATATGTATGTTATTCCATAGAATGGTCCCACTAATTCTACTGAGATCAGAGATGTTGAGTGTAATATATGGGCTAAGGAAGCCTTGTTGAGTACTTTGACTGATTCTAAGATGACAAATGTTATGGATTTGAAGACTGCTTATGAGATTTGGAAAAAGTTGGAAACCTTGTATGAAGGTGATGCTAATGTGAAGATCGCTAAGTTGTAGAGTTTGAAAGGGAAATATGAAAGGATGAGAATGGGAGATGATGAGAATATTAATAATTTAATTTAAAGAGTAAATGAACTTGTGTGTGGTATCAGATGTGTTGGTGGAAAGATAGAAGAATATAAGATTGTTGCTAAAGTGCTTAGATCCCTACTTGATTCTTACAAAGTCAAAGCTAGTGCTATTGAAGAACTTGAGACTACAACAAAAAAACTAGAGATACATCGGTTGGTAAGCTGATTGCTTTTGAGTTGAGTGAATTTGGTGATGGCCTTACTAAGGTCGAATCTACATTTAAGGCTACCATTTCTGGAAGAGATAGACAAAGATATAATCTAGGTGATAGTTCATTTAGAAAGACATTCAAGTATGAGGATGAAATCAAATAGATTGAAGAAGAAGAAAGAGAGATGGAAGAACTGGAAGCACTTATTGTCAAAAGAGTACCAAGAGGAAAAGGTAAGTATGAAAGAAAGTTTCCTCTTAAATGTTTTTCTTGCAATAAGATAGGTCATTTTTCAAAAAGGCATCTAGAAAGAGTTGCTAAACCAAGAGATAACAAGCCTAGGTTTCAAAAAAAAAATTACTATGTTGTTGATGAAGGTGTGATAGATGATGAATCTGATAAAGGAGATAGAGATGATGATGAATGGGTATTTATTGTTGTTAGAGAAAATAGTCCCATATCTACTTAATCTGCTAGTTGTACAAGTTTGGAGAAATTCCTGGCTACTCAAGTTGAAGAAAAGGATGAATGGGTAATTGACAGTGGATGTTCACATCATATGACAAAAGATAAATGAAATTTTGTAAGCTTTGAAAAATATGATGGTGGTGTTGTGAGATTTGGTGATAATACAACTAGTGTGATCCGTGGAAGAGGATGCGTTTCTCTTGATGGTAAGCATAATACTAATGATGTTTTGTATGTGGAAGGCTTGAAGCATAATATTTTGAGTGTTGGTCAAATGGTTGATAAGGGTTACAATCTTCAGTTCAAGGATGGAAAGTGTAGAATATTGAGTTCCATAAATGAAATTTTCTGAGGTACAAAAACAAAAGGTAATATCTTTCACTTGAGTGCCACTAGTAAAAGTTGTTTGATTGCTCAAGTTGATGAAATTTGGTTATGGAATAGGAGATTGTGTCATGTTAACTTTGATAATATTGTCAAGATAAGTTCTACAAAGGTTGTGAAAGATCTACCTAAGTTGGTGAAACCTACTAATGCAATATGTAAGGAATGTTAGTTGGGAAAGCAAATCGGGATTTCATTTCGAAGTATAAAGCATTCTTCAAATGAATTTTTAGAGCTGGTGCATACTGATTTGTGTGGTCCCGCTAAGGTCATAAGTTTACAAGGTTATAGGTATTTCATGTTACTCATTGATGATTATTCTAGAATGGTATGGGTTACCTTCTTAAGAGATAAATTTGAACCATTAGAAAAGTTCAAGATCTTTAAAGCTATGGTTGAGAATGAGACGGGTTTGAAAATTAAGTTTATGAGATCAGATAGAGTGGTGAATTCAATTTTGGTGAATTTAATTTTTTTTATGAAGAACATGGAATAAGGAGACAATCATCTACACTATGGACCCCTTAACAAAATGGATTTGTGGAAAGGAAGAATAAAATAGTTGAAGATGCTACTAGAACAATGATGTTGGAAGGAAATTTCCCTCATATCTATTGGAGAGAAGCTATGAGTATTGTTGTGTGCACACTCATCTAGGTACAAATCAAAGGTGATACTAGTAAGAACCCTTTTGAGCTATGGACTGGTCAAAAGCCTACTATTAAATAATTCAAGATATTTGGAAGCAGATGTTACATTAAGAGAGATGAAGACATAGGAAAATTTGATGCTAGGAGTGGTGAAGGTATCTTTTTGGGTTATGCTAGTAATAGTAAGGCCTACCAGTGTTACAATAAAAGATTGAAGAGAATGGTTGAAATTGAAAATGTTAAGGTTGATGAAGACTTAGGTACACCGTCCAAAACCTATGGACATGACTTCGATGACTAGGATGATAGTAAAAATAAAGGAAAGCATAATCAGACTACAAATCAAGTGTAAATCAATCTGGTAAATTAGGAGAATGAAGAAGAAGGATAAACTTGTAGAAACACAAAAGAGAGATTAGATGAACCTAAAGTTGAAGAACATCCTAAGAAGACTCTGAGGTGTGTAAGGTTGAATCATTAGAAGATCAGATTATAGTGATAAGAAAAAAGGTGTCCAAACTAGGACAAATATTGCAGAAGAATATTTCTTGATTTCTAAGACTAAGTCTACTAGTGTGAATGGAGCATGTAATGAAGAACACTTGGTTGAAGCAATGAAAGAAGAGCTAAAACAAATTGAAAAGAATGATACATTGATTCTTGTTCCCAGACCTAAGGATAAGAATTCTATTGGAACTAAATGGGTTTTAGAAACAAACTCAATGAGCAAGGTGAAGTGATTAGAAACAAAGGAGGTAAAGGATATTCACAAAGGGAAGGAATTGATTTTGAAGAGACCTTTTCCCCTATTGCTAGAATTGAAGTTGTAAGATTATTTCTCGCCTATGCTACTCACAAGGACTACAAAGTTGATCAGATGGATGTCAAATCTTCTTTTCTAAATGGAGAATTTGAAGTGTATTTTGAGCAACCTGATGGATTCCAATTGACTGATAAAGAAGACATGCTGTTTGAGTTGAAGAAAGCATTGTATGGACTCAAGAAAGCCCCTAGAGCATGGTATGCAAGATTGGATAAGTATTTGCTGAAGATTAGATTTAACAAAGGTATTGTTGATAGTAATTTTTATTTTAAGAATGATGATACAGATTTGATTGTTGAAGTCTTTGTTGATGACATCATTTTTGGAGGAGATGATGCTTTGTGCTTGAAGCTTGCTAGTGAAATGAAGAATGAATTTGAGATATTTATGATTGGTTAGATGAAATTCTTTCTAGGATTGCAAATTACTCAATTAGATAAAGGGATATTTATATCCCAGTCTGAGTATGTGAAGGAATTGCTGAAGAAGTTTGGTATGGAAGATTCAAAGCTAGTTGGTATACCCATCATGACTGGATGCAAGTTGACTACCAAAGATGATTCTTTGAAAGCAAATTAGACAAGATATAGATCAATGATTGGTAGATTGTTGTTTTTAACTCAAACTAGGCCTAATATCATGAATTTTGTATGTATTGCTACAAGATTTCAAGCTGATCTGAAGGAATTTCATATGACTACTGTGAAGATAATTTTTAGATATTTTAAGGGAACTATTGTTCTTGGCCTATGGTATCCTAAAGATGATGATCTTACTTTGAGTGCCTTTACTAATGTTGTTTGGGCCGAAGATGTAAATGATACGAAAAGTACTAGTGGTGGAACATTTTTCTTGGGTAAAAAGCTAATTTCATGGTTAAGCTAGAAGTGGAATGTCATTTCCTTTTCTACTATTGAGACTAAATACATTTTTATTTCTACCAATTGTACTCAAGTCCTATGGATGAAGCAAATGTTGAAGGCTATTTGAATTGTATATGATGAGGCTATTGCTATATTATGTGAGAATTCAAGTGCTATTAATATTACCAAGAATACAGTGTTGCATTTAAAGACAAAGCATATATCTATCAAGTTTCACTTTTTGAGGGAGAAAGTAAGTGAAAAAGAAGTAAGATTGGAGTATGTGCCTACTAAGGAGCAGATTGTAAAAATATTTACCAAGCTATTGCCTAAGGATACTTTTGATTATCTTAGAGGGAAGTCAGGGATAATTACCCCTCCTAATTAGAACTAAGATGCAAAGTAATGCATTGCATCAGTTTGTGCATTTCATGGACATATCTTATTTTGGATTGATGTTGTGGTGGATGCTACTCAAGGAGAGTAGTTAGATGCTCATAAATTTAGATATGTGGTTTAGAGCTTACAAAACTTTGGCATTGATGTCAAAAGGGGAGAAGAGTCATGTGAAAAACTGGTGATTATTTGGGGAGAAGAGTTATGTGGGAGAAGATTCATGTGAATAAGTTGAGGAGAGAATGATTTAGATTCTAATGTGGAGTAAGTGTCAAGAGTTAGTTGTGTTGATGGTGTTTTTCACATCATGTGTTGCCATGAATGAAAAAGGGGGAGATTGTTGGATGTTGTGGTTGTGTTACTAATATGTGGTTTGCATTGATGTCAACACTATTAGCATTAATGCATTTGAAGCTATATATGTTGAGTATATTGATAAAATTGTAAAGAAATGAGTTCTAGGTTGTCACTGGTGAAGTGATGTTCAACATGGTGGCATGTTTTGTACATTGGTGATAAGAGGTTATGAACTAAAAGGTTTTTTTCTAAGTGTATCTAGTTTATCCACATCAAATTTTAGAGATTTGCATGAATATTTGATCAAGTTATGAAGATTTTCATTCGATTATTTTTTTGTTTCTTCAGTTAATGTTCCTAATTGAACATAGGGCTATTTCAGTTAGTTTAGTTGTTGCGAATGATTCTTTTTTGGTTCTTAATGTTTTTGGATGATTATAGATTGTGAACTATCTTTGTTACATGTCTACATTGACCATTGTGATCATGGTTGGTGATTTTCTCTTGCATGTTCATATTTTTCATGTTCCTGTTTGACATGGTATTGAAGCATGTTGTGGATTTTCAAGGAGAAATTAATTGAAAAATTTTCATGTTGAAGATGTTGATTTAGGTCCTCACTAAGTTGTGGCTGACCTTGGTTGATTCACTTTAAAGATTATATACTTTTTTGGGCCGACAATTATATACATTTTATTATTTCTTTGTGGCTGACTTGTAGCTATGAAATTTCTTGTTGTAGATATATAAGATAGGTTGTTTATTCAAATTGATGTATGCCAATGGGTTTTGAGTGTGTGTGTATGTGCGAAATATGTCCTAATCATTTGAAGGTAGAGCAGAGTGTGAAGAAAAGTGAAAAAGAGTGAAGAAGAGTGAAGAGTTGTTCATGCGCTTAACCGGAATTGTGATCAGGAATTAGCAAATGTTATTTTATCAGTTCAAATCCATGTGGATGGCTATAATCTAAATATATTTTCTAAGATAGTTTGTATTCCTTTCTAATTGAGTAATGAGCTCTAGGAAGTGGGCTTGAATGCAAGTGCATTCCCCATATTTCATTCTCTTATACTTTTAATAGGGTATAATGTTGTGGACTAACCTCCACCATGGTTTTTCCCCTAATAGGGTTTCCAAGTAAAAAATCTTGGTGTTATGTGTATTTCTGATTTGTTGTTCATTTGAATGCTTTCATGGTTAATTATTAGATTTGAGATTAAGGTTAATAAGTTGAATAGGTTTTGAAGTTTTGTGACAACTGATTCACCCCCCCTCTCCATTGTCTACTCTTGTATTGCCAACAATGTTAACATTAGGACTTCATCAAGTCCTCTAACTATTAGACCTCCCACAAATCCTTTAATTATTTGACCACCTAAGCGTCAAATTGCCATCTACCCACCCTCACATCAACCACAAATTCAAAATAAACTTGTGATTCTTTTAAAACTTGAAAATGATAATGTTTCATGGCTACCAAGTTACAATATTGTTTCTCATACATAAAAAACTACGAACAACCTAAAACCAACACAAACAAATACAACATCCTTCACATTACCTCAAATTACAAACTTTAAAAATAAAGTGTATACATTCAAAGTTGGCCCTAAACCTAAAGGTTGTTTGATTCCTGAGAAAGAAGGATGAGATCCTTTGAAAGCATGGAAATCAACTACAAAAGTGGGAACCACCAAGGAAGAACATTGATGAAGTCACTAAGTTGTTAGAAGATACTTGGAATTCCTTGAATGTCACACTTACATTCATTGGAGAATATAAAATCATAAACAAAGAGTTTCAAAAGGGAAAATAAAAAGTTGTAATGAGAACATAAAATTTAGAAGAATCCACTTCAACCACTTTAGAAGAAGAGACATAATACATGATAAACTATGATGAAGTTGATTATGAACAACCACCGAATGTGAAAGAAATAAAATATCTTTATGGAAGAGGTTATGAACTTATGAAAAAACTTGGGTAAAGTGGAAAAGGATGTGGTGCTAGCATGCAAGAAATGACTAATGGTCTTGATCATTCTCCCTCGAAAGGAATCAACAAGCCTTCACTTAATGTCGACACTATTACAAAAGATAATCCTAAGAAAAATTCAAATTTGTTGCATCTTGAGCTAATAGGTACTACATGTAGGAATAACTCATTAGATATACATCAAGTTGATACTTTGTCTACTCATCATAATCAATAACAATAGTTTGTGCTCCTTGCCATGTAATAGTTGTAGGATATTAGAATTCTCATTTCTAAAACCTAGGAAATAGGGGGGCTCTATCTTCTGGGAGATGGAATCTAGGGGTTTAGGACCTATTTCACTTAGTTTCACTCAAGGAAACCTTAGAGATCTCAATCCAAGGATGGAATAAGGAAAAGATATTTGGTAAAGGTTGTCCAAGGGTATGGTTAAAGACTAAAGAATGGTTTACCACCAAGCTAGAGCTTGGAAAGAATAGTAATGCATAACTTAATGATATTCAAAGCTTAAAAATAAATGACCTAGAAAATGAGTCCAAATTAGAACAAACTAAGAAAACACCAAGTTGCACTTGGAAACTTTTAGAAGCTTAGAACAAGGCCCAAAATATTGAAAATGTTGACTTTAATGCATACTATGACTCATATGCCAGATTGGGCAATTTAGTCCCAGATTAGGGTTTCTAATAAAAATTGGAAACTAGAACCACTGAATCTGGATTTGCTGAAAATGTCTAAAATTTAGGTATACTAGGACTCATATGCCACAAGTGGAAATTTAGTCCTATTATTAGGGTTTATATAAAACTCTAATATCTTCTAATGAATTCTTGTAGCTTTTTTCTTTCCAAATCTCCAAGTCTGAATCCCTAAAATGCAACCTATAGGTGAATTTTTGTGATCTTGCAAGTAGGATGACAACTTTGGCAACTTGATAGCTTTTCTCCAATATTTCTCTTTAATGGATTTTCAACCTAAACCACCTAGATATGCAATAACACATGAAGGAGAGGGAATTTTTTTTTTTTTAGTGGATAGGGGTTTTCCTTGGCCAAACCCCATTTTGGTAATCAAACCTTGAAATGAAAATAAATGAAATGGAGGATTGATGAATGAACAAATGAGCTATGTTGAAACTCACCAAACCTTAAGAAAAAAAGGATGCAATATTGTATGTAATGAATATAATGGATATAGATATTGAATCTTGCTTGAATGATATGAATCTTGATTTAAATTCTTGCTTGAATCATAAAACCCTACATCACAAATGCTAGCTAAAAAAAAACCATGATGCATGATGACTTTAACATAATGCTTGATACTTGAATAATGCTCCAAAATGCTTGATAATCACTCTTAAATTCTCTTTTAAACTCTTGTGAACTCAAATTTTCTATAAGGATGCTTATTCAACTTTCTAGGAGAAAAAAGAGTGAAATAACCTTGTATTTATATTTGTTTATGTCAAATTTCCTTAAATTACAACACTACAACCAACATAAAATCTAGGAGAATAAAATCCCACCAAGAATTTGAATTTAATTTAGGTCTAAGTTAACTTGGAATCATATGCTAGTTGGGGCATATGAGTCACATTAGGCTAATCTTGGGACACATTTTCCAAGAAAGGTTTAGTTTTATGTTAATTCAGATCTAGGCCTCGAAACCTAGGTGGGACCCATACACCAAAGGTTCCATATGAGTCCTAGATCACTAAATCTAGGCCATAAAATCCAAAATCATTAAATTATGATTGGTAAATTGATGTATGTTGGGATTATCATTGGAAAGATGCATTAATTAAGGCTTGTGGATGCAAAATAAGGCCAAATAAGGCATAAAGAAGCCCAATTAATTAACAAAAACCTATATTAGTGTGAATGTGTAAGAAAACACTTTACAACACCCTAAATAAGGAACAATTAAGTCTATTTAGCTCACAAGGTCCCACCTACACTACATTTAGCCCCACTTTAGTGACATGAGGAACCTGCTTCAAAATCACACTAAAGTAGATGAAAATTGCATCAAGAGGGATCCCAATTTACCAACGCTAGTAGGATAGGATGAGAATGATCAAGAGATTTATGAAAGTTCTTAGGATTAAGATCCTATGGAAAACCAACATAGGAACAAAAGAGCACACATGAAAAATGATATAAGGAGCAACAACATGACACAACCATACATTGCCAAAGACAAAAAGAAGAAACAAAAACAAAAACAAAAAGTAATTGATCAAGCTTCGATCGTTTGTCCTAAATGTTATCGATCAAATCTATGTTTTTTGTCTAAGAAATTTTACAAGTGGAACATGATGTCAATAATGTGAAACAAACACACACTCAAAAGGGCTAGTGGAACCTCAGGTTGTCCAGTAGTTAAACCCCTAGAAAGACATATATGCACACAACCAATATGCACTCAGATAGACAAGCAAGTGGCGATGAGAAAGTAAAACCTAATTTTGGCTCCCATACGTACAACCATACCAAATCTATAACTCCTGATAACTTTGATAAGGTGCCACAAAATAATGAACTTCAAGCTTCATGATGCAAGCGAAGCTTTGTATGCTTGAAAATCATGAACAAACAAGGTGACACCATAGGAAAGAAAAGTGTGTTATGCAAGGTGTCCATAAAAAAATGTAAATGAAAAATTAGTGTAAGGTATGTTCAAAGGATTTTTTATTAGTTCATCTAAGGTCTTAACTTAGGGAATATTGTGCCTAATTTCTCCAAGAGAGTACCAATCAAAGAATAGAAGATTAACTACATAGGGGATGTAGTGCATTGCATCAATCCACTAAGAGGAATATAGTATGCTAAGAGAGATCACACTCTTGAGGGACATCACACCCAATGTCACCATAAAGTGAAAGACACATCGCATGAAGTAATAATACTACACAATGAAACATGAATTGCAAAATCATAATGCCAATCTATGCCCCCACTTTAAATAAATTGTTAAACACTATGCTATGATAAATTACTTTAAAGTAGAAAATAATAAATACTAATAAGAAATAGGACATCCGAGCTTCTTCAAAAATTCCTATGCTAAGTCATATGTTTCCAAATAAAGCCACGTCATGAAAAAGGAAGGGGTTTCCCCCAAAATAAAACTCCAAACACATGAGGGATCCATGGATTTGGGGTCAACATGTTCTTGCTACAATGTTACTATGGATATTGGAACTAGCATCATTCCTCACATACTCATGAAACAAGAAGAATGAAACAAATAGATTTAAAATAAAGAAAAACCTTTCGGGTCAACATGAAAGAGATGTGAATGTATCAACACCTTGTGTCATCCCTAAAAGGAAAACACAAGACAAGGAAAATATAAAGGAAAATATTTTAGGTCAACATGGAAGAGACATAGATGTCTCAATGCCTTGATTCATCCTCAAAATAAAAATATTTTGGGTCAACATGGAAGAGACGTGAATGTCTTGATGCCTTGTGTCATCCCCAAAAGTTAAACACAAGACAAGGAAAAGATAAAGGAAAATATTTTGGGTCAACATGGAAAAGACATAGATGTCTCAACACCTTGCATCATCCCTAAAAGGAAACCATGAGACAAATAAAAAGAAAAAGGACAAAATTTTGGGTCAACATGGAAGAGACATGAATATCTCAACACCTTGTGTCATTTGAGAAAAAGGAAAAAAAGAAAAAGAAAAAACAAAAGATAAAGGAGAAGCTTTTGGGTCAACATGGAGAAGAAATAAATTTTTCGACACCTTGCATCATCCCCAAAAGGAAAACACAAGAAAAGGAAAAAGATAAATGTTTATGACATAGAGAAGAATGTAGGTACAAAGAGAGGAATTCCACAAAGAGAGAGATAGATCAAATAGAACAATATAGGGGATCACATTATGCAAATGAAATCATAGACAAAACATTAAAAATAAAATAAGAAAAAGACTAGTAAGACATATGTGTTTCAACCTATGAGTAGTTTGTCCACATCGCAATCATGTTCATTGTATGTAAAAGGTAGAAAACTAGCCAAAGGGATAATGGAAAGTGTAGAACTAGGGTCATCTCCAAGTTTAACACTCTTCATAGGATAATTTTCATTTAAGCTCATAGAAGAAAAAAATAATGTACATTTAGTTCATTATGCACTTCTTCATCAATTTTGGTAATCTCATCATCATCATCTAGGTTAATCATGACGGGAGGTTGAATGATAATGTCTAAAGAAGGATTTATCTCTTGTTGTGGTATAGGATCTTATTGGTGTGGTAAAGAGGGAGACTCATCATGTATTGCTTCAATCAATTTTGGATGTTGATTTTCTTGTTTCTCTTTGTTTAACCTTTGAGCAAGAGCATGACATCTACACCTACACTCTAGCATTTCTATTTATTTTAGCTCATTTTTCAAGTTATGTTTATGTAATAGTCTATCAACCATAGGTTTCTTTTCTTCCCTAAGGGGAGGAACAAAAGCAAACATGGGAGGTTGTTCAAAGACTTTCTCTTTAGCTTTGTAAACTTGTTTCATCTTAGGTGGCATGATGGGATTTTCTTCATTATATTATGGTATTTTATATGAAATAGGCAAAGGATATGCCTTAGGTTGGTCTTGGTTGTTTGGAGTTTCTTTAGGTTTTATCATGGTTTCATCAAGGATGGTAGGTTCAATCATAGGTTGAGGCATATTGGTAAGGGATAATTTTTCTATACATTTCACTTTGATTTTTTGATAGGATTTGAAAAAGAAGTATTCTCAAGGTTTATGAGGTTCCATAGGCTAAGGTCAAAATAAGTCTAATGAAAAGTTCCTATGGGAAGACAAAGGATTAAAGCCACTATGGTGCACAATTATGCATGAATGATGAGACAGATTCCATGGCCTGTAACCATGGGTAACCAAGATTCACATGGAATTGGTGTAATGTCAAGATGATGGAAAATGAGACATTTTTTTTTTAGTCCTATTTGAAAAGGAAGGGTGATCAATCCCATCATAGGGCAAGGGAAACCATTATGCATATTTATCCATGCTTTGGGTTTATCATATGATTCTTGATATAGTTCATGCACAAGTAAAAACTCTTTAGTGAGTACATTCTCTCCATAGATGAGATCAATTAATATCCCATTAGTGGGCTTGTCATTGATTCAATTGGCCATGTAAAGAGTACCATTAGGTGCATTTCTAATAATATCTTTAGATGAGAAAACAATGTTGAGAGGATTTTTAGTTTGTCCCTTATAAGGTTGAGTTTCAATCAATGCAACCAAACCTTTCTTTATAGACTCTTGTTCAAAAGTATCCATAGGAGCTTGTTCCATACTCTCCCTATTGTCATCATTTGTGTCAACATTCATCACATCATTCTTCATAGTTTCACTAGTTTTGACAAATGAAATGTTATGATTCGACATAAGATTGGTAAAGATTGTGGTCACTAAAAAAACAACCCTTTTACTTTTTCTAACTTGTTTGGGCCCTCCTAATTTTGGGCTTAATATTACCTTGATTTAATGTTGTAATCTAGACAACAGATTCACATTAGGTCTTGGGCCCTTGTGAACTAAAAGGATTCAAATGGTACCTTACTTAATTGTTGTAAAAAGTTATAACATACTTTCACACTTTTCTAGGGTCTTGTTAATAAAATAACCTCTTTTCACATTTTACCAAGCCTTTCCCTGAAGTGTTGTAAAGTGTTGTAATAAACTTACAAACTTTCCTAGGATTCTCATTAATAATTGGGTTTTCTTATGCTTAAACTGGCTCCACTTTTCATCCACAAGCCTTACTTATGTATATTTTTTAGAATAATCCCAACAAATATCATTGAAAGCATCAGAATCCTGAAACCCACCTTAAATTCTTAAGGTGGGACTCACTGACCATTATGGACAAATGAGTCCGCTTAGGTGGGACCCATTCACCTAGGGTGATGAATGAGTCCCCTTTAACTCAAAATCCAAATTTAATTCAAAATTCAGGCAGGTTTTTTATTTTCCAAGATCTAAGGTTAGCTTGTAGTGTTGTCATTTTGGGAATTATTGCATAATTGAGTATAAATACAAGGTTTTTTCTCTCATTTCATCCTACCTAAACAAGCATCCAAGCATTCATGCATATAGTTCACAAGATCATTTGAGCATTCATAGGAGCATTCAAGGCATTTCAAGTGTAGATTATCAAGCAATCAAGAGATTCTTCAATTGACATTCATCATGTCAAAGATTATTTTCATCATATTTTTTAGTGCTAACATTTGTGATGTAGGATTGTGTGATTCAAGCAAGCATTACATCAACATCAAGTAAGATTTCAAGTCTAGATCCATTGGAGCCATCACTTACATGTTTGAAACATTCTATCACAAGGGTTTGGTGAGTTGTAACATCATTAATTGTTCATTCATTATTTTTGTATTCTATTTCATTTCATTTCAAGGGTTTAATTACCAACAAGGGGTTTGACCAAGGAAAACCCCTATTCACTAATGCCACAACTTTTTTCCCTCTCTTTGCATGTGATTTGCAGGTCTAAGTTGTAGATTTGTGAAAATGAAAGACTGGAAAAGTTGTCATCAAGTTGTCAAAGAAATTCAAAGTTTTCAAAGTTACAAACAAGCCTTGGAGAAGGGTTATATGCCAAATTTGAAAATTTGAAACCCGGATCTATATTAGGAACAACAGAGTAGTCTGAGAGCTATAAAATCCTATTCTAAATTTCTAGAAATCCAAAAGTGGATTTATTCTCCACTATTGGTGAATGATTTCCACTTCCCAGGCATAAACATGATTTTTGTAGATCTAAGTACCCTTTTTGACTGAAACTTGTTCCAACACAGTTTTCTCAAAACTGTACTGATTTTCCTAGCTTGGTGTATGAGTCCCAATTAGCATCAACAATAGGTTTTTTAGGATTCTAGAGCTCCATTCCATCTCGAACAAGTTTCTAGGTGTACATTTCCAATTTCATAATTTTTTGTTAATTCTACTTTCATTTTTAGGTCTTTTTGCGTATCACATTGTGTTTTCAAATATTTTGTATTTTCCAAGTTTACACTTGGTGGCGAACCCATTATTGTCTCAATCATCTCTAAGGATTCCTTATAGTCAGACCTATTACATCCTTCATTGGGTTGAGATCTCTAAGGTTTCCTTGAATGTGAATATCGTGAAATTAGATCCCTCTCTTTGTATCCGTTTTGTGGACAAGGAAGTGAAGCATCCATTTCCATTGTCCACATTTTGGTGAACCCAAATTTTGAACATCATAATTCTAATTTGGAATGCATTTTCATCCTATATTTAACTTGCATTAACATTGCATTGCATTTGTCTATTAGTTAATTTGCATTCTAAGGTTTCCAAATTTGTATTTAGCTTGTCATATTGCACTTCATTTCATTAAAAATTAATAAAAATTTTCATTTATATTTCAGAATTGCATAAAAAAACTTAAAAAGTGTAAAATTCATTTCAAATTTTTTGAAAATTTTCCAAAAGCTTAGTACTAGGAGACCTTTTATGAATTAGTCCCTTTGCACATTTTGCATTGTAGTTTTTGGCATTTAATCTTCATTTTCTGAGTTCCTATTTGTTGTTGTTATCTCTTTGTTTCAATTTTTAGATTTTTTGTTTCATTCAATTCATTGCATCTAGTTTAATTTAATTCATCTTGTGCATTGCTTAAAGTGAAAATTTCATTTAGAACATTCTTGCATAATTTAGACTCTAAAACTTACATCATGGATATGCATTTTAACAAGATTTGGATATCATTAAAATCATTAGTAGATATGTCAAGTTGTGCCTTTGGAAATGACCCTAATGGCATTGAACTCACTCATTCTCCTTTAAATCCTAATGCATGTCCTCCTCTTCATGTTGAAATCATTGCAGAAGATGACGACACATGAATAAGTTCCTAAATGATTGTCTTGACAACCTTGAAGCTAATGCATCCTTTTATCCATCCATGAACCAACCAAATCTTCCTAAAATACCACCTCTTGTGTTGTTTGGTTACATCCTCAAATAAAGGTTGAACCTAAGTTCCCTACAACAGGTAAACCTAGTTCCTCTAGGCAAGCAAACACTCAACCATTTTATGATAACAAAGTAATAAATATTCCCACCAACCTCGAAGAAACATATGGAAAAGGCTTCACCATCTTGAGCAAACAAGGATGTGACACATTAAGCAAACATGAAATTAATCAACTCTTAGAGAAAAAACCAACAAATGAAAACAAAAAGGGGGTGGGATATCAAGATCCCTCTCATAACAGCAAGCCTCCTAGAAAATATAAAGGCTTCATGATGATGGTATGGTGATATTTGATTCCCCTCCCAATTTGAATGTCCTCCTTCCTATAGCGCAACCCTTGATTAATAACAATGAAAAAGATGAGAGGATTACTTTAGGTCCTCCTCCTTCAATTAGAGAGAAGGATGAATCTAGAAAATGCAAGATGCCTTACAAGTTAGAAGAACTAAAGTCTCCTCACCCACCACCTAAAAGTGAATGAAATTTGAAAATTCTTCTCAACCAAGGATTAATAAATTATTACCACCTATGAACTAACTTGTGCTATATCCTAAAGATGTAAAAGTTCCACATTTTTCATGTCATCGAGCTCTTGGACATAGTATGCATTGAAAGAAATATTAAGAAAGTATCACTTTGATGGAAATAATTGTTATCCAGTGATCGCATAACATACTCTCCTACTCTTTGTAATGAAATAGTTGTAGAACATTCTCTTCTCACTATTACATGACCTTTTCCACCACGTAACTTTGCTAATTCTTATCTTGCACTCAATGTGGGCAAGCAATTTTTAGCCTTGTCCTAGTAATGCATTTATCATTGTCCCTTTAGTTCATCATCTACCTTTTTCTTATAGAGACCAAGATTGAGAGGCTGATGACTTGCTCGAAGGTTGACTCACATTTTCCTTACTATTTCTTTTCATTTTCTTTCCCTTTTCCATTTTATTTTGTGTGACTGTATGTGTGTAATGTGATCCCCCATGATGTTCTATTTGATTTTCTCTCTCTATGTGAAATTCCTCTATTTATGACTTCATTCTTCTCTATGTCATGCATTGATTTTTTCATTTTTATCTTTAGCTTTTTCTTGTGTTTTACTTTTGGGGATGATGAAAGGCATTAAGAAATGTGTCTCCTTCATGTTGACCCAAAAAATTTTACTTTTTCTTTCACCTTTTCTATTTCATTTGTCTAGTGTTTTCATTTTGGGGATGACACAAGGTGTCGAGACACCCTATGTCTCTTCCATGTTTACCAAAAAGGCTCTTTATTTTTCTTTGTTTTCACTCTCTTTGTGTCATTTTTCTAGTTTTGTGTATATGGGGAATGATGAGATTTCAATCTCTCTAAAAAAATTACAGCAAAGAACATACTAAACCCAAATTGATAGATCACTTATGTGTTTGGTGTTTCAATTTTGGGGGAAAACCTTTTTCTTTTCTTTTTCCCTCTTACATGACATAGCTTTACTCAGAAACATATGACTTGCCATAGAGCTTTCCAAGTTAGCTCTCATGTCTTCTTTCTTATTTTCAATTTTCATTTTCTACTTTAAAGTAATTGCTCACAATATGGTGTTCAAAAATTCCTTTAAAGTGGGGGTATACATTGGCATTATTCTTTTGTGTTTTTCTTTTTCTTGGTTCTTAGTGCAACCTTCTTATTTCATACAATGTGTTTGTCTCTTAGTGGATGAAATTAGGTATGATTTCCTTAATGAGCATGATCTATATTAGCATATTAAATTCCTCTTAGTGGCTTGATGTGACACACTACATCCCCTAAGTTATGAATCTTCTATTCTTTGAGCAGTCCTCTCTTGGAGACATTATGAACAATGTTCCCTAAGTAAAGACCTCGCATGAACTAAGAAAGAATCCTTTGAACATTATTTTCACATTGCATTTTGCATTGGTTATATGGAAACCTTGCATAACACAACTTTCATGCCTATGGAGCCATCATGTTTGTTCATGAGCTCCAATAATACAATTTTTTTCTTGTTTCATGAAGCTCGAAAGACCATTTTCTTTGTGTGGTGCCTTATTAAAGTTATTAGGAGGTATAACTTTGCCATAGTTGAGTGTGAAGCCCATTCTGAGGCATGAATTTCCCCATAGCCACATGTGTGTGTGTGAGTGCATACCAAACATGAGTGTATGTTTCTCACCTTTTATACCTTCTCACCTCACAAAGAACCATGAGTTTCATCATCTCATAGTGAGTATTCATTTTCTAGACAAACAACCTAGATCCAATCCACATTTTGCAAGAAAAATGGTCAAAGCTTGATCTGATTCTTTCTTTCCTTTTATTTTTCCCTTTTTATCTTTGGCATTGTATTCTTTTGCCTTGTTGTTCTTGATATCATTTTCATGTGTGTTGTTTTGTGCTTATGTTAGTTTTTCATGATATCTTGATCCTGTGGGCTTGACTACCCCTCTTGATCATTGTCATCCCATCTTGATAGCATTGATACATTTGAACCCATATTGATGTTTGTTGGTCTACTTTAGTGTGAATTACAATCAAGTTCATCCTCTCACTAAAGTGGGGGAAAATGTGGTCACCGAAAAAGTAAACCTTCTACCTTTTCTGACTTGTTAGGGCCCTTGTTGTGATTTTGGGCTTAATATTGCCTCCATTTAATGTTATAATGTGGATAACACATTCACATTAGGTCTTGGGACCTTGTGAACTAAAAGGATTCAAATGGTACCTTACTTAAGTGTTGTAACATACTTTCATACTTTACTAGGGTCTCATAACTAAAATTGTTGGATGTTGTTGATATGTGGTTGTCATTGATGTCAACACTATTGGCATTAATGTCTTCAAGGTTGTATATGTTGAGGATATTGAGAAAACTGTAATAAAATAAATTGAATGTTGTTACTAGTGAAGTGAAGTTTAATCTGTTGGTTAGCTTAGTATGTTCATAATCAGTGGTTGTGGATTACATTTTTTTTTGTCGAGTATATCTAGTTTATCCACATTAAGTTTTAGAGATCTGCATGAAGATTTGATCAATTTATGAGCATTTGTGTTCTGGCAGTCATTCTTTTGCTTTAGTTGGTGTTCCTGAATGAAGATGATGTGATTGTAGTAAGTTCAATTGTTGTAGATGCTTCTATGGTGATTCATGATGTTTATGGATGTTTCTAGATCATTATCTATCTGTGTTGCACATACATGTTGATCATTGTACTCATGATTTGAGATTTTCTCTTGTGTGTTCATGTTTTTCATGTTCTTGTCCATTAGGGTGTTGTAGCATGCTGTGGATCTTTGAGGAATAATTTTTTAAGGTGTTTCATGTTTGAAATTTTTTTTGGGTCTTCACTATGTTGTGGCCAACATTGGTCGATTCACATTGAAAATTATTTATTGTTTTGGGTCAACATTTTGCATATGTTTTATTATTTTGTTGAGGCTGACATGTAGCAATGTAATCTCTTGTTGTGGATATATATAAGCAATTGTTTATTCCATTTGATGGCATGTGTGTATGAAATTTGTGAATAATGTCCTAATCATTCAAAGGTAGAAGCAGAGTGTGAATAATTGTTCATGTGCTTAACTAGAACTATAATCAGGAATTAGTAGAAGCTATTTTGTTAGTTCAAAATCCTGTGGATGTAATCCAAATCTTTCTAAAAGACAATGTGTCTTCTTTTGGCGAGTAAGCCTTTCTATATTTGAGAAATGAGCTCTCAGAAGTGTTCTTGAATGCAAGTGCATTCCCCCTTTATTTTTCTTTATACTTTTAATAGGGTATAATCTTGTGGACTAACCTACACCATGGTTTTTCCACTAAGGTATGTGCAAGATCATGATGGGCCAAAAAGTGGTGATATGATGGGTATTTGTAGGGTATGTGGCTGATGATTTTTTTCTTACCCAAAAATGATGAAACGAAAAAGGGTTTTTAAAGGATATTCTCAGCTTTCCACCAATATAAATTATGCTTTACTTTGAATTTAATAAATAATTATTATTCATTTTCTATTTGAATTATGACTAAAGTCTTGATTGATAGGCTAATTGAAAAACATCTATAGATTTCAAACAGATCACATTTTTTGAATCCAAAATATGCACCACATTCTATGTTTTGCATACTATAGGATTAAAAAAAGAAAATTTGAATTTCATGAATTTTTGACCAAGTTAAGGTGGTTAGACATACTAGTTTTCCCTACTTATTTTTTCCCTAAAATTTAAGTACTACTACATTGAAATTTCAAATTTTCACCAAATAGATTTTTATTTTTAAAAATAAACCTAGTAGTTTAGAAACTACATTCAATTTGCTACAAATTCATTTATTACATATTTTTGAAATAATATAGATAACTTATTCAAAATTTTATGTCAAGTTTCCTAACTCTGATTTTTCTAAATTTTTTTCCATTTAAGGGCATGTTTTTTCCATGATAATCCTGCACATACCCACTGACAGGGTTTCCACATAAAAAATCTTGGTGTTATGTGTATTTCTAATGTGTTGATGATTTATGCTTTCATGGTTGTTTATCAAATCTAAGAATAAGGTTAATAAGTTTGATAAGTTTAAATTTCTGAGACAACTGATTCAACCCCCACTCTTAGTTATCTACCCTTTTGTTTCCAACAATTGGTATTAGAGTAGGTTCCTTAGAAGAAGTTTGATAGCTTGAGGTGATCTGGGATGGTGACATACAAGAAGGATAGTCTGAGATTCAATGGAACAAATTATTCTTTGTGGAAGGATCGAATGGAGTGTCATCTAAGATGCATTAGTGAACCCTTCTAGAATATTACAAGGAATAGGTATGTTATCCAACACAATGGTCCTTCTACTACTGCAAAGATTAAGGATGTTGAGTACAATATCAGGGCTAAGGAAGCATTGTTAAGTACTCTAACTGATTCTAAGATGACAAATGTTATGGATCTAAAGACTGCTTATGAGATCT
Source organism: Sequoia sempervirens (assembly GCA_007258455.2). NCBI lineage: Eukaryota > Viridiplantae > Streptophyta > Pinopsida > Cupressales > Cupressaceae > Sequoia > Sequoia sempervirens. The sequence goes on along the minus strand of VDFB02379711.1, from coordinate 80,874,919 downwards.
AGAAAAAGTTGGAAACTTTGTATGAAGGTGATGCACATGTGAAGGTTGCTAAGTTGAAAATCTTGAAAGGGAAATATGAAATGTTGAGAATGGGTGATGATGGGAACATTACTTCTTTCATGCAAAGAGTGAATGAACTTGAGTGTAGTATTAGATGTGATGGTGGAACATTGGATGAACCGAAAATTGTTGCCAAAGTGCTTAGATCCTTTCCTATTACATACAAAGCCAAAGCTACTACTATTGAGCAAATCTAGATTGTGACAAAAGTAACCAAAGACATGTTGATTGGTAAGCTTACAACTTTTGAGTTAAGTGAGTTTTGTGATGCTCTTCCTATGATATAATCTACGTTCAAAGATACTATCTCTAAAAAGGATAAGAAAAGATATGATCCAAGAGAAAGTTCTTCTAGAAAGATATTCAAGTATGAGGAGGAAATGAGAGAGATTGAAGAAGAGGAGAGCAAACTAGATGAGCTTGAAGCACTTATCATCAAAAGGGAAATTACCTATTAAATGTTTTTCTTGTAATAAGATAGGTCATTTTGCATCAAGGTGTTTGGAAAGAATTCCTAAGCCAAACCTAATAAGCCTAGATTCCAAAGAAAGTGTTATTATGTTGTTGATGAAGGTGTGATAGATGATGAATCTAATAAAAGGAATGTAAGTGAAGATTAATGGGTATTAATTTATATCAAAGAAAATGATCTTGTACCTACTTAATTTGTTGGTTGCTCAAATGTGGAGAAATCTCTAGCAACCAAAGTTGATGAAAAAGATGAATTGGTGATTGACACTGGATGCTCTCATCACATGATAGGTGATAAAAGAAAATTTATGAGCCTGGAAAAGTATGATGGGGGTGTTGTAAGATTTGATGATGAAAAATATGGTGTAATCAATGGTAGAGGATCCATTTCTCTCGATGGTAAGAATAATACTAATGATGTTCTATATGTGGAAGGTTTGAAGCACAATCTCTTAAGTGTTGGATAGATGGTCGACAAGGGATACAATCATCAATTCAAGAATGGAAAGTGTAGAATATTGGGAAGTTTCAGAAATGTGATTGCTTCAAGTACAAAAACAAATAGTGACATATTTCACTTGAATGCTACTGGTAAAAGTTGTTTGATTCCTCATGTTGATGAAATTTGGTTGTGGCATAGGAGAATGTGTCATGTAAACTTTGACAATATTATCAAGATAGGTTCTACTCAGGCAGTGAGAGATCTTCCTAAGTTGATAAAGCCTACTAATACTATATGCAAGGAATTTCAGTTAGGGAAGCAAACAATAATTTCATTTTGGAGCAACCAACATTGTTCAAATAAAGTGTTGGAGCTTATTCATACCAATTCTTGCGGTCCTTCTAGAGTCAGAATTCTACAAGGAGACATGTACTTCATGTTACTTATTGATGATTACTATAGATTTGTGTGGGTTACTTTCTTAAGGGAAAAATATAAATCTCTATAGAAATTCAATATTTTTAAGGCTATGGTTGAGACAAAGATAGGTCTAAAGATTAAATTTTTCAGATCAAATAGAGGTGGTGAATTCACTTCCCATGAGTTTAATTCTATTTGTGAAGAGCATGGGATAAAGAGACAATTATATACCTTATGGAACCCTCAAAAAAATGGAGTTGTGGAAAGGAAGAACATGACAATTCAAGATTTTTCTAGGACTATGATGTTGGAAGGAAATTTTCCCCATATCTATTGGAGAGAAGCTATGAGTACTGCTATTTACACCCTCAATCGAGTACAAGTCAAAGGTGATACTAGTAAGACCCCTTTTGAGCTATGGTCTAGTCATAAGCCTACTATTAGATATTTCAAAATCTTTGGGAAAAAATGCTATACAAAAAGAGATGAAGATATAAGAAATTTTGATGCTAGAAGTGATGAAGGAATCTTTCTTGGTTATTCTACTAAGAGTAAGGCCTACCAGTGCTACAATAAGAGATTGAGGAAACTAGTTGAAAGTGATAATGTCAAGGTTGATGAAGACATAGCTAGACCATTTAGAACATGTAGATATGATTTAGATGATCAAAATAATAATTTATTCATAGGAAAGAAAGTTTAGATCATTTCGCTATCAGGAAAATAAAGAGGAAGGAATTAGTGAAAGTGCAAAAGAGAGATCACAAGAGCCAGAAGTTAAAGAACATCCTAAGACTCCAAGGTATGTAAGAATAAATCATTCATAACATCAAATTGTTAGATATGGTGGTTTTGTTTTTGATATGTGGTTTTTGTTGATGTCAACACTATTAGCATTAATTCATTAGAAGTTGTATATGTCGATGATATTAAGAAAATTGTAATAAAATAAGTTATAGGTTGTCAGTGGTGAAGTGAAGTTTAGTATGTTGGTAAGTTGTGTGCATTGATGATCAGAGGTTTTGGAATAAATGGTTTTCCCTTGAGTGTATCTAGTTCATCCATGTCAAGTTTCAGAGATCCACATGAAGATTTGATTGATTTATGAAGTTTTATATTCTAACAGTTTTTCTATTGCTTTAGTTTATGTTCCTGATTGAAGATGATGTGATTTCAATTAGTTCAATTGTTGTGGATGCTTCTCTAGTGATTCATGATTTTTGTGGATTCTTATACATCATGTTGTATCTTTGTTGCATGTCCGCATTGATTGTTGTGCTCGTGGATGGCGATTTTCACTTGCATGTTCATGTTTTTCTTTTCTTGGCTGACATGGTGGTTGCAGCATGTTGTGGATCTTCAAGCACTAATTAATTGAAGTTTTTTCACATTGGATATGTTGATTTGGGTCTTCACTAAGTTGTGGCCAACCTTCGTTGATTCACATTAATAATCTTTAGTATTTTGGACTGATAGTTTATATTCATTTTATTATTTTTTTGAAGTTGACATGTAGGGATGAAATTTCTTGTTACTGAGATATAAGAGCAATTACTTATTTGAATTGAGGTGTGCTTCTATGTGTATATGTGAGAATATTGATCTAAATCATTCAAAGGAAGAGCAGAGTGCGAAGAAGAGTGAAGAAGAGTAAAGAAGTGTTCATGCGCTTAATCAGAACTATGATTAGACATTAGTAGATGCGATTCTATCAATTCAATTCCCCATGGATGTAATCTAATTCTTTTTTTAATACAATGTGCCTTCCTTTTGGTGGTTAGCCCCATTGTAATTGAGCAATGAGCTCTAGGTAGTGTGCCTAAATGAAAGTGCATTCCCCATATTTTTATTTCTTATACTTTTAATAGGGTATAATCTTGTGGACTGACCTACACTATGGTTTTTCCCTTATCAAGGTTTCCAAATAAAAAATATTACTGTTATGTGGGTTTCTGATGTGTTGATGACTTATTCTTTCATGTTTAATAATAAAATTAGATAATAAGGTTAATAAGCTGAATAATTTTAAATTTATGTGACAACTAATTCACCCCCCCTCTTAGTTGTCTGCACTTGTGTTACCAATAATTGGTATTAGAGTAGGTTCCTTGGAAGAATTTTAACAAATTGAGGTGATCCAGGATGGTGACTTAGAAGAAGGATAGTCTGAGATTTGATGGAACAAATTATTCTCCATGGAAGAATTAAATGGAGTCATTTGAGATGCATTGGTGAACCCTTCTAACACATTACATGTAATAGGTATGTTATTCCTCATAATGGTCCTACTACTACTACTAAGATTAGAGATGATAAGTATAATATCAGGGCTAAGGAAGCATTATTGAGTTCCTTGACTAATTCTAAGATGATAAATGTTATGGCTTTGAAGATTGCTTATGAGATCTAGAAAAATTTGGAAACCTTGTATGAAGGTGTTACTAATGTGAAGATTGCTAACTTGTAGAGTTTGAAATGAAAATATGAAAAGTTGAGAATAGGTGATGATGAGAACATTACTATTTTTATACAAAGAGTGAATGAACTTGTGTGTGGTATCAAATATGCTGCTGGAAAAATAGATGAATCAAAGATTGTTTCCAAAGTGTTTAGATCCTTGCTTGATTCTTACAAATTCAAAGCTAGTGCTATTGAAGAGATCTAGAATGTGACAAATGTAACCAAAGACATGTTCATTGTTAAACTTATTGCTTTTGAGTTGAATGAATTTTTTTATACCCTTCCTAAGGTTGAATCTACATTTAATGATACTACTTCCAAAAGAGATAGACACAGATATGATCTAGGTGAGAGTTCATCTAGAAAGAAATTCAAGTATGAGGATGAAATAATACAAATTGAAGAAGAAGAAAGAGAAATGGAAGTGCTAGAAGCACTTATAGTTGAAAGAGTACTAAGAGGAAAAGGTAAGTATGAAGGAAAATTTCCTCTTCACTTTTTTTTCTTGTGATAAGATAGGTCAGTTTGCATCAAGGTTTCTAGAAAGAACTCCTAAACCAAAACATAAAAATCCTAGATTTAAAAAGAAGTGTTACTATGCTACTGATGAAGGTGTGACATATGATGAACATGATAAAGGAAATAGAAGTGATGAAAAATAGGTATTTATGTCTACCAAGGAAAATAATTTTGTATCTACTAAATTTGTTGGTTATAGAAATGTGGAAAAATCCATAGCTACTCGAGTTGAAGAGAAAGATGAATGGGTGATTGATAGTGAATGTTCACATCATATGATAGGTGATAAAAGTAATTTTGTAGGCTTGGAAAAGTATGATGGTGGTGTTGTGATTTTTGGTGATAATACAACTTGTGTGATCCATGGTAGAGGATGCATTTCTCTTGATGGTAAGCATAATACTGATGATGTCCTGCATGTGGAAGACTTGAAGCATAATCTTTTAAGTGCTGAACACATGGTTAATAAGGGATACAATCTTCAGTTCAAGGATAGAAAGTGTAGAATATTGAGTTCCAGAAATGTAATTGCATCAGGTACAAAAACAAAAGGTAATATCTTTCGCTTGATTTCTGCTAGTAAAAGTTGTTTGATTGCTCATGTTGATGAAAGTTTGTTATGGTATAGGAGAATGTGCCATGTTAACTTTGATAATATTGTCAAGATAAGTTCTTCTAAAGCTGTGAGAGATCTACCTAAGTTGGTGAAACTTGCTAATGCCATATGCAAGGAATGTCAGTTAGGAAAGAAAACTAGAATTTCATTTTGAAGCAAACAACATTGTTCAAATGAATTGTTGGAACTTGTGCATATTGATCTATGTGGTCCATCTAAAGTTAGAATTTTAAAAGGTTATAGGTATTTCATGTTACTCATTGATGATTATTCAAGAATGGCATCAGTTACTTTGATAAGGGAGAATTTGAAGCACTAAAAAATCTCAAGACCTTTAAAGCTATGGTTGAGACAAAGATAGGTCTGAAGATTAAATGTCTAAGATAAAATAGAGGTGGTAAATTAACTTCTAGTGAATTTAATTCTTTTTGTGAAGAACATGGAATAAAGAGACAATTATCCACACCATGGACCCCTCAACAAAATGGAGTTGTGGAAAGGAAGAACAAAACAATTGAAGTTGCTGCTAGAACTATGATTTTTGAAGGAATGTCCCTGATATCTACTAGAGAGAAGCTGTGGATTAGGGAAATCAAGAGGAAGAAGAAACTAGTGAAGTTGTAGAAGAGAGAACACAAGAACTTGAAGTTGAAGAACAACCTAAGAAGACTTCAAGGTATGTAAGATTGAATCATTTGGAAGATAATATTATAGGTGATAAGAACAAAGGTGTCCAGACTAGGAGAAATATTGCAGAAGAATATTGTTTGATTGCAAAGACTGAGCCTACTAGTGTGTATGAAGCATGTAGAGATGAGCACTAGGCTGAAGCAATGAAAGAAGAACTAAAATAGATTGAAAATAATGATACATGGATTCTTTTTCCCAGACCTAAGGATAAGAATTTCATTGGAACTCTTTAGAAACAAACTGAATGAGAAAGGAAAAGTGGTTAGAAACAAAGCAAGACTACTATGCAAAGGATATTCATAGATGGAAGGAATTGACTTTGAAGATACTTTTGCTCATATTGCTATAATTGAAGTTGTAAGATTATTTCTTGCCTATGTTGCCTACAAGAACTACAAGGTTTATCAGATGGATGTTAAGTTAGCTTTTCTAAATGGTGAGTTGGAAGAAGAGGTGTATGTTGAGCAACCTAATGGATTTCAATTGACTAATAAGGGAGATATGGTGTGTCGATTGAAAAAAAGAATTGTATGGACTCAAGCAAGCCCATAGAGCATGGTATGCTAGATTAGATAAGTATTTTATAAAGCTTTGATTTAACAAAGGTATTTTTGATAGTAATCTATATTTCAAGAATGGTGATAAAGATTTGATTGTTGAAGTCTTTGTTGATGATATCGTTTTTGGAGGAGATGATGGTTTGTGCATGAAGTTTTCTATTGAGATGAAGAGAAAATTTGAAATGTCAATGATTGGTGAGATGAAATTATTTTTGGGATTGAAAATTAATTAGTTAGATAAAGGGATTTTTATATCTCAATCCAATTATGTGAAGGAATTGTTGAAGAAGTTTAGTATGGAAGATTCAAAGCCAGTCGGTACACCCATGGTGATTAGATGCAAGTTGACAACAAAAGATGATTCTCTAAAGGCAAATTATACAAGATATAGATCAATGAAGGGTGGATTGTTGTATTTGACTCAAACTAGGCTTAATATCATGAATGCTATATGTATTGTTGCAAGATTTCAAGTTGATCCGAAGGAATCTCATGTTACTGCTATGCAGAGAATTTTTAGATAATTGAAGGGGACAATTGACTTTGGCTTATGGTATCCTAAAGATGATGATCTTACATTGAGTGCCTTTATTGATGCTAATTGGGAAGGAGATGTAAATGATAGGAAAATTAATAGTGGTGGAGCATTTTTATTGGGTAAGAAGTTGATTTCATGGTTAAGTAAGAAGCATAATTCTATTTCCTTATCTACTATAGAGGCTAATTACATTGTTGCTGCTAACAATTGTACTGAAGTCCTATGGATGAAATAGATGTTGAAGGATATCAGAGTTGTGTATAATGAGCCTATTGCTATATTATGTGATAACTCAAATGCTATTAACATATCTAAGAATTTGGTGCTACATTCGAAGACTAAGCATATATCTATTAAGTTTCTCTTTTTGAGAGAAAATGTGAGTGAAAATGAAGTCAGGCTAGAGTATGTACCTACTAAGGAGTAGATTGCAGAAATCTTTACCAAGTTGTTTCCTAAGCATACTTTTGAGTATCTTAGAGGGAAGTTAGGGATCATTAACCCTCCTAATCAGAACTAAGGATGCATTACATCACATCAGTCCGTGCATTTCAAAGTCATAACTTGATCCAAATTGATGTTGTGGTGGCTTCTACTCAAGGGGAGTAGTTAGATGTTCAGATGTTTAGACATGTGGTTCAAATCTTGTATATAAGAGATCTTTGCCATTGATGTCAAAGGGGGGAAGATCATGTGAAAAAGTTGAGGAGGAAATGAATCAGAACCTAAGGGGGAGTAAGTGTCAAGAGTTAGTTGCGTTGATGGTGATTTTAACATCATGTATTTCCATCAATGCCAAAGGGTCAAGATTGTTGGATATTGTGGTTATTTTTCTGATATGTGATTATCAATGATGTCAACACTATTAGCATAAATTCATTAAAATCTATATATGTCGAGGATATTGAGAAAATTGTAATAAAATAAGTTGCAGGTTGTTAGTGGTGAAGTGAAGTTCAGTATGTCGGTAAGTTTTGTACATTGATGATTAGAGGTTATGGACTAAAGGGTTTGTTGCTGAGTGTATCTAGTTTATCCATGTCAAGTTTCAAGGATCCACATCAAGATTTGACTGTTATGAAGATTTATATAATTCTAATTTTTTTTGGTTGCTTTAGTTTGTGTTCCTAATTGAAGATGATGTGATTTCAGTTAGTTTAGTTGTTGTAGATGCTTCTCTAGTGATTCATGATGTTTGTGGATGCTTCTAGATCATGCTCTATCTTTTTTTCATGTTCGCATTGATCGTTATGCTCGTGGTTGGCGATTTTCTCTCGTGTGTTCATGTTTTTCTTATTCTTGGCCAACATGGTTCTTCTAGTGTGTTGTGGATCTTCAAGGAGTAATTAATTGAAGTTTTTTCATGTTGGAGATGTTGATTTGGGTCTTCACTAAGTTTTGGATGACCTTGGTTGATTCGCTTTAATAATCTTTAGTATATTGGGCTTGCAATTTATATTCATTTTATTATTTTTTGAAGTTGACATGTAGGGATGAAATTTCTTATTGTGGATATATAAGGGGTATGTACAAGATCAAGATGGGCCAAAATGGTGGTGATATGATGGGTATGTGTAGAGTATGTCATTGATGACCTTTTTTCTACCCAAAATTGATGAAACGAAAAGGGTTTTTAAAGGAGATTCTCAACTTTCCACCAATATAAATTATACTTTAATTTGAATTTAATAAATAATTATTATTCATTTTCTATTTGAATTATGACTAAATTCATAATTGATAGGTTGATTGAGAAACATCTATAGATTTCAAATGGTATCATATTTTTTAAATCCAAAACATGTCACATTCTATGCTTCATACTATAAGATTAAAAAAAAATTGAATTTCATGAAGTTTTGACCAAGTTAAAGTGGTTAGACATACTTGGTTTTATATTTTTAAAAGTTGTAATAAAAAATTCATAATTAATTATTTATATGGAAAAATTACAAAAATATATGAATCAAATTTGGACATGATTCCTCTACTTATATCTAAAATCTTATAAAAAGATATTATCATTTTATTGTAGACAGACACCTACTTCTTATTTTCTCCCTAAAATTTAAGTACTGCTGCATGGAAATTTCAAATTTTTACCAAATATATTTTTTGTTTCTAAATAAACCTAGTAGTTTGCAAACTACATTCAATTTTCTACATATTCTATTCCTACATATTTTTGAAATAATATAGATAACTTATTCAAATTTTTATGTCAAGTTGCCTAACGATGATTTTTTTGAATTTTTCGCCACTTAAGGGCTTGTTTTTTCCATGATGATCCTGCACATAGCCTAAGTGCATTTTCTTATTCAAATTGAGGTTTTCTTTTGTGTGTATATGTGTGAATATTGATCTAAATCATTTGAAGGTGGAGTAGAGTGTGAAGAAGAGTGAAGAAGATTAAAGAAGTGTTCATGTGCTTAACCAAAACTGTGATTAGGCACTAACAGATGCTATTCTATTAGTTCAAATCCCTATGGATGTAATCCAATTCTTTCTGTAAGACAGTGTGTCTTCCTTTGGGTGGTTAGCCCTATTGTAATTGAGCAGTGAGCTCTAGGAATTGTGCCTGAATGGAAGTGCATTCCCCATATTTTCATTTCTTATACAAGTTTTTAACAGGTTATAATCTTGTGGACTGACCTCCACCATGGTTTTTCCATTAACAAGGTTTCCACGTAAAAAATCTTGGTGTCATGTGTTCCTGATGTGTTGATGACTTATGCTTTCATGGCTAATAATCAGATCAGAGAATAAGGTTAATAAGTTGAATAAGTTTTAAATTTGTGTGAAAACTAATTCACCCCCGCTCTTAGTTGTTTTTTCTTGTGTTTCTAAAAAGATTATAGGTGATAAGAACAAAGGTGTTCAGACTAGGAGAAAAATTGTAGAAGAAAATTGTTTGATTCAAAGACTGAGCCTAATAGTGTCAATGAAGCATGCAAAGATGAATATTGGGTGGAAGCAATGAAATAACTACAACAAATTCAAAAGAATAATACATAGATTCTTGTTCCTATACCTAAGGAGAAAAATTTAATTCAAACTAAATGGGTCTTTAGAAACAAACTAAATAGGCAAGGTGAATTTTTTAGAAGCAAAGCAAGACTTGTGTGCAAAGGATATTCTCAGATGGAAGGAATTGACTTTGAAGAAACTTTTTCCCCTGTTGCTAGGATTGAAGTTGTGAGACTATTTCTTACTTATGTTGCTTACAAAAACTATAAGGTTTATCAAATGGATGTCAAGTCAACATTTCTAAATGGTGAATTGGAAGAAGAAGTGTATGTTGAACAACTTGATGGATTTCAATTGACTAATCAAGGAGGCATGGTTTGTTAGTTGAAGAAAGCATTGTATGGACCTAAGCAAGCCCTAAGAGCATGGTATGCCAGATTGGACAAGTATTTGTTGAAGCTTGGATTTAATAAAGGTATTGTTGATAGCAACCTCTATTTCAAGATTGATGATGATAAAGATTTTATTTTTGAATTCTTTGTTGATGATATCATTTTTTGAGGAGATGATAGTTTGTGCATGATTTTGGTTGATAAGATGTAGAGGGTATGTGTAGGATCATTATGGGCCAAAAAGTGGCAATATGATGGGTATGTGCCTGACGACTATTTTTTGCCCAAAATTGTTGAAATGAAAAGGGTTTTTAAAGGAGATTCTAAGCTTTCCACCAATATAAATTATACTTTATTTTGAATTTAATAAGTAGTTATTATTCATTTTCTATTCAAATTACAACTAAAGTCCTGATTGATAGGCTGATTGAAAAACATCTATAGCTTTCAAATAGTAGCACATTTTTTAAATCCAAAACATGTGCCACATTTCATTCTTCATATAATATAGGATTAAAAAAAGAAAATTGAATTTCATGAAGTTTTGACCAAGTTAAGGTGGTCAGACATACAAGTTTTTATATTTTTAAAAAATTTGTAATAAAAAAATCATAATTAATTTTTCTACATAAAAAAATTACAAAAAATATATGCATCACATCAGGGAATGAGTCCTCTACTTATATCTAAAATCTTATAATTTTTTTTATCATTTTATTGTGGTTAGGGTGGTTAGATAGACACCTTCTTCTTATTTTTTTCCCTAAAATTTAAGTACCACTGCATTGAAATTTCAATTTTTCACCAAATAGATTTGAAACTACATTCAATTTCCTACAGATTCTATTCTTACACATTTTTGAAATAATATAGATAACTTATTCAAACTTTTACGTCAAGTTTCCTAACTTTGATTTGTCTAAATTTTTTGCCACTTAAGGGCCTATTTTTTCCATGATGATCCTGCACATACCCTACAATGAGTTTGAGCTGTCTATGATTAGTGAGATGAAATTCTTTGTGGGATTGGAAATTACTCAGCTAGATAAAGGGGTCTCTATATCTTAGTCAAAGTATGTAAAAGAATTGCTAAAGAAGTTTGGTATGGAAGATTCAAAGCTAGTTGGTACACCATGGTGATCGAATGCAAGTTGACACAAGATGATGATTCTACAAAAGAAAATCAAACTAGATACATATTGATGATTAGTGGATTGCTCTATTTGACTCAAACTAGACCTGATATCATGAATGGTGTATGCATTGCTGGAAGATTTTAAGCTGATCCTAAGGAGTCTCATCTGACTGTTGTGAAGAGAATTTTCAGATACTTGAAGGGGATAGTTGATTTTGGGTTGTGGTATCCTAAAGATAATGATCTTACTTTGAGTACTTTTACTGATGCTAATTGGGTAGGTGATGTGAACGACATAAAGAGTACTAGTGGTAGTGTAGTTTTCTCGGGTAAGAAGCTAATTTCATGGTTAAGTAAGAAGTAGAATGCCATTTCCTTATCTACTACAGAGGAAAAATGCATCGTTGCTACTAATAATTATACTCAAGTATTATGGATGAAGCAGATGTTGAAAGATATCAGAGTTGTGTATGATGAACCTATTGGTATATTATGTGATACTTCAAGTGCAATTAACATTTCTAAGAATTTGGTGTTGCATTCAAAAACCAAGCATATATCTATCAAGTTTCACTTTTTGAGAGAGGAAGTGAGTGAAAAGGAAGTCAGATAGGAGTACATGCCTACTAAGGAACATATTACAGACATCATTACCAAACCATTGCCTAAGGATACTTTTTAGTATCTTAGAGGGAAGCTAGGGGTGATTACCTCTCTTAATCAAAACTAATATTCCTTGACTTGCATCAGTTTGTACATTTCATAGTCATATCTTCATCTAGATTGATGTTGAGGTGGCTGCTACTTAGGGGGAGTAGTCAGATGTTCATATATGTGGTTCAGAGCTTGGGTGGAGAAAATAGATCTTTGTCATTGATGCTAAAGGGGGAGAAGAGTCATGTAAAAAATAGTGAATTATCTAGGGAAAAAAGTTATGTGGGGAGAAGATTCATGTGAAAGAGTTGAGGAGAAAAGAGTCAAAACCTAAGGGGGAGTAAATGCTAAAGATAGTTGTGTTGATGGTGTTTTTCAGATCATGTGTTGCCATCAATTCCAAAGGGGGATATTGTTGGATATTTCTGATATGTGGTTGTCATTGATGTCAACACTATTGGCATTAATGCCTTCAATGTTGTATATGTCAAGGATATTGAGAGAATTGCAATAAAATAAGTTGCAAGTTGTCAGTGGTGAAGTGAAGTTCATCTATTGGTCAGCTCAATACATTGATAATTAGGGGTTGTTGACTAAAGGGTTTATTTTTTAGTATATCTAGTTTATCCACATTAAGTTTCATAGATTTGCATGAATATTTGATCAAGTTATGAGTAGTTGTGTTCTGACAGTCATTTTGTTGCTTCTATTGGTGGTCCTAAATGAAGATGATGTGATTATAGTAAGTTTACTTGTTGTAGGTGCTTCTCTAGTGATTCATGATGTTTGTGGATGTTTCTAGATCATGCTTTATCTTTGTTGCACATACACATTGATCATTGTGATCGCAATTAGATATTTTTTCTTGTGTGTCCATGTTTTTCATATTCTTGGTCGACAAGGTGTTGTAGTGTGGTGGATCTTCAAAGAATGATTTTTAAAGGTGTTTCATGTTTGAGTATTTTGTTTTGGGTCTTCACTATTATGTGGAAGACATTGATCGAATCACAATAAAATTTTTTTATTTTTTTGGGTCGATAGTTTGCATATGTTTTATTATTTTGTTGAGGTTGACATGTAGTGATGCAATCTCTTGTTGTGAATATATATAAGAAATTGTTTATTCCATTTGATGGAATGTGTGTATGAAATGTGTGAATAATGTCCTAATCATTCGAGGGTAGAAGAAAAGTGTGAAGAAGTGTTCATGTGCTTAATTGGAATTATAATCAGGCATTAGCAGATGCTATTTACTCAGTTTAGAATCTTGTGGATGTAATTTCAATGTTTCTATAAGATGTTGTGTCTTCTTTTGGGTAGTAAGCCTTTCTGTATTTGAGCAGTGAGCTCTAGGAAATGTGTCTAAATGCAAGTGCATTCTCCATTTATTTTTCTTTATACTTTTAATAGGGTATAATCTTGTGGAAAAACCTCCATTGTGGTTTTTCCCCTAACAAAGTTTCCACATAAAAAATCTTGGTGTTATGTATATTTCTGATTTGTTGATGATTGATGATTTCATGGTTATTTATCATATTGGTATATGTAGGATCATCATGGAAAAAACAAGCCCTTAAGTGGTAAAAAATTTGAAAAATCAGAGTTAGGAAACTTGACATAAAAATTTGAATAAGTTATCAATATTATTTCAAAAATATGTAAGAATAGAATCATAGCAAATTGATATGGTTTCTAAACTACTAGGTTTGTTTTAATATATATATATATATATATATATATATATATATATATATATATATATATATATATATATATATATATATATATATATATATATATATATATATATATATTTAAATTTAGTAATTAAGTACTTAAATTTGGGAAAAATTAAGAAGTAGTCTATGTATTACCCTAACCACAATAAAATGATAATATTTTTATAAGTTTTTGGATATAAGTGGAGAGTTCATGATTAGTGCATATTTTTTTTGTATTTTTTTCCAAGTAAATAATTAATTATGAATTTTTTATTGCAACTTTTAAAAAATATAAAAAACTCATGCGTTTGACCAACTTAACTTGGTGAAAACTTCATGAAATTTATTTTTTATTTTTTTAATCCTATAGTATGCGAGGCATAGAATGTGACATGTTTTGGATTCAATAAATTTGATATCGTTTAAAAGCTATAGATTTTTTTCAATCAATCTATCAATTAGGACTTTAGTTATAATTTGAATAGAAAATGAATAATAATTACTTATTAAATTCAAAGTAAAGCATAATTTATATTGGTGGAAAGCTAAGAATATTGTTTAAAAACCCTTTTCATTTCATTAGTTTTGGGTAAAAAATAGTTGTAAGCCACATACCCATCATATTGCCACTTTTTGGCCCATCATGATCCTACACATACCCATATCTAAGAATAGGTTAATAAGTATGATACGTTTAAATTTATGAGACAACTGATTCACCCCCCTCTCAGTTGTCTACCTTGATGTTGCCAACAAAAATAACCTCTTTTTACCTTTTACCAAGCCTTTTTTTGAAGTGTTGTAAAGTGTTGTAATAGACTTTCACTCTTTCCTAGGCTTGTCATTAATAATTGGGATTTATTATTCCTTAATTGGCCCCATTTTGCATCCACGAGCCTTATTTATTTGTATTTTTGAGAATAATCCCAACAAATATCACTTAAAGCATCAAAATCCTAAAACCCACCTTAAATTCTTAAGGTGAGACTCATTCACCATTATGGGTGAATGAGTCCCCTTAGGTGGGATCCATTCACCTAGGGTGGCGAATGAACCCCCTTTAACTGAAAATTCAAATTTAATTCAAAATTTTGGCTAGTTTTTATTCTCCAAGATCTAAGGTTTTCCTGTAGTGTTGTAATTTTTGGAATTATTGCATAATTGAGTATAAATACAAGGTGCTTTCTCTCATTTCATCCTACCTAATCCAACATCCAAGCATTCATGCATATAGTTCATAAGAGCATTTGAGAATTCATGAAATTTCAAGGGAAGATTATCAAGTAATCAAGAGATTCTTCAAGTGTCATTCATCATGTCAAAGATTCTTTGCATCATATTGTTTTAGAGCTAACATTTGTGATCTAGGATTTTATGATTCAAGCAAGCATGGCATCAATATCAAGTAAGATTTCAAGTCTACATCCATTGGAGCCATCACTTACATGTTTGCAAAATTCTATCACAAGGGTTTGGTGAGTTGTAACATCATTGCTTGTTCTTTCATCATTCTCTATTCTATTTAATTTCATTTCAAGGTTTTATTACTAAAAAGGGGTTTTACAAAGGTAAAAACCTATTTGCTAATGCCACAACATTTTTCCCTCTCTTTGCATGTGATTTACATGTCTAGGTTGTATATTTGTTAAAGAACAAGATTGGAAAACTTTTCATCAAGTTGTCAAAGAAATGAAAACTTGTCAAAGTTGCAAACAAGCCTTGGAGAAGAGCTATAGGCTGAATTTAGTAGTTTCAAACACAGATCTATATTAGGAATAGTGGAGCAGAATGAGAGCTATAGAATCCCATTCTGAATTTCTATAAATTGAAACGTGGATTTATTTTCCACTATTGGCTAATGAGTCCCACTTCCTAGGCCTAAATAGGATTTTTGTAGATCTGAGTGGCCCTTTGGCTAAAACTTGTTTTGGCATAGTTTTCCCAAAACTAGACTAATTCACCTAGCTTTGGGTATGAGTCCCAGTCAACATCAACAATATGGTTTTTAGTATTCTAGAGCTCCATTCCATCTCCAATAAGTTTGCAGGTGCACATTTCCAATTTCATAATTTTCTATTAATACATTCTACTTTAGTTTTTAGGTCTTTTTGTATATCACACTTTATTTTCAAAAAAATTATGTTGTCAAATTTTACACTTGGTGGTGAGCCCATTTCTTGTCTCAATTCTCTCCAAGGGTTCCTTATAGTCAGATCTCTCACATCCTTCATTGGTTTGAGATCTGCAAGGTGTCCTTGAATGTGAATATCATGAAATTGGATCCCTCTCCTTGTATCCATTTTGTAGACGATGAAGTGAATCATCCATTATCAGTGTCTGCAAAGATTTATAGGTTTTGGTTAGGAGGGGCAACAAACTTATTTCCTTGATCATTAACACCTATAATTGAAAGTCAGTTGGAATCAATGAGATCTTAAGCAAGATGTTTAAGATGCTTACAATTTTTCATGTCATGTCTATTTTGTTGGTCACAATGGAAAATAGGAATTGGATCTAAAATTCAGATGTAAAGGCTTATTAGGATCAAGAGTTTTAATGGGAGGCAAAGTGATCAATTTTTGTTCTAAAAGTTGGGACATTATGTTATGAAGGGTATCATGCAAGGGAGTGAATTGTCTAGTCGGATCCCCAAATGAGAAAGGAGTTGTATTCCTTATAGTAGCCACTTGGGTATCCACATGTTTAGTTGGTTGATGGGGGCTAAGTTGAAGGAAGCCTTTATTTTATTCCTTAAAAGGTTTATAATTTGTTTGGTTTGCTAATTCAAAATTTTTAGGTCGACTAGAGGTGAGTTTTGTGTCACAACTACTAACTAAATTTTGATAATCACAAAGGAAAATGCACAAGTGTATAAAGGAAATTTCATAATAGTAAGCTTATATTGTATCTTAGTTTGTGATTTCTCAATAAAAATTCATTGAAGGTGAGGATAATGAATCTTTATGTTGATTTAGGTATAAAGCGATTGATAGTGTGAAATGAAGTCAATAACTTTTTCATCATCTTTTTTCTTACATGTCATCAAATTGGGTGAGATCATCTTAGGAGATCACTACATAATGTGGTATAAGTATAAACATGGTTAGAAGGATCTCCTTTCCTTCCATATTTCTCAAATATAGTAATCTATAGACCTTGTGGTATCATCATTCTCAATATCTCGAAGGATAATGGATTTCTTTTGACATAGTATGTAGGTTGACAATTTTGATTTTGGTTTATAGTTGAAATTTTATTTTGAAGGGATGAAATAATTTACAAAAGTTGATTTATGATGGTGCCATTGGTTGTATTTTTTATATGGAGGTGAATATGGTAGAGGTGTATATGTTTTCTAGGGAGCAGTGAACAAAATGCTTATGGGGGGTAAATTGGTAGGAGATATTATGTGTGATGTCGCAAATGTACTAGGAATGCTAGCAGGAATACCCAAGGTAGGAATGAAATTACCAGTGGGTTGCATGGTTGTTGTAATGTAAGGGTTGGTATAGGTAGGAATAGAGGCAATGGCTTTGGGAAGAGGAATTTGAATTCCTCATTGGCTTTGTATATAGTTTGAAGGTAAAGCACAACTAGTGATTGAGGTAAGATGTTTTCCAAAGATTTGAACTATGTTATGCACAAGGTCAACTCCGTCTTTTCTTTCAATCATGCAATCTATGGTAGGGATAGTGGTGGTTGAATTTTTTTCAATACTTATTTGATTTTGTAGGTTTTCTAATTCTTCATGGATTTGGATTGTGTTTTCTTGTGGAATACTAGCAACCCATTTCAACACTTCTCACGCTACTTGGAGGAAAAGAGTTGTTAAGCATATGGCCCATACCTAGTGAACTAGTGTCAACACTAGTAGTGAAAGAGCTAGATAACCCAAGATCCATGATGATTGTGCTATCGTGGGATGGCATGAGTCTCAAACATTGTCTCACTATAGTATTAGTAATAGGACACCATGTTGTAAAGCTCGTGCAAATAGTAATCTATGAATGCAATGAATATAAGGTAAATGATATACTCTAATTCTGATTCAAATGAAACTAAGATAGGTGTAATGAAATGAATGAAATAGAAAATATTCTAACTGAAAAAAAATGTAATAACAACCAAGTGAAACACGAAAAAACAAAGAATTTAATGCTGAAAATATAATTTAAAATATGAAATGGGACTAAATCACCTAGAGGAGGCATATGAGTCCTAATCAATGTTTTTCAAGGTTTCAAATAGTGAATACCAATTACCAAAAAATACCTAGAAATTAGGAAAAATGACATGTATTAGGACTAAATCGATTAGAGGGGCATATGAGTCCTAGATTAGGTTTTTTGCAGTGTCATTTTTAGAAAATTTTGTGTGAATGTTATGTTTTCTATTTGGGATGATGTCTAGACTAAGTGCAATTACAATTTTTTAGATTAAATTAAATGATGCAAGATTAAAAAATTCAACCTATATCCACTTTCACTAATGCAATATTTAGAAACCCTAAATGGAAAATAACTAATGCAAGCTAGATCTAGGATTATGATGCACTTCAAATCAAAAAATGAAATGTTCTAAAGGGAAGGTTCACCAAAATGAAACCTAGGAAATAGGGGGGCTCTATCCTTTGTGAGATGAAACCTAGGAGTCTCAGAATGAACCAAATATTTTAAGGTAGTTAGTAGTGATATATCTCTTTTACTCAATTAGGGTCTTTCACCTAATGGAAAGAGATAGATCCCACACAAAATTCTAGGTGGTTCACTCAAAATAATGAATGTATCATGTAAATATACCTAAATGTAATTATCTAGATGCAAATAATTGATAAAATTGATTGATTAAGAATGTAAAACTATTGAAATGCAACTTGTTCAAAACACATTGTGATATGCAGAAAACACCTAGAAATGAATGTAAATTGCAATAGAAATGGATGAGACTGAAAGTGTTCACCTGAGATCTTGAGGAAGAATGGAAATTCCTTTTTGAATGCTAATTATATTGATTTTTAGGCTTGGTGGGACTCATTCACCATTTTGTTTGAATAAGTCTCAGTTATGTGAAATTATTCTGAAGCACGTTTTGGACAAATGGGTGTCTAAAAATGCAAAAAACCAAAAATAGGACTAGAAGTGGGATTCATTTTCCACCCATGGAAAATTATTCCACTTTGAAATTTTTGAATATTCAAAGACGAAAACAAGAGCCTTTGATCTGCACTTTCTGCTTCTCCAGGTGTTTGGTTCTGAAACTGTTAAATTTGGGCTTGAAAATGACTTTTTGTGGGTATTTTGACTTATCCAATGAAAAGATGACTTGAAAAACTTTTCAATTCAATATTAAATTATTTCCAAGCCTCCAAGATGCCTAAATCTACAAACACACAAGAAAAGAAAGAGAAATGTTGAATGTTAGGGCATGAGAGTTTGCCTTCATCAAACCCCTTTTAGGTAATTAAACCAAAATGATGAAAGAATGTAATGAAGCATGAAAAAATGAATTAAATACATTTCCATGATGTTTTATCTTGAATTTTTTCAGAAATTGAGGAAGATTCATCCCTTGAATGTCTTTAGAAGCTTTCTTGATGACTTGAAATGATGAAACCCTAACTTGCTTGACTTGATAAAGAAGATAGATGATGAATGACTAATAAGATATGTTTAAATGAATTAGGAATTAGAAGGTTTAATTTATAGTAAATTCACCTAATTTTCCCATATATTGGGTCCATAATGTTGACATGTAAAATTAATAAACTTAAATTTTAGTTTTTCCTGCTAAAAGGTCAAAATTGGCCCAAATGGGACTCATTCACCACCTTGGGTGAATTAGTCCCACTTGGTAAGCACTCATTCACCACAAATGGTGAATTAGTCCCAATAGGGTCCATTTTCCAACAAGGTTATTGGGAGATAAGAAAATAAGGTTCATATGATGACTTTGTTGGTTATTTGACCAATTTATGCCTTGGGATACACAATATGGGGTAATTGGTTCCTATTAGTGATGATGCAAAGGTAAATTAGGGATTGAGACATATAATTCAATGTGAAAGTGCGATTAAATACACTTTACAACACTAAAATGAGGTCAACACAACCTAGGAAGGCACAATATCCAATGTGAATGTGTAAGACACATTACAACACTAGAATAACATTAAGTTTATTTTAGAAGCCTTCTAGATTGATACACATGTAAAGATGTATTTAAATATATTTTATAGTGTTGAATTAGGGGAGATGAGTTCATTAATTCTAGAGAGATGTGAAAGTATTTTACAACACTTTAGGACACCTTTACATGACATGAGTAAATGCATTTGCAAGAGTGAAAGACCTAATGTGGATGTGTAAAACACTTCACAACACTAAATCATGGCTTCATTGAGTCCAATTTATCATCAATTATTCCCTAACTGAAGAAATTTTTTTTTTCTCTATGGTACATTTTGCCCCCACTTTAGTGAGAGGATGAACTTGCTTCAAACTCACACTAAAGTAGACATTCAAGAGATATTTGAGTGTATAGATACAAATGAAAAAGAATAAAAAAGATCAAGAAGGAAATCAAGCCCCTTGGATCCAAGATCCTAATTCAAACCATCAAGATACACAATCATGTAATGGTAGGAACTAAAGGGAAGAAGAACGGGCTGGAAAAAGTGGGTAAAGGATGAGTTTGGTTTGGTGTTAAGTTTGTTGCTTGTGTGATGGTGGGTAAAGAATTAGAGGATTCTTTGGATGTCCCATGGGGTATGTAGGCAATTCATTGATCAAGGGGGATCTAGTGGACACTTGCGTATGCATAACCTTGATAGTCTTGGTTTGATGTATCCCTAAGGAAGGCATATCATTTTTTTGCACCATAATAGTTTCCCTCAGAGGAGAGTTTGTAGGAGAACTACAATCCAAATATTTGTGAAATTCAAGGATTAGTTATTCCAAAATGTCATAATTGTAAGTAAGGGAGCTATCCATAGTTGAATTTTCTTGTTTTATGATTTTTTCCCCGCATAAGATTCTCATGATTTTCATTGATTGGATCATGTAACACCATAATATCATCTCCACTAATTGGAGAGATATTAGCAAAGGGGAAAATTTGATTGTTTTCCATAATCTCATTGTCTTGTGCCAGGTATGTGTAGGATCATCATGGAGAAATTAGCTCCTTAAGTGATGATTAAATTTAGAAAAAATAGAGTTAGGAAACTTGATATAAAAAATTGAATGTTATCTCTATTATTTCAAGAATATGTAAGAATAAAATCTATAGAAAATTAAATGCAGTTTCTAAACTACTAGGTTTTTTTTTTTTTTTTTTAAATCTATTTGGTGAAAATTTGAAATTTCAATGCAATAGCACTTAAATTCTAGGGAAAAGAAGAAGTAGATGTATTTCTAACCACCCTAACCACAATAAAATGATAATATTTTTTATAAGATTTTAGATATAAGTAAAGGACTCATGTCTTGATGTGATGCATATTTTTTTGTAATTTTTTTCAAGTAAATAATTAATTATGAATTTTTTATTACAATTTTTAAAAAATCTAAAAAACTTGTATGTTTGAGCACCTTAACTTGGTCAAAACTTCATGAAATTCAGTTTGTTTTACTAATCCTATAGTATGTAAATCATAGAATGTGATGCATGCTTTAGATTCAAAAAATGTGATATTGCTTGAAAGCTATAGATTTTTTTCAATCAACCTATCAATTGGGACTTTATTCATAATTCAAATAGAAAATGAATAATAATAATTTATTAAATTTAAAGTAAATCATAATTTATATTTGTGGAAAGCTAAGAATATCCTTTAAAAACCCTTTTCATTTCATCAATTTTGGGTTAAAAAAAAGTTGTTAGCCACATATCCTATCCATCATATCACCACTTGTTGGCCCATAATGATCTTGCACATACCCTGCCATAACATTTACCCTAGTAGGAGAGCTTTGAGGAAAGTTGCAATCAAGAGCTACATAACATGTCATGGTTAGATGTTGTAAAGAAGCTTCATCACAAAGAGGGAAGACATGAAGGAGAGGACAACTAGGATTTTCATGTGTGTCAATGATTGGATCTTCTTGTTCAAATAGACCCTTCCAATTATTAGGAAAATTAGGAAGGAGAGAAATAATGCTATAACTCTCAATCATTGGTTGTTGTCATACCAACATATCCTCCTCACAAATGTATTTTTCATGATCATTCATGAAAGCATTGTAACAAATAGGGGAGGTGTTGGGAGATGAATGGAGACTAGGTAAAGTGGTGGCAATGCATTCATCTTGTATTGTTATACTATCTTCCCAAGGGGAATGAGGAGAAGAACAAACAAGACCTTCATGATGCTCAATGATTGTACCTTCTTTCACCAAGATACCTTTGTCACTAAAAGGAGAGGCATCAGGAGAAGTATAACTATGATCATCATGGTTATCTCTATTTGTATTCCCTTCTAACACATCATCCACACAAATGAGAGAGATAGGATGGAGTGTAAGTCTAAGACAAGTGTTTGCATTTTCACTCTCTTGTGCTAAGAGACTATCATAACTAGGGAATGTATTGAATGAAGGACTGAAATGCTTGTTAACTTTTTTTTCTTGGAAAATTTGGAGAAGATTGAAGCTAATATTTTGACATAACAATCTATGGTAACTCAAAATTCAATGTAAAAGGATGAAATGAAATGTAATTTTTAGATAATAATTGGCTAATTATGCTATGTAATAATATGAGAATGCAAATGTGAAATTTAAACCATGCATGAAATGAGCTAACTTAAACTAGATCTAACGAAATCGATGTTATAGAAATGCAACCAACTGATACAGCTAGGAAATGGAACCAAACAAAAGCCTCAAAATAGGGTTTTCAGCTCTGTAAAAGGTAGTTTAAGGGGTGAAAAGGGACTAATTCACCCAAGGTGGTGAATGAGTCCCAATATGGATTTTATTTAGAATTTTTTAGAAAATTTTGAGTGATTTTTATTATTTATGAGTTCTATGATGCAGGCCTAAGTTAAAAATGCATAATTTTAGAAAATTTAAATGAATTTAGATGCCAACAATGTAACCTAAATGCACTTTTTATGAATGAAAAATTTAACACCTAGCATGCAAACCCTAATGTATAGCCAACAAAAGCTAGACCTATGATTATGGACTCCAAATAAAAAAAAATGATTGAAAAATAAAGTTCACCAAAATGAACCAAATATTTTAAGGTGGTTAAGAGTGTTATGTCTCTTTTGTGCAATTAGGGTCTTTCACCTAATGGAAAGAGATAGATCCCACACCAAAAATCTAGGTGGTTCACTCAAACTAATGGATGTATGATGTAAATATACTTAAATTTAATTATATATATGCAATTAATGGATAAAATTGATTGATTAAGAATGTAAAACTATTGAAATGCAACTTGTTTGAAAAGACATTGTGATATGCAAAAAACACCAAGAAATGAATGCAAATTGCAACATAAATGGATGAAACTAAAAGTGTGCACCTGAGATCTTGATGAAGACTAGAAATGAATTTTTGAATGCTACTCATCCTAATTTTTAGGCCTAGTGGGACTCATTCGCCATTCTAGGTGAATCAGTCCCAGTTATGTGAAACTATTTCGAAGCCCATTTTGGACAAATGGGTGTCTAAAAATGTAGAAAACAAAAAATAGGCTTGGAAGTGGGACTCATTCACCACCAATGGAAAATGAGTCCACTTTTGAAATTTTGAATATTCAAAGGTGGAAACAGGAGCCCTTGATCTACACTTTCTGCTTGTCCAGGTGTGGTTATGAAATTGTTGGATTCAGGCCTGAAAATGACTTTTTTGTGAGTATTTTGACTTATCTAATGAAAATATGACTTGAAAAAATTTTCAATGCAATATTGAATTATTTCCATGCCTACAAGATGCCTAAATGTAAAAACACACAAGACAAGAAAGAGAAATGGTGAATGTTAGGGCATGGGGGTTTGCCTTAGTCAAATCTCTTTTAGGTAATTAAACCAAAATGATGAAAGAATGTGATGAAGAATGAAAAAATGAATTCAATACCTTTCCATGATGTTTGATCTTGAATTTATACAACAATGGAGGAATATACAACCCTTGAATGTCTTCAGAAGCTTTCTTGATGACTTGCAATGATGAAACCCTAACTTGCTTGACTTGATAGAGAAGATAGATGATGAATGAATGTTAAGAGAAGTGTAAATGAGTTAGGATATGGTGATTTAGGACTTATAAGGTTGTATTTATATGAAATTCACCTAATTTTCCCATAAATTGGATCCCTAAGGCCAACATGTAAAAATAACAAACTTAAATTTTAGTTTTTCTTGCTTAAAGGTCAAAATTTGCCCAAATGGGACTCATTCACCACCTTGGGAAAATCAGTCCCAACTAGTAGGGACTCATTCACCATAGATGGTGAATTAGTCCTAGTGGCATCCATTTGCTAGTTAGGTTGTTGGGAGATAAGAAAATAATGTTTATATGACGACTTCATCAGTTATTTGATCAATTTATGCCTCAAGATGCACAATATGGGGTAATAGGGCCCTATTAGTGATGATGTTAAGGTCAGTTAGCACTTGGGACACAAAATTCAATGTGAAAGTGTGATTAAATACAATTTACAACAATAAAATGAGGTCCACACAACCTAGGAAGGCACAATATCCAATGTGAATGTGTAAGACACGTTACAACACTGGAATAACATTCATTTTATTTTACAAGAATTCTAGATTGATGTGAAGATGTATTAAAATACATTTTATAATTTTGAATTAGGGGAGATGAGGTCATTAAGTCTAGAGAGATGTGAAAGTCTTTTACAACAATTTACAACACCTTTACAAGACATGAGTAAATGCATTTTCAAGGGTCCAAGACCTAATGTGGACATGTAAAACACTTCACAACACTAAATCAAGGCCTCATTCATTCCAATTTATCATCAATTACTCCCTAAATCAAGCAAGTCTCCTTTTTTCTATGGTACACGGACCTATTTCACTTAGTTTCACTTAAGGAAACCTTAGAGATATGAATCCAAGGATGGATTAAGGGAAAGAGATTTGTTAAATTTTTTCATAGAGTATGACTAAAAAATAAAGAAGGGTTCACCACCAAGCTAGAGATTGGAAATAATAGTAACAAGAAAAACATAATGATATGCAAAGCTCATATAAATGACATATAAAATGAGTCCAAATTAGAAATGTGAACTAAGAAAATATAGAGGTACACCTAGAAACTTGTAGAAACTTAGAACAAGGCTTGAAATGTTAAAAAAGAATAATTTAATTTACACTAGGACGCATACACCAGGATGGGTGATTTATCCCTAGATTAGGGTTTCTGATAGAAACTAGAATCTAGAATTGTTGAATTAGGATATACTGAAAATGTTTGAATTTAGGTATACTGGGACTCATACACCACAAGTGGTGATTAAGTCCTAGTATCAAATTTTCTTTGAAATTTTGATATGATATAATGAATTCATGTAGCTTTCTTATTGCCAAATATCTGAGTTTGAATCACTAAAATGCGATGTGTAGGTGACTTTTTTTTATCTTGTCAATAGGATGATAACTTTGACAACTTGAAAAAATTTCTCCAATCTTGCTCTTTAATGGATCTTCAACCTAAACCACCTAGATCTGAAATCACACATGAAAGAGAGGGAAAAAGGGTTTTCTATTAGTGGATATGAGTTTTCCTTTACATCAAACCTTAGAAATGAAATCAAATGAAATGTAGGAATGATGGATGAACAAATGAGATATGTTGCAACTCACCAAACCTTAGGAACAAAAGGTTGTAATACTATATGTAATGGATACAATGGATGTATATCTTGATTCTTGCTTGAATGATACCAATCTTGATTTGAATGCTTGCTTGAATCATAAAACCCTACATCACAAATGTTAGCTCAAAAACAAACATGATGCATGATGGCTTTGAAATTATGCTTGGTACTTGAATAATACTCCAAAATTCTTTATAATCACTCATGAATGCTCTTGTAAACTCTTGTGAACTCAAATTTTCTATAAGGATGCTTATTCAAGTTGTTAGGAGAAAAATGAGAGAAATAACCTTGTATTTATATGTGTACAAATTTCTTGAAATTACAATACTACAAGCAAACATCAAATCTAGGAGAATAAAATCCTGACAAGAATTTGAATTGAATTTAGGTCTAAGATAAGTTGGGGCATATGATTCCCATTAGGATAAGCTTGGGTCACATCTTTTAAGAAAGGTTTAGTTTTATGTTAAATTCAAATCTAGGCCCTAAAACCTAGGTGGGACCCCTATGCCCAAGGTGGCGTGTGAGTCCTAGATCACTAAATTTGGACAATACAATCTAAAATAATAAAATTATGATTGGTTAATTGATCTATGTCAGGATTATCCTTGGAAAGATGCATTAATTAAGGCTTGTTGATGCAAAATAAGGACAAATAAGGCATAAAGAAGCCCAATTAATTAATAGAACCCTAGATTAGTTTGAAAGCATGAGAAAACACTTTACAACACCTTAAATAAGACAAAATTAAGTCCATTTAGCTCACAATGGCCCAAACAAGTGTGAAAATGTAGAGGGATAAATTTTCCTACACTATAGTTACAAATCATTCTCTTTATCACAAGGAGCTCATTCTCATCACCTATCTTGACTCATTCTTGTCCTACACGTAGTGAGGGAAAGGGGTTAGATAGCCTTGTCCTAGTTTTAGAATTTGATGTTGTCCCTTTGGCTAGTTGTTTTCCGTCTATGTATACCAACTGAGATTGGGATGCAAACGGCTTGTTATAGGTTGACTCACATGTGTTTTACTCATTTTTTTCTTTGTTTTCTTTTTAATGTTTCTTTATGTGATTGCATGTTCATAATGTGATCCCCCATGTTGTCTCATTTGATGTATATATCTCTCTCTCTTTGTGCATTCCTTTATTTGTACCTACATTCTTCTATATGCCATAAAAAATTTATCCTTTTTTGCTTGTATTGTTTTTTCCTTTTGAGGATAACACAAGGAATTGAGACACTTAGGTCTCTTCCATGTTGACCCAAAGGATTTTTCTTTTTTTTCTCTCTTTGTGTCATTATTATAGTTTTATAAGTATTTTGGGAATGATGACATTTCTAAGCTATATGAAAACATTGTAGAAAATATATACTAACCCCATATCTAGAGATCCCTTCCATATTTTTGAGAGAAACCCCTCCTTCCTTTTTGATGATGTAGTTCTATTTCGGGAACATATGACTTGGCCTAGGGATTTCTAAGTAAGCTCTCATGTCTTTAGATGGAACATTGGATACTTTAAAGTGATTGATCACAATAATTATGTTAGCAACCACTTTAAAGGGGGGAATACATCGATGACATATTTTGACATTTTGCATATTTCATGGTGTAATTTTCATTTTTCTTATGATGCATCCTTTTCTTGGCAGTTTCATTGGGTTTGATGTCCTTTAAAAGTGTGATATTTCTTATTGTACAACTTTCTCTTAGTGGCTTGATGTGATGTGAGGCATACCCTAAGTTGTAATATATTACTCTTGATTTGTCCTCTCTTGGATACATTAGGCATGATGTTCCCTAAGAAGAAGACTTTACATGAATGAAGAAAAATCCCCTTGAATATATATATATATATATATATATATATTATAAAAAAAATTCATAAGTGTTTGGCATAACACAGCTTGCTAACCTTATGAATCTTGAATACAACTTGAATTCAAAGCCACCTAGCATAACACACCTTTCTTTCTTTTGGAGCCTTTCCATGTGCATTGGTGCTTAGCATAAGACAACTTATTAAGAAAGAGAAATAATGTGAGTGAAACCCTACTAAAGTTATCAGAGGGCTACCTTTGGTATGGTAAATATAGTGAGAGCTAACACATAGGCATGAATTTCTCACTAAGCCACCTTCCTGGAGGGATACTCACCTAACAGATAGCAAGAGGTTCCACTACCCTAGATTGAGCACAAAACTAATAGTCTAGATGTGGTCCATATCACATTTGATTTTCTAGGCTTGATCTTTTCTTGGTCCTTGATGGTGTATGATTATGTATCTTTTTCATTGTTGCATACATATGTATCTTGAATGTCTACTTTAGTGTGATTTTGACATGGGGTCATACTCTCACTAAAGTGGGGGAAAATCTAGTGTAGAAGAAAGTAACCCTTTTCACACTTTTGAATACTTAATATTAAAATAAGCTTAATTATACCTTGATTTAGTGTTTTTATGTATTTCACACCTTCACATTAAATTTAGGGGCATTTTTAATAAAATAGACTTAATGATGCCTTATTTAGGGTGTTGTAAAGCGTTTCTTTACACTTTCACACTAATCTAGGGATTTATTAATTAATTGAGTATAAATTAAGGTTAATTGGATCCTTTAATTCAAATCCAAGCCTAATTAGTTGTATTTTCTAAGGTATAAAGCTCGAAACTCTTAAATAATGTTACACAACACTTAAATTGAAAATGAATTTGTCCTAGGTTAATGACCTAGGACCTATTTTCCACCTATAAAATGTGTCCTCACTAGGTCCTAGGACCCGTTTTTACATAACATTTCATATTTCTCAGAGTGTTTCCTAGTTAAGTATGCTAAGACCCATTCAGCCTATGGTGAATGGGTGCTCACTTAACCTTCAGATCCCCCCTTCGAATATGTTTTTGGTGGTATTTTAATGATTTGAAATCCTAGTTCTCATTTCAGCTTGTGTTATTTGAATTTTAGTTTTTAAGAGTAACACAAGTATAAATATAAAGCTATTTCACATAGTTTCACCTACAAAAGTTCAAGTTATCTTAAGAGCATTCAAGTGAGCATTTACAAGAGAATTTAGGAGAATTTCTAAGGAAATAAAGGGAATATTATTAAATTTTATTGCAGCAATCAAAGATCTATTTCATCATGTCAAAGGCATAGTGCATCATGCATGTTGTTAAGATAATCTATTGAATAAGCATTAGAGATCATATTCAAGCATTGTTTTATGATCAAGATCTGCATATATTGAGGCCACTTCATGCAAGATTGTTGATTTGTACTTTATGGTTCAATTGAGGATTGGGGAGTTGTAGAATTGCATTGTTCATTCATCTTTCCTTTTATTCATTGTACAATTTCAAAGTTTAATTACCAAAATGGTGTTTGACCAAGGAAAATCACTATTCCCTAACAAAATAACATTTTCTTCTCATTTAATGTGTGATTGCAAGTTTTAGGTTGAAGATCAATTGGAGGGGAAAAGTTAAAAAATTTGTCAAAGTTAAAAAGTTGTCAAATTTGTCATCTTTGTTGCGAGATCATGAAAACTCTTCTACATAATTCATTTTTGAATTTTGGGGGTTGAACACCTAGGATCTAGGAAAGCAAACATTGAAGGAAAAAAAACAAAAATTAATTTTCTATAACCCTTGTAGGGACAAAATTATCCACTAGGTGAATGAGTCTTCAATGAGGCCTAGAAAACTACTTTTTGCAATAGGTACATAGCATTTAAACCTCTTAAAAACTTCTTTTTTATTTCTATATTGGTTAGGTTTTATTTCTAATTCTTATTTATTCATTATTTTCCTCATTATTGAGTGAAACAACTAGTCAAAAAGTAGGTGTACCCATTTGTTAATCTCATTTTTTGTACCTCCCTATTTTTTTTGTTTCACCTTCTTCATGCTTAACCATCTTGCATATGTTCCCTATGTGAGGAATGGAATTAGCAACAATAGGTTCAATTCTCACAAAGTCTTGTAAACTTTTTATTTCTTCATTTATCTTTCTTATGTTCTCTTGTGGTACATTAGCAACCATTTTTTCAACATCATGCATATTAATTGTAGGTAGGGAAGTCATTGGAAATGAGGTATGAAGACTATTCCATAGAGGGTTGATTAATATCAACACTATTAGTGAAAGAGTTGGAGAACCCAATATTTGTGGTGAATGGTGTATTACGAGATGATATGAGTCTCAAAATATGTCTCACAATAGTATTTCTAATAGGACACAAAGTTGTGAAGCTCATAGAAGTTTCACAAAATCAATGTATACCCAAAATGGAAAGAAGGTAAAATGCAATTAAGTAACCTAGAATGTAAAGTGCAATGAAAATATGGAAATGCAATTTTAAGATTTCAAAACAAGATAATTTTCTAATTATTCTATGTAAGAGATTGAAAATGATGTCTTCTAAATGCAATTTTAAATTCACATGAAATGCACTAAATTCATAAAATGAAGCTAAATATGATAAACTTTAAGTAACACAAATCCTACAAAGTGAAATAGAAAACTGAAAACAACAAAGTATAATATAGAAATAAATGTTTTAATGCCCAAAAATTTAGGAAATGACCTTGATCAGAGACTCATTCACCAATGGGAAAATGGGTCCTAGTTTAGGGTTTTCAAAAAAGATTTTATAGATTTTTAAGTTGATTCTAGTGGTTTCTAGATTTTCATTTAAAATAGTGAGTTACAATTGGAATTTTTTGTGAAATTAAGGTTGAATGCAAATGAAAAATATGAAAAAAGGAGGAAGTAGGAGACCTAATGTGATCTATAATTGTGTTTCAATTTTTAAATGTAGATGAATGATGATGTAATGGTATGTAAATGATTTGAAAAATGAATGATTTTTTTATATTTTTCAGATTTAAAGAGATGTAAAAATTCAATCCTAAAACCCTAAATGAAATGAAAAATATTGCAAATTAAACAACCCTAAATGATATTCAATTCAATACAATGAAAGGCAAATGATTTCAAGATCTAGAACTAGGGTGAAAATAAACTCCAAAATTAGAAAATTGCAATGATAAAAAGTGAGGTTCACCAAAATGAAATGATGAAGAATAGATGTGATGGGTTAATGAACCAATTAGGGACCTATTTCTACTTAATTCATTAGTAAATGAGATCTGCACAATGAAATAACTTACAACCCTTCGATGAATCAAGTCAAAGTGTGAATCTACTGATTTCCTTTTTTTGCAAGGGTGTGGGTCCTGATTAAACAATACTTTGGGGAGAAAGATTAAAAATAGAAAACTAACTCCAAAATACAATCTAAAACTTGGATCTAATAGATTAACCTCAATGTTGATGGAACTAAAAATTAAAATGTAGATTAGAGAGAGATAGAATGATGCGTACTAGTCACCAAAAGTTAGGTTTTGAAGTTGATCTAGGACTCATTCGCCCATGGGTGAATGGGTCTTGATTTAGGGTTTGTATAAAACCTTTGGGAGCTTCTAATATAGATATCAAACCATCAGTTTTCCTAGGTTTCAAGTTTGGAAAGCTGGAAATAAATTCTCCAAGTGAGTTTTTGTGAGATGACAAATTTTATGACAAATTTTTCAACTTTGACAAGTTCTTCAATTTTATTCCTCAAGAGATCTTCAATATTTCTTCCACATAAATATAAAAACACAAATAAAAAGGGGAAATTTTTTTGTTTGTGGTGAATGGGGGTTTTCCTTGGTCAAACTTGTTTCAGTAATCAAGCCTTGAAATTAAATGAAATAACATTAAAGGAATGATGAATGAACAAATATATTTCACAACTCACCAAACCCTTAGATGAACCTTGAAATGTAAAATTGTAACTTGCATGAAATGGATTCAATGGGTGTGGATCTTGACCTTGAATCTTGACTTGAAATAATGCTTCAAATGCTTGAATGGATCATGAAACCTACATCATCATATTAGTTCTAATAACATGCACGATGAAAAAAGACTTTGATATAATAATAAAATCTTGATTGCTGCAATAATTCTTCACTAAATATTCTCTTGAATGCATTGAATTACTCTTGATCATCAAATTTTCTATAGGAATTCTTACTTCAAATTGCTAAGTGAAACATAGTGAAATAACCTTATATTTATAGATATGTATTATTAATTTCCCAAAATTCAAATAACATACGCTGAAATTTGAATGTAGATTTGAATATATAAAGATACCACCAAAAACATAATTTAAATTTAGGTCCTACTTCAAATTGAGGACCCATTCGCCCATGGGTGAATAGGTCCTAGATCACTCACCTAGCAGATGCATTGCTCAATGAGAAGTGTTATGTTTGGGAATGAATGAATTTCGGGTTTCCTCTTTGGAAAATGCAATTAATTAGGCTTGTATTTGAATTAAATGTGCCAATTAAGGAAAATTAAACTCAATTAATTAAGGGATCCCTAAATAACTATGAAAGTGTAAAGGGGTACCTATTACAACACTAAACATAAGGCATAATTAAGTCAATTTTCATTAATAGGGCCCTAAATTAATGTGAATATGTAAAATACATAGTACAACACTAAATTAATGAATATTTAAGTTCATTTTAACATTAATTCGAAATTAGGTGTGAAAATGTAATAGGATAAATTTTACTACACTACCTCAAAAAAACAAAAAATAGACATAATAAACTTCCATAGAAATGATGAGACATAATCTGATCAAATATTTAAGATGACACTGATAAGGATGGCTAGCATGAATATAGAAAATATAACAAGCAGATAGGGCTATGGCTATTGTAAACTATGTTGTGGGACAGTCCCAAAAAAGACAAGACAAGTGTAGTTAGGTTTCTTCCAACATAGACAATGAGACATAAGAAACCAAGAAATCCTTTTGATTTTTTTTGAAAATAAAGCATACATGATAGCACCCTCCTTATAGTGATGTTTGCTATGTAGAGTACCATGCCATTCTAAGGAGAAGGACAATACAAGATATGTTGTGGCATGAGATACATAGCTAGATGTGTTTTTGGAATGTTGCCACATTAGAAATATCATATACAATCTATCACATCATGAGAGAGAAAAACAAAGATAAATAAATCAAGATCATAGGGGGGTCAAATTATTTAGGTTTAGAACTAATCATAGATATAGATAGATAGATATAATATAATACATATGAACTATCTTCACCACCCAAATAGATCAAAAGAAGAAGAAGAGCACATGGAGATAAAGTAAAAATAAAAATTTGGACAACATGGAAGAGGCCTAAATGCCCCAATGCTTTGCATCATTCCCAATGTGAAAGCCAAAATTTACAACATATGAAAGAATGATGATATAAATAGAAGAAGTCTATGATAGCATTTCTGTCCTATATCCAAGAACCTGCAAGGGTAGAAAGGGTCCTCCATGTGAGATAAAAAACATAAATATATAAGCATGAGGGAACACAAATGCACACACAAAGCTAATATAAAGATGAAGAAGGTGTCGTTCTAGTCTGAAACCCATAGCAAGTTATCATACTACCAGTATAGTTCATCATAAGTGGAGGGAAGATGAGCCTATAGGGGAGGATAGCTAGGGAAGTGCCAACTAACTTGGATGTGGCAAGGTCTAAGGAAGAAATCACTTTAAGGTCTTCTTCACCAAGATCATGTGAGACCATGGTCATCAATCTAGAAAAGATCAAAGAAAAAGTTAGATTATCCTCCAATGAATTAAACATGCTCTTCTCTGGAGTGGCATGTTGCAACTGGACAAGAGGAGGACAAGACACCTAAGAGTCATTATCAACCCTTAAGAGATGGGTAGTGACAAATTATAGAGAGATCGGTATTGCCTCTATCATAAGGATGCATTGGAAAAGCAAGAGTAGGACTCAATAGAGGAATAATAATATTTATGACCATTGCTCAAAGTGAGGTCACTTTCCAACTTGCACTTCAATGGAGGATGTGAGATCATTTTAGCTAAAGTGGGAAAGGGAGAAAGAGACAAGGCCATAAAGGACACCACCTTTGTGAAATACATATCAATAGGCTACAAAAAAAATAGGAAGATCAAGGAGAGAGGTGATAAGAGGAATCTCCATAGAGAGAGAGAGAGGTTCATTAGGATCCACTAACAAAGCATGAAGGTGATGGGAACCAAGGCATAAAAAAAATTAGAGACAAGAACAACAAAGAAAAGAGTAAGAAAAAGTAGAAATAGAATGCTCCTCTTTAGTCTTTTGTGAGGTAGCATGCTCCTTAGCCAAGGCCTTCCAATGACACTTACACTCATCCAGAATATGGTTATAGTAGCTATACGCACTAGAATTCTCAATTTGAGAAGAGGTGAGGGGCCCCTTCTCTACGAGAGGAGAAGCCTCCACAACTATTATCGATGAAAGGGTAGACTACATAGGAGTAGGAAGAGGAACAAAGATAGAGATAGGGACAATCATATCAAGACTAGGCACCTTTTCTTTGTCTACCTTGGGGGTAGGTGGGGGAATAGGGGAGGCTTCAGAGGCCAAGATACAAGAACAACCCCATGAGAATGCTTCCCCTTTCCATAAAGGGTGGGTTAGGGCACTATGGGTAGAACAAGAATCTAAAAATATTGAGGCTTCAAATTACACAATGCAAATTCTTTTGCTTTTCTTGTGGAATCTAAGGAATAGAAGACACCACCAAGGGTTGGGATGTAGAAGAGGAAGATGTACAAGGAAAAAAGGGAGAAGGAGAAGACCTAAGGGAAAGATCTTGCTTATCCTTACTGTTTGGAGGGCTGGAGGATGAAGCATACTTATGTGCATGCAAAGAAAAGCCTTCAAAGAAATATCCCAAGTAGATGAAGGAAAACCACACTTAGGAACTGAGCCCCCAATCTTATACCTAAAATATAGAAGGTCTCCTCTAGGTGGAATAGGTCCAACTAGGGTAGGACAAAAGTGATCTAGGGAGAAGCACCCATGTTACACTAGTGGTTTATATAGAGTATCTTGGATACTGTGTATGGTACCCTCACAAGAAAAATTCAAAGATTTTTGTGTGACTAAGGTGATCAAATTCATGGAGACTAGCCATGGAATGCCTAGTCTCACTCTAAAGAGATCAAACCTAGGTATCACTACAAATGGGAATTCTAAGACTTTAGGTCCTACTAAGATAAAAAAACAAATAGAGCCAATAGGTGCAACAAACATTCTATCGTGCATGTGAAGTGTTGTCTATGATTCATCATACTTCTCCTTATAATTTTTTTTTTATAAAAAAGTTTCTCTTTTGTAATGGTATTCACTTGACTCATGGGGTCAATCATAATGTGTGTTACAACATTATCATTGATATGAGTAGGGATATAAAATAGATAGGGATATTTGTTTAAATATCGATCACATGAGGTGAATGCAATATCAATAGTTGCATTCACATGATCTAAAGGATCAATACAACTAAATAAAACTACATTCACATACTCAGATGGAGATAGATTGGAAGTAGTAGGGGTGAAAATGATACAAGAATGAGATGCAAAGGGATCTATGTAAATCTATAGTTGGTTGTTTCGCTTCACTATAGATTTATTTGAGTTATTCTTTTTACCATCAACTCATATGGTACTATTATCAATTTGCTCTTGTATCACGTGATGAAGATGCACACACCACTTGATATTAGGACCCATGACTAGATGATATTGGAAAAACTTTTATGCATCATACCACTAAGGATATGGGTCAGAAAGTGATATAATATCTAGGGGAGTTATTATACCATATTTTAATAGCTTTTTCAATACATTAGTATAAGATCAAAATAATTTTATGAATATTCTATTTTGATCTACAATTTTTTTATCAATGGGAACAAACACCATGTTCACCATTGCCTTGTTATTTCTTGAATTACTAAATATTGACATAGCTAACCAAACATCCTAATGGGAGGATGAGGAAGAATCCTCATATTGTAAAACCATTTGCTACTACTCATGTAGAGTAGCACATAGATAGGAAAAGGATGGATATTTCATAACTATAAATTTATCTTGTAGTGTCAGCTACAAGTTTTTGATGAATACTCATGTGCATAGGATATCTACGAGAAAAGGGCTTGATAGTGGGCTATAAAAAATTTCACCTTATCATGTGCCCCCTACTTACATTAGATGAGATTGAAAAATAGCCCAATGTTGGCCTAGAACTACTAGACGAATTGATTTAGAAGCTAGTTAAAGGAAATGATAGAATTATTAGGCAAAGAGAAATACCACTCTAGAGCAACGTCCTTAAGAGAATGTAGGAATAATTTTACAAGAAGAGAATCATGATGAAATAAATTCATACACATGGCATTAAAGGATGAGACATGATTCTACAGCTCCCATCAACCACTCTACTTCTCAAACCTATATTTATGATCCCTCAAGGTATACTTATTCACATTATCAAATACTATTTATCAAAATTTTAACAAAAGCTAGTAAGATTAATCCAAGGAAACACAACCATTAGGCCCCAAGAACTACATAAAAAATACCAAATGATAATATAAACATGTATAAATTAAGGATTTATTTCCCCACAAAAATCTAGGCATTATGGTAGTTTTCTTTAAAAGGGAATGTTACCCCATTGACAATCATAACTTCTAATACATATAATGCATGGACAAAAAGTATCAACTTGGTGTTTGAGTCATGGATGAACAAAGTTATGTGTGGTACTAGAGTTAATGAGAATTTAGTAAATGAAATATGCTTGAATACTATTTAAGTTTCATAGTTTGATGAGTGGTCACCCTAGCAAAGGAATGGAAATAAATTTCTAGATAGTCATCTATAGGAGAAAAATCAATACCAATGAGGTATTGTCATTGATATTTTGGAACATCTTCCTAGATTATTCATAATTCTTATGAGGCTTGACATTTTTTACCCCTTCTCAGTTCTTATAAAAGTTATAACATAGACCCTTTTCACATTGAGTTCACATTTCAAAATTCATGAGGTGTTTAATGGGAGTAAATTCTGAAAAAAATTATAGAATAGGACATATGGTGGTATAGTGATATTGAAATTAAAAATTAAAAATTAATGTTGAGAAGTCTCTTTATCATCTAAAAATTTGGTTAGACCCTTCAAAGCTCCTATCACACCATTCGGTTTTAATTTTTTTACCTTTTATTGGATTGAATCCTTAAGGCCATTGATGAAATAAATTGTGAGAAAAGAGTTAAACAAGATATTAGTGTGATTATCTAGTTTCTTGAATTCAAATTGATATTCATGAATGGTTCCCAATTGATGGAGCTTGGTAAAATCTTTACAAGAATTATGGAAAAAGAAAACATATAATTACTTAATGAGGGTATTTTTAATTAAGTTAATCATGAGCCTTTTAGGATAGGTCACTAATAACACTTGAAAAGTTATTTTATATTTAGAGGGATGTAGTAGGGACCCTATTGAGTAGAGGATTTTTATAAAGACTAAAGCACTCTTTAGTTCTATATTTAAAATTGCTAGGATCAATACAATTAAATCAATAAAAGTCTAATTGGGGGTCATGACCCCTAAAACTAAAGTGATTTCCACTACCCACAGGATACTCATTATTGAGGTTGTTATTGAATGTTATATGTTGAGCACTATTCCCATGAACTATATGTTACAATTTTGAAACTTGAGATTCTAATTATATTAATTTCTACTCCATATATTGTTCCTAGAGTAAGATTTTGAGTAGGTAGACATAACCATGAGGTGATAAAGGTGTTGATTTTTATTTTCCAAAAATAGGAATCAAAATGATTGGCAGAACAATATTTTTCTAGAAGAGGTTTGTTGGAAGTGAAGAAATAAAAATTATAATTTTATGTATATTTTAAAATTTTGATTTATGGTTTCTCAACAATTTTAGCTCCTATTTTGCACTAAAATACTAAGATATTTTCATTATTGATCCTATTTTTTATTTTCTATTTTATTTGCTAAAAACTTATTATGTAGCTTTGGAGTGTAGCTCTCCTATTGTATTCTATGGGATTTTGAGTTAATGGAAAAAAAATAAGATTGAAAATACTCCTACATGAATTGATATACTCTATAAGCTATTGAATATTAAGTGATGGGCTAAGTATATCAAAAACTAAAACACTAAAACCCTCATAAATGAATTGTTGTAACTTGTAATCTACTAAATATACTTGAGAAACATTTGTTTTTTGTGGTTTCTTTTTCATTTTAAATATGCCAAGATGAAACTAAGGAAAGATGGGTACAAATTAAGGTTATTACAAGGTGTGTCTACTATATGAGCCTACAAGTATATATATTTGTATCATAGAAAAAAGGAAACTTTCTTGATTTGGGAATAATTCATGATAAATTGGAGTCAATGAGGCCTTTATTTAGTGTTGTGAGGTGTTTTACACATCTACATTAGTTCTTGGACCCTTGTAAATGCATCTAACAATGTCTTGTAAAGGTGTTGTAAAGTGTTCTAAACAACTTTCACACTTATCTAGACTTAATGAACCCATCTTCCCTTAATTCAAAAATGTAAAATATATTTAATTCAATTTTCATATCAATCTAGAAGACTTGTAAAATAAACTTAATGTTAATCTAGTGTTGTAATGTGTTCTACATATTCAGATTGGATGTTGTGCCTTCCAAGGCTACATGGACATCATTTTAATGTTGCAAAGTGTATTTAATCACACTTTCACATTTAATTTTGTGTCCCAATCCTAATTGAACTTTACATCATCATTAATAGGCACCTATAACCCCATATTGTGTATCCTAAGACATAATTTGATCAAATACCTGATGAAATCAACATAAGAACTGGAATTCCTCATTCCCTAACAACCCAACTAGAAAATGGACCCCTCTAGGACTAGTTTTCCATCTGTGGATAATGATTCCCTATCATGTGGGACTAATTCACCCAAGGCGGAAAATTACTCCCATTTGGGTCATTTTTGAGTTTTGAGTAGGAAAAAGTTGGACTTTAAGTTTTATTTTTCTCCATGTCATCCTTAGGGATCCAATTAACTGGAAAATAAGGTGATTTGCCTATAAATACAAGTCTCTATACCCTAAATGATAACCATTCTCCATTATCCATCCATCATTCCTATATCTCAAGTCAAGCAAGTTAGGGTTTCATCATTTTGAGTCATTAAGATAACACTTTTAGACTTTCAAAGCGCAAATTCTTCATCCATTTTCATAGAAATCCAAGATCAGTCATCATGGAAAGGTAATAAGTCCATTATTGCATGCTTCATTACACTATTTTCTCATTTTGTTTTAATTACCTAAAAAGGGGTTTGACCAAGACAATTCCCCATGCCCTAATATCCAACATTTCTCCTTCTTTCTTGTGTGTTTGAAAATTTAGGTATATTGAGGGTTTGAAAATAATTAAGGATAAGGTTGAAAATTTGTTTAAATCATCTCGTCAATAACCAATCCAAAATATCCATTAAAATTCACCTATAGTGTAGAAAATTAGACTTTCAGAAGTAGACACCCATCAGGAGCTAAAGTATAGATCGAGGGCTCATGTTTCCTCTTTTGGATTCTTAGAAATTAAAAATTGGAATCATTCTCCATTAGTGGCAAATGATTCCCATTTATAGGCCTAAAAAGTGTTCTTTGTAGTTTTGAATACCCATTTGTCCAAAACAGGTTTCAAGACAGTTTCTCAGAAGAAGGACTAATTGACCCAGAATGGTGAATGAGTCACTATAGGCCAAATTTCTAGCATCAGTAGCATTCCAAAAGTCATTCCTAGTCTCCATCAAGTTCTTAGGTGCACACCTTTAGTTTCATCCTAAACCATAGATTTTAGGGTTGTTGGAATGTTGTCTCTTTTTTTGCTGAATTAGGGTCTTTCTCCTAATGGAAAGAGATGGATCCCACACCAAAAATATAGGTGGTTCACTAAAAATGATGCAAGTATGATAGAAATATACCTAAATGGAATGTCCTAAATGTAATAAATTGATAAAATATATTGATTAATGAATGGAAATTAAGGAAATTTACAATGTTTGAAAACACATTTTGGTATGCAAAAAAACCTAAAAATGAATGTATATTTCAACAAAAATGAATGAAATTGAAAGTATGCACCTTGAGATCTTGATGGAGACTGGAGGTGACTTTTGGAATACTATTGATGATAGAAATTTTTCCTACTAGGAATCATTTTCCATTCTGGGTGAATTAGTCCCAAATTTGGGAAACTGTTTTGAAGCCTGTTTTAGACAAATCGGTATCCAAAATTGTAGATAAGCCTATTCAAGCCTAGTAATGGGACTCATTCACCATCCATAGTGAACCAATCCACTTTTGAATTTGTAAAACTCAAAAAGTGGAAATTGAAGTCTTTGATCTGCACCTTTTTCTTCTTCAGGTGTGTCTAATTATGAAAATATTGAATTTGGGCCTAAAAGTGACTTTTGTTGATGTTTTACCTTATCAAATGAAGAGATGACTTGAACAACATTGCATTGTAATATTTGATGATTATTAAGCCTCTAAGATGTCTAAATCTACAAATACACAAGGTAAGAAAGAGAGATGTTCGATGTTAGGTCATGGCAGTTTGCCTTGGTCAAACCCCTTTTAGGTAATTAAACCAAAATAGAGAAGGAATGTAATGAAACATTTATTAATGGAGTTTATTACCTTGCTATGATGATTGAACTTGAATTTCCACAGCAAAAAATGAAGATTTTTCCCTTGAATGTCTAAAAATTGCTATATTAATGACTTGAAATGATGAAACCCTAACTTGTTTGACTTGAGATGGAAGAATGATGGATGAATAATGAAGAATGGTTATGATTTAGGGTTGAGAGAGTTGATTTTATAGTAAATTCACCTTATTTTCCCACAAATTGGATCCCTAAGGCTAACATGTGAAAATGATAAACTTAAATTTTAGTTTTTCCTACTCAAAGGTCAAAATTGGCCCAAATGGGACTCATTCACCACCTTGGGAAAATCAGTCCCACCTAGAAGGGACTCATTTGCTACAAGTAGTGAATCATTCCCAGTGGGGCCCAATTTCATTTGGGTTCCTTGGAGATAAGGAAATTAGGTTAATATAATGACTTTGTTCATTATTTCATCAAATATTGCATCAGGATGCACAATATGGGGAAATAGGGGCCTATTAATGATAATGTGAAGGTCAATTAGGGCTTGGGACACATATTTCAATGTGAAAGTATGATTAAATACATTTTACAATAGTAAAATGACGTCCACATAGCCTAGAAAGGTGAAATATCCAATGTGAATGTGCAAGACTCATTACAACACTAGATTAACATTAAGCTTAATTCAAAAACCTTCTATATTAGTGTGATAATGTTATTAAATATTTTATAATATTGAATTAGGGAGAAATGGGTTCTTAAGTATAGAAAAGCATGAAAGTCTTTTACAACACTTTACAATAGCTTTACAAGATGTTTGATAAATACATTTGAAAGGGTCCAAGACCTAGGGTGGATATGAAAAACACCTCACAAAACAAAATAAAGGCCTCCTTAAGTCCATTTTATCATCAACTATTCCCAAATCAAGAAAGTTTCCTTTTTTCTATGGTACATTTAGCCCCCGGTTTAGTGAGAGGATGAACTTTCTTCAAACTCACACTAAAGTAGACATTCAAGATAGATCCAAGTGTATAGATGTAGATGACCAACAATGACAAATATCAAGAAGGTAGTCAAGCCCCTGGGATCCAAGATCCTAAGTCAAACCATCAAGATACATAATAGTGCAATGGTAAGAATGAGAAAGATGAAAAATGTAAGGGTGGATCAAGCTTCAATCATTTTTCTAGCTAGTTGTGGATCAGATCTAGGTTGTTTGTGAGAAAAAATGATAATGCATACTCACTCTAGGGTGATAGAACTCATGGAGGTCCACTAGACCTGAGAGGACCCAAAAAGGTGAAGTACATATGCTAGTTGGTATGCACTCACAAACACATAGGTGGATATGGAGAAAGTGTTACCACTAAATGGGCTTCCTGCTCAACCATAATAGATTTATATCTCTTGATAACTTTGATAAGGCACCACAAAGGAAAATTTTTGTTCATTCTTCATGAGACAAGCAAAGCTTTGTATTCTTAGAACTTATGAACAAAGAAGATAGTACCACGAGAATGAAAGTTGCATTATGCAAGGTGGAAAAGATGTAAAAATGAAAAAATATAAAATGTAAAATATGTTCAAAGGAGTCTTGTTAAGTTCATGCAAGTTCTATCACTTAGGGAACATTGTGTCTAATTTCTCCAAGAGAGGACCAATCAAAGAATAAAATATTCACAACTTAGGGGATACAGTGCATCGCATTAGGCCATTAAGAGGAATGTAATATGCTAAGATATATCACACTTATGAAGGAAATCACACCCAATGTCATCCACAAAGTGAAAAACACATCATATGAAGTGACAAGGTTGCACTAATAACCAAAAATGCAAATGAAATGATGCCAATGTATGCCCCCCACTTTACAAGAATTGCTACACACCATTCTATGAGAAATTACTTTGAAGTAGTGAAGAAAAATTACAAAAAGAAATAAGAGATGAGAGCTAGCTTGGAAAGCCCCTATGC
Organism: Sequoia sempervirens; assembly: GCA_007258455.2. Taxonomy (NCBI): domain Eukaryota; kingdom Viridiplantae; phylum Streptophyta; class Pinopsida; order Cupressales; family Cupressaceae; genus Sequoia; species Sequoia sempervirens. The sequence goes on along the minus strand of VDFB02379711.1, from coordinate 80,832,766 downwards.
AAAGTCATATGTTTCTGAGTAAGGCTACATCATGTAAACAAAAAAAGAGAACAAAAGAAAAGGAGGATTGCCCCTAGAAAGGAACACACTAAACACATAAGGGATCTATGGATTTGGGGTCAATATATTCGTTGTTGCAATTTTTTTATGAAAGAGCTTAGAACTATCATCATTCCCAAAAGCACAAAGAACTAGAAGAATGACACAAAGAGAGTGAAAACAAATGAAAAATAAAGTCCGTTTTGGGTCAACATGGAAGAGACATTCCAGTCTCAATGCTTTGCATTGTCCCCAAAAGGAAAACACAAGAAAAAAGAAAATGAAAAGGAAAAAGAAAAATATTTTGGGTTAACATAAAGGAGACATTTTGGTCTCAGGTTCACCAAAATGAACCATATATTTTAGGGTTTTTGGAATGTTATATCTCTTTTTTGCTCAATTATGGTCTTTCTCCTAATGGAAAGAGATAGATCCTACACCCAAAATCTAGGTGGTTCACTCAAACTGATGAAATTATGATAGAAATATGCCTAAATGGAATGTCCTAAATGCAATAAAATAATAGAATGTATTTATTAATGAATGGAAACTAAGGAAATGTAGAGTGTTTGAAAACACATTGTGATATGTAGAAATACATAAAAAAATGAATACAAATTGCAAGAAAAATGGATGAAACTGAAAGTGTGCAACTAAGATCTTGATGGAGACTGGAAATGACTTATGGAATGCTACTGATGCTAGAAATTTTCCCTATTGGGAATCATTTTCCATTTTGGGCGAATTAGTCCCAAATCTAGGAAACTACTCTAGAGTCTGTTTCAGACAAATGGGAATCGAAAACTACATAAAAATATATTCAAGCCTATAAGTGGGACTCATTCACCATCCATGCTGAATCAGTTCAGTTTTCAATTTCTAAAAATCCAAAAGTGGAAACTAAAGTCTATGGTTTGCACTTTCTGCTTCTCCAGGTGTCTAGTTCTGAAATTATCGAATTTGGGCCTGAAAGTGGCTTTTTCTTGATGTTTTTCCTTATCCAATGAAGAGATGACTTGAAAAAATTTGTGTTGCAATCTCTAATGATTCCTAAGCCTCCAAGATGTCTAAATATACAAACACACAAGACACGAAATAGAGATGTTGGATGTTAGGGCATGGGTGTTTACCTTGGTCAAACCCCTTTTAGGTAATTAAACCAAAATAGATAAGGAATGTAATGAAACATGTAATAATGGAGTTGATTTCCTTTCCATGATGATTTACCTTGAATTTCTACATAAAAACATGAAGAATCTTCCCTTGAATGTCTAAAAAAATTGCTATCATAATGACTTGAAATGATGAGACCCTAACTTGCTTCACTTGAGATGGAAGAATGATGGATGAATGATGGATGAATAATGAAGAATGTTTATTATTTAGGGTTTAGAGAGTGGATTTTATAGAAAATTCACCTTATGTTCCCATAAATTTGATCCCTAAGGCTGACATGTGAAAATAATAAACTTAAATTTTAGTTTTTCCTGCTCAAAGGTCAAAATTGGCCCAAATGAGACTAGTTTTCCACCTTGGGTGAATTAGTACCACCTTGTGGGAATCGTTCACTATAGGTGGTGAATTAGTCCTAGTGGGGCCCATTTGCTAGCTGGGTTCTTAGGGGATAAGAAAATTAAGTTTATATAGTGACTTTGTCGATTATTTCATCAAATATTGCCTCAAGATGCACAATATGGGGTAATAGGAGCATATCAATGATAATTTGAAGGTAAATTAGGGCTTGGAACACATAATTCAATGTGAAACTATGATTAAATACACTTTACAACACTAAAATGATGTCCACATAGTCTAGAAAGGCATAATATCTAGTGTCAATGTGCAAGACACATTACAACACTAAATTAACATTACTTTTAATTCAAAAACCTTCTAGATTAGTGTGATAATGTTATTAAACAAATTTTTTAATGTTTAATTAGGGAGAAATGGGTTTATAAAGTTTATAAAAGTGTGAAAGTGTTTTACAACACTTTACAACAACTTTACAAGACATTGATAAATGCATTTGAAAGGGTCCAAAACCTAGTATGGATGTGAAAATAACCTCACAACACCAAATCAAGTCCTCCTTAAGTCCATTTTATCATGAATTATTCCCAAATAAATAAAGTTTCCTTTTTTCTATGGTACACATCCATTTTTCTTACAATTTACTATTCATTTCTTAGTTTTTTTGCCTATCACAATTTGTTTTCAATCACTCTACATTTCCTTAGTTTCCATTCATTAATCAATATATTTTATCATTTTGTTGCATTTAGGACATTCGGTTTAGACATATTTATATCATACTTGCATCAGTTTGAGTGAACCAACTAGATTTTCTGTAGGTTCTATCTATCTCCTTTAGGTGAACAACCCTAATTGAGCAAGAGAGTCATAACATCCTAGACCAAAAAAATATTTGGTTCATTTTGGTGAACCTACTTTTTTAATACCTTCTTGTCTAATTTGCATTCCACCATGATCCTAGAATTAGCTTGCATTGCATTCTAGGTTTTCAAATTGTGCATTAGTGAAAGTGCATCTACATTGCATTTTTGCATCTCAAATAATTACAAATTTATGAAATTCTATATTTTCATCTTAGATCTGCATCATACAAAATAGAAAACATAGAAATTAATAAAACAATTCTAAAAATTCTAATTTTTTTCAAAAAAATCCCCACTAGGACTCATTCACCACCTTTGGCGAATTAGTCCCTTTTCACCCCTAAAACTACCTTTTACAGAGTTGAAACCCCTATTTTTATGCTTATGTTTGCTACCATCAATTTTTTGTATCAGTTGGTTGAGTTTTTGTATCATGCATTTCATTAGATTTAGCTTACATTATCTCATTTCATGCATTGTGAAAATTCACACTTGCATTTCCAATCTTTCATCTTTCAGATTATTGCATAGTGTCATTAGTAAATTAGTTTGTTTGAAATCTGAAAATTTGGATTTCATCCTATGTCTTTACATTGCATTTTAAGTTTCCATAACTTCTATTACATTTAAATCATTAGAAATAAGCATTTCTTACATTCATGTCCATTATGGATCGCATTATATTTTTGTAATTTTCATTTTTCACCATTAGCTTCTAGTACACTTAGATTAGATTCATAAAAAAATGAAAACAAAAAACTCCAAACATAAAAAAAAACAAATGAAAAAATGTTTAACCTTAGAGAAAACATATCATTTAAACCCTTTAGTAGTGATTAATTTGTAATGTTAGATGAATCCCTTGAATACTTAATCTCTGCTAGATCATCCACTAAAGATTTGACACAAAAGGATGCATGCATCGATAATATTTGGTAATCATAATTGTTCTTCTCCTGATATCTCTCCCATTGGTGATGACGGTATCTTGATGAAATAAGACATAATCATTGAAGATCATGAAAGTCTTTCTTGTCTTCATCATCCTCCCCCTTGGAATGAAATGACACATGAATCTAAAATCATTGCCAGTACCTTACCTAGTCCCTATTCATCTCCAAACACCTCCCCTACTTGTGAAAATCCTTTAGTGAATAAGGATAAAATCATGAACGATCATGAAAAACAAATTTATGTGGAGGACATGATTGAGATCTATGACAATCCTACCTCTCCTACTCAAGAGTACATTATAATACATGTGGATGTAGATTTAGATAATCATCACAATCAACCCTTTTCTTCTCTTAATATATTCTCTACACATAAATAAGATAGTTTAATGTTAGAAGATATCGTGATGGAAGATCTATTTGAACAAAAGAGTCCAATCATTGGTAACCATGAAACTCCTAATTATCCTTGTCTTGATGCCTCTCCTATGAGTGATGAAGCTACCTTTCCAAATCCAACTATGACATGTGAGGCACCTATTATTTGTCACTTTTCTAAAAGCTCTCCACCTAGGATTGGTATTATGGCACATAAGAATGATACCTTAGAGAAAGAATATAACCAAATAGATCCTGCTTCTCATATCACAACTATTGATACTCAACAAAATTCAACCATAAATCATCCCTCTATATGTGCTGAAGTTATTTTGGACACACCTAAGAATCCTATCATTCTTTACCCACCATTACACAAGAAACAAGCTCACAATACACCTGACCTCATTCTTTACCCACCTATGCACAATGTTTTATACCAACCAGGTTACAATGACATTTCTCACCTATATGACAAAGTGTATACAATCATGGAAAACCTAGAACATAAAAGACTTATGAAGCAACCTACACAAGGATGTGATTCTATAGAAAAAATTCTCCATACCCCAATAGAGCGTAAAACAAAAGCACCAAATCCTAGTCTTCATGATTTTCCTTTCACAAAAATCAACCCATCCAACAAACCTCCACTCAACATCAATAATAGCACAAAATATTCTTCAAAGAAAAATCTAACCTTGGTACATCCTAGATTGATGGATACCTCATTAAACATGTATCAAGTAGAAAATGTGTTTCCTTATCCAAATAAATAACATTAGTTGCTGCTCCTTGCCATGTAATAGTTGTAGGATAATAGCATACTCACTACTGTATTTTTTACATCCATTGCAAGGGACAACATACGATCATCCATCCTAGGCTCACCCTTGTCTTGCACTAAGTAGGGGAAATGGTTAGAGAGCCTTATCCCTATATGCCATTTATCATTGTCTCTTTTGGCTAATCATTAACCTTTCATGAACATATAAGATCAAGCATGGGATGTGGATGAAATTTATTAAGATTGAATCACATGTGACTATACTCCCTTTCTTTATGATGTATCTTATCAAAAACATATGACTTAGCATAGGGATTTTCAAATAATCTCTCACACCCTCTTCTACTTTAAAGTAATTGATCACAGTAATGGTGTAACAATCACTTTAAAGTAGGGGCATACGTAGACAAAATATTTGTGAAAATTTCATGGTGTTATCTTTCTTTTTCTTGTGATGTGCCCTCTTCTTGGTGGTGTCATTGGGATTGATGCCTTACAAGAGTGCATGATCAACTAAAGTGGCCTGATGTGAATGAGGCATCCCATGGATAACAATTTGACACCCTTAATTGTCCTCTCTTGGAGACATTAGGCACAATGCTACCTAAGAAGAATACCTTACATGAAAAAAGAAAAATCCCCTTTAGTAAAATTCTTTACATATTCAAAAACATATATAGAAAGCATTAAATTGTGGCACCTTATTAATGTTATCAAGAGCATAACTTTGGTATGGTTAGTATGATGGGAACTTGACACATTGGCATGAACTTCTCATTATGCGGAGGGAAGCCAACACACTAGCATATATTTCTTAATAAACCAATTCTTTGGGAGATCTCAACCCATGGCTGACCTGATGTTCTATCAGAGTGAGTGTATCTTTTCCATCACAATTTTCTTTCCTTTAGTTCTTGCCATTGCATGATTGTGTATCTTGATGATTTGACTTAGGATCATGGATCCTAGGGGCTTGATTTCCTTCTTGATATTTTTCATCATTTTTCATCTGCATTTGTACACTTGGATCTCTCTTTAATGTCTACTTTAGTGTGAGTTTGAAGCAAGTTTATCCTCTCACTAAAGTAGGGGATAAATGTACTTTAGAAAAAAGGCAACTTGATTGATTTGGGAATAATTTATGATAAATTGGACTCAATGAGGCATTGATTTAGTGGTGTGAAGTGTTTTACATGTCCACAATAGGTCTTGGACCCTTGTAAATTCATCTAGCAATGTCTTGTAACGGTGTTGTAAAGTGTTGTAAAAAAAATTCACGCTTCTATAGACTTAATGAACCCATCTTCCCTTAATTCAACAATGTAAAATATTTTTAATTACATTTTTGTATAAATATAGAAGGCTTGTAAAATAAACTTAATGTTAATCAAGTGTTGTAATGTGTCATACACATTCACATTCGATGTTGTGGCTTCCTAGGCTATGTTGACCTCATTTTAATGTGGTAAAATGTATTTAATGACACTTTCACACTTAATTTTGTGTCCCAATCCCTAATTGACCTTCACATAATCATTAATAGGCCCCTATGAGCCGATACTGTTCATCCCAAGGTATAATTTGATCAAATACATGATGAAATCAACACAAGAACCGAAATTCCTCATTCACCAACAATCTAGCTAACAAATGAACCCTCTTGGACTAATTCTCCATTTGGGGTGAATGAGTCCTTGCCACGTGGGATAGATTCACCCAAGGTGGAGAATTAGTCCCATTTGGGTCATTTTTGTGTTTTGAGTGGAAAAAAGTTGGATTTTAAGTCTTTTTTTTGTCCATGTCAGCCTTGGGGATCCAATTAATGAGAAAATAAGGTGAATTTCCTATAAATAAAAGTCTTTAAACCATCATTCCTCTATCTCAAGACATGCAAGTTAGGGTTTCATTGTTTCAAGTCATTAAGATAATACTTTCAAACATTCAAAGGGAAAATTCTTCATCCATTGTTGCAGAAATCTAAGATCAATCATCATGGAAAGGTAATAACTCCATTATTGAATTCTTCATTATATTCTTTTATCATTTTGGTTTAATCATCTAAAAAGGGGTTTGACCAATGCAAACCCCCATGCCCTAACATCCAACATTTCTATTTCTTTCTTGTGTGTTTGTAGATTTAGGTATATTGAGAGTCTAAAAATCATTAAGGATCAAGTTGAAAAGTTTTTTAAGTCATCTCTTCATTGAACAAGCCAAAATATCCATTAAAAGTCACCTATAGTGCCAAAAATTAGACTTTTGGAAGTAGACACTTGTTAGGAGCCAAAGTATATATTGAGGGCTCCTGGTTCCTCTTTTGGATTCTCAAAAATTTAAAAGTGAACTCATTCACCATTAATGGTGAATGAGTCCCATTTCTATGCCTAAAAAGTGTTGTTTGTAGTTTTGGATACCCATTTTTCTGAAACGAGTTCCTATACAGTTTCTTAGAAGGACTAACTTTCCCAGAATGGTCAATGAGTCCCTCTAGGCCAAATTTCTAGCATTAGCAACATTCCAAAAGTCATACCTAGTCTCCATCAAGTTCTCAAGTGCATACCTTCAATTTCATCCATTTTTGTTACAATTTACTATTCATTTCTAAGTGCTTTTGCATATCATAATGTGTTTTCAAACACTCCACATTTCCTTAGTTTCCATTCATTAATCAATATATTTTATTAGTTTGTTGTATTTAGGACATTCCATTTATACATGTTTTTTTCATACTTGGATCAGTTTGAGTTAACCACCTAGATTTTGTTTAGTGTCTATCTCTCTCCTTTAGGTGAAAAACCCTAATTGAGCAAGAGAGTCATAGCATCCTAAACCCAAAAATATATGGTTCAATATTCTTGTAGATCTAGTATAGTGTGAAAAAATTCTTAGGGATAACTACTTATTGGTTGTAATGTCCCTAACATATAGTTTTAGAAAAAAATGTTTTGTAGATTGAATTCAACACAAAAAAAACTCACAAGACATATTACTTTAAAAACATGAAGATAAATCTGGAATATATGTATAATATATTGATTATAATTCATAACAATTAATCTAGAATGACTTATAATTGTTTCCATCAATGAAATAGAAATAATACCAACTTTCTTATAGAATATTTGAAGCTTAAATGCAATTATTGAATGGAAATGCCCTAAAAAACCAAAGGGGTTTCATCCTATGATCCTAGTGAACACTATGTTTTCATCCTAAAACAACAAAAATAGGGTTCTACCTTTTTGGAAGATGGAACACAAGGTTATGAGGGCCTATTTCATTCAAGTTTCACTCAAGGAAACCCTACAGATCTCAATCTGAGGATAGAATGAAGGAAATGGATCTACTAAAGGTTGTCCTTGGGTACAATTAGAGACTAAAGAGGGGTTCACCACCAAGCTAGGGCTTGGAAAGACTAGTAACCTGCAAAACCTAATGATATGTAAAGCTTAAACAAATTACCTAGAAATGAACTCAAATCAAAATAACAACCTGGAAAAGTACAGAGGTACACCAGGAAATCTGAAGAGGCTTGGATGAAGATCTAAAATCTTGAAAAATGCTAATTTTAAGGCATAGTAGGACTTATATGCTAGTCCTAGTTTAGGGTTTTAGGTCAAAACTAGAATCTAGAATTGTTGAATTAGAATCTATGGAAAAATTCTAAAAATAGGTGTACACTAGGACTCATATGCCACAAGTGGTGTATCAGTCCCATTTTGTCACAAAGTGTCCCAGGAGAAGAATTCTGAAGAGAAACTTTGTGATCCTCTTAAGATGGATCAAATGAGCACTTTCCCATCTGTTTCATGCAAATGGGTTGGATATCTTTCTCTAGATTTGGGTTTCAATGATCATTGACAACTTTTCATGAAAATTTTTGCAACTTCACTTTTTTGGTACTTTTGAGGGCTTCAAATCCACATTTTCTCCAACCTATAAACTTGCAATCACACAAAGAGAGAGGAAGAGTTTTATTTTGTTAGGGAATAGGGTTTTTCCTTTGTCAAACCCCATTTAGGTAGTTAAACCTTGTCATAAAACAATGAAACATGAACAATGATACCTTGAATGATGTCTTGAAATGTAGGTCTACAATCTAACATGAAGTGGCCATAAAGAATGTAGATCTTCATCTTGAATTAGATGTTGAACAATGTTTAATCTTGGAACTTCAATGCTACATCACAACAATAGCTCAACAACATGTTTGATACTCTATGCCTTTGACATGATAAGGGATCTTGAATTTCTAAAATAAATGATGAAGAAATGTGCCCTTGAATGTCTTATAAATGATCTTGAATACTCTATGATGCTCTTGTGAAGTCTTGGAATGTTTAACTCTTGATTTCCTAATGATGATATCATGAAGGATTAGGTGAAATAATGATTTGAAACTTTGTTTATATAGGCATTCCATCTAATTTCATGTATATTAGATCCCAAATGTTGACATACATGAAATTTGAATTCAAAACCTTGATTTCCCACTCAAAACCCTACAAAGGGGCCAGATGGGAATCACACACCCAAGGTGGTGCATGGGTCCCACCACGCATTTTTAGGCAGAAGAAATATCGAGGAGTTGGAAAATTAAATTTATTTGTTGATTATGTTAGGATATCAATTGAAAGAAGCCTTAGGATGCATAATAAAGGGTCTTATGGGACTATTAATGATGATATGGAGGTCATAAATGCAAGAGGGCCCAAAACTTAATGTAAAGGTGCACATAAATACACTTTACAACATTAAATTAAAGAAAAAATAGGTCTATTTAGCTTAAAAGGGCCCTAAACCTAATGTGAATGTGTAAAACAAATTATAACACTAGATGAAGGCAACATTAGGTTCATTTTAATGTTAATAATTCTCAAACTCAGTGTGAAAATTTAGAGGGATACATTTTTCTACACTAAATGTCCATAGAAGGAAGTATAGCACAAGTGTCCCAAATTTACAAAAAATAACATAATAATTCAATGCCTATACATGAATTGTTTTCCCTACATTTATATCCTAAAATTCCTCTTTAAGGAATAGGTTAGCCTTGAGTCCTATTAGCTCCAAAGCCAAATTTTGAATTCTCAACACACTACATTAGGTCATCCTTAAGGTCTACGTTGATCCCTTTGGAATAAGCACATCATTCTATAGACCCATCCATATGTTTTCCTTGCACTTTCCAACTTCCTGAAACTTCTCCATTACTACCACATGATCTTGTGATGTCTTATCCTCCAAACCTATAGAATTGGATACTAGTTGACTACCATAGTTGCCTTTTGTTAGTGATATATTTCCACTACCTAATCCTCCCTTCTTGATATTTTGATATGATGTTCAAGTGCCATCATAGTTGATATGTTCTGAACTACACACTTGAACATGCTCTTATGAAGGAATGTGGAGGGATTCCTTGAATTGACTTTGTCTTGCCACATTGATCTTGAACTACTTATCTTTTGATGGTGATATCTTTCTAATAGATTATCCTTTTCTCACAATCTCTAGATATGTTGTGGCACCTTTATTGTAGATTATATGTCCCAAACCATAGACTAGGATGAGCTCCTGTAGAGAAATGCAATATAATTCCTAGATTCCACTCTATAAATACCTTTCTAGATACCACTATAACATCCCTAACATATGATTTTAACAAAAAATGTTTTATAGATCGAATTCAACACACAAAAATAGGCACAGGAAATATTACTCCAAAAATATGAAGATAATTCTAGAATTTATGTATAATATATTGACTACAATTCATAATAATGATCTAGAATGATTTATAATTGCTTCCACCAATAAAATAAAAATAGTTCCAACTTTCTTACAGAATCTTTGAAGGTCGTATGCAATCCCTGAATGAGAATTCCCCCAAGAAACAAAGGGGTTTCATCCTCTAATCCTAGTGAATGCTAGGTTTTCATACAATGAACAAAACTCTTATAGGTTTTCATCCACATAAGTAAATAGAACACGAGTGTCCCAAATTTACAAGAAAATGCCACAATAATTTGATGCCTTTACATGATTTGGTTTTCCTACATTTATATGCTAACATTCCCCTTTAAGGGATAGGTCATCCTTGAGCCCTATTGTCACTAAAGCCATAATTTGAATTCTTAGCACACTACATTAGGTCATCCTCAAGGCCAACGTTGATCCATTTTGAATAAGAACATCATCCTACGAACCCATCCACATACATGCCTTACCCTTTCTAGCTTCCTAAAACTTCATCATTACTGTCACATGATCTTGCTATGTCTTATCCTCAAAGCTTGCAGAAGTGGATACCATTTGACTAGAATAGTCACCTTCTATTAGTGATATCTTTTTGTTTCGTTATCCTCCCTTTTGATGTTTGGATATGATTTACAAGTGTCATCATAGGTTCTATGTTCTAAACCACACACTTGAACACACTCTTACAAAAGAGTGTGGAGGGATTCCTTGAATCAACTTTGTCCTAACATAGTGAGCCTGAACCATTGATCTTTTGATGATAATGTTTTTTCGGTAGATGACCCTTTTCTCATGAGCTCTAGATACGTTGTGGGACATTTATTACAGATGCTACATCGCAAACCACATACTAAGATGAGCTCCTATGGAGGATGTGGTAGAATTCTTGGAAACCACTTTGCAACTATTTTTTTGAAGAAAGGGACATGACATTAGTCCAGCACAAGTCACACAATGATGGTAGATTCCTAAGGATAAGTAAAAAAAATCTATAGTATCTTTTGACCTTGTTTATCATGTAAATTGTCAATTCTACTCACTATTATACCAACCTATCAATTCTACTCACTATTATACTAACCTGTCAATTCTACTCACTATTATACCAACCTCCTCATAATACTTTTCTTTCTATCCAATTTAATTATAATTTATTCTTGCGTCAATTTAAATTATAGTTAATAAAAAACATTATAAAACATTATAGTCAATGATGGGGAAGCTGCAATAATGCCTTGTCTATCACGGCCGACAAAAGTTAACGCGTAGAACGACGACAATACCGGCAGTTTGTATTTGTTCGTTGAAAGTCAAAGTGGATTTGGCGTTTTAAAATCTAAACGGGACCCAAAAACCATGTTTTGAAACGCTTCTATTCCACTTATTTCGACGCGCGCCTACACTACTGCATTGACGCCTACCACTTTTGGGACCACATTTGTTTCTATCTAATCAACAAATTCTACCTAATCATGTGAGACCACATGAATCATTTAAACAAATCAAAATTTAAAATGAAGTATTTAAATCGAGATACTTCACTCCTTCCTCTTGAATTGCTAGGGATTCTAGTTTTCACAATCCATCTGGCTTCTCCATAGTTTTCTCAATTCATCTGGCTTCTCCATTTCTGAAAAGTATTGGCCGATCTGAACGAAATTCAGAAAGCATATAACCTGATCGATGAAAATGCAGATGGAAGAGTGAGTGTGGGTGAAATCAGTCGATTCGTAAACAAGGTCGGAATACAAATGTCAGAAGAAGATGTTCGGTGTATCCTCAGGACCACTCTCTCCAAAGAGCACGATGATAGCGATGGCCTTGAATTCGAAGATTTTGTGCATTTATATCAATCGATCTTCAAAAATGAAGATGAAGAAATAGACTGCGGATCAAAGGATTTGGAGGAAGCATTCAGGGTTTTTGATCTGAATAATGATGGATATATCTCTTCTACCGAGCTGCAACAAGTCCTCTCCTCGTTAGGACTGATCTCGGAGGATCAACACCCTCAGCAGTGCCAGGAAATGATAGGTAGATTTGATTCAGACTGCAATGGGGTTTTAGACTTTACCGAATTCAAAAACATGATGTCGTCTAATCTTTCTCCCTGAGAGACGGACTTCCATTGTTGGCAGGTTTTATGTTCACTGACTTCCAACATTATTTGTTATCTAGTAATGTTGCTCTTGCATTTTACTCTTTTGGTTAAAATTCCATTTTCTTGTGTCTCACCGGCCACGAGCATTTTGGGTTGAAGAGACATTTTGATTAACCAATTCTATGGATGTTCACTTATCTTTCCTTTTAAACCATATTACTTATCTAATCACATTTTGGCTGTTAATAAATGGGTGATAAGTATTAATATTTATAGTTATTTTAAATCGACTGTTATATATTTATATTTTTTTCACAGTTATTTTGTCTATTATTTAGTTAATATGATAAATAAATTATTTGTTTGTATTGATCATTTTGGAACAAAGAAAAAATATATAAGGGGATAAGTTAGAAGTGAAAGGGTTCACCATAATGGAAGGATGACCTAACACACCTATGTTTCCTCTAGTTTCGTTAGAAAAAAGGAGATCTCTCCTAAGGGTAGAATAGACTTTCAACCTGGAGGTGAGTCAACTCTATGCGGATGGGGGATCTTTGAGTTTTCCTTATGATAGAAAATGATTGAAATGCACTTTTGAGAGATTAAAAAAAACTAATAAACTCAATTATGTGATGCAAAACTTGAAATGTAGAGTTAAAAAATAGCACAAATAGAAATAGTAATTTTCTGGTAGATCTGAGAAGGGAAAAATGATGTGTATATGTCACCAAAAGTGGTTGTTGAGTATCCTACAAGGATAGATTTTCCTTAGGGAAAATGGGTCTCTATACAGGGGTCCAAAATTTGATTTCACAGTCCTTTGATCTCGGATCTAGGCTTTTGATTTCTCTAGATTCCAACATCAGAAAGTTGGAAATAAATTTGGTAGGTGAGGTTTTGTGGCTTGACAACTTTAATGACAACTTTGACAACTTTGCAAAATTGCAATTTTGATCCAATTTCAATCCTTCTTCACTTGCAAATCTGTACACACAAAGAAAGGGAAAAATGTTTGTTTCTGGGTGAATAGAGGTTTGCCTTGGTCAAACCCTGGTTTGGTAATTAAACCTTGAAAATGAAATAATGAAAAATGGAAAGAATTTGATGAATGAACAATGTTATGTCAAACTCACCAAACCCTTAATGGCTTCCCTTAGAAGACTAAAGTCTAAAATATCTCTCTAAGGATTGGATCTTGCTTAAACTAGTTTGAATGATTGCTTGATTTGATGCTTGAATGTTTGAACCTACATCACAATGTTAGTTCCAAAACATCATATTAACATACATAACTTTTACATGATGATATGATCTTGATTGCTACTATAAGTGCTTGATAAATATTCTCTTCCATGCTCTTGACAATGATATTTTCTCTAAGAATGCTTGCATAAAGTGTGTTCTTGGTTCTCTAGGTTTGAATTGATAAAATAACAATGTATTTATAGGTTTTTATCTAATTTCCCAAAAAATAGATTTCATAAGTCAATAATTGAAACTTGAATTTGAATCATTAAAATTCTGCCAAAAACATATTAAAAATTAGGTCTTGGCGCTTAAGGAGGACCCCTTTTTCCTTTGGAAAATGGGTCCTGAGATCTAAATCTAGGACACACAATTTCTAAGGTGTTTAAAATAATGTTAGTGTTTGTTTACTGTTAGTTTCCCATTTCAAAAAACATAACTAATAAGGCTTAGGAAAGCATAATTTAGTGAATTAGAAGCTTAACTAAGCTCAATTAATTAAGGGGATGCAAACATAGTGTGAAAATATAAATAAGTACATTTTTCAACACTACATTTTATTAGAAATATGGGAAGAGATTTGAGGAGAGTTTATAGAAGCTCTACATAAAATTTTCTACACATAATATGCTTGCATTCTTCATTTCATTCAAGACATATTACATATTTATAGGATTCTCAAATCCTATTTGATAGGAAACAACTCTATAAAAACTCCTAAATATATGAGTTGTTTTAACAAATTAACTTCCTACAAACAAGCTCGTATAACCTGTTATACTAACCTATTTAACAAACCATGTGACTAATAATAATATTAAGTTGTTTCCCAACAACTTAATATTATGACACTTATTTATAACATATATAAACTCTAATTTCTAACACCTATGTGAACACTAATTCCCAACAACCCCCACTTAGTCTGAACATGGGGTGAAAGTACACCACAATACTTGATGACCACACACAATAGCTCATCATAAGGTATGAGTAGGTTCATACACATCTACTCATGAAAAAGCAATAGTGGAACTAGCCTCACTATGCTCAATATGCCTTTATCTATGGATAGGGACAAACACATCTACCCATGGAGTTAAGGATAGGGACTAACACATCTATCAAAGGTCTTACATCAAGTTTAGATAGAGAAAAACACATCTATCCAACATCAAGGTCATGAAAAGGGAAAAAAACATCTACTCACAAAATTATGATTGGGGAAAAACACATCCAATCATAATCACAAACTCCTGTGACTGTAGAAAAACACTTCCAATCATTTACACCATCTTGTGAATGGAGACAAAAACATCCACTAACATACAACCAAAAAATGTGATTGGGGATATACACATCCAACCACAACATAAAAGCTTGAATACCAAGCCCTCATTGTCCTGCATGTAGCCACCACTACAAATCATTGCCCCTTTGCACAAATAATATGAGATAGTTGTCACTACCACCTAGAAATTGATCTTGAATTTAGTTGTTTTGACACATAATTTTGTCACTAATGTAGTTTTGTGGCCCCATCACTAGTGATTGTCGAGAGGTCATTGATTCTCCTTCAACCTCTTGTGCCTCCATCCTCCAACAAAATTTCTACTTAGTAAAATTTTCTTTTGAGGCTCATTTCATCAATTGTGAGGAAAGAACATATCCCCCCCCCCCTTGATGTGAACTTCTTACAAGGAGCACCAAGTACCATGGATCATACAATCCAATTACAATTAAGAAAAAAATCTTGACACAACTAATGACTTACAAAAATAGACCCTATTTTGAAAAATATACATGAATTTTAGACAATATCATAAACTATCTTTATAAGAACTAATAAATCATTTTAAGATATCATATGACCAATAACAATATGCCATTATAGAAATTCACTACATTAAAAACTATCATTAGATGTAGACTATAAAAACTACTCTAAATAACCAATTCTTACTCAAAGATAATCGACTTTGATTTAATCTCAAATATATCTAGTAGCTAATAGAAATTAAATTGATAGCTTGACACCTATGCATTGAAGATGGACTATGCGTATGCCCCTTTTCTCAATGAGTTCAGAGTTGTTGGTAGTGCATGTGCCGACATCACTAAAGATGAGGTCAAATTTAATGGAGTAGTTGCCACATTGTGCATCATTGTCACATCAATCATAGTCACATGAGAAGCTTGTTTCAATTACACGATGGGAGGTGAGTGAGATGAGACCAAATTGTGTGTGATGAACTCATATTTGAACATTGTAATTTTATTCTTGAATTCCACCAGATTTCTAGATATAACATCTTCATCAACCTCCACATTGTATCATATCTCTTACGAATTTAGAAATGATCTTAGCATAGCCCTATTCGATGTATGTACATGTTTTTGAAAGCATGAAAAATTCACCCCTACTCTCACAATCTAATTTATTTTCATGCAAAGTCTGAAAGCATAGATCAAGACTTGGATTATTATGGAATAATACAAAGAAATTCCATCTCATGGATTGTTTGAATTGCACATATTATAGAATGGATATGTTGTAAAATAAATTATAAGAATTCAACCAAAATAAATGAACATCTACAAATGTAGACTTTATGACCTCTATAAACTTTCTCTTGGCTTGTGCAAAATGGAAACTTTAGAAAATTGCGTGAACATCCATCTAGAAATTCAGTGTGAAGAAAGGAGGACATGAATTTGTTTTGTTGCAAGCACTTGTGCACTATCCTTCAATTTGGGCTCACCACACTTCTACTATTCTCTTGGATCTCCACGTCCCATTCCAAAAATATGACAATCCTATATTTGATTCCTATTTCCAGAAATTGAGAGAAGCACTACAAATTGTGAGAGCTTGTGATAATCAAATGCATAACTTCCTTCATAAAACATATGATATGGAAATAAAAAAAATATCATAATGAAATATGCATTTATGGATCCCAATCGACACACAAAGAGATGAGAAAATTTAGATGTTCAAGCTTAAATAGATAATGGATTTCGTAGAATGCGTGACATATAAATATCCTTGGAATGTTGCACAATTATAAATAAATCTTATATCCTTTCATTTGACACTAAACACACAACTAAAAATGCATGTCCCAACATGTTCTTATCACTTTGATACCATATTATAAATATGGGTAGAGATTTGAGTAGAGTTTATAGAAGCTATACATAAGATTTTCTACACATAATACGCTTGCATTCTTCATTTTATTCAATAAATATTACATATTTATAGGATTCTCAAATCCTATTTCATAGGAAACAACTCTATAACAACTAAATATATGATTTTTTTTAACAACTTAACTTCCTACAAACAAGTTTGTATAACCATTATACTAACCTATTTAACAAACCATGTGACTAATAATAATATTAATTTGTTTCCCAACAACTTAATATTATGACACTTATTTATAACACACGTAAACTCTAATTTCTAACACCTATATGAACATTAATTCCAAACACATTTCTCCCAGACTTTAGGGAGAGTATGAACCCACAATCAATCTCACACAATAGAGGTCTAATTGTAAAATTGTTAGAAAGATGAGATAACAAAGATCATGGAGGATGATCAAGCCCCCAAGATCAAAGGTCCCATGGAAAAACAACAAAGACACGAAGAGACATTTGAATGCAATGGAGAGGTGGAAGGAAAAAATTCAAGCAAAGGAGAGATTTCAATGAATTCTTAGGTAGGTGTTATAGATGCAATGAATTTGTACACCCATCTTTCAAGTGTTCTCAAAAACAAGGTTCAACATCAAGCAGTGATAGGAAGAGTGAAAGAAGAACACAATTGGTCCAAGAGGAAGAATGTGAAAGTTCAAGTACTCCTCCAAACCTAGAGGTGGGAGAAGCACTTATGATAAGAATAACTTTGTTGTAGGCACCTAAGGAGGATGACATGAGTCAAAGGAGGAGTCTATTTAGAAATTCATTCAAATGCAAAGGTAAAGTGTGTCAAGTTGTTATTGATTCAGGTTCTCAAGATAACATGGTGTCTAGGGAGATGGTAGGCAAGTTGAATTTAGAGAAGACACCACGTATAGCACCATACAAAGCTTCTTGGGTGAATGATAGTCAGAATTTAGTGGTGAATGAACAACATTATGTAGATTTCTAGATTGGGGAGTACAAGGACAGGGTCTTATGTGATGTGCTACCAATGAATTGTTACCATTTGCTATTGGGGATGTAAATTTGATAGGTCTATGTATGATGGTAGAGAAAACACATATACTATCAAGAAGGATGACAAGATATTTAAGCTGACTCCTTTGCAAGGAGATGGAAGAGATAAGGGTAAGTCTAAGGTTGTCATTTTTGGCAAGAGAGAGCCTTTCAGGCTTGAGGACAAGAAGACCTGTGTATCTATAGGTATGGAGTAGGATTATGGTGTTAGAGCAGTAGGAAAAGGACAAACAAATGATTCTAGGACAGTTAGGAGTTTAAAGTCAGAGGAAGAACTCATGCCTAAGTTTGAAAAAATCAATGTGAATGATGGTAAGATGGTAAATAAGCATAAAAAATAAGGATAAATGTTTGAGGGATGGTTTGTAAAACAGGATGAAATTACTATGGGGACCATTGTGTGTCCTATAGGTGAATGTACTGTTGCAAGGCATGTGAGATTTGCAAGTGTAGGGGTTGATAAATTTGATAATGCAGTGGTACAAGGTAATGACAGTGTGGAAGGTCTGATAACAATGAGGAAAGGACAGTGTGAGCAAAGGGACAAAGGTCTGATGGCAATGATGAGAGGGCAGAGTATACAAGGAGTTGTGGGTAGATATAATTGTGGTGGTGAAATCAGGAAGAAGATTGGTCAATGTAATACAAACCCTTGTTTGTTTGTAGGTATAAGGGCTAGGAAAACATTAAGTTTTGACCCAGGTATAAGGATGGCATAGTTATCAGGTATGAGCATGAAGATGGAGGAAAATTTCAATGTGAACACAGTCAAAAGGGTAGAGCAAATCAAGTGAACTCCATGTTTGAACCAGTTGGAGGAGGTTGTTGATTTTAGGATGTATGGAGAAATGATAAGGCATGGAACATATTTAAACTCTTGTGACAAGTGTTTTTCTTTCTGTAGCCTGGGTATATGGTACAAGAGCACCTACACCTTATTGTCAAAAACAATTGATTTCTTAAGGGATTGATAGGTGGACTGTGGGTTAGTAAGGGTTTTTTGTGTGTAATTTTGTTAAATAAGGTGCAAAGGACCATATGCTATGTAATGGGGGGTTTATTGAATCAATTATGTCCTAGGTGTCAATTAGATATTTCAAATAGATGTGAAGTTGGTAAACAAGGTTGTCAAAATGTAGTTTATGGAGATATTAAGAGTCTTAGAGTTTAAAAAGTAGTTGGGAAAATTTGAAAGGTATTTTTGAATTGAAAAGGTATTTAAAGGCCTCTCCATGGTGCTTGTAAGGTTGTTGATCATATTAAGAAGAAATTCCATCAGTTTCATATGCACAAACCTGTTATTTTACTATTTTTCCTGAGTTTCTTGTGACTGTATTGACCTGTACAGGTGTGGAATGGCTTAACAACTTTAGTGTATGTAAGTTGTGTTTTTTACTCCCTTTTTCATTTGATTTGGAAGTTTAATTCATTGTTTGGAGGGTGAAATATTCAAAACACAGTGTCTACCTTGTTTGTTGGGTTAAGGGTTTTGAAGGGAACAATTTAATGTTTTGACCAATCCACCTATTTTTTTGGACTTGTGACGTGATGGATTGGTTTGTATAATGTAGAATAGGGGTTTTCAATTCTTTAGGAGTCAAGAGAGTGAGGAAATTGGATGATGATCTGATGCCCTAGGCTAGGTACTGTTAATTTTGTTGTGAAAATGAGAAACCTAGGCATGGTGTTGATATAATACTGAAGGGGCTGGTCTTATAATGTTTTGGTGAGTTTGTGCAGGGATATTGAAGAGTGTTGGAGGTATTGTTTTGTCTTGAGAACCCTGGGGCATATAAGTTTCAATAAACCCTATGTATTTACATGGTAAATGGAGGGTTTCATGGGGAAGCATGGTAAAGGCCTTGTAGGTGCTAACTAATCTTGAAATTTGTGTTTTTACATCATAAACAATGACTATTTGAAGTGAATTTGTGGAGATAGGTTGATTGTGAGATACTTTCTTTGCAAAAGTGGGCTAATTTACTAGCCTTGTCAGGGGGTGAGTTACTGAATCTCAATTTTGGTCCAAAGGAATCAATGTTAGTTTTCACATATGTTGTATAACCCTAAAAAGGGTACCTGATTCACTAATTTTTTTATGAGGTGTTTTGGGAAGTTGGGTTGAAAAATCCCTTTAACGAGGTTGCATATGCTACAAGGGAAAGCATGGTTAAAAGTTGAATTTTGAGAAAATCATCTGATTTTGCTTTGAATTCTAGTTAATATCAACTTGTTTACATATTGAATGGTTTTTCACCCCTATACTACATCAAAGTGGTATTAGAGCTCATAACTTGTTAGATCTTTTGTCAAGGTATTTTGATTGAGTTTTGTAGGTTGGCAAGTGAAGAGTCAAGATTGTGAAGATGCCTCCAAAGGGAATTTTAGTTGTAAGAAGAATGGATGAGTAGGCTAGAGAGATAGAAGCCTTGAGAAAAGCGATGGCTTCATGGAAAGAAAATAATAGAGTGGAAGTGGATGAAAGTGAAACTGAAGAAGAGACTTCTAGTGAAGAAGAAGAGATGGATCTAGATGATGTAAGAGTGATGAAGCTTTTGAAGGCTGTGAAGAAAGATGGACATGAAAAAAGGATGTGTCTATGTATGCAGGAAAACTTGACAATGAAGAACTCCTGGATTGGATTGGAGCCAAGGAAAACTATTTTGATAGTGAAGATATTGATGAAAACAAGGTGAAGGCTAAAACAAAACTTGAAGGACATGCTTTGTTATGGTGGACGTTTGTGCAAGAGGAAAGGGAGAGACAAGGAAAGAGTTGGATCACTTCTTGGGAGAGGATGAAGACCAAACTTAAAGGTAAATTCCTTCCTTGTGATTATAATGTTCAGTTGCTTAGTTGCTTAAGAGGTTAGAAAATCTTAGACAAAAAGATTTATATTTGCAAGCATATACTCAAGAATTTTATAGGCTAAGTATAAGAACCAAGCATGAAGAAGATGAGGAAGAAATTGTAGCTAGATATTTGAATGGCCTAAGGTATAACATTCAAGATGAAATTAGTTTGTTGGCACCAAAAAATAGTTGAAAAATGCTTTCAAATGGCAATGAGGTTAGAAGAAAAACTCAAGAGGAGACAAGAGAAGGTAACAAGAGGAAGAGGCGGTACTTCTAGGCATAGAGGTACAAATTCAACACCAAGGTAGAACAAGGAAGACCTTGAAGATGTAGATAAGAAAAAAGAACAAGCACCTGAAGCAAGATGAGGATGGAGAGGTGGAAGGTCAAACTTCAAGCAAAGGAGAGATTTCAATGAATTTTTAGGTAGGTTTTATAGATGCAATGAATTTGGACACCCATATTTCAAGTATCCTCAAAACCAAGGTTCAACATCAAGCGGTGATAGGAAGAGTGAAAGAAGAACACAACTGGTCCAAGAGGAAGAATGTGAAATTTCAAGCACTCCTCCAAACCTAGAGGTGGGAGAAGTACTTATGATAAGAAGAAATTTGTTGTAGGCACCTAAGGAGGATGAAATGACTCAAAGGAGGATTGTATAAACCCCCACCCCATCGGCAGATAATTAGACTATCCCCCACCTAGTTCAATCCTGCCCGTTTTAGTGCTAGCACTATAAGTGTCCTCTGGTCCCCACATTCGAGAAATTTCCCAACCAGCCATTCTCTCTCTCCCTGTAAGGGAAAGGTAGAAGTTAGGATTGGGATTATTAGGGAAAGTAGGCCTAACGACACCCAATTAGAAAACCATTATTTCTTTCCGGACCAGAGTGCGATGCAAAGGTAAAGTGTGTCAAGTTTTTATTGATTCAGGTTCTCAAGATAACATGGTGTCTAGGGAGATGGTAGACAAGTTGAATTTAGAGAAGATACCACATGTAGCACCATACAAAGCTTCTTGGGTGAATTATAGTCAAACTCTAGTCTGGTGAATGAACAAGCATATGTAGATTTCCAAATTAGGGAGTATAAGGACAGGGTTTTATGTGATGTGCTACCAATGGATTATTGCCATTTGCAATTCGGGAGACCATGACAATATGAAAGAAGGTCTATGTATGATGGTAGAGAAAAAACCTATACTATCAAGAAGGATGACAAGAGCTTTAAGCTAACTCCTTTGCAGGGAGGTGGAAGAGATAAGGGTAAGTCTAAGGTTGTCATTTTTGGAAAGAGAGAGCCTTTAAGGATTTAGGATAGCAAGATTTGTGTATCTGCAGGTATGGAGCGGGATTATGGTGTTAGAGTAGCAGGAAAAGCACAAAAAAATGATGCTAGGAAAGTTAGGAGTTTAAAGGAAGAGGAAGAACACATATCTATGTCTAAAAAAATCAAAGTGAATGATGGTAAGATGGTAAATAAGCATGAAAAATAGGGATAAATGCTTGAGGGAAGGTTTGTGAAGCAGGATGAAATTACTGTGGGGACCATTGTGTGTCCTATAGGTGAATGTAATGTTGCAAGGCATGTGAGATTTGCAAGTGTAGGGGTTAATAAATTTGATAATGCAGTGGTACAAGATAGTGACAGTGTGCAAGGTCTGATAGCAATGAGAAAAGGGACAAAAGTCTGATGGCAATGATGAGAGGGTAGAGTATACAAGGAGTTATGGGTAGATATAAGTGTGGGTGAAATCAAGAAGAAGATTGGTCACTACTAACCCTTGTTCATTTGTAGGTATAAGGGCTAGGACAACATTAAGTTTTGACCTAGGTATAAGGATGGGGCAATTATCAGGTTTGAGCATGAAGATGGAGGAAAATTTCAAGGTGAGCACAATCAAAAGGGTAGATTAGATCAAGAGAAATCCATGTTTGAACCATTTGAAGAAGGTTGCTGATTATAAGATGTATGGAGCAATGATAAGGTATGTAACATCTTTCAACTCTTATGACAAGAGTTTTTTTTTTCTATAGGGGTGTATGGTGTAGGAGCACCTACACCTTATTGTAAAAAATAATTGATTTCTTAAGGGATTGATAGGTGGACAGTGGGTTAGTAAGGGTGTTTTGTGTTTAATTTTGTTAAATAAGGTCCAAAGGACCATATTCTATGTAATGGGGGTGTTCTTTAATCAATTATGTCCATGTGTCAATTAGAAATTTCAAATAGGTGTGAAGTTGTTAAACAAGGTTGTCAAAATGCATTTTATGGAGATATTAAGAGTCTTAGAGTTTAAAAAGTAGTTGGGAACATTTTAAAGGTAGTTTTGAATTGAAAAGGTATTTAAAGGCCTCTCCATGGTGTTTGTAAGGTTGTTGATTAGATTAAGAAGAAATTTCATCAGTTTCATATGCACAAACTTGTTATTTTACTATTTTTCTTGAGTTTATTGTGACTGTATTAACCCATACAAGTGTTGCATGGCTTAACAACTTTAGTGTTTGTAATTTTTATGTGTTTACTTACTTTTACATTTCATTTGGAGGTTTAATTCATTGTTTTGGGGGATAAATATTCAAAACATAGTGACTGCCATGTTTGCTAGGTTAAGGGTTTTGAAGGGAACAATTTAATGTTTTGACCAATCCACCTACTATTTTGGACCTGTGGCTTAGTGGATTGGTTTGTATAATGTAGAATAGGGGTTTTAAATGTTTTAGAGGTCAAGAGAGTGAGGAAATTTTCTAATGGTGTGACACCCTAGGCTGGACAATGTTAATTTTGTTATGAAAATGAGGAACCTAGGCATGGTTTTGATAGAATACTGAAGAGGCTGATCTTATAATGTTTTGGTAACTTTGTGTAGGGATATTAAAGAGTTTTGGAGGCATTGGGTTGGCCTGCGAATCTAGGGGCATACAAGTTTCAATAAACCCTATGTATTTACATGGTAAATGGAGGGTTTCATGGGGCAACATGGTAAAGGCCTTGTAGGTGCTCACTAATCTTGAAATTTTTAGTTTTTCATCATAACCAATGACTATTTGAAGTGATTTTGTGGAGATATGTTGATTGTGAGATACTTCTTTGTAAAAGTGGGCTAATTTACTAGCCTTGACAGGGGGCCAGTTACTGAATCTCAATTTTGGTCCAAAGGAATCAATGTTAGCTTTCACATATGTTGGATAACCCTAAAAAGGGTATTTGATTCACTATTTTTTTTGTGAGGTGTTTTGGGAAGTTGGGTTGAAAAATCCCTTAAACCGGGTTGCATATGCTACAAGGAAAAGCATGGTCAAAAGTGAGAAAATCATCTAATTTGCTTTGAATTTTGGTTAATATCAACTTGATTTACATATTGAATGGTTTGTCATCCTTATACTACATCAGATCAAGCCCTGAAGATCAAAGATCCCATGGAAAGTAAACAAAGGCACAAAGAGACATGTGAATGCAACAGTGACACAAGATGTAACATCATACAATGTTAAAATTAATACAAGAAAAGATGAACTAGCAAGTTGTGTTATTCCAAGTCCATCAAACACACTCACAAGGAACGATAAGGAAGAAAATTATTTTATGCTTGATGGCCATGGAAAAAACACCCACACATGCAGTTTGATATACATTCAGTGAGCCTAAATAGGTTAGAAACATACAAGGTCTAGTGCAGCCTGATATACACTGGGTTTGTATCCACAAAAAAAATGGTGATGGAAAATTCATGCTAGGTCTATAGGCTCCCATGCATCAACCATGCCAAAAGTTATACTCCATAATAAATTTGATAAGGTGGCACATACAATAATCATACTTGGCTAGCAAGTTGTGTTATGTTATAAACTCATGAAACAAAGCCACCACAAAGCAAGATGTGTTATGCTTAGTGGCCAAAAGTTTCTATTTAATATAATCAAAAGGGTTTTTCTTAGTTCAAGAAAGGTCTCACTTTAGGGAACATCATGCTCGATATCACCATCAAGAGAGGACTAGCAAAGCTCAATAAGAGATCCAGGTGCATCACAGAATGAAATCCATAGCATTACCACTAAGGGAATGCCATATTCCAAGAAAGGTCACACTCTTGAAGGACATCTAATGTAACCAACAAGAATACACATCCAATAAAATAAGAAGACCATATTTTGAACAAGAGGTCACAACATCAAGCAAGCAACAAGAAAGAGGCATAATGGCCCCCACTTTAAAGGAATCACTAAAGGCCATGCATGTGATCAATTAGTTTAAAGTAGAATATGATAAAAGACAATATATGAAAGAGACATGAGAGCTCATTTGGAAAGCCCTATTCCAAACATGTGTTTCCAAATATAGCTACACCATGAAAATGAGGTTGCCCCCATATGCAATCCTAAGATAACACATTATGGATCCATGGATTTAGGGTCAACGTATGTCTATTCTATAGTGATATAATTGAGCTTAGAATCATCATCATTCCTAAAATAACTCATGGAACAACTAGCATAAAAGAAGAATGACACATAGAAAAAGTGTAAACAAAGGAGAAGCCTTTTGGATCAACATGGAAGAGACCTAAATGTCTCAATCCTTTGCATCATACCCAAAAGGAAACACAAGTAAAAGTAAAATATAATGGTTACACGAAAGATAGACAAATGTAGATACAAATAGAAGAACATCACAACAGATTTTCTTCCTTTGTATCCTTGCACCAATGAAGTGACAAGGGTAATCAAAAGTAGGCTCCCAAAAATAAAGACATGCCATGTAGCTCAATATGGGGAATCACATTACACACATGGAATCACACAAATAACATGGAAAGAAGACATAAAGCTAGTAAGACACATGCAAGTTGAATAAAGAAAATTTTCTACATCCCAATCTTATTCATCATATGTGGAAGGAATATGACTAGCCAAAATTGTAACAATGAGTGTGATGCTAGGAAAATCACCAGGTTCAACATGTGGTGACACTCTAGATTGCTAGGAGGATCATCACAATTGTTCTCTTGTAAGCTCATAGAAAAGGAAAATAATAAATTCAGCTTATTATGGACTTCCTCATCAATCTTAACAATCTCATAATCATCATCCGGCTTAATCACAATAGGAGGTGCCGATAAGGGCATGGTTCAGTGGTCAAGTTGCTTGGTTGTAGTGATGGCCACTAGGGTTCAAACCCTCATTGGGCCAAAGTGCTCGCAGGCCTTGTGCCTTCACTGGGCTGTTGTGCTCATGGGTTTGGTAGTTTCTTGTGGTTTCTTGTACCCAGTTCATAGCTCTAGTCAAAAGCATTTACCCCTAATAATATGGGTGCATTGCACCTTTAAAAAAAAAAAGAAAAATCACAATAGGAGGTATAATGATAATGTCCATAGAGGTTGCATGTTTTGGTTGTGGCGAAGGTGGAGAATCATCATGCTTTGCTTGAGTTAAATTTTGATCTTGGTTTGTTGGTTTGTTCTCTTCTTTAAACTTACAAGCAATATAATGACATGTACACCTATGCTCTTTATCATTTTAGTTTCTTTTCGCACAATTTTCAAGTTGTTATTATGTAGGAGTGGGTTTATCAACCATAGGTTTCTTTTCTTCTTGTAAGAAAGGAATGAAAGGAAGCATTGAGGATTGGTCAACCACTTTCTATTTAGGTTTATAAACTTCTTTGATCTTAGGAGGAACAATGGGAATCGTATGGTTGTCTCTTGGTCTCTTCTAAGAAATAGGTGGAGGAATCATGTTATACATATCTTTGTTACTCATAAGAGCTTTTGGTTCAATCATGGATTAATAAATGTGTAGTGTAGGAAAATGCACATGCTTGCATTTTCACACTTGTTTGGGCCCACCTTGCTTTGTTTATCCCTATTTATGTCTTAATTGGTCCAATTTTGCATCCACAAGCCTAATAAATTATATCCTTTTATGGCTAATCCTGAAAAACATTAAAGGGTAAATGATAATATAATGATTCTGGCTATGTGTCCCTCATTTTTGTACTGGGACTAAGATGCCACCTAGGGAGTCTTTGTCCTCCAAAGGTCTTCGGACCCACTTTTCAAAGGCACCTTAAATGGGCCCCCTTTTGGAGTCTATGCCCCAGTTTCATGCCTCAAGACTAAGACGCCACCTAGGGTGTCTTAGTCCCCCTTAGGTTATTTTCAGGATTTAACTTCAAATATTGGTAGGATTTAGCCTCCTTTAATTAATGAATGCATATGTCATCTTGGTGTGGTGTAATTTTAGGATGTTAAGCATAGATAAGTATAAATACAAGGTTCTTTCATTAATTTTCATATAATAATTTTGTGAGAGCACTCTTGATATCATAATTGAGTTCACAAGAGCATTTAAGAGCAGTTTATCAAGAATTTGGAGCCATCATCAAGATTCAAGCATCATATCAAATATATTCTTGCATCATGTGTGTTCTTAAGCTAAAATTTGTGATGTAAGATTTTGATTCAAGCAAGCAATTCAAATCATGATCTATCAAGCATTCCATTGATTCAAGATCTACATTCAAGCTAGCCATTTCACACAAGTTTGCAGATTTCATAACAAGGGTTTGGTGAGTTGCAACATAGCATTTTGTTCATTCATCATTTCCCTTCTTCATTCTATTTCATTCCAAGGTTTAATTACCCACAATGGGTTTGACCAAGGAAAAGTCCCATTTACTAACAATCAACAAGTTTTTCCTCTCTTGCATGTTTGTGTTTCCCGATTTAGGTTGAAGAATTGAACATCATTTGAAGTGAAAAGTTGAAAATTTGCATTACAAAGTTGTCATCTTCATAGAAAATAACCTATAGGAAAGATCTAGAAGTTTCAAAACCTAAGATTTGAGAAGAAGGAAGTGAAAAAAATGAGCCATAAGATCACATTCAGAGATTTTAGAAATTCAAGACGGGACTAAGTCAATAGTAAGGGAATCTTAGTCCTCCCAAGGGTATTTTACAAAGATTCTTTTAGATTTTATTCTGACATTCAAAGATTCTACATCTTCCCTGAAAAATAGTAGCAAGACTAAGACAAAAGTAAGGGCATCTTAGTCCTCCCTAACATATTTTGGTAGCATTTTTACATTTATAGAATCCTCGTTGCATTTCCAGACTTCCTAGGTACATACATCCTAACTTCTGTTACTTAATTTTTTCATTTGCACTCATCTTTTGGCTTTCATTACTAGGTTTTTTGAGTTGAATGTTAAGTTGTCTTTTTCAAGCTTTTGCTTGGTGGTGAACCCCTCAAAAACTATGGAATCTTCCTAGGCCTCCCTTGTTGAGAATTTACTCACCTTTGTGTTGATAGTCAATCCAATTTGGGATCCTAGGAAATCTTTGAATGATAATTGGAGAATAGTGGAGTTCTATGACCTAGGTTATAAAGCATCCCATTCCCCCATTGTTCACAATGATAGGAGACACAAGCATGGGTTTAGGGGTATTGATAAGAGATAATTCTATTATCCAATTTTCCTTGAATTTTTTATAATATTTAAAAAAGAAGTCGTCAGGAGGCTTAATAGGTTCCATAGGTTTAGATAAAATGAAATCCAATGTGAAATTTCTATGATAAGACATAGGATTAAAGCCACTATGATACACAATGAAAGTTTCATTCCCAAATGGAAATTTTAAGCATTTATGAACTATCGATGCCTTGACATACATCAAGCATATCCATGGATAGTCTAGCTTCACATGGAATTGGTATAAATATGATATGATGGAGAATGAGTCATTTAATTGTTTTGGTCCAAATTTTAAGGGGAGACTGATTGAACCTATTGTAAGGTGATAAAAACCATTTTTTTTTTTGATCCATTCTTTTTATTGTTCATTAGATTATTGATAAAGTTCATGAAAAAAAAATAATTCCTCAGTGATAACATTATCTACACATACATGATCAATTAATATCCCATTAGTAGGCTTGTCATTGATTCTTCTAGCTATGTAAATAGGACCATCAAGTGCATGTTTAATTATGTCAATTTAGGAGAAATAAATTTCAAGAGACATTTTGGTTTGGACCTTATGAGGTTGAACATTTATGAGGTTGATCATAGCATGTATATATATCATCCCCATTATCAATCATGTTGTCATTAGTCATGTCTTTTTTATTGTCAACATTTATCACACCTTTGTTTGTGTCACTAGCTTTAACAAATGAGATGTTATGATTTTGCATTGGATAGGTAAATATTTGAAAATTTTGGTTTGGTGGGGAAACAAATATATTTCCTTGATCATTAACACCACCAATCTAGATGTGATTAGAATCAATGAGGTCTTCCACAATGTTCTTAAGACACATATACATCATTCTATATTGTGTCCATTTTATCAATTATAATGGTAGAAAGAATTTGGATTATAGTTAGGGGGTAAAGGCTTACTAAGGTGAGGGGTTCTAATAGGAGGTAAGGTAATTAAGTTCTCACTCACGAGTTTCAAAATAATATAATGAAGTAAATCGGGTTATGGTGTAAATTGTCTCTTCCTGTCCTTGAATTGATATGGGTGATCCCACAATAGTGGTTTACACTTTTTGTACAAACTTGACATTGAACTAAATTTCTTAACTAAATCTTCAATTTTGAGCACCTATAGCTGCTAAACCATGAGGAATTTGAAGATGATGCAAACTAGTTCAATTTGCGATATTTTTTTTGTATATTCTATATATATATATATATATTAAAAAATTTGGAATTAGATTGTATTTATTTTTCCATCTCATTTGAATTTAGAATTGTAACTATGATATCCAGCATGCTCATTTGGTTTCATAGTGTTTTATTGAATATTGTTTCTTAATTAAGTTTTGAAGGAAAACCAATTACAATTTAGACATAGGCATACCATATACAACATAATGTTTTTTGTATGTATCAATTTTATTTTATTTTGTGTTGGATCAAAGACATCAATTGCTAGCATGGACATATTTTTTCAGATTTTTTTTTGTAATCTACTATTTTTCCACATGTGCAAAATAGAGAGCTTGATTTTCGATGACAAACCTACATTCACAAGAAATAAAAATATATATTAATGCAATTAAATATATTCAAATTTATACTTTTTTGGAATATTATAATAAGGAATACATAATTAAAAAAATAAATTTAAATGAATTCATTTGATCCCCCAAAAGGTAATCCGAAAGTTGATTTTTATCAACATTTTGGTAGGTGTAAAGGAGACTCTATTATAGGTATGGTCTAAAAATAGCGGGGTTCTATCTAAGGGGGTTTGATATAAGGTGGTTTGATCATACCATATTTAATTTAAATCCTCTAAATGGAACTTTTCAAGGCTTCAATCATTATATTTTCTAAAAATATATGATTTCAACAAAAAATAGGGTGTCCCAAAAAATGTAAAACACTATTGTGGGATCACCCATATAGATTTGCTATTTTTATAGAAGCCACTTGAGATTAAAAATTTTGATTTGTTTGAGGTGGATTTATTTATATAAAGCCTTTTTTTCTTGAAAGGTTGGAAATTGTTATGAGGAACGAATTCAAAATTTTCAGGACGATTGGAGGAAGTTTTCGCTTCATGATGACTAAACATATTTTGATAGTCATAGAGAATCATGCACAAGTGAGTGAAAGAAGGGAATCCCATCATCCCAAGCTTATCTTAAATATTGGTATGAAATTTTTCAATGAACATTCTTTGAAGATGAGCATCATGAATCTTAATGTTGATTTGTGAGTAAAACAATTGGTATCATGCTATGAACTTAGTGACCTTTTCATCCTTTTTCTATTTTCATTGCATTAAATAAGGTAAGGCCATATTAGGACCAATGTGCACTTAGAAATGGTTGAGGAATGAATCAACAAGTTAATTGAATGAACTAATTGAATTATTTGACAGGGAATAGAAACATTCCAAGTCTGTGACTTTCAATGATTTAGGAAAAAGGCTTAGCCAAGAGCTTGTTTTCAAAAATGAAGTCACTACATAAGGCGATGTATGTTGAGACATGGTTGCTAGGATCTCCTTTACCGCCATATTTCTCAAATCTAGGAATCTCTATGCCTTGTGGTATTTTTTCTTTCAATAGCTCCAATGGAAATGGGTTGTGTTTGAAATATTGTGAAGGTAGGCCATTTTGATTTTGGTTTAATGTGGAAATTTATTGTTGGAGGGATGACACATTTTGCAAAAGTTGGTTGAGGATGGAATCATTGGTTGTGTTTTCATATGGAGATAAATAAGGTGGAGGTGTATATGTGTTGGGAGGACAAGTGAGTTGCAAGTTTGTGAGAGGTGATGGGTTAGGATATATGATGTTTGATTTTACAAAGCTAAAAGGATTCCCAGTGGACATACCCAGATTTGGGTTGATGTTGCTAGTTGGTTATCTTGTTGTAGTAATAGTTGAATGTTTGTATGTAGGAATAGAGGCCATAGTTGTAGGGAGAGGGATTTTATTTCCACGTTGACTTTGAGTGTATCCCAAAGTTTGAGTACAACTAGCCATTGTAGGGACATTATCACCAATCGCATGAGCTAAGATTCACATAATTTCTATTCCTAGCTCATTATCAAGCATTATCCTCATGTTATCTATGATAGGAACCATTGATCATCAAAGCTTGCACCTCTCTAATAGCCTAATGGGAAATTTAGTGAGTGGCAGAACTAATTTGTGCCTCATTGAATACCTCTGAGGTTTTTATAGAAAGTTGACTCTTCTTTGTTTTGGGAGAAAAGGTAGAAGGAAATGAAAATAAAAGGTGAAAATGGTGATGTGCCAAATGTTTTATAACATTTCAAACCTCAACTTATTTCCTATGAATGATATAATAGACACAAAATTCCACAAACCCTTCATTGTTGGGAAGAGAACGAGCAGCAAAGGCTATGTAAAAGTACAGTGTAGTATTTCATATCTCCCCACGAGAAGCACTCATTAAGGTCTGATCAAACATAAGAAAACTCCAAAAGTTAATAGAAATATCCAGAAATTGTAGAAACCCTTCCTCCTTTTATAACACTATATGAAAATTTAACAACCTTTAAAGAAAATGAAAAAGTTCAACAGACATAATCCAATTTCTAAAAGCTATCATTCAATCATAGAAGCTTACAACATAAAAATTAGATACCTGAACTATCAAAGTAAGCTTAACACAATGTTTTAATATGAAGCAAAAACATAAAGAAGAAACTTGACAAAGGCCATAACATGCACAGTTTCAAATATTTCTTCTAAATAGATCAAAGTTTAATATCAAATGAACTAAAAAAAAGGGTGGATGCCAATTCAATGATAGTTTGAGTTAAAAAATATAACATGCCAGAGAATACCAATGTCTTGTAAAACTTTCAACTTTTTAAAATATCTCTAAAAATTAGAAAAAAAATTCTTTGCATATGTTGTTGATCTTTATTTATAGTTGGAAAAAGAGAACACTACCACCAACATTCTAGAAGCAGAAACTATCAAATTCTTTCACATGATAGCCCACGATTCGATCTTAGATCTTTATTAAATCGTAGCAATCTTTGCTCATTAAGTCCCAAATGCTTTATTAATGACTTAGATATTTAGCAAAGATTGCTATTTGAAAACAATCAGATCAAACATAACCTGGAAAAAATCTCATCGATCAATCATAAGATTGATGGCGTCAACTCAAAGGTTCCACCCTGAAGACAAGACATCCACCACTTTTCAAGAAACTCCGCTCGAAGAGACCCTTCCGCAAAAATAACAACTTCTTGGATGAATAGATGATGTGTCAAGGGGGTGGGTAATCTCAAAACTAAATGAATAGATTTGAGAAAAACCCCACCAATATGGCACATGTCTTAGCTCGTGCCCAAAGAGAAAAATGATATTTAAAAGCCACGTAGTCACCACATGGCATATTGCATGCTTTTTGGATTAGTCTACTTTTCATTAAGCATGGAATATTTCTGAAGCTAAAAAAGGTAAAAGCCAAAAACCCAAAAGATTTAAAAAGAAAAAAATTCTTTATAGTTATGGTGACTCATAAGGGGCCTTCACTTGCAGAGGCACAAACCTAGAGCTCTGAAAACTCTTAGAGTTTGAGGAAGGTGGAGTGTTGTAATTCCCAATCCAAACCAGTAGACTAGATGAGGGTATGTGCAGGATCATGATGGGCCAAAAAGTGGCAATATGATGGGTATGTGGTTGATGACTTTTTTTTTACCCAAAATTGATGAAATGAAAATGGTTTTTGAAGGAGATTCTCAGCTTTCCACCAATATAAATTATGCCTTACTTTGAATTTAATAAGTAATTATTATTCATTTTCTATTTGAATTATGACTAAAGTCCTGATTGATAGGATGATTGAAAAACATCAATATATTTCAAATGACATCACACTTTTTGAATCCAAAATATGCTTCATATACTATAGGATTAAAAAAAGAAAAAAATAATTTCATAAAGTTTTGACGAAGTTAAGGTGGTTAGACATACGAGTTTTTATATTTTTAAAAAGTTGTAATAAAAAATTCATAATTAATTATTTACATGGAAAAAATTTATAAAAAAATATGCATCACATCTGGACATGAGTCCTCTACTTATATCTAAAATATTATAATTTATTTTTTATCATTTTGTTGTGGTTAGGGTGCTTAGACAGACACATACTTCTTATTTTTCCCTGAAATTTAAGTACTACTACATTGAAATTTCAAATTTTCACCAAATAGATTTTCTTTTTTTTAAACAAACCTAGTAGTTTAGAAACTACATTCAATTTTCTATAGATTCTATTCTTACATATTTTTGAAGTAATATAGATAACTTATTCAAATTTTTACGTCAAGTTGCCTAACTCTAATTTTTCTGAATTTTTTGCCTTTGAAGGGCCTATTTTTTCCATGATGATCCTGCACATACCCATGAGAGTGCAAAGTATCTCATATGCTTGATCCAACCTTGAAAATTATTTAAAAGAAACAGGTCCCCATCTTGATGAAATAGCCCCAAGGTGGTAATAGAGTTGAGAAAGAGGAAGAATTTCCTTCTCAATTTCGTTAATAGTGGGTGACAGGTTTATACCTAGGAGTTCTATAGAAGTCCGAACCTTATGTATGATTGCATCTGTGATCTATTCAACTGATAGCACCTCTCCATCTGGTTAGAAAAGGGAAGGAAAACCGATGTGAAGCAGAACATTGAAATCCTTTTTAATTTCATTGACCCTTTTATTCAACACTACCTAGCGTTCGTTGGTTTTTGTCACGACCTTGTAGTAATTGATGAATTCACTTGCCTTTGTTTAGGCGACCCTCCAATCCAAATTTTTTGCACCTCTTAGAGCTTCTTCAGTGGCCTTTCATAACCTATAAATCAGCTTTTTTGACTACACAACCTGGGGAGCATAAATCTACAGAATTTGATCAGCCACCGGGCTAACCTTCTTGTTTAATTCTCGAGCATGCCTTAGAAACTACATGATTGGTTTGAGAATGAAAACTACAACTATTATCCTTTCCCAATGTATAGATATCAATCTTTTCAATATTGGGAGGGTCCCAGATCCTTGCATAGTAGCTAATTCCTAATGGAACTAAGCTTCTCTTGCCTTTATACTCTCCTCTATCTGATTCTTCTCTTGGAGGGTGTTTGTTAGTTCAGAGCTCAACCTTTTGACCTCTTGATTGCGAGCCTGCAAAGTAGAATTGAACTCTTTCTTTTCACTCTCTATTTTTTCCTAGGATTTTTGTAGATTGATGGAAGCTTGAGATCGGACACTGTCCAACTCCTTCTGCATTTTTTCTTGAAAATGTTGGTACTCTATATTTGTTTGGTGCCCAGTAGCAAGCTCAAACTTTAAATTTTCAATCTCAGCATAATGCTAGATTTGTTCACTTTCAACCTTCTCAAGCACTTAGTTGCTTCTCCTTCCTAATCCTATATTTTTCTTATGCGGGCCATCTTGACATCTTTTCCCTTGATTTGGCCTTGTATCCTACTCATAATTTCCTTAACATTTACTAGCTCAACATCACGCTTCTTCAATTTATTTTCTAGCTTCTCATAATTAGTATAGACCACTTTTTGGGTGGCCTTAGCCAGAACCACCTTATTGCATAGATGAGTTTCATTTAAGTCCATACCCATAGACCTGATGTCATAATCCTTTATTTTCATTTATCCCTTTGGCTTGGATACTAGCGGCTTCATGGTAGCAATCAAGAGGGAGTTTTTCTCCTCATTGAAACAAGCCTCAATCTTCTTAGTAGTTGGATGTGCCACATTTGTAATTTGTGACTTTTTCATTCTAGTCTATCGAGCTTTCTTTGTTGCATCAAAATGACCTTGAATAATTTTTTGGGTGTCGATGCTCTATGTAACAATGGAAGAACCTAGAGGGAGAATGAATAGGGTGATGGAAGGAGAAACCTTAGCTATATGGGATTGCAAAGAGGCGAAGGGGAGTGTTAAAATTGAAAATGATGGGATACCATAGGTTGATTGTAGAGTAGGGAAACTCATGGGAGTGAAAGGGGAAGTGGGTGGAAAAAGTGACATTCGCCCAGAAGTAGATGGATTTGATGAAATTGGCAATGTGGATGATACAACTTTTTCAACAGGAGCCCTTGACAAGGTGATTAAAGAATCAATTGCAACTGATGTAGATGATTCTCGCTCGATGCATGAGGTTTCATCATGGGGATCATTATTGAATATGGTGGGTGGTTTTTTTATAACAAAGAGATTGGAATCCATCGATGGAGGACTCTTTCCAGTAGAACGGGGTAGAGGAAAAATGGTGCAGGGGCACCATTGCAAGTTTTGTAAATAAGGTCTTAAGTTTTGTATTAGGTTAATTTTTGGTGTGATTGATTCATTTTTGGTTTAATAATGTCATAATATACCATTTTTGATGAACTTAGAGTCATTTGGGGTTATTATTGCAAATATTGCAAAAGTTGCAAAAATGCAAGAAAAGTGCAAAATGGGAGTTCCTAAAGAGTCAAGGTCCTATAAAAGTTTTTTGGGTGGTTAGAAATGGTTGGAAAATATTTTAAAAGGTATCAAAAGACCTTGTGCATCATTTTAAATGTGGTTGTTGAAGTTTGAGACAAAAAGCAATAAAACACCTTCATTTTTCCTAGAGTTTCTAAACGTTTTTCTCTATTTCTTTGCATGGTATGGGCCTGTACAACTTGATATTGGCCTGATAAAAATTGGAGATGAAATCCATCAGAGTCTATTTCATTTTCCTCAAGTCTCATCAATTTTTAGTAAGTTTTGAATAAGTTACGCGCATTTTACTGTAAGCATGTCTGAACCATGAGTAGGGTTAACAATGGCTAAGAAAAATGCATAACTTTAATGTTTACCAGTGAAAATTCATAAAACTCAGTTTCAAGGTCTATACAGACGTACTCTTTGTGTTCCCCAAGTTGCAGGAATTAGGAATAAGGTTTTTGAACCTTTCTGTTGCTTCCCAAGTTGAGTTTTATTCATTCTCCAAGCAAGAATGATGACTAGAAGTTAGGGTATGATGAAAATGCATTGAAAACTAATGGGAGTTGATTTAGTAAGCATGTGAAAAAATAATATGATGTGTCTATGGTATTTTTTAAATGGGTTGAGGTCTGAAATAAAGAGATTAAATAAACCCCTGTGTGAACAAGCTTAAAGAGGACTAGGAAGGACTAAGAAATGGTGGGGCATCAAATTTGTGACAAGAGGTGGAGGTGAAATCTACATGAATGGTCATAATGTGATTTGAAAAGACCTATAGAGTAGATTTTGTGAGTTTGGTGGTTGAATAGATCATAGGTGATTTGGAAAAAAGGGTTAATCTGCCCTTAGGATAGCGAAACAATAATTTTTTGGAGATGAAGTTCCAAAAGAAGTCTATGCACAAACTAGGTATGTTAAAGAAGGCCATAATGGGTATTTGGAAAGCTAATCCTTTTGTGGGTTTGATGAGTACTTAGGAAGATATGTTTGTATTTCTATGTTTGCAATGTTACAAGAAAGACTTGAAGGTATGATGAAACAAGTTCAAGTTGAGGTTTCAAGAATTGAAAGATTGTTTGAAATTGCTTGAATTGTGACTCTGGAACAAATCCCACTTTTCTTTTCATCAATTCAACCAAAAATTCAGAGGAAAAGAGGGGGAGAAAAACTTACCTGGGCTGTCAAAGTCGAATATCCTAGTAGAGAAGACTCCACTTCTCCCCTGGTAGATGCATTGAGCCCTCCTAAGTCCTCAACTCATCTCCTCTTTGTATGAGCGAAACTAATAGATTTTGATCCTCCTGGAAATGGATGTGGATGAAACCTGGCCTTCGATACCCATGGCAGATCGATTTGGGGACTTTCAGGTCCTCTTTCCTTTTACTAGGGAACTGACAAAGGGTACAACTTGTGTGTCCTTCTGTTTCAACCCCTTTTCTTTGTCGGGCTTCTGAGGCTAAGAAGTGTAGAGTGGAAGCTTTTCTTGTTTAATCTCCTGATTGGTCGCATGATTATTATCCTTAGTGTCAACCTCTTTATCATAAATTTCATCAAACTTTTCATCATGTGGCTAGAGCTCTCCCTACATGGCGTTGAGGCCCCTCATTTCTCATTAGAACCTCCAGAAGTCTGCCTTCTTTCTCTCTGACCATCCTAGTCACTTTAACTATGTATTTAGGGACTCGCCTATCAGAAGGCTCAGTTGATATTTTGTCATCTTGACTTAAAATTCAAGCCATGGTGGCCGATTGAATGGTATGTGGACCAAGTTGATGTATAGTTCTGGCCTTTCTTCAGTTGGGTTCCCTCTTGATTCAAAATAATCCTGACTTTTGTGCCTCAAACTCAGGAGGTGCTTTATCAGATTGTAATCCCATGTGTCACAAATGAGAAGCATGCCCAGGTATGCCAATTTTTTTGTAAGAGCATCCTACACCTTTCTTTTCATCAATGTTACTTGGATGTTGGCAACGATGAGAGAAGTTAGGTAAAGCCCTATCTTGTGCCTTCTGGTGTCATAGACGTTGTCGATGATAGTTATCTGATGACATGACCCCAAAGAAAAAACCCTATCTATTACAAATTTGAGGAGCCTGAAAGGCTCCTTGATGAAACCCAAAAATATGATGAATGTGAATTCATCTCCTAGAAATAATCCACTGGGATTTGCAAGGTTATTGTCCATTGCAATACCTTAGGAGAGAAATGTCCTAAAGGTCGTGGGGACAATTATAGATGCACTGGCCTCATAAAACGATCTAGAAACCAATAATAATCCCATGTATTTGAAAGCACATGATTCCAGACAAAAATTGGTTGGTATGACCCTAAACCATTGATTTTTGGGGATTGGAGGCTCTCTTGCACTTCTAGGGTTTTGCACCTAAAAGGAGAGAGGAATCCCAAAAACCTTGATGGCTCACTCAAGAATATTCCCTTGAGATTCCAATGCAAATGATGATTGAAATCTGTCAAAGGGGAATGTCCTAGATGCTAAGAATTGATAAAAGGGGTTCACCACTAATGCAAAACAAAGAAAATGCAAGATGTTTGAAAACACATTGTCATATGAGAAATGACCTAAAAAAGAAAGTAAACTATAATAGAAATTGATGAAACTGAATGTGTGCACTTGGGTATGTGCAGAATCATCATGGAAAAAATAGGCCCTTAAGTGGCAAAAAAATCAGAAAAATCAGAGTTAGGCAACTTGACATAAAAATTTGAATAATTTATCTATATTATTTCAAAAATATGTAAGAATACAATCTGTAACAAATTGAATGTAGTTTCTAAACTACTAGGTTTTTTTTTTCTTTTTTTTTTAAAATCTATTTGGTGAAAATTTGAAATTTTAATGCAGTGGTACTTAAATTTCAGGGAAAAAATACGTGAGTTGTCCGTCTAACCACCCTAACCACAATAAAATGATAATATTTTTTTATAAGATTTTAGATATAAGTAGAGGATTCATGCCTCGATGTGATTCATATTTTTTGTAATTTTTTCCAAGTAAATAATTAATTATGAATTTTTATTACAATTTTTTAAAATATAAAAACTCGGATGTCCGACACCTTAAATTGGGTCAAAACTTCATGAAATTCATTTTTTCTTTTTTAATCCTATAGTATGCAAAGCATAGAATGTGACGCATGGTTGGGATTCAAAAAATGTGATATTGTTTGAAAGTTATAGATGTTTTTCAATCAGCCTATCAATCAGGACTTTAGTCGTAATTTGAATAGAAAATGAACAATAATTAATTATTAAATTCAAAGTAAAGCATAATTTATATTGGTGGAAAGCTGAGAATCTCCTTTAAAAACCTTTTTTGTTTCATCATTTTTTGGTAAAAAAATAGTTGTCGGCCACATACCCATCATATTGCCACTTTTTGGCCCATCATGATCCTGCACATACCCACTTGTAAATATGTTGAAGACTTGAATGAGGACTAGAAATGCTACTAATTCTAAAATTTTGATCTATTGGGACACTTACGCCATTTTGGGCGACTTAGTCTTAGATCTAGAAAACTATTCTAGAGCCCATTTAAGCCAAATGGATATTTGAATCTAGAGAAATTTTTGACAAACATGTATAATGGGACTAAGTCACCATTGATGGCGACTTAGTCCATTTTGGCTTTTCTAAAAATATGAAAGTGGATTCAGAAGCTCTTGGTTTTTTCTTTTTGTTCCTCTTGGTGTCTGGTTCTAAAACCCTAATTTTTTAGGCTATATGTGACTTTTTGTGTAGATTTTGACCTTGCCAATAAGGAGATATCTTCAACAACTTTGCAACCTATTCTTCAATAATTTTCAAGCCTTCAAATTTGCAAACACACAAAGAAAGAAAGAGAAATGTTGAATGTTAGGGAATAGGGGTTTTCCTTGGTCAAACCTCATTTAGGTAATTAAACCAAAATGATGAAATGAGATAATAAAGCATGAAACATGAAACAATGCAATTAGAGACTTGCATTAATGAAGGGTCTTGGATTGTTGCAACAATTGATGGAGAGCCTTGCTCTTGAATGCCTCAGAATTGATGATTTGACTTGACATCATGTAGGCTTGATAATTCTTGGATAATGGATGGATGAAAGGTATCATTTTATAGAGGAGGGTTAAGTGAATGGCTAGAATAATTATCACAATCAACGGCCAAGATTAAATTAGAAAATAATTTAATCAAGGGTAGAGGTTAATTGAGAGAAGAAAGACATGGATAGATAAAGACTTGAGGTGGAAGATAATATTGGCATAGAAAAATAGGTTGTTGGAGAAAATCAAATAATAAAATTATTTAATTTTGGTGGCCAACATAGGAGAAATAAATAAAA
The DNA here is from genome assembly GCA_007258455.2 of Sequoia sempervirens. Classification (NCBI taxonomy): domain Eukaryota; kingdom Viridiplantae; phylum Streptophyta; class Pinopsida; order Cupressales; family Cupressaceae; genus Sequoia; species Sequoia sempervirens. Next base: position 80,792,673 of record VDFB02379711.1, on the reverse strand, counting down.
TATTGATTTTATTTATTCAAAAAGAAAGGTGAGAACAAATAATTAGATAATTAAATAATTAAAAATAATTATTTAGTTATAGAGGAAAGGTGGAGTGTTAAACATTAAATAATTAAAAATAATTATTTAATTAAGGAGATAAAGAAAGGATAAATAATTAAATAAATATAACATTTATTTAATTATAGAGAGAAAAGGCTAATGAATAATTAAATAATTGAAATAATTATTTAATTATACAAGAGGGAAAATATAACTTTTGAATTAAAATAATATTTGATTCAAAAGTGGGTAAAAAGGACCATTTAAGGCATAAAGAAGCATAATTTGAATAAGGCATGCCAAAAAAGTGTGAAAATGTAAAGGGATAAATTTTACTATGCTACATTTAGCCCCCACTTTGGTGAGAGAATGAACTTGCTTCAAACTCACACTAAAGTAGACATTCAAGAGGGGTCCAATTGTACCAATGTGGATGACAAAGGATGACAAAGATCAAAGGAGGTTGCACAAGCCCCTAGGATCCAAGATACTAAGTCGAGCTGACATAAGCAGAAAAGGACATGCATAAGGTGTATAACATGCAACATAACAAGATACACAAACATGCAATGGAAATAACTAAAATAAATGAAAATGAGAAGAGATAGAAATAAGAATGAGGTCGATCAAGCTTTGACCATTTGTCCAACACGATGTGGATCATATCTAGGCTATTTTTTCCAAAAAGGCATACTCACTTTGAGGCGAAGGAACTTTTGGCTATCCACCAGGTGAGAAGTCCTAAAAAGGTGAGAAACATACACTCATGGATGGTATGCACTCATAGACATGCAGGTGGCTATGGGGAAATTCATGCCTTGGAATGGGCTTCCCACTCAACTAGACCAACGTTATATCTCCTAATAATTTTAATAAGGCACCACAATGAAAATCCTTTTGAATGTCATGTAAAAATTTTGTTAAATGAGAATTTTCTTTGATCATGTAAGGTGTTCTTCTTAGGGACAATTGGTCCTAATGTCTCCAAGAGAGGACAAGTTGAGGTGTCAAATTGTTGCCCATGGGATACCTCATTTGCATCATGCCATGTCAGTAGATGGTACACTCTTGGATGACATCAAACCAAATGACACTACCATGAAGAGGACACATCACAAGAAAAGAGAAACATCACACCATGGATTTTTTTCCAAAATATGTCATCTATGTATGCCCTCACTTTAAAGTGGTTGCTACACCATCACTATGGGCAATTGCTTTAAAGTAGCCAATGAAAGAAGATGATCTTATTAATGGGTCTAAGAAAATTGCTTTAAGAATGCATAACGATTACAGTTTACAACTCCAAATTACTAAAATGAAATTAACACACCACATAATCAAATTAATGGAATTAACATAAGTGACAAAATTCAGAATGAGAGACAAGAAATAGAGAATGCAAATAGCTTGATAACAGAGTTTTTCATAAGAACGACTACATCTTCGGGCCCCTCTCCAAAGAGTAGACCGATCCAATTAAAATATCCAAAAAATTGGAATTACAAAGCTTTCTCCTTCAAGTAGAACAAAATTTCAACATTCTCCCGATGTATAGGATCAACAACTCATCTCCCCAAAATTATCTTTAGTCATCACCACCTTAATGTCCCCTTAAGCCTCTAAACCCCCCCTTTTTATACAAAAAAATTACTCAGTTTGGTTTTAAACCAAATGATTTTCAAATATTCCCAATATCCCCTTTACATAAAAAAAATACTTGAAAATCCCCCCAATTTAAAAATAAAAATCATATTTAATCTTCTACATATTATTTGAGCCCTCCAATTTTTATATTTCTGGCTTTGTTTTCGCAGGTTATACCTAATCCTTAAAAAAGGATTATTGTTTTTTAAAATTTGGAGGGATAATTTAAAATTAGGGGTAATCAGGTTCTACCATTCAACAAAACTTACCAACCTACCCATATGTTTCAAATGCGCATGGTGGTCTGTTGGTGAAGGTCTTTTACACGGTAGGGAGGTCAAGAGGTCGACTCCCTGGCCATTCATTTTTAAAACCAATTCCAAATTATAAAATAACAAAACCAACCGTTAGAAAATATATTATTGAGAAAGGTCTGCAACCAAATGGTGGATGCACGTGCTATTTGTTGGGAGGTTCGGTGTTCAAACTGCCTCCCCACTCTTTTCATAAATGGGTGAATAGACTGCTGACGAGGGCGCCACATGTCATACCCATAGGGTGTCACGTGGCACAATATGATTCATCCACACTAACTGCCACTGATTGATGACTCATCAGCCACTTTGGTTGTGTGGCCACCATACGGAAGCCACGTGTCTGCCGCAGGAGGTGCCACGTCATTGCCACATAGTATGTATGGTATGCCACGTTACTTGTATGATTGACTGTATGGATAGACACATGTCAGCCCGAGATTGGTCCACTTCTCCATCTGTATCATAGGGACTGCCATGTTAGCATGCTGACGTCAGCATCTATACAGTCAAAGGTCAACCTTCTCAGTGAACTTTGACTAGCTGTAACTGGTGCAAATAGAGTCTGATTCGTGTGAAACAAACATCATCGGAAAGATCTCGACGAGCTCTTCATGATGATGCCAACTTTGACCACTTTTGGAAATCTCAAATTTTGACCCTTTTTTTCTCTGACCTAGGCATATCTTGGGTTCAGTAGCTCCATTTGACTTTGTTTGACTTGCGTTGGAGTCAAAATTTTGGCCTCTTTTTAATGATGTTGATTCTGGAGAGAATTGAGAAACTTCAATTTTTGGTGAAGATCCTCTGGATCAGTCGTCCCCATTGGAGAGCTTTTGGACCTCTGAAAGCTGGGTACTTAGAAAGTAAGTGAGGGTAAAGTTCCCTCACTCTACCAATCTCCATCCATTTTGCCTCACTTGGATTCATCCCCTTCAGTCCCACTCTAAGGTGTTCAAATACTCCTCTTCATGAAGTCCTAGTTTTCCTATCTAGGATGACATCCTTTGGCAACTCGGACATGTACTCCGGTGAAAGATCATCAACTGATGGAACCTGAATGTCTTTCTTCATCCAGTATCATTGGAGGCTCATACAATTTCAGATTCTCAACATTGGAAACTAAATAGATATGCATGTATGGAGGAAGATTAAGCAAGAAGGCATTGGTTCCGATCTTTTCCAAGATCTCAAAAGGACCATACCAAATCTGCTTGAGCTTCCTTCCTTAACCTTGCATTCTTTCCCTGCTAATATGTAATCAAACTTTGTCTCCAACTTAAAAAATGGTGATCACTGCAATGCTTATCATGTCAAGCCTTGTATTTGGCTTGACTCTTCTCCAACTATGCTTCCACTGAATCATGAATTGCTTGGACTTTCTGGATGAACTTCAAAGCCTTCTCTTAATCATGGCATCCATCTTCAACATCATCTTTCCCAAAAGAATAATCCATCAGTGTTTTGGGCACATAACCGTTCAACAAGTCTCAAAAGGAGACCTCTTTGTAGAAGATTGTGTTGCATGGTTATAAGCATGCTACACATAATGAAGACTCTCATCCCACATCTTAGGATGTTTGCTGTAGTAACCTCTGAGTAGATGCACAACTAACCTGTTTACTACCTCTATCTGTCTGTCAGTTTGTGGATGGAAGGTTGTACTCTTCTTTAGTATGGTGTCCATGAGTCCCCACAAAGTTGACCAAAGTTCCCCTAGGAATCAAGAATCTCCATATGATACAATAGAAGTAGGTAACCCAAAGTGAACCCATACAAATTGGAAGTACATTTGAGCTGTCAGTTCAACACTGACCTATTTTTTACAAGGCATTAAAATACACATTTTGCTAAACCAATCAAATAATAGATACAGATAATCATGTCCCTTCCTAGACATAGGTAACCCCCCGAAAAAATCCATTAAAATACTTTCCCATAGACAGGAAGGTACAGGAAGTGGTGTTTACAACCCCAATTTCCTATTGCTAGGTTTACTTGTTGCACACATTACACAACCTCTAATATACTTAGTTACAGTTTCTTGTATATGAGGCCAATAGCAATACTTCTACAATTGAGTCATTGTCTTGCTTACCTCAAAATGTCCTGCAATCAATGAGGTGTGTGCTTCTTTGATTACATATGCTTGTTCATCTTTTGGAATGCATAACTTTCCCAAGTGATAAAACACTTTATCCTGCACATAGTAATCTTTCTCTTCTACATGTTTTACTGCAATTAGAACTAGATAGATTTCCTTAAAGTCTTCATCATTAGCATATTGTTCTTGAAAAAATTTCATGTATAATGGAACTACCTTTAAGGATGATCAAAGCATTCACATCAGGAGGCCTAGATAACATATTTGCTACTTTGTTATGGGAACCTTTTTTGTACTTAATTACCAAATGAAACTGTTGAAGAAAACCCATCCACCTAAAGTGCCTCCTTTGTTGTAGTTTGGATTGTGAATGAAAATATTGAAGTGGTTGGTGATCAATGTGGATTACAGTTTCTTTCCCCATTAAGTAGTGTTTCCATTTTCTAACACCCTGAACTAATGCGTAAAGTTCCTTATCATAAGTAGGATAGTTAATTACTGCACCTAAAAAGGTTTTAGAGTGACAGCATATTGGTTTACCTCCTTGCATTAGCACTAATCCCATGGAAAATCCACTTGCATCTATCTTGATCTCAAATGGTTGGTGTAAATCTGCTAAAGCCAGAATGGGTGTTGTGCTCAACTTTTCCTTCAAAGTGTTGAAGGCCTTCTACTGTGGACCTGCCCATTGAAAATTTGTCTTCGTACTAGTCAATGCATGTAATGGTGATGCAATGTAGGAGAAGTTTGCAATGAACTTCCTCCAGTACTAGACTGCACCTAAGAAACTTTTGACTTCAGTGACTATACTTGGCTTAGGCCATTTTACAATAGCTTTGACCTTTTCAGGGTCTACTTTGAATTGACCACCACCTACGACATAGCCTAAGTACACTAGGGATGTCTTTACAAATTCACATTTAGATATATTTACATAATTCTTTTCTTTTCTCAATACATCAAAAACTTTCTTTACATGGATTACATGATCTTCCCAAGTTTGACTAAATAAAAGAATATCATCTAGATAGACTATGGAAAAATCATCAATAAAAAGATGAAAGACATCATTCATGACTCTCATAAATGTAGCTGGTTCATTGCAAAGCTTGAATGTATTGACCAACCACTCGTAAAGTCCATGTTTTGTCTTAAATGTAGTTTTACAAATGTCATCTTCAACAATTCTTATCTAATGATATCCACTATGCAAGTCTAACTTAGCGAAATAAACTTCATATTTTAACTGATCAAGTAAATCATCAATTTAGGGAAGAGGATACATGTTCTTTACCATTGCCTTATTTAGGGCTCGATAGTCGATGCACATTCTCCAAGATCCATCCTTCTTTGGAACCAACACAATTGGAGAACCACAATGAGATGTACTAGGATGGATGACTCCTTTTTCCACCAACTCCTGAACTTTATTTTCAATTTCCTCATTCTGTAAAATTGATAAATGGTGCATGTTGATGTTTGGAAGAGGCACATCCTGCTGCAACTGGATTTCATGTTGTATCTCTCTCTTAGGTGGAAACCCCTTTGGCTCCTGAAATAAGTCATCATAAGCATAAACTATTTTAACAATCTTAGTTTAACGCTTAGGATCACACCCTTTAACTGTTTTAACTTTTTCATCCTCTTTGGGTTTTACAAGCATTAACACAAATTTCTTACTAGAATTGACCAACCTCTTCATCTAACTAGCTTTAACTAGTGCAAGATTAGTCTTAACTTTGTATGCATGTACAATGTATTCTATCCCATCCTTAAAGAGATGATACTTATTCCCCCCTATAAAAGATTTATTTTCTATCATACAGATAAGGACTCCCTAACACAAGCCCACAAATATCTAAAGGAACAACATCTACTTCTACCTCATCAACAAAGTTTGTAGTGATAGAAAATTTCAATTTATACTATTTTTTTACCTGCAATTGAGCATCATTGCAAACCCATCCAAGTGGATATGGCTTTGGATGAGGTGTTACAGTTAGATTAAGTTTCTTTACCACCTCTTCAAATATTAAGTTGACTTGAGAACCCGTATCAAACAATGTATCAATCTTAGTGTGCTTAGTTACAACTTGGATATGAAAGAATTCATTTCGTTGTTTATCAACTTTAGGAGGAGTATATACTTTACTTGTACTTGCATTCACATTATAAAAATTTTCATGAGAAGAGTGAATTATACCTTACTCTTTACCTTGGACCCCAACAACAACAATCTAAGTTTCATCTCCAAAGTCAGATTCAAGATCTTGTTGAATCACTGCAACAGTCTTTTGCTTGCCTTTATTGCCTCCATATCTTTTTGGCCTCAATTTGAGATGAAGCTTCCAACAGTTCAAATCATCATGCCCCCCTTTCTTACAATGGTAGCATGTGGGCTTATCACCCTCCTTAACTATATTTGTCTTCTTCCCTTTTCCTTTATCTTTATCTTTTTCTTTACCCTTAGACTTCCCCTCAAACTTAGATGGTTTCTTTGAGAAATTATCACTAAAAGTGTTCTTACCCCTTGACTCTAAATGAGTAGCTTGGACTGACACTTCATCCAAATTATTAGGACTCAATATTAGAATAGTATTTCTTAGGTAATAATGCAAACCACCTATGTACTTAAGTAGTGTATCCTGAGTATACAATGGAACATTTAAAGCAATAGCCCATTTTTTAAAGTCATGGGTGTAATCTTGGACAGACTAACCCTTTTCTTCCCTAAAGGTTTTCCAATTCATGGTTAATTGTTGCATATAACCTAAAGGATAAAATTTATTTTTAAGGGCAGCAATAAATTCCATCCAAGTCATATTGACCTTACCATGGTGAGCAATTCCCTCCCCAGTCCTACTCTCCAACTAGGTGAGAGTTGTACCTCCCAACTAGAGAGTGGCTAATTGGATCATAGAAGCATCTTCTATTAGGCCTTGAATCCTACAATACACTTCTACCTATTGGATCCAATCATCTAACTTTTTGGCATTATACTCACCATAATACTTAGGCAATTCAAATTTTACATCAAGTTTGATAATAGGCTTATACTTGCTTTTGAAATGATTAACAATAGTAGAAGAGGAAGAAGAAGAAGGGGAAGATGGAGGAGATGGAGTTTCTAGATCATTTCCTCCTTTTTCCTTTCAATCTTCCTTCTTTTCTTGCTTTGACGAATCTCCCTTTTCACATTTCTTATTTTCCACATATAGCTCTTCCACCATAGCCCTCATTTCAAGAAAGGCTCACTGAAAAGACCTATCATAAAGCTCATGCTAAGTACTTTTTCCAGCTTTAGTTTCATCCATCTTTGGAAAATTCCTATGTTTTCCAATCTTAGGATTGTATTCTTCAAGTTCGCCTTCACCTCGATGTTTCCTGGAATGTGTTAGCATCTAATTCTGCAATACTAGTCTAAACAAAGCTCTGACACCAAATTTGATTTGATTAACAGATCTAATATGATTGCTTTAAGAATGCATAAAGATTAAAGTTTCCAACTCCAAATTACTAAAATGAAATTAACACACCACATAATCAAATTAATGGAATTAACGTAAGTGACGAAATTTAGAATGAGAGACAAGAAAGAGAGAATGCAAATAGCTTGATAACGAAGTTCATCATAAGAACAACTATGTCTTCGAGCCCCTCTCCAAAGAGTAGACTGATCTGATTAAAATCTCCAAAAATTCAGAATTATAAAGCTTTCTCCTTAAAGCATGACGAAATTCTAATATTCTCCTGACATATAGGATCAAAAATTCATCTCTCCAAAATTCTCTTTAGTCTTCACCACCTGAATGTCCCCTTAAGCCTCTAAACCCCCCCTTTTTATACAAAAAAATTACTCAATTTGGCTTTCAACCAAATGATTTTCAAATATTCCCAATATCCCCTTTACATAGAAAAAATACTTGAAAATCCCCCCATTTACAAATAAAAATCATATTTAATCTTCTACATATTATTTGAGCCCTCCAATTTTTTATATTTCAGGCTTTATTGTTTTGGCAGGCTATACCTAATCCTTAAAAAAGGATTATTGTTTTTTTCAAATTTGGAGTGAGCATTTAAAATTAGGGGTAATCTAGTTCTATCGTTTAACAAAACTTAACAAGCTCCCCATATGTTTTGAATGCGCATGGTGGTCTATTGGTGAAGGTATTTTTACATGGCAGGGAGGTCAAGAGGTCAACCCCATGACCGTTCATTTATAAAACCAATTCCAAATTATAACATAACAAAACCAATAATTAGCAATTATATTGTTGAGGAAGGTCTGTAGCCAAATGATGGATGCACGTGCTATTTGTTGGGAGGTTTGGTGTTCAAACTACCTCCCCACTCTTGTTGTGAATGGGCGAATAGGTTTTTGATGAGGGTTCCACGTGGTGCAATATGATTCTTCTATGCTGACTACCACAGAAGCCATGTGCCCACCGTAGGAGGTGCCATGTCATTGCCATGTCACTTGTATGGTCAACTATATGGACAGACAAGTGTTAGCTTGAGATCGGTCCACTTCGACATCCATACCATACAAATTGCAACATTAGCATGCTGACATCAGCATCAATATGGTCAAAGGTCAACCTTCTCAACGAACTTTGACTAGCTATAACTGGTGCAAATGAAGTTTGATTCACATGAAATGAACATCATTTGAAACCTCTTGACGAGCTCTTCGTGATGACGCCAACTTTGACCACTTTTGGTGATGTCAAATTTTGACCCTTTTTTTTCTCTGAACTAGGCCCTAGGTTAACCAAGGTTTGACGGGGCATATCCTGGGTTTCGTAGCTCCGTTTGAATTTGTTTGAGTTGCGTTGGAGTCATAATTTTGGCCTTTATGATGATATTGATTCTAGAGAAAATTGAGAAACTTCAATTTTTGCTGAAGATCCTCCAGATCAGAAGACGTGAGAGCCAACTTGGAAAGCACTATGCCAAGTCATATGATTTTGAATTGAGCTACATCATGAGGAAATGTGTCACATGTGAGCCAACTTAAGGCAAGTCATCCACATCTCAAGCTTGTTCTTATATGTTCATGAAAGGTTGACAACTAGCCAAAAGAGACAATGACAAGTGACATACGAGGAAAATGTTACTTAGCTCCTTTCCCCCACTTAGTGCAAGATAAAGGTGAGCCTGGAATGTATGATGATATGTTGCTCCTTGCGATAGTGAGTATGCTAGGATTCTACAACTATTACATGGCAAGGAGCAGAAAATAATGTTATTTATTGTGATAAGTGAACATTTTTTCTGCTTGATACATATTTAATGAGATGTCTATCAGTTTCAAATGTACCAAGGTTAAAGTTGTCTTGGAAGAATCTTTTGTGATAGCATTAAAATTGGATGAAGGTTTTTGTTTTGTGGGACAATAACCAAGATCATTAGGCTTTATAACATCATGTCCTTTTCTAGGTTGCTTTAGAATTTCAAAACATGTTCCCAAAAGTTTTTTCTATGTTATTGGATTTGCTAGTCGTTCAATTTCCTCAAATTTTGTATTGGATGTTGTCTCTACTTGTAAGGTGGTTATATTGGTTTTTTTGTTATGATCATGTATTCCCCCATGGATGTAGAAATGAAATCAAAGGTTTTCGAAGCCTCATCCAATAACTTTGTGACTTCTTCAATTTTGTTTGGTCTTTCTATATCGTTTTGCTTGATATTGATCATAGAACATGGACCCTTTTTTATTTTGAGGAGTAGAAGGTGAATTTTTATAGGCACCTAACATTTGTTTCAAAGCGTCATCATTTTTAAAATACTCCCAGGATGGTGGTAAATCTATATCAAGCAATTCAGGATACTTTAGTGTGAGATTGATTTTTTTTTGTACATGATAGTGTTGATGTTTTCTTGCACCATGATATTATACCTAGTAGGAGAGTTTTTAGGAGAGATGTAAACAAGATGTTGATCACATTCCATTAATATATTTTGTAGAGTAACTTCATCACAAGGAGAGGAGGCATCAAGAGAAGAAAAAGCATCACATTCATGTTGTTTAATGATTGGATACTTTTTCTCAATTATGTATTCTTGGGTGGAGGAAACATTAGGAAAGGGAGAAAGAATATTCTCATGACTTTCAATGAATAGTTCATCTAATCCCAAAATCTCTTATTCACTAGTAGAAGAGACATTAGGAGAAGAAAAATTATGATTATCATGATTATCTTGGATTACATCCTTTTGTCCAATGATGTCTTCCAAAATAAGAGAAGAAAAATAAAGAGAATTTGCATAGGTCTTAAAGGTTTGATCATCTAATGCCAACATATCATCCTCACAAATAATGTGATTGTCATGATTACTCACAAAAACATTCTCACAAATAGGGGAGGAGTTAGAAGATGAATGTAGACTAGGTAGAGGGATGCTAAGAGATGTGTTTATGATCTCATTCTCTTGTGCCATAATATGTTCCAAAGTAGGAGAGGTTATAGAAGAAGAGCTTTCAAAATTTTCATGATTCTCAATGGGTGTATTTTCTAGCTCCAGAATACCTTCGTCACACGTAGGAGAGTTATCGAGAGAAGAGTAACTATGATTATCATTATTGTCTATGCTTTCATATTCTTTTATCACTTCATTCCCACAAATAAAAGAGATATTAGAGGGTGTGGAATTATGGAGTGTGTCAAAAATTTTATTCTATTGCACTAAGAAACTCTCATATCTAGGAAAGTTATTGGAAGGATAACTATCATACTTGTTAATAAGCTCATAGAAAATTAAATTCATGATTTTTTCTCGAAGATTCTTGTGATCTTCACCAATAGGAGAGATGTTAGGAGAGGGGGAAATTTCATTGTTTCCCATAATGTCATCCTCTTTCTCCAAGGTCTCATTTGCTTGTGCCATAATGTCCACCATAGTAGGAGATATTTTAGGAAAGTGACAAAAAATAAGTTCATCACATTTCATGGTTGGATTTGATAAAGTAGATTCATTTCTCATAGGAGAGGCATCAAGAGAAAGATAACTACGAATTTCATGGTTACCAAAGATTGGATTTTTTTGTTCAAATAGGTCTTTGCAAATGGTAGAGACAGTAGGAAAGGGAGGAATAAGATTATCATGAGTCTCAATAGGGATATATTCTAATACTAAACTATCCTCTTCATATCTAGAGAAGATATTAGGATAAGAATAGTTTTGATTGTCATGATTATCTACAATTACATCCCCATGTCCTATAATTTCTTATTGATTGGGAGAGGTAGGATTTTCATAGCTCTCAATAATATCCTCCACACAAATGTGTTTTTCATGATCATTCATGATTGAATCCTTATGCACTAAAGCATTTTCACAAGTAGGGAAGTTGTTGGGAGATGAATGGAGACTAGGGAAAGTAGTGGCCATGATTTCAGCTTTGTGTGTCATAGTGTATTTTCAAGGGGGGGGAGAAGGAAGAAAAGCAAGAATTTCATGATCATCAATTATTGTGTCTTCTTTCACCAAGATACCTTCATCACCAATGGGAGAGATATTGAGAGAAGAAAAATTAGGATTATAATGATTATCGATGCTTGCATCCTTTTGTGTCAAACCTTTAGTGGATGATCTTAGTAAGAGGGAGTCCTTAAGGACTTCATCTAACATGTCTAAATAATCACTACTAAAGGTCTTGGATGATATAGTTTTTCTAAGTGTAAACTTTTTTTGAATTGTTTATTGTTATGCTTATAGTTTTCATTTTCCAATGAATCTGATCTAAATGAACTAGGAACTAATGCTGAAAATGAAAATTGCAAAAATCTAATTCTATCCATAATTTCCATGAATGTAAACAATGCTTATTTCTAGTAATTTAGGGCTAGGGACAAAAATTTCAATGTGAAAGTGTGGTTAAATACACTCTAAAACATTAAAATGAGGTCCACATAGCCTAGAAAGGCACAAGATCCAATGTAAACATGTAAAAAAATTATGTAACACTAGACTAAAACCAATTTTAAATTACAAGCTTTCTGTATTAATGGGAGAATACAATTAAATACATTTTACAATATTGAATTAAGGGAAAAATAGGTCCATTAGACTTAAATGCTTAATAAAAGTCTAGAAAAGTGTGAAATTCATTTACAACACCTTTACAAGAGATCAATAAATGCATTTTATTTAGTTTGAAAAGGCCCAGGACCTAATGTCAATTTGTTAACCACATTACAACACTAAACTAAGGAAAAACTAAGCCAAAATCCACAATAATGACCCAAATGAGTGTGAAAATGTCCAAAGATCCATTATTCTATGCTACATTAAGCCCCCAATTTAGTGAGAGGATGAACTTGCTTCAAACTTACACTAAAGTAGGCATTCAAGAGGGGTCCAAGTGTATTGATGAAAATGGTCTAGGATAATAGAGATCAAGGAGGCGGTCAAGGCCCCAAGATCCAAGATCCTACGTTAAATCGACATGAGCACAAAAGGACACACACAAGGTGTATATTATGCAAAAAAATAACATGCATGATCATACAATGGAAATGACTAAAAGAAAAAGTGAAATAAGAGATTGGATCAAGCTTCAACCATTTGTCCAACATGATGTGGATCATATCTAAGTTGTTTGTCTGAAAAATGCAAGTACTCACTCTGAGGCGATGGAACTCTTGGCTATTCGCTAGGTGAGAAGTCCTACAAGATAAGAAACATACACTCATGATTGGTATGCACTCACAGAAATGTAACTGGATATGGGGAAATTCATGCCTTGGATTGGGCTTCCCACTCAACCATACCAAAGTTATACCTCCTGATAACTTTGATAAGGCACCACAATGAAAATGCTTTTAAATGTCATGTAAAAATTTTGTTAAATGGGATTTTTCTTTGTTCATGTAAGGTATTCTTCTTAGGGAGAATTGTTCATATACGATATAAAAATGGATCTTTGGACATTTTCATGGTCTTTAGGTATTTTTCCTATGATGCTTGGCTTATTTTGTTTAGATTTAATGTTGTAATGTAACTTATACATTCACATTAGGTATTGAATATTCAAATTATTAAGACTTTATGATGTCTTGTGAAGGTTTTGTGAAGTTTTGTAACACATTTCTACACTTTTCTAGACTCTTCTTATTATAATTCATCTAAATATTCCCTTTTTATCCCTTACCAAGTCTTATTTCAAAGTGTTGTAAAGTCTTGTAACAAGATTTCACACTTTTCTAGGCTTGTCACCACTAACTACACCTTTCTTATGCTTTATTTGGCCCCTTTATGCACTTATAGGACTTAATTAAGTGTTTTTTTTAATACAAACCCGAAAAACAACACTGAAAGAAACTTAATTCCCAACACCCACTTGCAAAGCCTTGAGTCCCTCTTGGTACAAAATTCAAAATAAATTCAATTTCTTTTGGGTTTTTATTCATTAAGACCTTATGTCGGCCTATGATGTATTCTTGGGTTGTTAGGGAATACATGTGTATAAATAAGTGTTTTTCCATCCATTGTAACCCCCATTCATCTCATTCACTCATTCATCATTAATTAGCATTCTTGCATTCCAAACATCATTACATCATTTGATCAAGCAATTATCAAGCATCTTGGAGCAACCATTGACATATCTTCATACTTCAACAATAAGGTTTTGGTTAGTTTAGGACACTTGCATGTTGTTTATTCATCATTCCTTTCTTGTTTTAATTTGATTTCTTTATCAAGGGTTTGGTTACCAAAGTGGGATTTGACCAAGGCAAATCCCTATACTCTAACTCTTAACCATTTTTCCCATCTTTGCATGTGTGTTTGCAGGTCTTGTAGGTATATTTTTAAAAGAAATAATTGTTGAAAATTCATCAAAGTGATTCAAGTTAACTAAACCCTGATTCAAGTTTGGAGACAACATTTAGTCTATTTTCTATAGATTTGACTCTGTCAACCCGAGAAGAAGAAAAGTGCAGATCTGGACCCACAAAATTGACCCTTGAATTTGTAGAATTTTGGAGGAGGATTGAGTCACCATCAGTGGTGAATGAGTTCCACCTTCAAGCTAGAAAATTTGAATTCATCATAATTTAGTTCTCGACAGTAAGAAATCGGTTCTAACAAAGTTTACCAGAAGAAGGATTGATTCACCATCAGTGGTGAATGAGTCCCACTAGTCATCAACAATGATTTATGTTAGATTCCAAAATATTCCAACATTAGCATTCCATCTCCAAGTGCACTCTATTTAGTATCATTCAATTCTAATTTCATTTTTTTATGTTTCTAGTTCATTTTTGTATATCACACTGTATTTTCAAACACTTCATATTTCATTAGTTTTGCATAAATAATCAATCAATTTTATCATTTTGTTGCATCTAGATCATTGAATTTAGGAATAATTCCATCATACATACATTAGTTTGAGTGAACCACCTCATTTTTTGGGTCTATCTCTCTCCTTTTAAGTGAAAAACCTTAAGAGTGCAAGAGAAGTTCATAGCCCACCCAAAAAATTGTTGGTTCAGTGCCTAATGTCTCTGAGAGAGGAAAATTCAAAAGTTTCAGATCATTTCCCATGGGATGCCTCGTTCACATCATGCCATGCCAGTATATCGTACACTCTTGGATGACATCAAACCCAACGACACCACCAAGAAGAGGACACATCACAACAAAAATGGAAAATCATGCCATGAAATTTTTGCCAAAAGATGTCATATATATATGCCCCCACTTTAAAGTGGTCGCTACACCATCATTGTGAGGAATTTCTTTAAAGTAGCCAATGATAAATGGTTATGTGTAGGATCATCATGGAAAAACATGTCCTTAAGTGGCGATGAAAATTTTAAAAAAATCAGAGTTAGGTAACTTGACATAAAAATTTGAATAAGCTATCTATATTATTTCAAAATAAAGTAACAATAGAATTTGTATTAAATTGAATGTAGTTTCTAAAATACTAGGTTTATTTAAAAAAAATCTATTTGGTGAAAATTTGAAACTTCAATGCAGTAGTACTTAAATTTCAGGGAAAAAATAAGAAGTAGGTGTCTGTCTAACCACCCTAACCACAATAAAATGATAATATTTTTTTATAATATTTTACATATAAGTAGAGGAATTATGTCCCAATGTGATGCATTTTTTTGGTAGTTTTTTTCCAAGTAAATAATTAATTATGAATTTTTTATTACAAGTTTTTAAAAATATAAAAAACTCATATGTCTGACCACCTTAACTTGGTCAAAACTTCATGAAATTCATTTTTTTTTAATCCTCTAATATTTGAAGCATAGAATGTGATGCATGTTTCAGATTCGGGTATGAGCAAGATCATCATGGAAAACACAAGCCCTTAAGTGGCGAAAAATAGAGAAAAATCAGTTAGGCAACTTGACGTAAAAATTTGAATAAGTTATCTATATTATTTAAGAAATATGTAATAATAGAATATATAGCAAATTGAATGTAGTTTCTAAACTACTAGGTTTATTCAAAAAAACAAAAAAATCTATTTGGTGAGAATTTGAAATTTCAATATAGTAGTACTTAAATTTTAGGGAAAAAATAAGAAGTAGGTGTCTATCTGACCACCCTAACCATAACAAATGATAATATGTTTTTATAAGATTTTAAATATAAGTATAGGACTCATGTCCTAATGTGATGCATATTTTTATAATTTTTCCAAGTAATTAATTATGATTTTTTTATTACAATTTTTAAAATATAAAAATTTGTATGTCTAACCACCTTAACTTGGTCAAAATTCATGAAATCCAATTTTATTTTTTTAATCCTATAGTATGTGAAGCATAGAATGTGATGCAAGTTTTGGATTAAAAAAATGTGATATCGTTTGAAAGCTATATATAGTTTTTCAATCAGCCTATCAATTAGGACTTTAGTCATAATTCAAATAGAAAATGAATAATAACAATTTATTAAATTCAAAGTAAAGCATAATTTATATTGGTGGAAAGCTGAGAATTTCCTTTTTAAAATTATTTTCATTTCATGAATTTTGGATTAAAAAAAGTCGCCAGCCACATACCCTACACATACCCATTCAAAAAATGATATCATTTGAAAGCTATAGATGTTTTTCAATTAGCCTATCAAACAGTACTTTAGTCATAATTCAAATAGAAAATAAATAATTATTATTTTTAAAATTAAAATTAAAACACAATTTATATTGGTGGAAAGCTGAGAATCTCCTTTAAAAACCCTTTTCATTTCATCAATTTTTTGTAAAAAAAAGTTATCAACCACATACCCTACACATACCCATAATATAGCCACTTTTTGGCCCATCATGATCCTGCACATACCCAAATGCTAATATGAAAGAAGACATGAGATCTAAACTAGATAGCCCTATGCCAAGTCATTTGTTTCCAAATTGAGCTACATCATGAATAAGTATGTCACATGCAAGTCAACTTAAGGCATGTCGTCCACATCGCAAGCTTTCTCTTATACATGAAAGGTGATCAACTAGATGAAAGAGACAACAAGTGACATACAGGGATAAGGCTAACAAACTCCCTTGCCCCCACTTAGTACAGGTCAAGGGTGAACCTAGAATGGATGATGATATGCTGCTCCTTGCAAAAAAGAGAATAGCATGTAATGGTGAGTATGCTATGCTCCTACAACTATTGCATGGCAAGGAGTAGCAATTAATGTTATTTATTTAGGTAAGCAAACAAAGTTTCTAGTTGATACATATTTATCGATATATATATCAGTTTAGGATGTACCAAGGTTACAATTGTCTTGGAAGAGTCTTTTGTGATAGTGTTGACATTGGATGAAGTATTTTGTTTTGAAGGACAATAACCAAGATCATTAGGTTGTATAGGGACATGGATACCTTTTTCTATAGCATCACATCCTTTCCCAATTTGTCTTCCAAAAATTCTTGTCACTTGTTTTGGATTTGGTGGTTGTTCAATTTCCTCAAAGTTTGTCTTGGATATTGTCTTTGCTTTAAAGGTGGTTGAAGTAGATGCTATTGAATTTCGTACTATTGTTACCAATTTCTCTTTTCCCTTTTTAGACTCTTTTGTTATGATATTGTATTCTCCCATGGATATAGGTATGAAATCAAAGGTTTCCACAACATCTTCCAATAACTTTGTGGCTTCTTCAATTTTCTTTTTTCTTTCTATATCATTTTTCTTGATACTAATCATAGCACATGTAACATTTTTGTTTTGAGGAGAAGGTGACTTGTCATAAACTCCTAACATTTACTTCAAGGCTTGATCCATATCAAGAAATTCAAGATGCTTCAAAGTGAGGTTTATTTATGGTTTGCACATGATAGTGTCAATGTTTGTGTGTACCATGATACCTTCCCTATTAGGAGATTTTTTAGGAGAACTACAAACCAAATGTTCATGACATTCAATGTTTGGTTCTTCAATATTGATTTCATCGCAAGTAAGGGAATGATCCATGGTAGGTTTTTTGTGCTTAGCAATGATGTTGTTTCTTTGTTCAATAATTTTTTCCTCATGATTCTCATCGATGGGATCTTGTAACACCATAATACCTTATTTACCAATAGGAGAGATATTAGTAGAGGTGGAGATTCGATTGTTGTCCATAATGTAATCCTTTTTCTCAAAGGTCTCATTCCCTTGTTCCATAATATTTACCCTAGGAGGAGAGCTTTTAGGACAGAGACAAACAATAGGTTCATCACATTTCATGGTTGGATTTGATAAAGTAGCTCCATCACTTATAGGAGAGGCATTAAGAGAATGATAACTAGGAGTTTCATGGTTACCAATGATTTGACTTTTTTGTTCAAATAGGTCTTCCCAAATGGTAGGGGCATCACGAAAGGGAGGAATAATATTCTCATGAGTCTCAATAAGGATATCTTCTAACACTAAACTATCTTCTTCATGTCTAGAGAAGATATTAGGAAAATAAAAGGTTTTATTGTCATCATTTTCTACATTTACATCCCCATGTCCTATAATGTATTCTCGAGTAGGAGAGGTGGGATTGTCATAGCTCTCAAATATCAACATATCCTCCACACAAATGTGTTTCTCATGATAATTCATGATTGTATCGTTATTCACAAAATAATTTTCACAAGTAGGGGAGGTGTTTGGAGTAGTGGTCCTGATCTCAATTTTGTGTGTCATAGTGTCTTTCAAAGGGGGAAAAGGAGGAATAAAAGCAAGAATTTCATTGTCTTAAATGATTGTATCTTCTTTCACCAAGATACCTTCATCACCAAGGGGATAGATATTGGGAGAAGAACAATTATGATTATCATGATTATTGATGCTTGCATCCCTTTTTGTCAAACCTTTAGTGGATGAACTTAGTGAGAAGAAGTCCTTAAGGGATTCATCTAAGATGTCTAAGTCATCACTACTAAATGGCTTGGATGATATACTTTTTCTAAATGTAAAGTATTTTTTGAATTGTTTCTTTTGATGTTTTTAGTTTTTAGTTTTCATTTTCTAATGAATCTGATCTAAGTGAACTAGGAACTAATGCTAAGAATTAAAATTGCAAAAATCTAACTCTATCCATAATTTCCATGAATGTAAATAATTTTATTTGTAATGACTTAAATTTAATAGTCTATGAAAACTTAAAATGCAATTTACTAATAGCACTATGCAATGATCTAAAAATGAAATGTTGTGAATGAAAAACTGAAATTAAGCAATGCATGAAATGGACCAATTTCAGCTAGATTTTTTTAAAAGCATGAGATAGAAAGTCAATCCAATGAAACAAATAACCAATGGAAGAAAAAAAAATCTTAAAAAAAAGGTTTTCAGTGTTGTAAAAGGCTCTTCTAGATCTGTTCTGGAACTAATTCGCCCAAGGTGGCGAATGAGTCCCACTGGGGATTTTTTTTTCAAACTTTTTAGGAATTTTTAACGGATTTTAATGATTTTTATGTTGTATGATATGTATCCTAAGTGAAAATGCAATTTTTAGATGATTTTCAATGATTTGAGATGCAAAAATGCAACCTATATGCACTTTCACTAATGCAAAATTTTTAGAAACCCTAGATGTCAATTAACTAATGCAACCTTAATGAAAAGTCAATGAAAGATAGATTTAGGATGATGATGGAATCCAAATCAGAAATATGATGTTCTAAATGTAGGTTCACCAAAATGAACTGAAGATTTTGGTATAGTGCGGGCTCTCTTACACTTCTATGGTTTTGGACATAAAAGGAGAGAGATACAAAAACCTTAACCCTTCACTCAAGAACAAACCCTTGATATTCCAATGAAAAGGAGATTGGAATCTATCAAAGGGAATTTCCATAAAGGATTAAAAATAATAATATGGGTTCACCACCAAGTGTAAACTTGGAAAATGCAAGATATTTGAAAATACACTATGATATGCAAACATATGCTAAGTGACCTAGAAATACAAATGAAACAAAGCAGGAAATTGTAAAACTGAAAGTGTGCACCTGGAAACTTGTTGAGGATGTAATGGAACTCTAATATTTTAAAGATACTAATTTTTTAGCCTAGTGGGACTCATATGCCAAGCTAGGTGACTTAGTCCTACTTCGGGTGAACAATGCTAGAACAAGTTTTAGACAAATGGGTACTTAGATCTGCAAAAATATCTATCATACTCCTACAATGGGACTCATTCACAACTAATGGTGAATCATTCTAGTTTTCCTTTTCTAGAAATGAAAATTCTAGATCTGTTCCTCTTAGTCTGCTCAATCCATCCCTCTAGGTGTCTAGATCCAAAATTTTGATTTTTGGGGCTGTAAGTGACTTTTTGTGTAGATTTTGACCTTGAATATAAGGAGATGACTCCAACAAGTTTGAAATGTATTATTCAATCATGTCCAATCCTCTAAATCACCTAGATCTATAATCACAAAAAGAAAGATAAATGTTGATTTTTAGGGGAATAGAGGTTTTCCTTGGTCAAACCCCTTTTAGGTAATTAAACCAAAATGATGAAATAAGATAATGAAGCATGAACATGAGATAATGCAATTAGAACCTTTCCATGATGATGGATCTTGAAGTGTTGCAACAATTGATGAAGAATCTTTCCCTTGAATTCCTTAGAATTAATCTTGAAAGCTACCTTGATTCTCTTGTGACGACTTGAAATGATTAACCCTTGAGTACTTGACTTGAAAATATGAGAGTATGATGAGACAATGATTTAGAAGCTTTTTTATATAGGAAATCCACCTAAATGGCCATTAATTTGATCCCTAAGGCCAACATTGAAGAAAACTAAACTTAAAACCTAGTTTTTCCTGCTCAAACATTGAAAATGGCCCAAATGGGAGTCATTCTCCATCTTGGGCGAATGAGTCCCACCTAGATGGCACTGATTCAACCAAAGTGGTGAATGGTCCCACAGGGGATATTTTTCTAGGTAAAGTGTTGGGAAATGCATTAATTAAGTCCATTTGTTTATATTTTCATGTTTTTTTATTAAATTATGCGTCAGCATGCATAATTTGGGGTCATATAGGCCTATTAATGATGATGTAAAGGGTATTTTGGGCTAGGGACACAAATTTCAATGTGAAAGTGTGATTAAGTACACTCTACAACATTAAATCGGGTCCACATAGCTTAGAAAGACACAACATCTAATGTAAATGTGTAAAACACATTACAACACTATATTAAAACCAAGTTTAATTTACAAGCCTTCTAGATTAATGCGAGAATGCAATTAAATACATTTTACAATATTGAATTAAGGGAAAAATATGTCCATTAGACTTAAATGCTTGATAAAATTCATAAAAGTGTGAAATTCAGTTACAACACTTTACAACACTTTTACAAGATATCGATAAATGCATTTTATTTAGATTGCAAGGGCCCAAGACCTAATTTGAATGTGTTAACCAAATTAAAACACTAAATCAAGGAAAAACTAAGCCGAAATCCACAAGAAGGACCCAAATGAGTGTGAAAATTTCCAAAGATCCATTTTCCTATGCTACTTTTAGTAAGCTCATTAATGGGTGCTTGACATGGGGATGGTTTATTCTTTGCTAGTAGCCATTGGATCACATCCTTTGCAAGTATATGGGTAGACATATAATACAATGGATGGAAAATGATAGTGGATCTAGTGTAATACACTTAGGATTAGGACTTGTAAGATGTATAATGGGATTAGATGGATTGGTTTTATCTGACACAATTTTACCACATTCTTCTAGGTTCTTGACCAATGTTTTAAATTGTATACAAGTGGATATTGGATGGCCCTTACACCTATGATATGCACAATATTAATAATCTTTATATTAATGGGGTTTAAAGTGGATTTATTTAAAGGGTGTTATCAATGATCGCTCAATCAAATTTTCTTGGACCAACTATTTTAGGGCCATCTCTAAGGGATCCTTTAGTCGAGGGATTGATCAATTAGAAGGTTGATGGATCAAATGATTATAATTTGGATAACCTGAAGGTGTTGGGATAGGACTAGTTGGATCATGTTTTGGCATGTGATTGGATAATAAAGGTGAATCATAGGATACATAATCTAGATTGGTTTCTCCCTTGTCAAAGGTTATTAGGTCTTGTTGCAAATCTGGACTCGGGTGCACATGTTGTTGTGAAGGCCATTGATAGTTTTGTGAGTAAATTTTGTGGTAAGGTCAAGTGGTGGGATATGGAGATAAAATATATTAGGATTGGTATGAATTTGAGGGCATTTCATCTTGTTTCATTGGATTGGTATGAAGTTTATAGACTACTCTTGCACTCTTAGGGTTTTTCACATAAAAGGAGAGAGATTAACCCTAAAAATCAATGTGGTTCACTCAAAAAATGGGATGTATGATGAATTTAAGACCAAATTTAATGATATAAATGAAACTATATGATAAAATTGATTGATTAAGTAAGGGAAACCTATGAAATGTAACTTGTTTGAAAACACATTGTGTAATGCAAAAATACTTAGAAATGAATGTAAAATGAAATAAAAATGCATGAAACTGGAAATGTGCACCTAGAATTTTGAAGGAGGCTAGAAATGACATTTGAAATGTTGTTGATGCTTATTTTTCAAGCCTAGTGGGACTCATTCACCATTCTAGGCAAATCACTCCTAGTTTTGCAAAACTGTTATGAAACTTGTTTCTGACAAAAGGGTATCTAGAAGTGCAGAAAACAAAAAATTGAGCTCGAAGTGGAACTAATTCACCACCCATGATGAATGATTCCAATTATGAATTTCTGAGAATTCAAAGGAAAAAAAAAGGACCTCACCTACCTTTGGACTTCTACAAATATTCGCTTCCAAAACTCCATTTACGAACGAAAATAACTTTGTTGATATTCTGACTTGGACAATGAAGAGAAGATGTAAACAACATTTCAACTTGATTCTTAATTATTTCCAAGCTTCCAAGATTTCTAAATTTGCAAACACATAGGATAAGAGGGAGAAATGGTGAATGTTGGGGAATGAGGGTTTTCCTTGGTCAAACCCCTTTTAGGTAATTAAACTAAAATAAGAAAGAATGTAATGAAAATGCAATAATAAGGAGGTGATTACCTTGCTCCATGATGATTGAACTTTAATTTCTACACACAACAATGAAGGAGATTCAGCCCTTGAATGTCTTTAAAGCTAACAATGATTTGCGATGATGAAACCCTAACACTTAGCTTAGTGGAGAAAGAAAAATAGTGAATAGATTATGAAAATGAGTTTAATGGATGAATGTGGTTAGAATGGATAGAAAAAATTGTTTATACACACTTGTGCTAATAACCCAACAATACAACATCGGTGACGGTAGGTATTTTGAATAAAAGCTGAGAAGAAGAAATTTGAATTATTTTGAATTTGGAGCCAAGAGGGACCCATTTTCCACCCATGGCGAATGGGTTCACTCTAGGCTTGTAAGTGGGTGTCGAGAATTAAGTCATATTTAATGTTGTTTTTCAATTTTACATTCAAAAGTACACTTAATTATGACTTAAAGGTGTATAAGGGTCGAATAAAAGAGCATGAAGGTGTACGCAGAGTGAATCGCTGAAAAGAAATTAAATCTTGTTACAAGTCATTACAACACTTTAAAATAGGACTTGATAAGGAATGAAAAGGGAATATTTAGATGAATTATAATGAGAAGAGTCTATAAAAGTGTAGAAATGTGTTACAACACTTCACAACACTTCACAAGACATTAATAAATACATTTTATTCAATTTGGAAGGGTCCAAGACCTAGTGTGAATGCATAAAATTCCTCACAACACTTGAATCAAGGCCTCATTAAGTCCAATTTATCATGAATTATTCCCATGTCAAGAAATTTTCCTCTTTTCTATGGTACATTTACCCCCACTTTAGTGAGAGGATGAACTTGCTTCAAACTCACACTAAAGTAGACATTCAAGAGAGATTCGAGTGTACAGATGTAGATGAAAAAGATCAAAAGAGGTTGCACAAACCCCCAAGATCCAAGATCCTTAGTCAACCCATCAAGATACATAATCATGCAATGGAAAGAACTGAAGGGTATGTGTAAAATCATCATGGAAAAAATAGTCCCCTAAGTGGCAAAAAATTTAGAAAAATTAGAGTTAGGAAACTTGATGTAAAAATTTGAATAAGTTATCTATATTATTTCAAAAATATGTAATAATAGAATCTATAGAAAATTGAATGTAGTTTCTAAACTATTAGGTTTATTTAAAATAAAAAAATCTATTTATTGAAAATTTAAAATTTAATGTAGTAGTGCACTTAAATTTTAGGAAAAAATAAATGGTATCACATTTTGACCACCTAACCACAATAAAATGATAATATTTTTTATAATATTTTAGTTATAAGTAGAGGACAGATGTCACCGATGTGATATCTATTTTTGTAATTTTTTCCAAGTAAACAATTAATTATGAATTTTTTTTTTACAAGTTTTAAAATATAAAAAAATCGTATGTACGACCACTGTCGCATGGTCAAAACTTCATAATTTTTTGAAATCTATAAATATACAAAACATAAATATGACACATATTTTAGTTCAAAAATGTGATACCATTTTAATACAAATTTTTCAATCAACCTATCAATAAGGACTTTAGTACGTGATTCAAATAGAAAATTAATAATAATTATTTATTAAATTCAAAGTAAATCATAGTTTATATTTGCTTGAAAATCTAAAGAATCCTCCTTTAAAAACCCTTTTCACTTCATCAATTTTGGTTAAAAAAGTGGGTAATACATACCTACACACCACCCCATCACTATAAGCACTTTTGTTGTCATGATCACCTGCGAAAATGAAAAGGTGGATCAAGCTTTGATCATTTGTCCAGCTAGTTGTGGATTAGATCTTGGCTTGTTTATTTCAAAAATAAAATCCATACTCACTCTAGGGTGACAGTACTTTTGGCTATCCATCGGGTGAGAAATCCCAACAGTATACTCACTCTGGGGCCACAAAACTTCTAGTTGTTTGTGGGGTGAGAAAGCCCAAAAGCTGAGACACATATGACCTATATGTGCTCACAAACACATAGGTGGCTATGGGAAAAGGTCATGCCTCAAAATGGGCTTTCCCACTCAACTATATCAAAGTTATACCTACTAATAACTTTAATAAGGCGACATAAAGGAAAATGATTTTTGAGCTCTATGAGGTAAGCAAAACTTCGTATGCTTGACACTCATAGAAATTGTTAATGCAAAATAGTGTAAGGAATGTTCAAAGGGATTTTTCTTAGTTCATGCAAGGTCTCATCTTAAAGAACATCATGCCTAATTTCTCCAAGAGAGGAAAATTGCAAATGATCTCATCTTGTTTCCAAGAGAAGACAAGTGCAAGGTCTCATCCTAGGGAACATTGTACCTAATGATTTCAAGAGAGGAAATCACAAGAAAAATAAAATCACACAATTAAATGTGAGTGGTCATGTATGCCTCCACTTTAAAGTGGTTGCGAACACCAATACTGTGAGAAATTGCTTTAAAGTAGAAGAAGAGGACATGAGAGCTTACTTGGAAATTCATATGCTAAATCATATGTGTTTGATGAGATACGTCATGAAAAAGGTAGTATGTCACATGCAAGCCAACTTAAGGCATGTTTTTCACATCCCAAGCTTTCTCTTATATGTTCATGAAAGGTTAACGACTAGCCAAAGGAGGAAAAACAATATGACATATGAGGACAAGGATACTAAACCCCTTTCCCACACTAGTGCAGGACAAAGCTGAGCTGAAATAATTAATGAAGTGTATGCTAGAATGAAAATCAATATCAATTAGAGGAATTAGGTGCCCCCATATAAGGAAGCATACCAAAGTCCTAAAAATGTTGGATTTTACGACTCAAATCCTTACATTCATTAGTGGAGTGACCATGAACTCTATGATAGGTGCAAAATGAAATCTTGTAAGATAATTTCTTTCGAGTTCTAGGAGGAAGGGTGATCAAGTGATCTTGGAGGAGTCTCGAAAAGATACCCTCTTGATCAATGGTAGAAGGTGTTCTTGTGATTTGTGTCAAAGATACATCTTGCTTAGTATTAGATTTCATACTTACACAAGTTTCTCTAGATTATGATATTTTGTTCTCACTCTTGTATGAGAAGGGATAATCTATCGAATGCAAAGTACTAGTGTCTTGTGAGATGATATTGACATTAAGTGAAGAGTTTTTTGTCTATGTCATATTGTGTAAAGGATGATGTTCAATACCACTAGTGTCGAGGAGTTCAGGATGGACGATTGTTAAGTATGATTTAGGAGTGTGTTGTGTGAGATTGTTGATTTTGAGTGAAGGCTTGGTGATTTCTATCAAAGGGAAATAACCAAGACCATGAGTTGTTTTTTGGGTGATAGGATTGATAGGGTTGTAGATACCTTGTTCATGAGCACATATTTTTCCACTATATCCAAGTTGTTTCATTAGTTCATAACCCCGTCCATAAAGCTTCTTCATTTCTTTTAAAGTCGGTGGTTGCTCATGATTGTATTCATCAAAGGTTTTTATGTAAGTTTCTTCATTGGCTAAAGTGGTTGAGGTAGATGCTTTCGAAAGGTCATCTGAGTCATGTTCAAAATCCAAGGAACCCCAATCATCTTCTAATAGCATTGTGAGTTGTTCAATATGTTGTTGTTTGTCTTTTTTTGTGCGGGTTCCACTTGTGTGGTTAGTTTTAATGTGTTCAAGGGGTTATCTATGGTTTTCTCAAGTTGCAAGACACAATAAGGCTCATGATCAATGTCGAGTGTGTGGACTATGTTGTTGTAGATGTATTTCATTTTGTGATGAAGAGTGGAAGGTACACCTTTCATTGCATGAATCCACTGTCTACCTAAGATAAGATTGCATGAAATTTCATAAGGCATGACATGGACTGGTGTATTCAAGGTGACCATGCCAGTAGTAAGAGGCATAATGATTACCCCTAGTGGTTTCTTTTTTACATTGTCAAATCCCTTAATAGAGAATGAATTAGGTCAAATGGTTGATTGATCAATGCCAATCCTATCCAAAAGGCTCACACTACACACATTAAGAGCGAAACCAGTATCAACAAGAGTTTTATTTATCCATTTTGTTCTGTATTGAGTGATGATCATGAAAGCATCATTTTTTTTTTGCACATCCAAAGAAAGGAGTTCATTTTGGTGGAAGATAATGTCAACATTTGGGCCTTGAATCAGTGCTACAATATCAGTTGGTGGCACAATAGAAGGGATAGGAACTTGTTGTAAGGATATTTGGATCATGTTGTGATAGTGAGGGGAGGCTTGAAGAAGGTCCCACAATGATATCTTAGCATGATTATTCTAAATTTTCTTGACAAGATCATACTCTTTGCGACCTGGTAAGAAAGGTTGAGGTGGGATAGGATTAGGCAATGGTAAAGGTGGTGGTATGGGTTGTTGCGGTTGTGGATTATTTTGAGTGTTATATGTATGAGCAATGGTATTATAACTCAATTGTTGTGATACATTAGTTTGAGGTGGGTAAGGGATAAGTTCAGGTTTATTTTGAGTTTGTTGTTTGTGTGGGTAGAGAATTAGAGGGTTGTTAGGATGTCCCACAGGGTATGTATGATGTCCATTGATAGAGGGGGATCTAAGGGACACTTGCACATTCATAACCTCGGTGGTTTTAGTTTGATGTAGCTCTAATAAAGGGAAATCTAGAGTCACCATTCTATCAAAGGAAGAAACATTATGATTCTTTCCTTTTTCTAGCACCATGATATTCGTCCTAGAAGGAAAGTTTTTAGGAGAACAACAAACCTCATGTTTTTGACAATAAGGCTTGGTTCATTCAAACTAACTTCATCCCAACTAAGGGAGTTATGAATGGTGGAATGTGTTTGATTATTGATAATGGGGAGATTAGGGGAACACTCCATTTTATCGTTCATTGTTTGTAAGGTCCTATTCTCTTGTTCCATATTAACTACCCTACTAGGAGAGCTCGTAATATGTTCAACTAAGGTTGAAATTTACAAAGTAGCTTCATCACAAGTGGGAGAGGCATCAAGAGAAAGACCATTATTATTTTCAAATAGATCTTCCCATAGGATAGGGACATTGGGGAAGGTAGGGGAAATGTTCTCATGATCTTGAATAGGTATGTCTTCTAACACCAACCTATATGCTTTGCATCAAGGAGGGATATTAGGAGAAGAACAAGTTTGATTATCATGATTATGGAGACTACGTAAGGTAATGTCTAGAAATGTGTCTATGATCTCATCTTCATGTTGTGTTGTGTGATCATCATGATTACTTAGTGTGATGTCCTCTTCTTTAGTAACATTATGTCTAATAGGAGAGGTAAGAGGAGAGAAACAACTCAGACTGTCAAAACTCACATTAATTTTTTCTTCTAACACTATAACCTCTTCTTTGCAAGTGGGAGAGAAAATAAGTGAAGAAAAAATGTAAGTGTTATGATTATCCAAGGTTTCTTTCACTATACTAACTTCATCCAAAAAAGGCGAACTAGGAGAGGGATCTATAATGAACAAAAAGAGAGGGGAAAGGACCTCATATTTATATGCATTTAACAAAATCCTCTTACAGCATGCATTAAGTTCGAAAAAGAGAACATGCAAGATGAGAACTATAGAACTTTGTAATGAAAACATGATGGAATGATTATTCTACAAACTTGAAATGTAACAATGCTAAACCAAATCTACAAAAGAGGAATGTATTTTTTCATATTTTAAAGATGACAATTGACTGATTATGATATGTAACAAGATGAGAATGCAAACTTGAAATTAAAACCCTGCATGAAATGAGCTAATGTAAGATAAATATAATGAAATTAATGCTATAGAAACTCAGCTAATTGATATAGATAACTAATGGCAGAAAACAACAGCATAAAAAATAGGGTTTTTTAGCTCTGTAAAAGGTTGTTTCAGGGGTGAAAGGGGACTGATTTTCCCAAGGTGACGAATGAGTCCCAATATGGAATTTTTCAAGATTTTCAAAATTTTTTGAGGGATTTTTATGGTTTCTGAGTGTGATGATGCAGAACTAAGTTAAAAATGTAGAATTTCAGAAAATTGAAATGAATTTAGATGCCAAAAATGCAACTTAAATGCAATTTTTTTGAATGCAAAATTTGAAACCTAGCATTCAAATTAATCCATGAAAATTCTAATGCAAGGTCAATGAAAGCCTAGATCTATGAATAAGGACTCCAAAATTAGACAAGAAATTGTTCAAAAGGTAGCTTCACCAAAATGTACCAGAGATTTTAGAGGTTTATAGACTACTCTTACACTCTTAGGGTTTTTCACCTAAAAGGAGACAGATAAACCCTACAAATCAATGTGGTTCACTCAAATAAAGGGATGTATGATGAAGTTAAGACTAAATGTAATGATAGAAATGAAACTAGATGATAAAAATGATTGATTAAGTATGAAAAACCTAAGAAATGTAACTTGTTTGGAAACACATTGTGTAATGCAAAAATACTTAGAAATGAGTGCAAAATGAAACATAAATGGATGAAATTGGAAGTGTGCACCTAGGATCTTGAAGGAGGATGGGAATGACATTTAAAATGCTACTGATGCTAATTTTTAGTCCTTGTGGGACTCATTCACCATTCTGGGCAAATCAGACCTAGTTCTGCAAAACTGTTTTAGAACCTATTTCTGACAAAAGGGTATCTAAAAATGTAGAAAACTAAAAAATGACCTAGAAGTGGGACTCATTCACAACCCATGGAGAATTATTACACTTTTGAATCTATGAGAATTAAAAATAGGAAACAGTAGCCCTCGGTCTGCACTTTGGTTCTCCATAGGTTTCCACTTCTGAAACTTTGATTTCCAAACCTAGAAATGATTTTTTGTTGATATTTGGACAATGAAAAGAAGACTTAAGAAAATTTTCAACTTGATTCTTAATGGTTTCCAAGCTTCCAAGATTCCTAAATCTGCAAACACATAAGACAAGAGAGAGAAATGGTGAATGTTAGGGCATGGGGGTTTGGCTTGGTCAAATGCCTTTAAGGTAATTAAACCAAAATAGAGAAAGAATGTAATGAAGCATGCAATAATGGAGTTCGTTACCTTTCCATGGTGATTGACCTTGAATTTCTACAAAAATGATGGAAGATTCACCCCTTGAATGTCTTGATAAACTAACTTAATGATTTGCAATGATGAAATCTTAACTTGCTTGGCTTGATGGAGAAGAAAAATAATGAATGAATTGTGAAAATGAGTTAATGGATGAATGGGGGTTAGAATGGATGGAAAAAAACTTATTTGTACACACTTATGCCATAATAACCCAATAATACAACATCACAAGCCAACATAAGGTATTTTTGAATAAAAACCTTAAAGAAATTTTGAATTATTTTGAATTTGGAGCCAAGAGGGACTCATTTTCCACCCATGGTGAATGGGTCCCTCCTTGGGTTTATAAGTGGGTGTCTAGAATTAAGTCACATTTAAGGTTGTTTGTCAATTTTAGATTCAAAAGTACACTTAATTATGAATTGTGAGTGTATAAAGGGGCCAAATAAAGCATAAGAAAGGTGTAAATAGTGAAGATAAGCCTAGAAAAGTGTGAAATCTTGTTACAAGTCATTACAAAACTTTAAAATAGGACTTGATAAGGAATAAAAAGGGAATATTTAGATGAATTATAATGAGAAGAGTCTAGAAAAGTGTAGAAATGTGTTACAACACTTCACAACACCTTCACAAGACATTAATAAATGCATTTTATTGAATTTGGAAGGGTCCAAGACCTAGTGTGAATGCATAAAATGCCTCACAACACTTGAATCAAGGCCTCATTAAGTCTAATTTATCATGAATTATTCCCATGTCAAGCAAGTTTCTTTTTTTATATGGTACATATGGGTGGATATGTTGATGTGGCATTGGCATGATAGGTAGATGGGTTAGGTTGGAATGATCATAAAGATGACATGTAGGATTGTGGTTGAATGTGTTGATATTGGAATGGTGTTTGGACTTGTTGTGGTATGATTTTTTGTTGTGTGGTTTGTTTGAGCTATGTGAAGTATGTGAATGATCTTTTGTTTTAGGAATTCTATTGTTGGCATGGTATCACTTTTGGAAACTATTTGATTAAGATTACAATGATGATTTAAAATGATGTGATTGCTTGAATGCCATGATGATTTGGATTGGAAAGATTGGATGATGTGGAAAATGTTATTGAAAGTTTGACTTGGGAAATATTAAACACAAGATCTCACATGTAAATGCATGAAGACACACACCAAACACAATGATAAATTTGTCTTTCAAGATTAAATGTTATGATTAAGCAAACACTTGAATACACATGTTAGTCAATTAGATATGGCCAATTAGGTCTTGAGCTAGGATGCAAGAGGTTGACTAGGGATGATTTGAAAGAAAAATAATGTCACACAACCGAAGAAAGTGATAACCCACCCTTTACCTTCACTTCCCAAAAGTATAAAGTTCTTTTGGGGCTTAGCCAAGAGTGGCAATATTTCAAATCCCAAAGAAGTGTGTCTTTTAATTCACCACTCAATTGAGGTCATCCGTTGGAGTGGTGTGTTCTCCAAGAAAACCTCCTAAGAAGGGTATGAAAAAAGAAAACCAAGTGAGGTGTCTTTTATCACACATGCACTTGATTCACACTCGTAGTTGTTAATTTCCCTTTAGAAAATTCAAATGTGTGTAAAATAGTTCAAGTGCTTGTTATTTATAGATCCCAAAGCCAAATGTGTAGGAAGAAATTTTTTTGTTTTAACCCAATTTCAATGATGTGATAGCAAACAAGATGTTCTTTTTAAGCCCAAAATCCAAGTGTCTGATCAGACAAGTTCTTTTTTAAGCCCCAAATTAAAGTGTGTTGACAAGCAATGATTAGAGATGAAAGATGGAATTTATGCACCTCATTTTTTTCACCCTTAAATTTGTTGTATATTTTGATGCCAATGTTGTTCTAGCTCCTTAGATTCACCTACAAAATCAAAAAAATGATATTATAATGCAGCCATAAAAAAATAGCTCATTAGACAAGGAAATTGGTAATTGCATATACATGTTTTCAACATAGCTGAATTAGATTTGATTATTTGAAGAAATTATTGATCTAAACAATAAAAAATCAAAGAAGATACCCCTACTAATTTTTAAGATCTTTCCAAAAATGTAAAGAATTTAGAAAAATTCCCTGTTTTGCACCCAAAAATGTGGATTTATGAAAACCCTAGAAAAAATAAAGATTAGATCATGTAGCACCTTATTTGACCTCAAAATCAAATCTATAAAAAACATATCCCCATTATAATTTCAAAATATTTCCGGAAATGTAATTTTTTTTGGAAAATTCATTGATTTGGGCCCAAAAAGTCAATTTTATGAAAAACATAAAATCATGATAACTCCTACAAAAACAACGATAAAGAAGCAATTTTTCTATTGTAGTTTCCTTAGATGATGAAAAAACTTTTGTGAAAATATTGTAGAAAAATTCATAGCCGTTTGGAAGATATGAAGAAATTTGTAAAACCTAGGGTTTTGTCCAAACATGACATAAACCTGCAACAAAAAGTTAATGAAACCTACAAAAAGAAAGCTAGATCAAAGGATTCATGTCAAGTTCACCAATGTAGTTAGGGAAAATCACATATAAAACTAAAACAACAAGATATCAAAACCCCAACTAGCACAATGGAGTACGAGCAAGCATGAAAATCAAAATAACAAGTGAATGCAAACCCAAATCCATGCTAAACTTGATTTATCTCCATTTCTCTTCTCCACCTCACATGAGAATGCAATATTTTGAAGGTTTGATTGTTGATTGCTCAATTTTCAGCATAACATTGAGATGAAAGATGATAGAAGAAGATTAGAGGAAATTTTGGTAGAGTGTGGATACTAGAAGAAGATGGATCTAAATGGCTTGTGAAAGGCTTGATTTATAGGAGAATGATGATTTTATTTTATTTCTAAGATTAAAAGTCAAATGTGTGATGTTTATGGCTAGGATTAAAAGTTGATTTTAGTGCCTATGACACACATTAAGTGGGTTATGACATGAGGCTAAAATTAGGATGTGAGGGAATAAGTGGATTCTTTTATTTATTTTGGAGGAAAAGATGCCTATGACACACAATGAATGGGGCTAAAAATAGGATGTGATTGGGAATCTCATAATTTAAATAATAAAATTATTTAAATTATTTGTGCATGTGAAGAGTTGTAGTCATGTGACACATGTTGCAATGTGGTAATAAGTGAGGGATTAATTCAAATATTTAATTTAAATTATTTTGAGACATGTGAAGGGAAATTAATTAAGTAAATTTTATTTATTTAATTAATTGGGAAGGTGATTAAGTGGAATAAATTGGATAAGTTGGATAATGCAATGACCTAGGGTAAAATATTACAAGATGTCTTACAAGGTCATGAATGACTAGGGAATGTTATGACATGAACAACTTTGGCTGTCTACAAGTTCAATTAGGTTAATCATTTCAAATAATTACCAATCCATTTCCAAGGATCAAAACAAGAAGATCTAGGTTTTATTGGTTCACCTTCATGGTCTCCCTCTTTAATAAAACTTGGAAAAGAATGCCCCTTGCATTCTAGGTTCTTTGCATTTAGGACCTAGGATGACAACACATTTCTTTCCTTTGTTTCAATATATATGTGTGTGTTTAAAAAATAGGTTTGTTCTACTTAGCTTTGATTTGTAAGGGAAACAACTTTATCTTTTGTAAGAGTAGCTTTGTTTTAAGAGTAGTAGGTATGTTTTTGTAGTGTCAAAAAAATGGTCATTTGACTTTTTCACCCTCATTTGGGTCCTCCTTGTGGATTTTCGCTCAATGTTGTCTTGATTTAGTGTTGTAATGTGGATAAGACATTCACATTAGGCCTTGGTCCCTTATGAATCGATGGAATTTAATGTTGCCTTGCAAAAGTGTTGTAAAGTGTTGTAACACACTTTCATGCTTTTCTAGGGTTTTATCAATTAACAAAGCATAATAAATATAATATTAATCATAATTAATCTTAATATTTCCTTATTGGAGTGTTCTAAAGTGTTGTAACACACTTTCACATTCCTCTAGGATTTTCATTAATAATTGGTCTTTGTTATGCTTTAATTGACCCTATTTTGCATCCACAAGCCTCATTTATTGCATCTTTTTGAGGATAATCTTGACACTAATCAGTAACCAATGATAATTCTAGTGTTCCTCACTTGTGTGGTTCAGATTTAGTCTCTAGGATTCATTCACCAACTTGGTCGAATGAGTCCCACCTTGGTCTGTTTGGCCCTGATGCAGGTTTCACACATTTCTAGAAACTTTTGATTTTTGGTCCCATCCATTATGCATGATGGGACTCTTTCACCACCTTGGGTGAATGAGTCCCGTGTGACCAAAATTCAAATTTAATTCAAATTTTTGGTGATATTTTATTCTCCTAGATTTGATGTTGGCTTGTAGTGTTATAATTTTGGGAATTCTTGCATAATAAAGTATAAATACACGGTTCTTTCACTCATATTCAACATCTAGCATTCAAGAGAGTTCACAAGAGTATTTGAGCATTCACAAGAGCATTCAAGGAATTTCAAGGGTAGATTATCAAGCATTCAAGAGTATTTTTCAAGCATCAATCATCATGTCAAAGATTGCATTCTTCATGTTTGTTATTGTACAAACAATTGTGATGTAGAAGTTCATGATCCAAGCAATTGTTTCAAGCAAGATCTTTCTCCTTCAAGCTAGATTCAAGAACCACATCCATTGCAGATATTTCAAGCATAATTGCAACACTTAATTACAAGAGTTTGGTGAGTTTAAACATAGTCTTTTGTTCATTCATAATTCTTCTTTCATATTTGCTTTCATTTCAAGGTTTAATTACCAACAAGGGGTTTTACCAAGGAAAACCCCTATTCACTAACCCCCACAACATTTTTCCCTCTTCTTGTGTGTGATTTGTAGGGATAGGTTGCAAATTTGCAAAGAAGCAAAGTTGGAGAAAATGTTTCAAGTCCCTAAAGTTGTCAAAGTTGCCATCAAGCCTTGGAGAAGCTTGGAGAAGACCTACAGGTGGCCTTTTGTAGTTTCAAATCCAAAAAATCAGTTAAGAAGAGTAGAGCAGACCAAGAGGCACAAAATCTAGTTCACAATTTCTAGAAAAGTAGAAGTGGACTATTCACCACTATTGGAAAATGAGTCCCACTGTATAGGCCTAATAAAGGTTTGAGAATATTTGGATACCCTTTTGGCTGAAATTTTCTTTGGTGCCTTTCCTCAATAGACCCCCTTGGTGCCTTGCTCCACCAAGCTAACCTATAGGTTCTTGCTTCTACCTAGGAACCCCTGGTTGACTAACCAATCCCTCCTCTATCCACTTGCTGTCCTTTTTCCAAACAAATCTTGATGCTTCATCATGTTCTCTCCTTTGGCCCTTAATATACCCTAAAGGCCTAGCAACCTCAAACTTTTTCAAGGTTCTTCCAGCGGTTTAAAAGTGTTTCAAGAACTTCAAAATGAACCACCTAAGGTCCTTCTGCAACCACAATACTTCAAATCTCCATCGCTTCCTCAAGGTTTCTTCCTTGGCTTGAAAGGCTAGTAGCCTAGAGCCCTAATTAGGTCACTGAAATAGGGGTATGATGCTTCTTCCTTCTAAACCCACCAAGGTTATAGGTTCTTGCTTTAGGAATGGTGTCTTCCCTTCCCTCACCTCCAAGAATCTTGTGATCTCAAGCCTATTTAGGCTGTATACTATCCAGGTACAAAAATGCATAAGGACCCTAGGGTTTTCAAGGTTTCATAGAGCTATTTCAAAACTGTCAAAGAATGCTCTCACCATATGGACTGCCAGAACTCTTTCCTAACCTCCAAGAATTCCTAAGAACTTCCTTTAAATTCTACAAAAATAATTTCACTTAGATCTTTGTTCCTCTGCAAATTACGTAAAATTTACTTCAAGACTACCCCAACCGGGCCTGCTCTGGCTCACCTAGGGCATCCATTTGCTAGCCACCAAAGAACTCACACAAACCCTATCTACAAAAATATTTACAAGTGTGGTAACTAGGCACTATTTCCACTCAAGGCCGTATAGATTGTATGGAGGAAAAGTACACTAGCACCACATTTCCAAAATTACAGTCTTATTCAAAATAGAACTTGAGCAGAAATAAAACTATTTACAATAAAACTTACAAATGCAACTAAGAAACTTCTTAGCCTTCGAAATTGATTGGATACAAGCTAAAATACATTATACAGATCCAATCTAACACTGTTTAATGCATTTAAGCACTGCAAAAAAAACAAAAACCAGAAGATATTTGCTAAAACATTGTTCTTCTTTAATTTATGAGAAAACAGTCTATACCAAATAACTTCCAACCAACCAAAATGTTGTGGCATCCCTTAAATATGCTTCCACAACAACTTAGGTGCATTATTTGAACACAAAAATGACCTAAAGATTCAATTTATAAAACCTCATGTGTTTTCAAACACCTTGGCTAGATTGGAAAAGATGACAAGTTGGGCTTCAAAACCCACTCCAAATTGCCACCTTCCAATCCATTGATCATGGAAAGGTCAAGTTTTATTCAAAACAATAGCAACCAAGAAAGATGGTCAACATAAACTCAACTTAACACACCAAAAATTAGGATTTCCAACAAAACTTCAACAAAGCTAAACTTTGCCAGGTGGTCCTGCACCATCCTCCCCCTCTCAGCTCAAACATGAAATATTGGAAGGAGAGAGTAAGGACAGGTCAATGCCCTGCTTTTTAAAATCAACTTCATCCACCCAAGTAGCCTCAGATTCAAGCTTGGTCTTCCACTTAATGAGGTGTTCCATGTACACCTTGTGTCTTGTGGTCTTCTTCACCCTGGACTCCAAGATCTTCTCTTCCTGAGGTTTCTCTTGATTAGGAAGGGGTATATTACTAATATCCTTAAAGATCTCCTGGCTGTTCTAAACTTCATCGCTGACTGTCCCCTTATACCTGATCATATCAACAACATTAAATACTGGAGATATGCCCAAATCAGATGGTAATTCTACCTTGTATGCATTCTTCCCATACTTGGCTAACACCTTGCATGGTCCCACTCTTTTCATCTACATTTTGGTTGATATTCCCTTCTGCAACCTCGATTTGTTAAGATGGACCATAACATTATCACCTACTACAAATTGTACATCTCTTCTTGACACATCAACTTTATCTTTTAATTTCTGTGTTGCTGTTGTGATTGTCTTCTTAACCTGCTCCTGAATCTCCTTCATGGTCTGACTGAAGTCTTTTGCATGTCCACTCCTATTCTCCATTGATCTAGGGTCTCTGAGTTCACAAATGCCTCTTGTGTGCATCCCATACACCACTTCAAATGGACTTTTCCCTGTAGTTCTATTAACACTATCATTATAGGCATATTCAGCTTGAGAAATCACCATATCCCATGTCTATCCATATTCTTTAGTCAAGCACCTCAGAAGATTACCTAGCACTCTGTTAACCACCTCTGTTTTACCATCGGTTTGAGGATGGTAAGCTGATCCAAAAGACATATTTGTTCCCAATCTGCTCCATAGAGTCTTCCAAAAATGGCTCATGAATTTCACATCCCTGTCTGATACAATGCTCAATGGCAATCCATGGATTCTTACAACTTCCCTGAAGAAAATATGGGCAATGTAGCTAGCATCATGTGTAGTCTTGCAAGGGATAAAGTGACTCATCTTGCTAGATCTATCCACAACTACATAAATATTGTCAAACCCTGCCTTAGTCTTTGGGAGTCCTACCACAAAATCCATACTAACACACTCCCATGGTCTATTGGGAATGGGCAAATGTTGATACAAACCTTCATTACTAGCTCCACCTTTGGCTTTCATGCAAACTACACACTGCTCCACATATTTCCTAACATCTCTTGCCAACTTAGGCCAGTAATAGAACCTTTGTACCAACTCTAAAGTTTTATTTATTTCAAAATTCCCACTAAGACTTCCATTATGTTTCTCTTGGATTAGATTTTCCCTCATTGATCCTCTTGGGACACATAACAGATTGCCCTTAAATAATAGTCCATTTTGCAATGTATACTCAACATACTGACTATGAAAGTGATTCTCAAAATCAGAGCATACCTTGTAGGCTTCTGAAAAGTCTTCATCATCACCATAGAGTTCTTTGAAACTCTCTAATCCAATGCTCTTCAGCTGTATTTCCTGCACTGTCAACATTCTCCTGCTTAATGCATCTACCACCTTATTCATTTGTCCCTTCTTGTGCTTGATGGTAAAAGTGAAAGCTTGAATGTATTCCATCCATTTCAAGTGTCTATTACTCAGCTTCTCTTGGGTGTTGATGTAACTGAGTGCCTGGTTATCTATGAAGACCGCAAACTCTTTGGGAAATAAATAATGTCTCCACTTCCTAAGGGACTGCACTAAAGCATATAATTCTGGATCATAGGTGGAGTATTTTTTCTTGGCTTCATTGAGCTTTTCACTAAAGAAGGCTACAGGCCTACCTTCTTGACTAAGTACTCCGCCTACTGCTACTCCACTTGCATCACACTCAACTATGAACAACTTATCAAAACTAGGAAATAACAAAATTGGTTGAGTTGCCACTTCTTGTTTCAGCTTTTCAAATCCTTTATTAGCCTCTTGAGTCCATTTAAACTTTGTTTTTAGACCACCTTTAATAGTATTTAGAAATGGTGCACATATACCACTAAAATTCCTTATGAATTTCCTATAAAACTGAGCCAAACCATGAAAAATTCTTACCTCTGTTGCTGTGGTTGGTGTAGGCCAATTTAGGATGGCTTCCACCTTACTTGGATCCATCTTCAGGGTTCCTTGGGATACTACAAAGCCTAGATACACAAGTTCTTGTTTGAAGAACTCATACTTCTCAAGGTTAATTGCCAATTGTTCTTCTTGCAACCTTTTAAGTACCATCTCCACATGCTTCAAATGTTCTTCTGCTATCTTACTAAAAATCAGTATATCATCAAGGTAGACTACTACAAAGATTCATGTGAAGTCCTTGAGCACCTCATTCATTAGTCTCATGAACGTGCTAGGGGCATTTGAGAGGCCAAATGGCATCAATTTCCACTCATACAAGCCATCATTTGTCTTAAAAGCTATCTTCCACTCATCACCCTCCTTGATTCTAATTTGATCCGCTCTTAAGATCCAACTTGGTGAAGAATTTTGCACCTCCAAGACAATCCATCAAGTCTTCAATTCTAGGAATAGGGAACCTATACCTAATTGTGATTCTATTAATTTCTCTAGAATCAATGCATAATCTCCACTTACCACCTTCTTTTGTTGCCAAAACCACTGGGACTGCACATGGACTAATACTCTTTTGAATCAAACCTTGATTCGACAACTCCTTCACTTGTCTAGCCACTTCAAGATTCTGATTTGGTGTGAGTTTGTATGCTGCTTTGTTAGGTAAGGAAGCTCTAGGTATGAAATAAATTTGATGGCTTATAGCTCTCCTTGGTGGTAGAGTTGTTGGTGTACCATCACTGACAATTTCCTTGTACTTTTCTAGCAACCTTTGAACTGTTTCGGGTATGACTGTCTTCTCAGCCTTTTCTTCATCTTTTGATTGCATTAGGACCACATATCCTTGATTCCCTTGGTGTAGGTCCTTAAGGAACTCCTTTCCACTGCTCAACATGATGTTAGGAACCTTTGATTGCCCCTCATCTTCTTCTAATAATGATTGCAGGTTAAAAGTTCTTCCATCCTTGTTGAATTCAATGGTGTTCTCCTTCCCATGATATATAGAACCTCTGTCATATTGCCATGGCCTGCCAAGTAGAAGATGACATGCATCCATGGGTAGTACATCACAAACAAACTTGTCTTTATATCCTCCAATTGAGAATTCCACTGTTACCTACTCATTCACTAGAACACTCTACCCTTTGTTCAACCATGTGACTTTGTAAGGGTTAGTGTGGGGTTTTGTTTCCAATTTCAACTTCTTTACTACCTCCTCAGAGATGATATTATCTATAGAACCAGAATCTACAATGACCTTGCACACTTTTCCAAATATCTTGCACCTTGCTCTAAACAAAGCTCTCCTTTGCTTGGGTTCTTCTTTGACCGGTTGTCTGATCAAAACCCTATTAAACATCAAATTTTATCCTACTTCAGATTCTATATGACTGATCTCAGGTGATTTTACACTCATGGTGTCCTCTTGTGCATAGGCCACTCTCTATTCATTGCTTGAAGAAGAAGCTTTCTCCAGGCATCTATAAGTAGGGTGACCTAGCTGATTGCAGTGATAACACTTCATGGTGGCAAAGTAAGAGTTACTTCTGCCTGCT
Organism: Sequoia sempervirens; assembly: GCA_007258455.2. NCBI lineage: Eukaryota > Viridiplantae > Streptophyta > Pinopsida > Cupressales > Cupressaceae > Sequoia > Sequoia sempervirens. The sequence goes on along the minus strand of VDFB02379711.1, from coordinate 80,752,645 downwards.
CCTCTTCCTCTATTTGAACCTCCTTGAGGTCCTCTTCCTCTGTTAAATCCTCCTCTTGAAGATGTTTCACCTCCATGCTCAGTAAGCTTAGATTCTCATTGATTTCTTTGATCATTACCTCTTCCTTGGTAACCACCACACTGTCCTCTTTGATCTCTACCTCTGCCTCTGCCCTTAGAGGACTGATCATGCTTTCTTTTATTCCTTTCTTCAATCTTTATAGCCAGCTGATAACATTGGTGGACTATCTTGGGACTTAGAAAAGCCATCTCTTCCTGAATGTTCCACTTCAAACCATTAAGGTACCTAGCCACTTTTAGGCTCTCATCTTCTATCACATTTGATCTCAAGCAAAGCTTCTGAAACTCTTCAGTATAGGTGTTAACATCTTGGTCTTTCTACCTTAGAATTTGCCTATTCTTGTGAAGTTGGATCTCATAATCATCTGGCATATATGCTTCCTTCACCTTAGCAACCATTCCTTTCCAAGTTGATATGGGTTGCTTGCCTTCTTTCTCCCTCTCAGTTTGAATAAATTTCCACCATGTCAAAGTTGATCCTCTCAACCTTAATTTAGCAACCTTCACTTTCTGTGCTTCAGCGACTCCATCACATTCAAAGTGGTTCTCCATGCCATCTATCCAATCCATGACCAAATAAGGATCCATCTTTCCACTGAATAATGGTATGCCCTCAAGTCCTTTTCCACTCAGGGCTTTCAATGCCTTCAAGAAAGGCTCCTCCTCCAAAATAGGGTCAGGTTCAGGGACCTTGTCCTCCTCTACAACCTCTTCTTCTTTTGGCACTTTACCTTCCAACCTCACCTTGCTCAATGCTTCCTCAAGTTGCTCTATTCTTTCTTTTAAAGACTTGTTATCCTCTTCTTGTTCTTCAACCATCTTGGCTAATTGTGCATTTGTCACCATGGTGGGAGTCTCACTTGAATCAACTTCTGACATATAAGCTACTTTCCCAAATCTTTAACTAATCTCTGATACCAATCTGATAGGGATTGGGATTGGAGGAATCACTCGCTAATTCCTACTCTTGGCCTTTCCTCAATAGACCCCCTTGGTTCCTTGCTCCACCAAGCTAACCTATAGGTCCCTGATTTTGCCTAGGAACCCCTAGTTGACTGACCAATCCCTCCTCTATTTACTTGTCCTTTTTCCAAAGAAATCTTGATGCTTCATCATGTTCTCTCCTTTGGCCCTTAATCTACCCTAAAGGCCTAGCAACCTCAAACTTCATCAAGGTTCTTGCAGGGGTTTAAAAGTGTTTGAAGAACTTCAAAATGAACCACCTAAGGTCCTTCTGCAACCACAATACTCCAACTCTCCATCGCTTCCTCAAGGTTCCTTCCTTGGCTTGAAAGGCTAGTAGCCTAGAGCCCTAATTAGGTCACTAAAACAGGGGTATGATGCTTCTTCCTTCTAAACCCCCCAAGGTTCTAGGTTCTTGCTTTAGGAATGGTGTCTTCCCTAACCTCATCTCCAAGAATCTTGTGATCTCAAGCTTGTTCAGGCTGTACACTATCTAGGTACAAAAATGCATAAGGACCCTAGGGTTTTCAAGGTTTCACAGAGTTGTTTGAAAACTGTCAAAGAATGCGCTCACCATATGGACTGCCAGAACTCTTTCTTGACCTCCAAGAATTCCTAAGACCTTCCTTTAAATTCTACAAAAATAATTTCACTCAGATCTTTGTTCCCCTGCAAATTATGGAAAATTTACTTTAAGACTGCCCCAACCGGGCCTGCTCTGGCTCACCTAGGGCATCCATTTGCTAGAGACCAAAGAACTCACACAAACCCTATCTACAACTATATTTACAAGTGTGGTAACTAGGAACTATTTCCACTCAGGGCCGTACAGATTGTACGGAGGAAAAGTACACTAACACCACATTTCCAAAATTACAGTCTTATTCAAAACAGAACTTGAGCAGAAATAAAACTATTTACAATAAAAATTACAAATGCAACTAAGAAACTTCTTAACCTTCCAAATTGCTTGGATACAAGCTAAAATAAATTATACAAATCCAAGCTAACACTGTTTAATGCATTTAAGGACTGCAAAAAAAACAAAAACTAGAAGATATTTGGTAAAACACTGTTCTTCTTTAATTTCTGAGAAAATAGTCTGTACCAAATAACTTCCAACCAACCAAAAGGTCATGGAATCCCTTAAATATGCTTCCAAAACAACTTAGGTGTGGTTGTTGAACACAAAAATGACCTAAAGATTCAAGTTATAAAACCTCATGTGTTTTCAAACACCTTGGCTAGATTGGAAAAGATGACAAGTTGGGCTTCAAAACCCACTCCAAATTGCCACCTCCCAATCCATTGATCATGGAAAGATAAATTTTTATTCAAAACAACAACAACCAAGCAAGATGGTCAACATGACCTCAACTTAACACAACAAAAATTAGGATTTCCAACAAAACTTCAACAAAGCTAAACTTTGCGAGGTGCTCCTGCACCAGTTAAGGGTTAGAGTATAGGGGTTTTCCTTGGTCAAACCAAAATTTTATAATCAAGCCCTTGATAATGAAATGAAATAAAGAGAGAATGATGAACAAATAACATGCAATATCATAAACTCACCAAACCCTTAGTGTTGAAGTCTAAAGATATGATGCTCCAAGATGCTTGAATGCTTGAATGAATGATGAAAATGCTAGAATGCTATGATGAATGCATGAGCACTTGAAAAAATGAGTGAATGGATAAATGGGGCTTAAAATGAATAGAAATCATGTATTTATACACAAATATTCCCTAATTTCCCAAAAATACAATATCACAGGCCGAACTTAGGTTTTAAGGAATAAAAACCTGCCACTAATTTGAATTTATCTTGGATTTTGTGCCAAGAGGGACTCATTCACCCCTAGTGGAGAATGGGTCCCACTCAAGGCATGTGAATGGGTGTCAGGAATTAAGTTGTCTTAAATGATGTTTGTCAAGTTTAAATTAAAACATACACTTAATGAAGGCCTATAAGTTGATAAAGGGGCCAAATAAACCATAAGAAAGGTGTATTTGTTGATGACAAGTCTAGGAAAGCATGAAATATTGTTACAAGACTTTACAACAGTTTAAAATAAGACTTGGTAAGTGATAAAAAGGGGCTATGTAGGTGAATTATAATAATAAGAGTCTAGAAAAGTGTGAAAATGTGTTACAACACTTCACAACACCTTTACAAGACATCATAAAGTCTTAATGATTCATAAAAAATAAAAACCTAATGTGAATGTGTGGGCCACATTGCAACATTAAATCAAGGAAAAGTCAAGCCAATTAAGCACAAGGAGGGACAAAACACAAAAAATTAGAAGGGTTACTTTTTTTGTGTCCACAGTTATCCCCCACTTTAGTGAAAGGATGAACTTGCTTCAAGCTCACACTAAAGTAGCCGAACATGCAATCAAGAGGGGTCTGAATGCTCCAATGTTTGGTGAGATGAGACATCAATGAAGAGGGATGATCAAGCCCCCAATATGAAGATCCCATGGAAAAATAATCATAAACATAAAGGAACAAACAAGAAAATGATGAAAAGGAATCAAAGAGAGGAGAAAGTTGGATCAAGCTTTGATCGTTTGTCTAGCTCATTATGGATTAGATCTATGTTGTTTGTTTAGAAAGAAAATGCATGCTCACTCTGGGGCAATGGAACTCATGGCTATCCATTAGGTGAGAAGGCCCAAAAGATGAAAAACATACACTCACGACTAGTATGTACTCACAAACACACATGTGGCTATGGGGAAAAGTCATGCCTTAGAATGGGATTCCCACTCAACCATACTAAAGTTATACCTCCTAATAACTTTATAAGGTGCCACAAAGGACACTATTGTTTCATGCTTCATGAGCCAAGAAAAGCTTCGTACGCTTAGAAATCATGAAAAAATGCAATGGCACCATAGGAATGCAAGCTATGTTATGCAAGGTTGCCATGTAAATGAAAAATGCAAAATGCAAAAGATGTTCAAAGGAGTCTTGCTTAGTTCATGTGAGGTCTATAACCTAGGGAACATTGTGTCTAATGTCTCCAAGAGGGGACCAATCAAAGGATAGAATATTCACAACTTAGGAGATGTAGTGCATCACATTAGGCTGCTAAGAGGAATGTAATATGCTAAGAGAGATCATGCTCATGAAAGACATCACACCCAGTGTCATCCAAAAAGGGACAAACACATTGTATGGAACAAGAAGGCTGCACTAAGAACAAAAGAAAGAGGGGTTTCACCCAAAAAGGAACATACCAAACACATAAGGGATCTATGGATTTGTGGTCAGTATGTTAGTTCCTACAATGTTTTGATTAAAGAGCTCAAAATTGTCATCATTCTTGAAATACACATAGAACTAGAAGAATGACACAAAGAGAACGAAAACAAAAGAAAAAGAAAATCCATTTTGGGTCAACATGGAAGATACATAGGATGTCTCGACGCTTTGCATCACCCCAAAAGGAAAAAACAAGCAAATGAAAAATCTTTTGGGTCAACATAAGAGAGAGACATTGCGGTCTCAATGCCTTGCATCATCCCCAAAAGGAAAAACACAAAACAAAGCGAAAAAAAAGATAAAAAGAACTTTTGGGTCAACATGGAAGAGACATAGGGAGTCTCAACACTTTGCATCATCCCTAAAAGGAAAAAATGAAAGCAATGTACAAAATATAGAAGAATGGAGGGACAAAAAGAGGAATTGCACAAAGATAGAGAGAACATCAAATGTTACATCATGGGAGAACACAATACACACATTGAAACACAAAAGATAAAGAAAATAAAATGCAAAAGACTAATAAGACAAATACAAGTGTGCCATCAAGCAAGTCATTTTCCTCCCATTCATGTTCATGATGTGTCGAGGGTGGGCAACTAGCCAAATGGTCAAGTGCAAGTGTCGAACTAGGGGAAGTACCAAGTTCTACACTTGTTGTAGGAGATTTATCATTTAAGATCATGGAAGATTAAAATAATGTACTCAAATCATTATGCACCTCTTCGCCTATTTTAGTGATCCCATCATCATCATCTAGATTAATCACTGCAGGAGGACAGATGGTAATGTCCAATGAAGGGCATATTATGAGTTTTGGTTGTTGTATTGGATCATTTTGTTGTGATTGGGGAGGAGGGTTCTTATGCATTGCTTCTGTCAAATGTGGATGTTTTTTTTCTTTGTTTTCTTCAGTTTGTACTTGACGAGAAATGAGACAAAGTCGATTCCTACACTTCCTAGCACCTAAATTTCTTTTGATTCTATTTTGAAGTTGTGTGGGTGTAAGAATGGGTTGATCCACCATAGGCTCATTTTCTTCCCTAAGGGGAGGAACATAATGAAATGTACGGGGTGGGTCAATCACTTTCTCTTTTACTTTATAAACTTGTTTTATGCGAGGGGGAATCATGGGGTTGGTTTCATTATCTCTTGGGAATTTGGATGATGAAGGTGAAGTGTTTATTGTTGGTTGAGCTTGAGTTGCTCGTTTAGGTTAAGGTTTAAGCATTGTCTCATCTAGGAGGGGAGTGTCAAAAGTGGATGGGGATATGTTGTGAAGAGACAATTCCGCAATTTGTTTAGCTTTTAATTTTTGATAGGAAATAAAAAAGAATTCTTTGCGGGGTGTTATGGGTTCCATGGGCTCTAGCCAAAAGGCTTCTAAGGAGAAATTTCATTTTGAAGACAAAGGGTTAAATCCACTATGTTGAACAGTGAATATGTCATTATCAAGCCAAAACTTTAAACATTTGTGTATGATTGAAGGGACAACTTTCATTGAGTGAAGCCATGGGTTCCCTAACCGCAAAAGAAACTTATCCGATTGTGGGATGATGGAGAATGCTACATCCACTATCTTAGGTCCTATCTGTAATGGAAGGATGATTGATCCTATCGTAGAGAAAGCAAAACCATTATGTGTTTTGATACATACTCTTGGTTTTTCATAATCATCTTGATAAAGATCATGTAATATGAATAATTTTTCAGTGATCACATTCTCACCACAGGTGGGATCTATGAGTATTCCATTAGTGGGCTTATCATAAATACAGTCGACTATGTAAAGAGGACCATCGGGAAGCTTCAGAAGGATATCCTTAGAAGAAAAAGTAATATCAAGAGATTTCTTAGGTTGGCCCTTATGAGGGATAACATTTATCACACTTACCATTTCATGTATAGGATCAATAGTAGTGGCATGTGGAATAGGATCAGGTTGTTCAATAGTTGTATGAACATTCATGACATCATTATTTTGAGTTTCACTAGCTTTGACAAATGACACATTATGTTTGTGGAATAGGATTAGGATGTTCAATAGTTGTATGAACATTCATAAAATAATTGTTTTGAGTTTCACTAGCTTTGACAAATGACACATTATGTTTGGGCATCATATTGGTAAAAAATTGCAAATTTTGATTGGTTGGGGCAACTAATGTATTGCCTTTAACATTAACATTGGAAACAGATAGATGACCAAAATCAATGAGGTCTTGCACTATGTGTTTAAGATGCTTACACTATTTTGTGTCATGTCCATTTTGTCTATGATAATGGAAATAAGTGTTAGGGTGAAAGGTTGGAGGAAAAGGATTAGTAGGATCCAATGGTTTAACAATAGGAAAGGTAATCATCTGTTTCTGCAATAGTTGGGACATTGTGTTATGAAGAGTGTCTAGTAAAGGTGTAAATTGTCATTTTGGATCTCCATAACTATAAGGTATTGCAACTTTAATAGTTGTTACTTGGTTGTCGATGGGCTAAGGTGGTTGTTGAGGAGGGCCCAAGTTAAATTGTAAAAATCCTTTGTTTGGTTTTCTAAAGGGTTGTGAATTGTTTTGGTTGACATGTTCAAATTTCTCAACTCGACTAGTAGTGGACTTGGCATCACGACTACTAACTGAATTGTTATAGTCACAAAGGGTTGTACATAGATGCATGAAAGAGGGAAATTTAATCATGGCCAATTTATCTTGGATTTGACTTTTTAAATTTTCAATGAACATCTTTTGGAGATGTAGATTAGGAACCTTGACATTGATTTGGGCATAAAGTGATTGATAGTGTGAGATGAAATCAGTTACCTTTTCATCCACATTTTGTTTACATCTCATTAGATTAGCCAATGTCTTTTTGGGAGTCATGTGCACTTGAAAATGATTTTTAAATGCATCAACTAGTACATTGAATGAATGAATTGAATTGTTTGATAAGGATAAAAACCACTCCAAGGCAGTGTCCTTTAAAGTCCTAGAAAATAGTTTGGCCAATAGTTTATTGTCAAGGAAAAAATTACTACATAAGGTGGTATAGGCATTAACATGATTAGTAGGATCACCCTTCCCTCCATACTTCTCAAACCTAGGTATTTGAATTCCTTGTGGCATCGGTGTTCTTAATATTTCCAAAGATAATGGGCTATTACAGACATAATAGGTAGGTGGGGCATTTTGACTTTGAATTATGTTGGATATTTGTTGTTGCATGGAGACAGTTTGGAAAAGTTGCATGATGAGAGGGTCAGTGTAAGTGGTAGGAGGTGGAAGAGAGAATGGTGATGGGGTGTATGTAGTGGTAGGGCAAGTGAACGAAATCCTAATAGATGGTATGGCGGAAATGGATAGAACATTTGATTCCCCAAAGGAACTAGGAGTGCTAGTAGGAATACTGAAGGAAGGAGTGACATTACTAACAGATTTCATGAGTATTGCAACTTGGGGAGTGGTGTAAGTAGGTATGGATACTACAGTGGAAGAGGGAAGAATGTGAGGTCCTCCTTGGCTAACCATAGTGTTTTCTAGTTGAGATGTACTAGAGGTGGAAGGAATATGTTTATGGTATATCTCAACAATTGTTTCATAATGTCTAAGCTTTCGCTACATTCAAGCAGACAATAGATTTTATCTATAGTAGGAATGGCGGTGATTAAAATATTTTCAAGACACATGTTTTGTTGCAAATGTGCTAAATCCTCATGAATGTTAATGATTTTTTCTTACAAAATGTGATCGTTTTGTGTGTCAACTTGCATGTTATGAGAAGGAAAAGAATTTCTAAAGGTAGGGTCCATGCCTAATGCACTATTGTCAACACCAGGAGTAGTAGCTCGAGACAACCTAATGTCCACAATGAGTGTGTTATCGCAGGATGTCATGATTTTTGAACTTCTTCTCACTAAAGTATTATCTATAGGGCACCAAACATTCATACAAGGGCTACTAAAGGTTGGGTGGATGCAAATGAAATGAAAACTAGGAGCAATGAAATGATAATAATAGAAATTATAGAAACTGTATTAGAGATGCAATAACAAAAAATAGAAATACAAAAAATGTGTTGAAAATGACATAAATTATATTACAAAATATTCAACTAGACTTATTCACCCAAGGTGGCGAATGAGTCCAGGATGATTTTTTTGAAAATTTTCAAAAAATTTAAGATGATTTTTATGCTTTTCAAATTGTTTGATTCAAGACTTATGATGCAAATGCAGAATTTCAGTTATTTTAAATGATTGGAAATGCAAAAATGAAAATTAGATGATCTTTTCACTAATGCAATTTTGAAAACCCTAAGATGCAAAACAATGCAAAACCTAATGCAATGTTGATGCAAGCTAACCCTAGGATGTAAATGCACTTGAAATCAGAAGTGAAAATATTCTAAAGATGGTTTCACCTTAATGTGAACAAAGATTTTGGCACCCGAATGCTTTCTAGCCCTTTAGAGTTTTTCACCTGAAAGGGGAAAGATGGGCCAAAATGCAATGTAAACATTCAAGAATTAATGTAATATGGATGCAAAATACCTAGCTTAGATGATCTAAATGCAAATAACTAATAAAAGCTATTGATTATGTACACAAAACTAAGAAATGCAAAGTGTTTGAAAACATAGTCTTGTATGCAAATATGAACTAAAAACATGAACAAACAAGAACAAAACTTAATGAAACTGAATGAGGTGCACTTGGAGCTTGAAAACTGATGTTGAAAGGTTCTGGAATGTTGCAGAGATCAATGTTGAAGCCCACTAGGACAAATTCGCTACAAATGGCGAATTAGTCATGTTTCTAGTAAAATCTACTCAAATAGGTTTTGGGATGCTGAGAAAATAGAACTTAAAAAAAACACTCTTTCCAGCCTAGTAATGGGACTCATTCACCACAAATGGTGAATTAGTCCACCTGAAGATTTTTGAAAAGTCAAGGGTCAACTCTGTGGTCCTGGTCTACACTTTTATGCCTGACAGCTTGCTGGATTTGAATATAGAAAATCTGATGGGAAAATGCTCTCCAAGCTTCAAATAGGGTTTTGTTTACTTTGATGACTTTGCAACACCTTTTTGACACCTTTCTCCTTGATGAATCTAACTACAAGACTTGCAAACACACATGCAAAGAGGGAGAAAAGGGTTAAGGGTTAGAGTATAGGGGTTTGCCTTGGTCAAACCTCAATTTGGTAATCAAACCTTTGATAATGAAATGAAATAAAGAGAGAATGATGAACAAATAACATGCAATGTCATAAACTCACCAAACCCTTGGTGTTGAAGTTTGACGATATACTGCTCCAAGATGCTTGAATGCTTGATTAAATGATGAGAATGCTAAAATGCTATAATGAATTCATGAAGATTTGAATGGATGAATGGGGCTTAAAATGAATAGAAAATCATGTATTTATACACAAATATGCCCTAATTTCTTGAAAAATACATCATAGGGCGACTTTAGGTCTTAAGGAATAAAAAACTACCGGTAATTTGAATTTATCTTGAGTTTTGTGCCAAGGACTCATTCGCCCCTAGTGGCGAATGGGTCCCACCCAAGGCATATAAATGGGTGTTAGGAATTAAGTTGTCTGAAATGATGTTTGTCAGGTTTACATTAAAAAATACATTTAATTAAGGCATGTAAGTGTATAAAGGGGCCAAATAAAGCATAAAAAAAGTGTATTTATTGATGACAAGTCTAAGAAATCATGAAAGTTTGTTATGAGACTTTACAACAGTTTAAAATAAGACTTGGTAAGTGATAAAAAAGGGGTATGTAGGTGAATTATAATAAGAAGAGCCTAGAAAAGTGCGAAAATGTGTTACAACACTTCACAACACCTTTACAAGACATCATAAAGTCTTCATAATTCATAAAAATTCAAGACCTAATGTGAATGTGTGGGCCACATTGCAACATTAAATCAAGGAAAAATCAAGCCTATTAAGCACAATGAGGGATAAAATAAGAAAAAGTAGAAGGGTTACTTTTTCTGTGTCCACAATTATTATTATTATGTTTTTCCTCTCTATTTTATTCCTTCAAATTATATAGATTAAGTGACTCTTTGTTTGTTCCCATAATTGAATTTTAGTTTAATATAATATTTATGTTTAATCTTCCAAAAGAAAAATAGAAAGAAAAAGAAGACAGCTTTTATATAGATTTCTGGATTTTAGTGTTTAAAAAAGTTATGCAGTCCAGATCTTATCTATATACATTTCTATCATTAACTGTGGAAATTGGAAACGCTTTAGACTTTTCTTTCTTAACACGTTGTATAGATCGTGTAAAAAGTGTAGGGGAATCCATTATTTTCCACTACCGACGGAAAACACGTAGAACATGTTCCCGACAGGATTATACCCGCGCCATGTTGGATTTGTCCGTTTGAGGTCAAGCTTAGTAAGGTATTTCCGTGTTTACATTTGCAGTACTAAAATCCCAACACGAACCCACAGCCGTTATTTGACACGCTCATTCCACATACTCATTTCCTTACGCGGCTTTCACTAGTCCATTCACCTCTCATAAATCCGAGGTGGTTTCACAACTACTTTAAATCACCACAGATTCGATTCCTCAAGTATTCTCCACCGTTTAACATCCTTCTTGTATTGCTACGAATTCTTGGTTTTCGCTACCCATCAAGGTTGTCCCTTTCATAAAAGAAATGGCCGATCTGAATGAAATTGAGAAAGCATATAAACTAATCGATGAAAATGCAGATGGAAGGGTCATTGTGAGAGAAATCGTTCGCTTCTTAAGCAAGCTTGGAATACAATTGTCAGAAGAAGATGTGAGATGTATGGTCAGTGCCTCTCTCTCCAAAGACCTTGATGGTAGCGATAGTCTTGGATTCGAAGAGTTTGTGCATTTATATCAGTATATCTTCAGCAATGATGAGGAAGTGTTGGAGGATGAATGTAAGGATTTAGTGGAAGCATTCAGAGTTTTTGATCTGGATAATGATGGATACATCTCTTCTACTGAGCTACAACAAGTACTCTCTAGGTTAGGACTGATCTCGCAGGGCCAAGACCCTCAGCAATGTCAAGAAATGATATGTAGATTTGATTCAGACTGCAATGGGGTTTTAGATTTTTCTGAGTTCAAAAATATGATGTGCTCCAAACTTTCACAATGAGATATGGAACTCTATTGTAGACAGCTTTTGTGTCCATTTATTAACTGGTAATCTTGCTTTTGTATTTTTAGTTTTTATTCAAACTACCCATTTTCTGTGTCACACCAGGCACGAGCATTTTTGGTTGAGGAGACATTTGATTTAACCGAGTATATGGATCTTCGCTTGTCTTTTCCTCTTATATTTTCCCTTATTTGATAAGTGATGTGACGCTTGTTTTATCCAATATTGTAGTAATATTAAATAGCTGGTAGTCATCAATCTTTATAGCTTTTAAGGCATATGGTAAATTTGTTGCTAGTAATTCACTGACAGAAAATTTACTGTAGGAAACTTCACTATCATGACAAATTCACTTGCAAGTGAAATTCACCACCCGCAATTCACTCCGAAAATTTAACCGCATTAATATTTTTAATAAAATCAAAATTTTCAAAATATATATTAAAAAATATTAATGTGGTTAATTTTTTGTCGTGGTGAATTGCTAGTGGTGAAATTTACTTGAGGGTGAATTTTTCATGGCCGTAAGTTCTCCCATGATGAATTGTTGGGGGTGAATTTTCGCACGATGAATTGTTGACGGTGAATTTTCCTAAAGCCAATTTTTAAATTAAGTATATATATTTATTTATTTTTAAGTTAAGTTATATTATATATTGGTTTGTTTTGTGATTAGTGATCATTCAATAATATCTTATTAATTCATTAATTTTAAATGGTAGATAATGATTTAGTTAATTCTTTAAAGTATTAATTTAATAGTTTTTTATTTGAACAATGTATATTAATCTAATTCTATAAGTTATCAATTATATTGTATTGTAGAAAGAAATGTTTCTAGAGGTAGATATATTTTTGTATTCATACTTTATCACTAATACAAATAATCAAAAGATTCTTAAGGGTAAAAGAAAGAAGTTGGGTATACGAAGAGGGGAAATCTCGGGGGAAAAAAAAGGTTCGCAAGAAACGCGTACGCGTTATGGCTCGGGTACCCGGGCCTTATGCATTTTGAGAAAGTATTTTTTTTTAAATAAACGACTGTAGTTCATTTTCCACCATTCTGAGCTGGGACGGAGAAGGAGAAAGGAGAGCGTGTACGCATTTTAGAGGACACAAAATTTTGACTGCCACCTCCTCCCATTGACACTAGCGACCTCATCGACCTCCAGGTTAGTTGAATTCTTTTTTTTTTTGCTTTCTATCTTTTTTTTTGTTTTTTAATTAGTATTCAATTTTTGTTTGTTTAGTGTATTTTAATTCAATGTTTTATTGTTTTTATTTGCATTTTTAAAAAACCAAAAACGTCAATGAAACAAAAAAAAATAAATTGTAAATTGAAAACCGTAAAAGCTAAACCTAAATTGAACACATTTAAAACTTAGAAATTTCAAAACCCTAGAAACCCTAGTTTACAAAATTTACATAAGTTAATCTTTGGACATAAACCATAAAACGTAAACCTAAAATGGACTATTTACCCTAATTTACGTAAAACTAAAATGGGCTATAGATAGACTATGTGCAATATGGATAGAGCTAGACACATAAATGTTATTAAATAAAATAAGTATTAAAATGTGAAACATGAATGATTTCTACCCATTTCTATTATTTGGATGAGATCCTTTGTGAATTATGTAAGGATGCATTATGATCATATTTAAGCCTTAATTTATAAGATGTTATTCATAAGATCTATAGGACAAGTGTGTAATCTAATTCCTATTTTAACTCTCATATGTAGTGGCATTGTTCTAGATTAGGAAAACTAAATGTTGTACTTTCTCTAAACTAGTGTATTAAAGCTAACTTGTAGTATGAACATTTCAATTTGGAATTTAATTCAAATTACTTTTTTGAGAAACTTGTAGTTTAGGGTTTAGGGTTTAGATCTCCTCTTCCTTTTTAAATCATCGAAGAGTGCTTAGAGGTCCAAATAGGTTCAAACTCCATCATAACTCAACAACTTACTTATAATTGAAATCTAAAATTCCTAATTGTTGATATATTGAAGCTATTCCTAGAATGTCACATATTTTATTCAAAGCACTAAGTTTATGTGGTAGGGTTTCTCATTTACTTGTAAAAATTTATTCATGTGTCTTCTATATGTTTTCATGTCATCAAATCTCTAAATCTAACCCTAAACCCTAATTTAGCATTCATTTTGTTGTAGGACCTTATAATTAAATTTGGTTGCCTTTCAATTCTATAACCAAATGTTTATTTTCTAAGATTATTTATTTATTGAATTGATTAATTGATTCCTCACTTAGTGGTAGTTAGGTTCTTTTTTTGAAAATCCATGCACATCTAGAATTTATATAAATATTCAAAGGAAGATTCTATGTCATAGAAATGCTTCAAAAAGTATATGATTAGAAAAAAATTTGGTCTAGGGTTTAGGTTTTAGATCTCCTCTTCCTTTTTAAATCATCCAAGAGTGCTTGGAGGTCCAAATAGGTTCAAAATCCATCATGTGTCTTCTATATGTTTTCATGTCATCAAATCTCTAAATCTAAACCCTAAACCCTTATTTAGCATTCATTTTGTTGTAGGACCTTAAAATTAAATTTGGTTGCCTTAGGCAACTCCACCAAATTTTATTCCCTTAAGCCATGGAACATTTTTCCCTAGTCCACCTTACTAGACATAGATCCCCTTAAGCCATCCTATCACCCTAAATCGTAAATCGATGTCTTAATGGGTCCTAATATGACATTTCTTAAGGGGATCAAAGAAGTTCTCAAAACTTGGTGAGTAGAGCTCAAGCTCATCTTTGTTTATTTTGTACATTGCAATTAGTTCACTAGCATATATCTATGTGTCCCTTTGAATGTATTCTATTAATTTTTCATTATTATCTTTAGTATTCTTTGAAAACAATGAATGAGATTATAAATTTTAATGTTAGTGTTAAACTTATAATTTCTTCTTAACTACTTTGTCCCACTATAGAGATCTTGTGTCTCTTAGATGAGTTCTTGAGAGTTAGTTAGGCCAACTTGTATAGTGAAGTTGAAATAAAGAGATTGTGTAAGAGTTATTATCTATTTTAGGATGGGTCAACACATGTGAGAGTCATAAAAAATTACTTACCATAGTATTTTCATGCATTATTAGTGACTGTGGTGTTGCCATTTTGTTATTTCCTAGGAATCCTTATGTCTATATATTGGATTCTTGGGGTAGAAGATGTATGCAATGTATCTTATAGAGTTATTCTATCCTTTTTTTTAATAGGATTAGGATTTTTGATATCATTGTTGTATTCTATAGAATCCCTATGAGTATATTATAACCATAAATCATCTAACAATGCATTGAGTTGTGTGGTAAATTAGAGGATAGTTATTCTTGAAATAGGATTCAGAAAGTATATTTATATCTCTTTCCTTCTTATAGTTGCATATATTCTTATTTCTCTCTTTTTTCATGTTGGGTTGTTGCTTTTGGCTTCTTAGTTACATGAGAAAGAACTAGTTGTTTTGAATACTATTTAAAGTTCTTATGTTGGTTTCAGTCTTTAAATTCATGGTTAAATAGAAGAAATGGATTATTGTTCACCCTCATTACATGTTAGTTGTAGAGTTGATCTCTTAGTGATCTAGAAGCTCCCAAAAAACCTTGTTCTTCTATTTGGATGTACAAAGTGATGGTTGTGGAATATTTTGGTTGCTTAAATTTCCTAGATAACCCTCTAGCATTTTTAGATATTTGTACTTGCATGTTATAGATTCATGATATTTGTACTTGCATTTTTCTAATTGTTGAGAATGAATAATTTTTCCTTCACTTTGGGATTAGCTAGACCTAGGAGAGTATTCCTAGAGGTAGCCTTTAACAATATTTAATCACAAATAAAGATATATAAAATATAAAAAACTATAATAGTATCTATATACATGAAATTTGAAAATTTAGATAAATCAATTTATGTCATCGGATTTAATTAAATTTTGTCATACTTGATTAATACATCTATTCATTTTTAATTGTATGACCTTAAAATGAAATTTGGTTGCCTTAGGTAGCTTCACCAAATTTTATTCCCTTAAGCCATGGACCATTTTGTCCTAGGACCTTACTACACATAGATCCCCTTAAGCCATCCTATACCCTAAATCGTAAATTGATGTCTTAAGGGGGAATTTGACATTTCTTAAGGGGATAAATTTGGTGAATATATCTGTGTCCCTTTCAATGTCTTCTATTAATTTTTCATTCTTATCTTTAGTATTATTTGAAAATAATGAATGAGATTAAATAAATTTTAATAAAACCCCATAATTTCATAAATCTACACTTCATATTAACAACCCCACACTGGAATCAATTTAATGTGTGTACATGCTATGAATTTTTAATGTTATGGATTTTATAATGTTATAAATCAAATTGTCTTCAAACGAAATATATTTTGAATTTGTGCATGTTCAATGTGATTTTTAAATAACTTTCAAATTGTGTGCATTATTTAATTAGTTTGTTGATATATATTTTTTAATTGTTTAACATGCAGTTGCCATATCATTGCTCACATGGATCCATTGTTTAATTTAGAGGATTTTATGCCCAATAAAGAAATTCCTATAGATCCCATACATCCCAATCCACCACATGAACTACCCTAACACACCTCCACATTCTCCACCGCCTAACCCCCCACCCCCTCCTGTAGTTGATGAAGATCAATTAAGAGAGAATATTCAAGCAAACCTCATTGTCATTCAAGGAAATATAGATCTCATAAAAAATGAGCCTAGAGTCCCTCCCCATCTCGCAGGGTTTGCATCTACGATGCAAACTATTGTTTATTATGTTTGATCTATTGATGCAGACCTAGTTAGGTTCCATCAATGGAGAGAACAGAGGAGAAAATTCTATGCAGATGGATTGTCATATAAAGAAATCAATGACCTAAAAATTTACCAAACAAGCCATGTGCCAATATTTTATTAATCCCCATACAAAGCAACCCATTCCACCCACGATAAAATGAATTTCAATTTTATGGTGTAGGCACCCACAGATAGCTGTGCATTTTTGGGATAGATGGTGGATGGTGTTTGATACTCCACCACATGGCAACAGTGAGGTGTCCTTATACTTTTTGAGAAAGTTATGGGCTGAGTTTGAGTTGGGTACAAAACCCAACTATTTTGATATGAGGTCATTTCAGGGAGTTAGGCATGGCATGCCCCAACATAGACTAGGAGCACATGTCGATCCTCAGCGATGTGCTCCAATTTCTCCTATTGTTCCTCTTCCTTCTCCTAGCGTTCCTGCTACATTTTTGTAGCAGACCATGTTATCAACATTAGGCGAATTGAGTTCACTTTCAGGACATCTCACTCAGCAGACTACACACACGACCACTGAAGTGGCCAATAGAAAACATGGAGGCTCAAGCTATAGGGATACTCAGGCATCCACTTTAGGCAACACACATGCATCTGGGACGGGGTCATACCTGGATTTACTATATTCTGAGGATCATCCTACATAGGTATGTTCATATTTTGAACTTAAATTTAATTCAAGTTTGAAATATGAAAAATCCATGTAAATAATAACATCAAACTATATATATATATAATATAATATTTGTAGACACTAAAAATTGTCCTAGGCTTGCGATTTCTAAATTCTCTATCATTTCCCCTTTTGTCTTTGCTAATTAAATAATTTTTAATTATTTAATTATTTTCTAAAGTCATATGTCTTCTATTAATTAAATAATTTTAATTATTTAATTAATTCATTCCTACTTTTATTTCTGGCTTGATTAATTAAATAAATTTTATTTATTTAATTGTGTCACTAAGTAACTCCTCTTCTTTCTAAAATTAAATAAATTCTTATTTACTTAATTTTTGTCCACTATCCACTATAATTAAATAATTATTTTAATTATTTAATTATTCATTAGCCTCTTCTCTAATAAATTAAATAAATTTAATTTATTTAGTTTGGTCCACTCTCTGGAATTTTGAATTAAATCATTATTTAATTCAAAATGATTCCTTTTGTCACATTCTTCTATAATTAAATAATATCTTTAATCATTTAATTATTCATTGGTCACCTAAATTAAATAATTTTTATTATTTAATTTCTCCTATCACCTCTTTGTCCGTGCCAATCTTATCTTCCACATCAAATCTTATCTCTTCACATCTCATTTAGTTTCAGCCCTTGATTGAATTATCTTATAATTCAATCTTAGCCATTCATTTCTTGTCATTGCCCTAATTTTGACCTAAACCTAGTCCATACTACAACTTTCAATTTTGGCCATTGATTTAGACATTTTATTGACATCCAATCTCAACCGTCAATCCTAATCAGACATTTCCTATAAATAAACTCTCTCATAAGCCATTCGGGGGGTTGATTCTTCAAGGGTCCTTATGCTGTCAAAATCATTCTTGAGTCTTTCATCCATTTCTATCTATTGTCATTCATCTATCATCCCCATGTCAATGTTATGTTGTTGAATTGAGCAACCAACATTCATCCAACAATCAATCTTCAAAATTTTGCATTCTCATGCAGGTGGAGAAGAGCCATGGAGGTCAATCAAGTCTAGTTTGAAAATTGGTTTGCATTTCTTTTATTTATTTGCATTTTCATTCTAGTTTGTGCTTCATGGTGCTTGATAGGGTTTAGTTAATTCGTTGTTTTCAATACATTAGATCTGAACTTTTCCCTATTTACATTGGTGAACCTGACATATTTTAACACATTTTGAGAAATCTTGGAGTTGGATTCTTTTGTTGTAGGTTTTTTTTGCTTTTTGTTGTAGGTTTGACATCATTGTGGATAAAGCCTTAATTTCTAAAGATTCAACCATAACTTTCGAATAGATATGTATTTTTTCACAAAAACATTTATATATATTGAAAACAATGTCTAGAGCATCCATTCCAAAAATTAGATTTTCCGGAGCTGGTTTGAATTTTGTATAATTTTTTTTCTTGTTTTTCATGAAAAAATAATTTTGAAAGCAAATTATCAAAATTTTCAGATATGTTTGCATTTCTGGAAATATCTCTAAATTTTAATATGGGTCTATTCTTTATCTTTTAAATTTGGATGCACAATTATTAGTCAAACAATAGATCTTTTAAAATTAGGATTTCACAAATATTTTCCTATATCTCACAAATGGTTATAGATATGATCACAATATTTTTTTTGCAGATTCGGAATGACAGAATACGATATCAGTCAAAAAATCAGAATTTTAAGAGCTTATTTATATTTTTTATAATTTTTTTATGATTTTTCATAAAAAAATAATTTCAGGTGTAAAACAACAAAATTTTCTGATTTATTTACATTTTTGGAAACCTTTTGAGATTTTAGACATGCTTTATTCTCTATATTTTTCATTTTACTATCAAAAAATTTTCTAAAAATCTGATTTACCTTGACTAGCTAACCCTCTAATAGTAGTGATCAACTATCTTGTTAGGGTTTTGAATTTGTTGTTGGTTTTGTGCATGTACAAAAATAAACACTTGAAAGGACACATTGGATCAATTGGACAAATATTTGGAGCTAAATAAATTCTAGGTGCACACATTCCATCTTTCATCTCTTAATCATTCTTGTCAAAACACTTCAATTTGGGCTAAAAATAACATCTTGTTTGTCACACATTTGGATTTTGGGGTATAAAATAAATCTTGTTTGATTGTCACATCATTGAAATTAGGCTAAGAATAACCATTGTCTTCAATCACACATCTTGACTTGGGGTTAAAAAGAACAAGTGTTTAAACTGTTTTACAAACATTTCAATTTTCTAAAGGGATATTAATCACTGCGAGTGTGAATCAAGGTGTTTGTCCTCCATAACACGTCACTTAATTTTATTTTGTCATACCCTTCTTAGGAGGCTTGCTTGGAGAACACACCCCTCCAAGGGATGACCTCAATTGAGTGTGAATCCAAAGACACACTCCTTTGGGAGTTGAAATCTTGTCACTCTAGGCTAAGCCCCACAGAACTTTATACCTTTGGGAAGTGACGGTGAAGGGTGGGTTACCCCTTTCTCCCGACTTATTGGCAAGATTTTTTTTCCAAATTATACCCAGTCAACCTTGTGAAAACTCACTTGAGACCTAATTGGCCATACCCCACTTGACTAGTCATCAGGCTTGTTGTTGTGTATTCAAGTGTTTGCTTAATCATAACATTTAATCTTGGAAGAAAAACTTATCATTGTGCTTGGTGTGTGTGTTCATGCATTTACATGTGATATCTTGTGTTTGATATTGCCCAAGTCAAACTTCCAATAAACACTTGCCACATCATCCAAATCATACAATCTCATCATTCCACATCATCATCTCTTTAATCTAATCAACATAATTTTACACCATGCGAACATTGGAAGACGTAGCATAAGCGCTTGTTCACATGCTTCACGTAGCTCAAACAAGTCAAACACCTTTAACCCAAAAAATCATTCAAAGCGCCCATAACATTATCCAACAACTTCAAACAAACCAATCACCTCTAATGCAACAACTCATAGCACAAATCCAATACCTCATGGACAATTGTCAAGTCCAACAAGCACATTATCAATTCCAATCACCACATCAACCAATTTCACGTCAATCCTATGTGTCACCTATATCATCATATCAACCTCATCCATCCACATATCAAGTTTCCCCTTCATCAACCTATCACAACTCTTCTAATGTCAACCCTTATCCACATCAATCAACCTTTAAACAATCGTTATCCTATTCAACCCCTCCATCATCACAACAACAAATCATATCACAAGTCCAAATGCCATTCCAACCTCAAGACATTCAACCACAATCCTATGTGTCACCTTCATCATCATGCCAACCAAACCCATTTACCTACCATGTCAATTCCACATCAACATATCCACCCATATCACAACAAGAACATAGCTTCCCAAGTCCACCTTGGCAACAAAATCAAGAGCCTTTAAGTCTTAATGCCATCTTTGACAAGGGGAACACCAATCTAGTTCATGCACCCTTACCACCATCCAATCAAATGCATATCCCTAATCCACCATGTCCTGTCCTAATCCATTGGCCTCTCAATCTTCTAACCCATCAAACTCTTCATTACGCCCACCATCATCTAATCCTCCATCAAATAAATGCCTTACATTTAGATATTTAAAACATAAATTGATGGCATTACATAAATCCACCAATCCACCTACAAAGGATGTGACCAAAGGGCTACAAGAAAGGAATCAATTGCTGCCATGTCATTCAACACATATACTTGAACATACAAAAGAGTCCTCAAACATCATGCCAAGTCTTTCAAGCCAACCATGTCATCCTCAACCCCTTGATCCAATTCAAGAGTCTTTTGACGTAAGTCCAAGTCACCCTCTTTCATGCTCCTATGTTGTTGACCATCAAGAACATGTCAAGTCTCTCCAAGAGTCATCCCCTTGCAATTCCATTCAAGCAACCCAAGAGGTATATCAAGATCCTAATCTTAAGCATGTGGAAAAATCAAGTCCTAGTCCTAATCAAGATCAAATTATTTTCATCCAACCTATCCATAATCTATATCTTTTTTATGATCAAGATGATATCCATAATGATGAAGATCCTATCCATGAGCAACTTGATCCTATACCCATCCATGAGCAAGATATTCCAAATTCATCTCCATGTAGTCCTATCCATGATCCATCAACATCCACTTCCCTTGATGACACAAGTGCCTCCCAAGCACACATAGAAGATCAAACAAATACCTTGGATCTAAGTGAACACAATGCTAATCAAGATCCTAATGATCCTCCATCACCCACTATTAATCCCATTGCAAGTCCTCCATTATATCCTATTGGTCTTTCCACCATCATTCATGAATGTTCCTCTTTAGAACAAAAAAAACCATTATCTTCCCTTGCTTCATTTTCTCCATCCAATAAGGAACTCGTGTCTAGTGTTCCACCTACACCTAGTCCTGTTGTCCATTGCATACTCCAAAACATTAACCACCAAGGTAAAGGTTTAGACCTTCATGAACAAGGTATTTTGGAGCCCATCCATGTCAAAGTCCCTTCACGCTCTTATGACCTTGGACATACACCCCAAGGACACCAATCTCAAGATGTTGGTATTTCCTCCATGCATCCTAAGTCCACTTTCCGTCATAAAGCCTATCATACACCTAAAACATATGTTGCCATTCCACCACCGTCATCCTACAAATGTCAAAAGCATGTGACCATACACTTCCCTCCATCCACTTTACCACCATTGCTTTCAACTCCTAATCTCCCTCCATCCACTCTACCACCATTGCTTCCAACTCCTAATCTCCCTCCATCCACTTTACCACCATTACTCCCAATACCTAATATCCCTACCATTCAACCCTCTTATCCATTTATCCATAAATCCTTTAAACATCTTAATCATGACCAATCAATGCACACATTGTCTAAACATAAAGCTTCCACTCATTCCACCAAAGCCAAGGGATTCCAAAATAAAAAATTGGATGCCTCTATACATAAAGTCAAAAATTCTAATGGTCCTAATGCCTTAGCCTACAATTGCAAAAAGTCAAAGCCAAGTACATATAAAAAGCTATATAAGCCCATACCTCCAAAAGAAAAGTCTAAAAACAGAATGGTTTGGGTACCTAAGCAAAAAGAAATCAAGTCAAATGAGTCATCCACATCACAAAAATCCCAACCATCCACTTCCATCCAAAATACACATTCCATTGAAGAATCTAAAACTCCTAAAGCCCACAAGACAAATAAAAGTCATAAAAATACTAAGTCTATGTGGGTGCCTAAAGCCCTTCATACACCATGTCCTAAGCAAACATCTCCATTTTCTTCCTACACCCCGTCCACATCAAAAGCTTCAATGTTTATCACAATGTGTGCAACCATTGGTCATGGTTCCCTTCCATTTCACAACAAGCCCTTATACCTCCATCTCCTCACCCTTCACCCATTATCCTACATATCTCCCCCACATTCCTATGGTCCATGCTTTTGGCTAAGCCTCCCCATTCATCTTTTCCATAAGTCCCATATAATCCCTATCATCTTCCCTACATAATCCGCATCATAATCCATTATTTTCCTCCATAATACACATCATAATCCATCATCTATCTACTTCATCTCCATTTCATGTCATCCCTTACCAACATCTATGAGCATAATGACATTTGACATGGTCCATGCAATGACATCTATTTCTAGTGGGACTATCACCTTTCATGCAACAAGACACTTGAGTCCCTCCTATCCAAAAGTCAAAAAAAATAGAGTCAAAAAAGAAAAGTGAAGAGAAATCCCTTCGTCCAATGGTGAAAACCTGGTAAACAGGCGCCCTGTATAAGTACCATGATGAAAACCTAGCAAACAGGCATCATGTGTAGGTTGATCTTCTATGTCACTTACACTTGGGGGCACAATGTCTTATCTATCCAACCTATCATTTCCATGTCATAATTTCCATCCTACCTACCATCTTAGCCATCATACCTACCTATCATATTGGGTCCACTTATCCACCCTTCTCCTTTTGATCTTGATGAAGATATAGGAGAAAAATGTTGTAACATGTTTTGGGTATCTCTTGACATACCTCATCCTTTCTAAACTAATCATATCATTATCTTATTGTCATAAGCTTTGTCATGAAAAATACTAAGTCTTGTACCTAGAATGGGGCATGTCATTCCTATGCAACATAGTCTTTGGAGATCACATCCTTGCTCTCTTATGATGCATACATCCTTTCCATCCATCCATTTATCATGAGCCTTTTATCCCTTATCCTATCACCCACCCTTGCACCTAGACTTGGTTTTCCCCTTTTCATTGGCATCTAGCACAAAGGCTACCCAAATTTTCATCCATTGACACCTCAAAAATGTCAAAAATTCCAAAAAAAATATAAACATGTCAAAAATCCAAAAAATGTCAAAAATCAAAAAAATCAAAATATCCATAAAAACACAAAAAACATCCAAATAATTCTCAAAAATCCCAAAACAAATTCAACATTTGTCACATTAGTCAAATAAGTCAAACATAGTCACTCATTTTAAACATCAACATTTAAATCATGAACCAATAGACAACATAGTCCAATTAGTCATCTAGTCAAAATCAGTCAAATTTCCAAAACAATGTCAAATCAGTCTTCAAATTATCCCAATCACATCAAATCTTCTACTCAATTCATCACATCCTCTCATCCATGTCAAATCATCTTCAGTCCTTCCAAGCAATAGTCCAAATGCAAGTCAATCCTTAGTCCATACCAATCAAGTCAATCAATCTTGCCAAATTATCCAATCATATCCTTTGGTCTTGATCCTAATCTTGTTGTAAACCCAATCAATCAAAGTCAACTAGTCAAATAGTCAATCATCCTTGTGTTGATCTAGGGATATGTCTTTCCGCACAATGACAACACTATCATCATTAGTCACCATCATCAATCAATCAATCAACGGTTTACAGCTTGACAGAGGCAATACCTTGTTTGCTTTTGTATCATTTGTGCATGCTTTCATTCTTGCTTGTGTGTGTTATCATTTGTATCTTGCATTTGCGTCAAGTCTGACATATTCCAGTTAATATTCATATCTTGTATCTAGACAAGGTTGTATTATGCTGGGGGACGAGACACATCATCACCTTGGTCCTTATACCTTGGTGCATCATGTCTAGTGTTACATCAAACATCATGGTTGCTCACTTTCTTGTAGCATAATGTATCATTCATCTACTTCATCTACTTCCTATCTTACATCATGCATCTTGTCCCTCCTTATCATTTCATTTCGAGAGCATACCCATGTTATTTCAACCCACCTATCCTCTCGAGGGGGCATCATCATCCCATCTTTCTATCATCATCCATTTTCCTCTATACATACCTTAGCTTCTTTGAAATGATGTTACTCGACACAAATCTCATTATCTCGAACATCATCTCAAAGAGGGGAAAAATGTAGACACTAAAAATTGTCCTAGGCTTGCGATTTCTAAATTCTCTATCATTTCCCCTTTTGTCTTTGCCAATTAAATAATTTTTAATTATTTAATTATTTTCTAATGTCATATGTCTTCTATTAATTAAATAATTTTAATTATTTAATTAATTCATTCCTACTTTTATTTTTGGCTTGATTAATTAAATAAATTTTATTTATTTAATTGCGTCACTAAGTAACTCCTCTTCTTTCTAAAATTAAATAAATTCTTGTTTATTTAATTTTTGTCCACTATCCACTCTAATTAAATAATTATTTTAATTATTTAATTATTCACTAGCCTCTTCTCTAATAAATTAAATAAATTTAATTTATTTAATTTGGTCCACTCTCTGGAATTTTGAATTAAATCATTATTTAATTCAAAATGATTCCTTTTGTCAC
Organism: Sequoia sempervirens; assembly: GCA_007258455.2. Lineage (NCBI taxonomy): Eukaryota > Viridiplantae > Streptophyta > Pinopsida > Cupressales > Cupressaceae > Sequoia > Sequoia sempervirens. The sequence goes on along the minus strand of VDFB02379711.1, from coordinate 80,727,723 downwards.
ATTCTTCTGTAATTAAATAACATCTTTAATCATTTAATTATTCATTGGCCACCTAAATTAAATAATTTTTATTATTTAATTTCTCCTATCACCTCTTTGTCCATGCCAATCTTATCTTCCACATCAAATCTTATCTCTTGACATCTCATTTAGTTTCATCCCTTGATTGAATTATCTTATAATTGAATCTAAGCCATTCATTTCTTGTCATTGCCCTAATTTTGACCTAAACCTAGTCCATACTACAACTTTCAATTTTGGCCATTGATTTAGACATCTTATTGACATCCAATCTCAACCGTCAATCCAAATCAAACATTTCCTATAAATAAACTCTCTCATAAGCCATTCGGGGGTTGATTTTCAAGGGTCCTTATGCTGTCAAAATCATTCTTGAGTCTTTCATCCATTTCTATCTATTGTCATTAATCTATCATCCCCATGTCAATGTTATGCTATTGAATTGAGCAACCAACATTCATCCAACAATCAATCTTCAAAATCTTGCATTCTCATGCAGGTGGAGAAGAGCCATGGAGGTCGATCAAGTCTAGTTTGAAAATTGGTTTGCATTTCTTTTATTTATTTGCATTTTCATTCTAGTTTGTGCTTCATGGTGCTTGATAGGGTTTAGTTAATTTTTTGTTTTCAATACATTAAATCTGAACTTTTCCCTATTTACAATATTAATTCAATAAGTGTTTGGTGTAGATGCATGATCATGTGATGCCTGAAACTCAATACGATCATCGTGTGCATATGTCGAGTGCTATAGATCTGGGCTCACCTTTCGGATAGGTACTTGAACCAATATATATTAAATAATTTGTGTGGATATATATCTAATTTAATTTGAATTTGTACACATGTGTGAATTGATATATTATATCTAGATGCAGGGAGGTGATACAATACCTAGTACTGACCAACCACAAGTTATAGTGGTGAGCGCTCCTGAGACATCATCAACTCAGGTGCGTGCTTTCAAAAGTTTGTTAAGTTTAAATTAAATAGACATCATAGATCTAATTTATTTTTTTCATTTACATACACATGTGTCAATGATCTATACGAACTGTTGTACATCTATATGCAGGAATTTCATGAGATACCCATGGTAGGCTACACACCTGAGACATCATTGGCATTTGTGCATGGGAAATCTCAGGTGTGTGATCATGAGGTCATATCATTCGAGGTTGTAAACTTTACTTTAAATCTCCTATATGATTTTTACGAACCTTTTAAATATATATATATATATATATATATATATATATATATATATATATATATATATTCAAGGTTTTCACATATTGTTTGCTTTATATGAATATGCAGGATATAGTAGATCATGCATTTGCATCTTCTCAAGTGACAGTTATGCTACCCATTGAAGAAAATATGCCAATTATAGATTCACATGATCATATGGTAATTTATGCATACTAGAAATCATTTTACTATATAAATACTAGATATTTGATTAAATTTATTTTTATCTAAAAGTTTATATTTTCAAGTTTAAATATGTTTAATTATATCAAAATTTCTAAATAAATTTAAATCTAATTTCAAGTTTCTCGTACTCTTTTACAGCATGATGTGGGTACATCTAGTCAACATGGAACAAAGAGGAGACTTGATTTGACCGATCAGCCTGAAAGTTAGATGGTTTTATATTTTATGGACTATAGATCTCTAGTTTTATTTAAATATATGTATTGGACTTGACATATAAATTCTATGGACTATCTATCTCTAGTTTTAATTTGAACATGTTATTATCATATTTGTGTTTACTTATATCAGTTGACTTTAATATGATGATTATATATGCACTCAATTATGATATCTTGTTATGTTCATTTTCATGATTATATGCACTCATACATTAGACTATTTATATTTTATCTAATTTTCAAGTATTACATGCACTATATAAATTCTTATCTAGAATCAAATTTAATATATATAATTTATCACATGGTTAGGTAACAAATTAAAACATTCCTTAAATAGTTTAGATCATATTCATAATAAATTAAGGGCATGTAATTTTAACTATTTTCCAATTAGATAGCAAATATTTGAATCAATAAACAAAAAAACCATCTCCTTGTATGTATAAAATGTATAATCTATACAATTGAATTATTATATAAAATGTGGTAAATACAAGACATGAAATGTATAATCTATAAAATTGGAACAAGATATTTAAAAAGTGACATTGAACAAACATATATAATGTATATCAAGATTTTTATTACAACTATATAATATGATGAAACATAAATGTGCATGTAAATACAATTAAATCTTATCAACTTTTAGGTGAAGACAAAAAATTGACATTTACATAGTCTCTTGATAAAATATTTTTTCAGTTCAACAATCACTTTGTAGATCGACTTGATGAGAACCTGGAAAAATAATTAATGTAAGTAACTACAATTTTTATGAGTCATTTAAGAAAAAAATTCACGCAAGAAAATAATAGTATATAGTAAACTCCATACAAATTCAAAAGATGTTTTCTATAGGATGGATTAAGGGGACCTAAGAGGATATATAGCTTAAGGGGGGTCTTAAGAGAATGGCTTAAGGGGAGTTAAGAGGATGGTTTAAGAGGATGCATCTCATGAACCCTAGGATATGCTTTAATAGGTCCTAAGAGGATGGCTTAAGGGGAATTATGAGAGTCCTTTAATAGGATGTCTTAAGGGGATGTAAGAGGGTGGATTAAGGGGAGTTGATAAAATGACTCAAAGGGATGTAAGTGAGTGGATTAAGGGGAGTTGATAGAATGGATTAAAGGGATGTAAGATAGTGGATTAAGGGGATGCATGTCATGAACCTTACAATATGGATATTAATAGGCCCTAAGAGGATGGCTTAAGGGGAATTATGAGAGTCCTTTAAGAGGATGGCTTAAGGGGATGTAAGAGGGTGGATTAAGGTGAGTTGATAAAATGACTCAAAGGGATGTAAGAGAGTGGATTAAGGGGATGTAAGAGGGTGGATTAAGGGGAGTTGATAGAATGGATTAAAGGGATGTAAGATAGTGGATTAAGGGGATGCATGTCATGAACCTTACAATATGGTTAACATGCCCTAAGAGGATGGGTTAAGAGGAATTATGAGAGTGACTTAAGGAATGCAAGATTATGGATTATAGGGATGTAAGAGGATATGACTTAAGGGTGCTTTAAGAGGATGGATTAAGGGGAGTTGGGATAATGAATTTATACTATCAATTAAATGTATCTAGAACTATATATAGTTACCTATCTCTATATTTGAATTCCATTGTAATATATGTGCATCTCTCTTGTTTGTAAAGCATCTAATTTTGGGGGACCTAAAACAAAAAATGATATAAAACTTTAATTAGGAAATGATTAAATACAAATATATATATATCAATTAACTATATAAACAACTAGATATACTTACCAATATTTATTTATTTTGTTGTACCATCTGCATCCTCTCTCTTTTTTAATGCGTCTATGATTGTCTTGTGATCATCCATTGAAAGTTTCCATAAAACTTTATTAGTAGGCCTCCCTTGATATCTAACTAGTTTTATATTGGTTGCCAAAATCAAATGTGAATAATGTATAATCTTCTTGTGTCTTTCATAATCTTCAAATGCAGGCAAGCCATTCTTTCTCATCAAATATTTTTGAAGCCAAGTGCCAACAACAACCACTGAACCAGTTGGATACTCAAAGTTGTCATCATCCACTCTAGGATGTGCCAACTTATGTTTTCTCTCAACACATCTAGCCAACGAGTAATTGGATTCCTCTTCATTCCCCTCAGGTGCAACAACAACATACACATGTCCTGCAAAAATAAATACAAAATTCAATAAAAAGTGACTTATATTTAATTCACATATAAACATACATACATACAAAATTCAACTCAATAAATAATGCACCTTCTTGTACAAGATCTGAAACACGATCATAATCATTTGATGCAAACAATTGATTATCTTCAATTATCATTCCATGTTGAACATTTGTCGATGTAGGTGTTAAGGCTCTTTGTTGCCATTGTTCAACCCATTCCGTATTTTCACATGCCTCCCAATCACCTGCAATACAAAATTGACAAAAACATGCCAACTCCTTTGTCCATATTGTCCATGTTTTTGCATTTGAACTCTTCAACGAATGCCATTTTGCAGATCCATTAATTGTTTCACAATATTGTTAAGAAAAAATATCATTTTCTTCAACTAACCAAAAGAAGCATCGAATTATTGAGCTCTCACTTGTTCTTGTAGATAATTTGGTATTGCACCAATCTACAATTGCACATGCATCTCTAAATTTTGCAACGTCCTCAAATTTTAGTTACTCTCTAGCAAGAGCTCTTTTCACACATGCACCTACTCCATCGTGTTCTCCCTTACCATGACCAGCTTAAAAAAAACTCCATATGTGTTGGATATTATTTTCCTTATGAACTCTACATAACCAATAAAACATTATAGCATTTTTGAATTGACCTGTGCAATTATCTGACCATATAAGATGTTCTAGCATCTGAATTCCTCTCTCTTTTAAATTTTTATAAAATATATCAAAACAATATTGTACAAACTCAGATGAATGTAATCGATTATCACTTACATAAAAATGGTACTCTCTCAAAAAAAATCTATTATCTTTTGTACTATCTTCTACATGTCTATAAACAATGTGAACAAATATAGCTACTTGCATTGAATTATAATACTGTGATTGAATTTGTTCTTGTGGAGCAAGAGTATAATTTTCAGCAAAATCAACAACTGACAATATACTTCCAATTGGGAATGTGTTTTTACATAAACGAAATTGATTATCAAGCCAATGAGCATTATGAGAGTGTTGAACATATATAGGTACAAACTTATCTTTAAATTCATTAATAAAAGCATGCACACTAACTTTTTCCACAATTAGCTCAACATGTTTTCTAGTTTTTCCATCTTTTAAAGAATACTCAACATTTTTAAATTTTTTTACATTCACTAATTGTTGTCCAAATTCATCTAAACTAATTTCATGCATACATTCTCCTAATAATGAAAAGTTACCACATCTATCGCATTCTCTAGAAATGCATGCTTTTAAAAAAAATGAGTTTCCATTTAAAGAAGGATCACAAAACAAACCTGCTATAAAATCTTTGATTCTTTCAGGTGGCATATTAATGCCACAAATGTCCTACATAATTTAGTTAGCATGTAAAGTGCATCATATATATCGAAATATATCATAATAATAATGAAATTGTACATAAGTCTTACAACAACAAGAGATTCGTTGTTTATTAACTCTAACATACCAAGTTTACACTTTTCGAATGATCTTTGACTTATGTTAATATTCAATGGTAAGATTGAAGCATGTAAAGTTTTTTTATATAATTTGGTTTGAGTCATATCTAAGAGATGCTTTGGATGAGGTTCACGAATTTTGGAACCCACCCTTAATTTTAAGACATCTCTAATGTTAGGTGATACTCTTGTATTATCATGCCAAAATTTATGGATTAAATATTTAATTTCATTAGTTAATTTCATGTTTGATCTTGGGAGTCTACCACTAAAACTCCAACATTGATTAATAGGATCCTTTTCAATACTTTATCTTCTTTTTGCAACTCTTATCAAAGTTCTAGGATTTACTTTTACACATTTACTAATCTTACTTAACATTCTTTTATTTGAAGTTGTTTTATCAACTAGAGCAGTTGTTATTGCACGACGAGCCGCATTCTTATCTTTTGATCAACTTTTCTTACCAATAACATCAATAGCATTAGCAAAACTAAATATGACTTGTTCTACTGAATTATCTTTCTTTTTTTATTTTACAAAAACACCTAATTTTTTCATCACTTTTCTCATTTTCAACATTCTCATCAATTGCACCATGAGTTGACATTGGAATCCTAATTTCTTTCTATAAAAAAATATTTTATATATTTTATTTCCATAATTTCTAATTTGTCTCGAAGAAACTTTACCACGAAGGTTATCTAGCACATCTGTTTCAATTGTAAAAAACCTTCATCCATTGGAGTTTCATTTTCATTCACATAAGGGGTTTCATTTTCATTTTCAAATGTAAAAGGGATTTCATTATCATTTTCATCAATATGAGGGATTTAATTCTCATTTACATTCTCATAAGATATAATTTCATCATTTTCTTGTTTCTACATTGTTTCAACCCTAATATTATTGATCTCATCAATGGTGTATCCAACTTCATCTAAACAAACAATATCAATATTATGAAAACTTGGGTTTGAACACATACCTGGATAGATTGTTTGAATAGGTGCATTTTCCATATCATTGGGAGGTGGATTTGAAGACACACCTGAAGTTGTTTGCTTATCATTCAAAGTTGAAGTTGAAGGCATAGTTGGGTTTGTCTCCATAATTGCATTTTCTTCTATATTCACCATCTCCACATTTGCATCATCTACATTCATTTCATCATTCATGGCTTCCTCTTCAACATTCTTGGAACTAGATGCTTCCAAATCTTTCATTTGATGATTCCTTTCTCTCCTTTCCCTTTGTCTTTTTCCCTCCTTATCTTTATTTGCTTGAACTTCTTCGGGTGTCATTAACTTTCTACATGTTTTTTTTTGTCTTTGCTTAACACCCATGGTTACCAAACCCTCTTTGATTACAAAAATAATAATTCAAGAAACTTATTTTCAAATTTCCACCTCCTTCAAATATTCAAATTAAACTGTGTAATATGAAGATCCATTTTTCTATAAACTCTGAAGTACAAAAACATCATGAGTACATCCAAAAATTCACTTTTCCCAAATCTTTTTGTAAAAAGTTCTTGCACTTGATTCCACTTCAGAAAATTCAACCTACACTATCTCTTCCAACAATTTGAATAGAATATGCCCTGCACAAGACAAATTTGCAATAAAAAATGCAAAAAATGACACTTTCAGACCGTACTACAGAAAATGAATGTTGCAGGAAAATCATGTTTTACCAAATTTTTTTAAATTAAGGAAAAATGGCTATATTAGAAATGCGTACATGTCATGTTCAAGAAACACATACACGTTTCATAACGCATACGTGTTACATTTTCCCAATGGGTCAATGGGTAACGCGTATGCGTTATGAAATGCGAACGCATTTCTTTTGAATAATGCGTACGCGTTTATTTAATGCGTACATGTTATTTAAAAGTTGAATTTCCACAACAAATACAGCCTTGGTTTTAGGCTTGGGAAAGACTTGGCAATTTCAGCCTTAGCCTTTGACCTGCAACTAAAAAACTAAGGCATATTGAAGAAGAATGTCCAACTTTGACAACATAGCTGATGGACTTTTTTCTGAATGAATCTATAAAATTAAAACCCATTAGAGAAAACAATGTCTACTTTCTAAATATATAACTTTTGTTAAAATTGGATTATGTTTGCTAATTTTTAATTATTTTCTAATCAAACTAGTCCTTTAAATTGAAATATCAGGTTTTTAGATTTTTTTAATAACTTTTTATTGATTAAGTTTTTTGTAAAAAATATTATATGGCATCAAACTTCAGACAATTCTCTACACGATGAAAAAAAAAAAGAGTCAGAAAATGTTTTGTTTAGGTCTAATTATGTTGTCCGTACACGTTGATTTTAAAAAACATCAATTAAGGCCAATAAAAAAATAATTAAAAAAAAAATGTTCAACCAAAAATTACAAAAAAAAATCCACATCAAACTTCATGTTGTTAGGTCTCATTTCACAAAAGGAATTAGCAAAATAATTTTATTTGGGTCAAAAAGTGTTGTCTGTACACTTGCTTGATATGGTAAAAAAAAAAGACTTTTAAAAAGTGGTTTTTATAGATCCCTATCAAAATTTAATTTCTATAATCTAGGCATTTTAATAATTTACATATTTAGAAACTAGATTCAAAATTATAGATTTCATAGTAGTGACTTTTTTTAATATTCATTGTGTAAGTTCCTCAAATTTTTAGTCCAAATGTGACAAATTCTGAAAAACAGCAAAAACATTTCCACTTTTTGAGCTTTTTGTGTAGCCAACTTCTTGCATCAGTCCTTAAAGGAAATTGCATACTAAATTTACATATGAATAGAATATTAACATGCTAAAAAGGAAAAAAAATATAAATCCAAAAAATTATGTAAAAATAATAATAATTTATTAATGATTTGATCTACATAAAAAGTATTATCATGATAATTAAAAAATACATGTAATTCTTCTATTCTTACAAGTGTCATGGTTATAGATGAATCGGTTAAAGTTTATGGATAATACATTTTTAGTTTTTTGAGGCAAAAAGGGATAAAAGTATATAAATAAATAAATATTACAAAAGGATTTTCAAATATCAATAACTATCAGTAAAGGAAAAGAGGAAAATCCAAGGAAAATTACTTTTAAACTCCCACTACCAAGAACTATGAGGAAAAAAACACAAAAAATAGACAACATTGTAAAAACTAATGTGGGAGCATTTAGGTTCAAAGGAAATCTTGTATCAACCAATAAGATATGTCCTTTTTAGTTTAGTTGCTTGGTTTCTAGAAATGTTGTCTTTGGTTAGTTTTTTAGTGGAACATCTAAAAATGGTGGCTAGGTATTTTTGTATGGTTTAGGACATAAAGCAATCTCACTTTCTAGTTATTTCATTCAAGGATAACCCTAGAGATCTCAGTGCAAAAGAGAAAGAGATCTTACAATAGGGTTTTCTAGAGATGACTGGAAGAAGGTCTGAAATGCTAGAAATTCTATCTTTAATGTTGAGTGGGACTAATTTTCCAAGCTAGGTGAATCAGTCCAAAATTTAGATTTTTGTGTAGGAACAGGAATTTGACAAATGGGTATCTGAATCTACAAAAATATGAACTTTTACCTCAACTGGGACTCATTCGCTAGAAGTGACAAATCAATCTAGTTAGGGATTTTTGAAACTTCAAGATCTGAATCTCATCTTCAAGGACTGCTCTATGCTTCCCAACTGATTTTCGGTTCTGAATCTCTACAAATCAGCTTGTAGGTGTTCTCCAATGCTTGATGACAGACAGCTTTAGGCACTTTGACAACTTTCTCCAATCTTGCTCTTCAATGTGTCTTAAATCTAAACCTACAAAACACACACAAAAGAGACGAAAAAATGTTATTTTTGTTAGTTGATAGGGGTTTCCTTGGTCAAACCCCATTTTGGTAATCAAATATTGAAATGGAATGAAATAGGAATGGAGAATAATGAATGAACAAAATATGATGTTGCAAAAATGTGTGAGATGGCTCCAATGGATGCAGATCTTAACTCTTGCTTGAAGGTGATAGATCTTGAATGAAATGCTAGCTTGAATCATGAAACCCTACATCACAATTGTTAGCTCAAAAATAAATATGATGTATGAAGTCCTTGAAATGATACTTGATGTTTGAATAATGCTCTAAAATGCTTGATAATTTTCCCTTGAATGCTCTTGTAAACACTTGAATGCTGTTATGAACTCACACTTGATATAAGGATGAATACTTGAATGTTTGGGGTTGAAAATGAGTGAAAGAACCTTGTATTTGTTGGAAGTGGATTCACTCTGAGAGGGGGGGTGAATTAGAGTGATATAATTTTTTAAACTCTTGGATTTGAATGCACAACTTAAATTTTTGACCTTGAAACAATGTGGTAGATTTAACCAAACACATGAACACTTAAACTTTGTAAAAAGATATGCAAGAGAACCAACTCATATTAAAAGCATCATGTAGCATTGTTCCATCAAATTGAGAACAACCTTATTTATTTTGTTTGAAACAAGACTTAAACTTTACACAATGTAGGTTTAACTTGCTTTAGGAAGGTTTTTAAACCAAGTTAACTTGTCTTGTAAATAAACTAAAAGTATCAGAGAAATGACTAATTAAGCACATTAACTTGAAACAAAATGAGAGACAAAAATAACATCACATAACATAAATATTTCTTGAGTGGAAAAACCCTCTTGGGGTATAAAAAACCACTCGAAACTGATCCTTTTATTCATTCAAAAGAGCACCAACTCTATTACAATGTGGAGCACCAACTCCCATAATCTTTCTGAAGTGCCAACTTCATCAAACATTCAAGGTATTGAAACCCATTAGAACCTTATAACTACAATAACTCTCTGCAGTTATAAAATTACAATAGGATACAAAATGATTTTGCACTAATGCCCAATTCAAAATAATCTATGTAATACAACCAAAGATGAAAACATAATAAACCCCTCTTCTCTTCTTTACAGAATGGTATCACAATGTTAATCAATATATTGTTCAAACTATATCTTCTCATCACACCACCCCATCATATGTTTTCTGCCAAGTATATATACAATGCTTACAAACAATTATCCATCCTTGTCAAAAACCCATATTCAATAACCAAGGTTTAATAAACTGGTAAAACAATGTTATTTAATCATGTTACCTCTAAGGGCTTAAAGCAAAACCATAGATATATCAATGAATTTCCACTAAAAATGATAAAACCCTTGAGCAGACTCGGGTTAGTAAAAATGTGATTAATCCTTAAAGAAAATTTGATCTTCAACTTAATAACAAAAACAATTACCTTTGAAGCCAGCACAAAACTTTCAAACTAAAAACAAAAATACCTGTCAGGGTGGCCAAACTTTTACCAGCTAATTGTGCAAACTTATTATAATGTCCTCACTAAAACCCTTCCAGCTTTTAGCTTGAAAACCAACTATATACTGTGAACTCAAATCCTCCATGGTGGTGCATCTAGGGATTAGACTTACAATATGAAATGAAAGACATAACAATAAATTTTGTTTTGCCCTAACTTTTCTTTACATCGAACCCCCAAATCATAATACATAACTTTTGAAATCCATGAGTCAAAACGTAATAATTTTGAGATCCAAGGAATCCAACAATATGATGTGCCTTATCAAAATCCACGTGACACAATGAGCACCCAATATAAGCCGACTATCCGAGCAATAAGTGTGTCAATAACCACATGCATGGAAAAGACCAAAGTCTCCAAAATAAATGATAACCATCAGATGTTAATAAGTCTACAATAGAATAATGCATGAGCCCAAAACCTTAATAATATCATCAATGTCAACTAATAGTGTTAAAAAAAAACTTTAAAGTATAACATTTATGAGCTTAAAAAATATGGTGTCGGGCTTATTGCTTTATGAGATCACTTTTAAAATAATACAAAGCACTAAGTATTTCAACTCGATAGCACTATAAAATATGCTAAGTAATCAAAGTGCTTAATAATACTATGTGTTAGCATTTAAAAAAGAAAGCTTGAATACCATTTATAAATGAATAATCAATGTAACATTGAAACTTGAGTATGTACAACATGTAGTGATAATTCACAGTGAAGTGTGAATTCATGCTATGTTCATGGTGCAAAACTGAAGCTCAACACTATCAAGTATATGTGAATAAATGTATTCACCAAATTTATAAAGACATTGAATCTAAATGTCAAAGACTGAACTGAATGAACAATATACCTTTGCAATCACCTGTAAGAGTTAACACTGCATCAAATAGACAACACCATTATCCTGTGATCAACATAGAAACCTTTCATATTTAGAAACTGATTATAAAATTAAGTCAATCTGAAGCATATGAACCAAATAAAGACTTCATATATACTAACTACTATGTCCTAGCCACACTTGACACCAAGATAATGTGAAAGATTCATGAAGATATGCAATGAAAAAACCAACTAAAGAGTGTATAGTAACCTCATATACCAATGATGCCAAATGAAATATCAAACTCAAGTGTCAAAGAAGGCATTAATATAATTCCAATGTAATATGCCATGTATAAAATAATGTTTCATAACCGTTGACACCAAAAATTATGTGACAACCATGAAGATCATCAATAGAATTCCATGAAGACATAATCAAATGAATCTTGACAATGATGCCATGATCAACCTAATAATGAGCAATTGAAATAATATACTTGTTGTGCAATAAATAAGTGCCAATCTGTCAAAATGAAATCAACTGTTCCATGATATCACCTGAAAACTAATACCACTTGAATAGACAAAATAACTTTTATGTATACATGAAGCTCAACATGATCAGTATCACAATATATGATAAAAAAATGCACCCAAATGCATCAATTCAAAGCATGGTCCACAAAATACTGAATATTCCAAACTAAATACAAAGAGTACCAAGTATCATAATGCCAATTACCAATAAGTTTTGTCATCAAGGACGATATACCAAAAAGAGAAAGTCAACAAAGTCCCCCTATGTCCATGATGGAAAAAACCATCTGAATTGAACTTTCCAATCTTTCCAATCAAATCACATCAATTCGAAACCAAAAGATACCAATCTACCAATGAATATACCAATGAATACTCATATTTCTCCCCCTTTTTGTCTCACGGACAAAGGGTAAACAATGAAATAAAAAAAACCAAGAATTGAACCAGCTACAAATAGAGCAATGAAGCAACAAATAAATCATAAAATCAACAAGAAGCTGCTAGGAGAGCTAAAAATATCCCCCTAAATCAATGATCTATTTGAGCAAGTAATGATTGAGAGAGAACTCCCAACCTAGATCTAAGCTTTTTAAAGAAATCTTTAGATTCAAGAGATGCATGCGAGCCAATTGGAATAGATCTTCTCTTCTATTAAAATAATCAGTCCTAACAAAATTCAAAGAACACATCATAAATATAACTGACTGATTAGTAACCTGATGTTCTACAAGATCTCGAATGTATGAAGAGACTTACTAAAAATTGTTCTGGACTTTAAGGCTTTTATTTCCCCTTTTAGAATGCAAGATAAATAATGGCATGATATCGTAATTCATTGATCACCAAACAACTCACTCCATACTGAAATAGCACTAAGCACATAAGCAAATAATACTTTCTAACAAGTTGAATTTACTTCATATTGTCCAAGAATATGAATGGGAATTGTTCATTGTAACATAAAAAAAATTGAAAGCATATTTGACATCATACTGTGGTCATGATCCAAACATATTGTCCAAGTCTACTCTCAATTTTTCAATCAAGATAATACAATGAAACAATTATTAATGCCAAACTGTAGCACAAATATAAGCATGAAAATCTCTTCCACTCTACTGCCACTAACCAAGCAATCTATCAGAGATCCATTTCCAATAATTCAAATCAAATTCAACTATCCCTGTGTACCAATACTATAAAAAAAAAGCCTTGTTTCCTCTTTATACGCAAGTAATGTTGTTGTATGTATCTCCTTGTATTAATTATATGGATAAATAGAATATCATTGCATGCACCTTATCAATTACAACATGAAGCTCCCCCTAATTCTTTACAAATGAAATGCCAAAAGAGGAACTTTCTAGAGTAAGAATGCAACACTATAGAATTGTGTTACCATGAAACTACAACAATAATCTTCACCTTATGATTCATGACAACAAAGAAAACTTGTGCAACAAAGCAGTGAAATTGTCCAAAACCAATAGTAGTTTGAAAAACATTGTATTGTACTAATAAGATACTATCCTTCGACCATGAAAGCACCTTGAAAGAACATCATTAAGACTATTAAAACTTTGTCAAATCTATGTGACAAAGATTCCAATTCTGCTTTGTCACTACAACATTATAAAGGTGACCTGCACCATGCATTAGTTAACAAGAATGAAATGTCATTAGAGATGACAACAATATCACTATATCAACCGTCACTTAACAAAAACCTTGAATGACCTATCAACTGTTCAAAATTCAAGACAAACATGAACTGTTAAAAAAAATTCTCTGAAGACTATTTCATTTTTCCTTGTTTTATTGTGTACATAATACACTATTCTCTCATCTCTAAACACTGCAAAGATGTTTTCTTGTACGCTCACTGTCTTGAGTCTATTTGAATATCTTGTACATATCCATTGTGCAAAAGAGTTTAACAGACTACTGGACTATATCTTTGCTTCATGTTTACTAGGGTACTTGTAACTTACAACATTTTGACAATAATCCTCCTTCCTTTATACTTTGGTGGATTCCACTTATTTTAATACAATAGATGATCATAGTCACACATTTTAGCTTTGTATTGACTACATTGTCAATGTTTGTTATAGACATATGAGTGTATCAACTAGATTTCCCTTACTATCAGCATTGTTTAACCTTTACATAGAATTATTCAATCTCTATACTTCCATGTTACTTATTTTGACAAAGCACAAACAAGTATTTGGTCTACCTAGACACGTAACTCACATATCAAGCTTATTCATTAGATAATGCCACTGTCCTATGAAACTTTGTAGATACTCAATACCTTGAATCTCAAAGGTATTATCTTTTCTAGGGGTTTGTAAGATGATACATTTATTGTTCCCCTTTGACCTCTTGGTCTACTTATGCATTCAACAGTGTCTCTTTTGCATCAAGCACAAGCCTATTGTCTTGCTTTTGCTTCTTTCTCCAGAATTTTACAAACTCTTTGTTGCTTCTAGATGCTTTCTCCCATTGACTCTTACAAAAAAATTCTTTATGCCCAAAGCTATTACATTTATAACATACAACCAAAGACTTGTAATATATTGTGTCACCCTTATTAAAATTTATTGCAATATGACCTGATTGACTATATTCGAAGCATGTGATATTATCATGGTTCCTTTGCTTATCACTTTTCTTTATTTTAGAAAAACATTCAGATGCTCTATGGCCATAGTCAAAAGATGAGTAACAGTAACCTGGAAAAGAATAATAATACTTCATCAACTTACCTTGCCAGGCAGAGCAAGATCCTGACAACTTGTGTGTTCTATTCCTTCCTCTTTTGTTTCCTATAGTTTTAGAATCAGCAGCATGAAAGTTTAAATCTTTCTTTGCACTAGAAGTGTTTTAGAACATTGTCTTTCCTCTAAGCCTAGACCGGTTTTGTCACTTGGAGCCTTTTTTGTTTCAATAAGTTTATCCAAAGACATGGAGCCACTCTCACTAATTTTTTCATCACTTAATTACTTTCATTCTTTACCAATGTTCCTTAGTAAAACTACTTGCAACTCAAGATTTTCTATGCACTATTCTTTTTCTTTAAGTTGATCTCTGAACACTTCCTCAATTTTTCTAGCTTCTTCAACTTTGGATTTTCCTTCTATAAGATCTGAGCATACCTTAGCTTTGATATCCTTTCCTTGTTGAAGGTTCTTCTTTAAAATTAGGTTCTCTATTCTAAGTTGTTTAATTGTGTCTAAAGCACACAGAAGTTCACCTTCCAAATCAAGCTCACTTTCTTGCTCATCTAATTCTTGTTCATAATTTACTTGATCTACTTCATTAGTTTCTTGGCCACTTGAATGTTCATCTATAATCTCTAGAGATTTAGACTCAAATAGATTTTCTTCAGAACTATGATGATTTTCAAAATCACCACTTACAGATGAATCACAACTTGCTTGAGTTTTCAAAGATATCTCTTCTTGCAACTCACCATCCTGATATATTTCAATCAATCTATCCCAAAATTTCTTTGCATCTGTACAGTGCATAACTTTAGCAATAGTTTCATTTGGCAGACTATTGAAAATAGCATGTAGAGCCTTAGCATTGGATTCAAGAACTATCTTTTCCTCAAGGGTGGAGGGAGATGTTACAGACATAGTGCAACCTCTCTTTACTGTTGTCCACACATAAAACCCTAAGGAGGACAAATAATTTTCCATCTGACACTTCCACAAATTAAAGTTGATACCTTCAAATTGAGGTATTCTATGCATAGTATGTTGTATCATTTTTGAGTTATTGTTAATGATCATTTCTTCATTACTGCTTACACTAGGTTCAAACACAACCTGATTGTTTTTTTTTTAGACTGCAAGAACCGGGTAGCATGACCCCCTATAAACTGTAGTGCGCCTGGTAAACTTTTTAATGTGACCGGTAGCACTAGCGTGACACGCCCTCTAGTACCACGGGACGGGGGAGACTAGAACTTGTGACCAGTAGAGCCGCAATGGAATTACTTAGCCAACCGAGCTAGGGCCCCCGCCCCACACAACCTAATTGTTAATGTTTCGCTATGAATTTCTTTTTCCCTTGTTCCTTCTCCCTTTTGTCATATCAGAAACAACACTAATCAACCAAAAGTCCTTAAACCAAATATACTTCCAATACCAAAATCAATCCTAGGTATGAAACCTAATGCAAGACCCTATGCTCTGATACCACTTGTTGGAAGTGGATTCACTCTGACAGGGGGGAGGTGAATCAGAGTGATAATTTTTTAAACTCTTGGATTTGAATGCACAACTTAAATGGGTATGTGGAGGATCATCATGGAAAAACAGGCCCTTAAGTGGCAAAAAATTCAAAAAAATTAGAGTTCGGCAACTTGACGTAAAAATTTGAATAAGTTATCTATATTATTTAAAAAATATGTAAGAATAGAATTTGTAGAAAATTGAATGTAGTTTTTAAACTACTAGGTTTTTTTAAATCTATTTGTTGAAAATTTAAAATTTCAATGCAATAGTACTTAAATTTGTGGAAAAAATAAGAAGTAGGTGTCTGTTTGACCACCCTAACCACAATAAAATGATAATATTTTTTATAATATTTTATATATAAGTAGAGGACTCATGTCGAGGAGATGCATATTTTTTTATAATTTTTTTTCCAAGTAAATAATTAATTATAATTTTTTATTACAACTTTTAAAAAATATAAAAACTCGTATGTCTAACCACCTTAACTTGGTCAAAACTGCAAGAAATACAATTTTTATTTTTTTAATCCTATAGTATGTGACGCATAGAATGTGACACATGTTTTGGATTCAAAAAATTTGATATGGTTTGAAAGCTATAGATATTTTTCAATCAGCCTATCAATCAGGACTTTAGTCATAATTTGAATAGAAAATGAATAATAATTACTTATTAAATTAAAAAAGTAAAGCATAATTTATATTCGTGGAAAACTAAGAATCTCCTTTAAAAACCCTTTTTGTTTCATCAATTTTGACTAAAAAAAAAGTCATTAGCCACATACCCATCATACTGCCACTTTTTGGCCCATCATGATCCTGCACATACCCAAAATTTTCACCTTGAAACAATGTGGTAGATTTAACCAAACACATGAACACTTAAAATTTGTAGAAAGATATGCAAGAGAACTAAACCATATTAAAAGCATCATGTAGCATTGTTTCATCAAATTGTGAAAAACCTTATTTATGCTTTTCGAAACACGACTTCAACTTTACACAATGCAAGTTTAACTTGCTTTAGGAAGGTTTTTAAAAAAACTTAACTTTTCTTATAAACAAACTAAAAGTATCAGAGCAATGAAAAATTAAGCACATTAACTTGAAACAGAATGAGACAAAAATAACATCACATAACACAAAGATTTCCTAAGTGGAAAAAATCTCTTGGGGTATAAAAAATCACTCACAAACTAATCCTTTTATTCATTCAAAAGACCACCAACTCTGTTACAATGTGGAGCACCAACTTCATCAAACATTCAAGGTATTGCAACCCATTAGAACCTTATAACTGTAATAAATCTCTACAGTTATAAAATTACAATAGGATAAAAAATAATTTTGCAATAATTCCCAATTCAAAATAATCTCTGTAATACAACTAGAGATGAAAACAGAATAAACCCTTCTTCTCTTCTTTACAGAATGATATCACAATTTTAATCAATGTACTATTTAGAATATATCTTCTCATCGCACCACCCCATCATATGTTTTCTGCCAAGTATATATCCAACATTTTCAAACAGTTATCCATCCTTGTCAAAAACCCGTATTCAATAACCAAGGTTTAATAGACTGGTAAAACAATGTTATTTAATCATGTTACCCCTAAGGGTTTAAAGCATAACCATAGATATATTAATGAATTTCCACTAAAAATGATAAAACCCTTGAGCAGACTTGGCTAAGTAAAATTGTGATTAATCCTTAACAATTTTCGATCTTCAACTTAATCATGAAAAAAATTACCTTTGAAGCTAGCACAAAACTTTCAAACTAAAAAAAAAAATACTTGTCAGGGTGGACAAACTTTTACCAGCTGATTGTGTAAACTTCTTATAACATCCTCACTAAAACTCTTCCAGCTTTCAGCTTGAAAACCAACTATATAGTGTGATCTCAAATCTTCCATGGTGGCACAACTAGGGATTAGACTTGTAATATGAAATGAAAGAAATAACAATAACTTTTGTTTTTCCCTAACTTTTCTTTACATCGAACCCCCAAATCATAATACATAACTTTTAAAATCCATGAGTCAAAACGTAATAATTTTGAGATCCAAGGAATCTGACAATATGATGTGCCTTATCAAAATCCACATGACACAACAAGCACCCAATATAATCCAACTGTCCAAGTAATAAGTGTGTCGATAACCACATGCATGGAAAATACCAAAGTCTCCAAAATAAATGATAGCCATCAAATGTTAATAAGTCTACAACAGAATAATGACATGAGCCCGAAACCTTAATAATATAATTGATTTCAACTAATAGTGTTCAAAAAACACTTTAAAGTATAACATTTATGAGCCCAAAAAATATGGTGTCGACCTTAGTGATTTATGAAAGCACTTTTAAAATAATACAAAGCACTAAGTATTTCAACCCAATAGCACTATAAAATATGCTAAGTAATCAATGTGCTTGATAATGTTATGTGTTAGTGTAGAACCTTAAATCTGCATTAGCTCAAAAAAAAATTCCCTTAGCATTGTTAGTAAACCAAAGCAAACAAAGATTCCCTATAAGATTCATCTAATCACAAGAATAATGCAAAAGAAGCAAGAAAAACATAGAAAACATCATTCTAATAATCAAAGTAGCATCTTATAGTGGATTGGTGCTTCTATGGAAAGAAGCCCTTTTCCAATCCTTTATTAAGCTCCATGATATGAAAATGATATGTTGATGATCAAGATGATGAATGGACAAAATCAATTCTTAGTTTAAGAGAGTGACCTTAAATGAGGATTGTGGAGATTGTGGAGGATTTGATGAAAGATGAAGCTTTTCATTTATATATTATTTTGATGAGAGAATGGCCAAATGGATGAATGTGGGATAAAGAACAATCCAATGAGATGGAGACACTTGTCATCTTGTGATAGGGTGAGGAATATGCAAGATTTGGGATATGTGCCCAAGAGGGGGAAATTTCAAATTCAAATTTGAGAGTAAATGCTAAGTGGGGGACATGTAAGAGTTTATTAAATGCCTTGTTGGATGTACCTTTCATCTTTTTTTTAAATTCAAACTTGATGGAATATTCCCCAAAGATGCCATGCTGAGTGAAAATGCTAGATTTAATAAATCAATAAATTGATTTATTTGTGCAAGTGGCAAAATCTAGAGAACGTGACATGCATTAGATTAGAATAATCAGGGTTAGATTAACTTAATGATTATTAGCATGCTTTGACCCTTTGACTCAAATATTTTGATTTATTTAAATCAAAAGGGGATGAGAAATGAATTTTGAGATTTTAATTAAATAAAGTTTGATTTATTCAATTAAAGGATCATGTGAGCCTTTGGTTTATTTAAATGAATAACCTTAGGACTAAAGAACTGATTTACCTGATGAATGGATTTGTGTTTGATTTATTTAATGAGTGGATGAATATGACCTAAGTGGATAATTATAATTTCACGTGTCTACATTTTTCCCCTCTTTGAAGAAATGTACTTGTTGCAGTGATTCAAAGAATAAACTTGCCGTGATCAAAATTTAAATTTTTATTTATTTTTTGGATGCCCTAGTGGAAAGAAGTACACGGTACATTCCCCCCGAGAGATCGAGTGAAAATATTTGATTTGAGGGTCGATCTTATGATAAAGAGGTTCAAAATGGATGGTTATGATGAGATGATTTTAAGATGCAAATGAGATAGATTTAAGATGCTTAGAATAACAAATCTATATTATCTTAAACAACTTAAATGATGATATCATGTGAGATGGATGAGATTGATGATGTGATATACTATGGATGATTTATTGATTGATAGAAAACACTTTACACCTGCTTATGGTAAACATCTTGACATGGGTCATTTTTATTAATCCTATCCTATGCAGCATTATCTGAGCCATGAAGCATTATCCAAATAAAGCATTCCTTCATCTGAACACCTTATCTTATCATAAGATAATCGTTGGCATCCTTTGCATTCTTGCCATATCCATCTATCCATACATCTATCCGAGCATCCATCCATTGCATTTCGTGCATTGCTAGGCACTAGGGGCATATATTTACATCTTGCTTCATGATTAAATCTTGATCTATATCCTCCAAATTATGTGGTGATCTGAACATTGGAAAACGTGAAATCAAATTGGTCAAAGCATTTGTGATCCAAAATTCAAATCACTAGCCCATGGCATATTTTGACGAGAGGACATTCCTTATCAATCTTCATCTTTCATTGAACATTAATCAAAATAATCACTATCAGTCGCATCTAATTTGCATGTCAATGACACATCATTCGAACAACTTTTGTTTCAAATCAAGCTTCATCAATCATGATCAATCAAATCTAATCAAGAAATCAACAAGATATCCTTGTGTTTCTTAACACTATCCTTGCATTGTTGTGCATTCTCAACAATGTTATCATCATCAGTTTTGATCAAATCATCATCAATTCATCATCATCTTATGGATATCTTTCCCAATCCTTGTGTTACTTAACACTATCCTTACATTGTTATGCATCCTCAACAATGTTATCATCATCAATCATAATCAATCCTGATCAATCCAATCCTTGCATTGTTGTGTATCCTCAACAATGTTATCATTATCATCAATCCATCGATTTGATCAATCAACCTTAGCTTGGTTTTCAACAAAATCCCAAATAGAGCACTGATATCGTATCCATATCCAAATCGTCAAAATCATGCGAAAATCCAAAAACATCCAAAACATCAAAAAATCAAAAAATAGAAGTAAAATGAATACATCAAAACATTGAATCATGTTATATGCGTCTCTATAAACCCAAAGTAGAGCAAGGCTCATCTTTGATCAACCCACGAGGACACAAAATCCAAAAACATCAAAACAAGAAAAACATCCAAAACATCCAAAACACATAAAATCCAAAAGAAAAATCATAAAATCTCATAAAACCCCAAAACATCCACAAAGGAATTAAAATATAGCATTTGTAAAAATCTCAAAACACCAAAAACTGACCTCAAAACATTTCAAAGCGTCAAAAGATCCAATTATTTGAAAATCCGTAGTCTCATCTCACTTTCATTCGAAATAATCAATCATCCATAATAAACTAATCGTCACCTTCATCCTTTGGCAACACAAACATAAACAATCATAGCAGTCAGTAAAAGCAAATTTCAATCGTAAACTCAAAAGCAAACAACAAATCTTTAAAACAAAATCAAACTCTTGATCATTTTCAAACATGTCAGTCAACCTTATATCAGCAGCCCATCAATCAAACTTATCAAACCATCATCATCCTATACAATGCATGTCCTAGGATATATCATTTCGACAATGGGCATCATTGTACAGTATATCACCATGGATTTTTATCCTATCAAAACACATCCCTCTGGCTGAAGGTATGAAGAACAGTGGCTTGTTTGCGTACTTGATATTTTCTTTTGATTTATCTTATTTTGCTCATTCCAATGACCTGTCAATGATATCCAAATGAAGGATTTAGAGAGATAGGAATGGGGCAACGATCATTATCTTTTTGTTTGTTGTGCTTGTTGGACGTTCTTGTAAAATAACTTGGAAAATAGTTGCTTTGTTAGGTACGTCCTAGCAAGGTTTCCATATGTCAAGTGTGAACAAGAATACTCCTATCTGTTTGTCGAGTCAAAGTCCATCGCACTAGGTATAATGCCATCTTGGTTCTTTATACCTTGATGCATCGTATCTACATGTGTAATCAAACATAAGGTAAGTAGCCCTTTTAAAATCCCAATCCTTGATAAGCAAATCATCATCTATCATCATCATCATCTCTAATAAAGTCTCGTCAGATCATGGACTTGTTGGATCGTCTTGTCATCATCTCATTTCCGCACTAACATCATCATCACCAATGCATCCATCATACATCTTGCATCCACAAACCATCAACAGTCGGTATATCATTCATATCATACATAATAGGAAAAATTGACCATTTCACATTCATTGCATTTGCATCATCATCATAATATAGATTTGTTAGTCTAAGCATCTGCATAAATCATGTACATTTGCATAATCGTAGCCTATTACATCATCAATCTCATTGATCATCACATCATATCATCTTTTAAGTTGTTTAAGATAATATAGATTTGTTATTCTAAGCATCTTAAATCTATCTCATTTGTATCTTAAAATCATCTCATCATAAACATCCATTTTGAACCTCTTTATCGCGAGATCAACCCTTAAATTGAATCTTTTCGCTCGATCTCTTAAGGGGGCAATGTACCAGTGTACTTTTTGCTAGGGCATCCGAAAAATCAGAAAACATGAAATTAATCCTATCCCATAGTGGATTGGTGCTATTGTTGAAAATAGCCCTTTCCCAATCCTTGCTTAAGCTAAATGATATGATGCCAATGATGATGATGGAGTATGATTGGAAAAATCAATTCTCAAGGAGAGTGACTTTGCAAGAGATTATGGAGGATTTGATCAAGGATGAAGCCTCTATTTGTATATTCTCAAATGCTAAGAGTGGTCAAGAGGCAGCAATGTGGGACTAAAAACCGGCCAATGAAAAGAGGCCACTTGTCAACTTGTGAGTGGTTGAGGGACATGCAAGATTTGGGAAATGTGCCCAAGAGGGGGAAATTTCAAATTTG
The DNA here is from genome assembly GCA_007258455.2 of Sequoia sempervirens. NCBI lineage: Eukaryota > Viridiplantae > Streptophyta > Pinopsida > Cupressales > Cupressaceae > Sequoia > Sequoia sempervirens. The sequence goes on along the minus strand of VDFB02379711.1, from coordinate 80,704,723 downwards.
AATTTGTGAGTTAATGTTGAGTTTGACTTGTGCAAGGGACATGTAAGAGCTTATTAATTTCTTTGTTGGATGTACATGTCCACTTGATTTTGAATTCAAACTTGAGGGAATATTCCCCATAAATGCCATGTTGAGTGAAAATGTTGATTTTAATAAATCAATACATTGATTTATTTGTGCAAGTGGGATTATCTAGAGGATGTGACATGCATTAGATTAGATTTAATAAGGATTAGATTAACTTAATGATGATTAGGATGCTTTGACCCTTTTGACTCAAATATTTTGATTTATTTAAATCAAAAGGGGATGAGAAATGAATTTTGAGATTTTAATTAAATAAAGTTTGATTTATTTAATTAAAGGATGATGTGATTGTCCCCTCAAGAGATCGAGTGAAAATATTCGATTTGAGGGTCGATCTCACGATAAAGAGGTTCAAATGGATGGTTATGATGAGATGATTATAAGATGCAAATGAGATAGATTTAAGATGCTTAGAATAACAAATCTATATTATCTTAAACAAATTAAATGATGATATGGTGTGATGATGGATGAGATTGATGATGTAATAGGCTATGATTATGCAAATGTATGATTTATGCAAATGCTTAGACTAACATATCTATATTATGATGATGATGCAAATGTAATGCATATGAAATGATCGATGTTTCCTATTATGTATGATATTAATGATATGCTGACTGCTAATGGTTTGTGGATGCAAGATGTATGTATGATGGATGCATTGGTGATGATGATGTTAGTGTGGAAATGAGATGATGACAAGAGGATCCCACAAGTCCATGATCTGACAATACTTTATTAGAGATGATGATGATGATAAATGATGATTTTCTTATCAAGGATTGGGATTTTAAAAGGGCTACTTACCTTATGTTTGATTACACATGTAGATACGATGCATCAAGGTATACTAAACCAGGATGGCATTGTACCTAGTGTGATGGACATTGACTCAACAAACAGATAGGAGTATTCTTGTTCACACTTGACATACGAAAACCTTGCTAGGACGTACCTAACAAAGCAAGTATTTGCCAAGTTAGTTTCCAAGAATGTCCAACAAGCACAACAGACAAAAAGATAATGATCATTGCCCCATTCCTATCTCTCTAAATCCTTCATTTGGATATCATCAAGAGGTCCTTGGAATGAGCACAATGAGATAAATCAAAAGAAAATATCAAGTACGCAAACAAGCCACTGTTTGTCATACCTTCAGCCAGAGGGATGTGTTTTGATAGGATAAGAATCCAAGGTGATATATAAAATGATGCCTAGGACATGAATTGTATAGGATGATGATGGTTTGATACGTTTGATTGATGGGTTGTTGATATAAGGTTGATTGACATGTTTGAAAATGATCAAGAGTTTGATTTTGTTTTAAAGATTTCTTGTTTGCTTTTGATTTTACGATTGAAGCTTGCTTTTGCTGACTGCTATGATTGTTTATGTTTGTGTTCCCAAAGGATGAAGGTGATGATTATTTTATTATGGATGATTGATTATTTCGAATGAAAGCGAGATGAGACAAATGGATTTTTTCAAATATTTGGATGTTTTTGACATTTTGAAAATTTTTGAGGCTGTTTTTGGTGTTTTTGAGATTTTTACAAATGTTTTGATTTTTCAATTTTGTGATGTTTTGGGGTTTTCTGAGATTTGATGATTTTTTTTGGATTTTGATGTGTGATGGATGTTTTTTTGTTTTTTTGTGTTTTTCTGATGTTTTTGGATTTTTGTGTCTCGGGGGCTGATAAAAGATGAGCCTTGCCTATGTTTAAGCTCAGAGATGACGTAGTTTGAATTCCAATGTTTTTGATGTTTTCTGTTTTTGACTTGTTTTTTGATTTTTTGATGTTTTGGATGTTTTTGGATTTTCGCATGATGTTGACGATTTGGATATGGATCTGATATTAGTGCTCTATTTGGGATTTTTTTGAAAACCAAGCTAAGGTTGATTGGTTGAATTGATGGATTGATGATAATGATAACATTTTTTAGGATACACAACAATGCAAGGATTGGATTGATCAAGATTGATTAGGATTGATGATGATAACATTGTTGAGGATGTGCAATAATGCAAGGATAGTGTTAAGCAACATAAGGATTGGGAAAGATATCGCTAAGATGATGATGAATTGATGATGATTTGATCAAGATTGATGATGATAACATTGTTGAGGATGCACAACAATGCAAGGATAGTGTTAAGAAACACAAGGATATCTTGTTGATTTCTTGATTGGATTTGATTGATCATGATTGATGAAGCTTGATTTGAAACAAAAGTTGTTCGAATGATGTGACATTGACGTGCAAATTAGATGTGACTGATAGTGATTATTTTGATTAATGTTTGATGAAAGATGAAGACTGACAAGGAATGTATTCTCGTCAAAATATGCCATGGGATAGTGATTTGGATTTTGGATCACAAATGCTTTGACCAATTTGATTTCACATTTTCTAATGTTTGGATCACCACATAAGTTGGAGGATATAGATCAAGATTTAATCATGAAGCAAGATGTAAATATATGCCCCCAATGTCTGGCAATGTATGGAATGCAATGGATGGATGCTCGGATAGATGTATGGACAGATGGATATGGCAAGCATGCAAAGGATGCCAAGGATTATCTTGCGATAAGTTAAGGTGTTCAGACGAAGGAATGCTTTATTTGGATAATGCTTCATGGCTCAGATAATGCTACATAGGATAGGATCAATAAAAATGACCCATGTCAAGATGTTTACCATAAGCAGGTGTAAAGTGTTCCCCAAACTCTAATCAAGATCAAGATAACTTGGATGATGGATGCAGATGGATGAAAATGGATTGGATCAATGGTTCATGGGTGAATGGATTTATTACAGATGGGATGGTATGCTTTCAACTGAACTGGCGTATGTAGATGCTCAATTCTACACATGATGCCTATTTGCCAGGTTTTCATCATGGTCTTGCCCAAAGCACCACCATAGTGGTTTTTACTAGAGGACGATTTTTCTCCTTACTATTTTCAATCCTTTTTTTGTTTTTTTTAGATTTTCATATTTTTTGGTTTTTTTGAAAGATTTTAAACTCATGTTGAATCACAAGGTGTTGCTGATGTAGATGCTTTTGTCATAATGTGCCATCGGTATCTTGCCTGAAGAAGTTGCTTTTCTAAGATACATGTACTTGAATGCATCTTTTGGGATTCCTGATTTACTTCGTTGATACTAGAGTTGACTTCGTCTTTGTGCGCACATCGCGATAGAGTGCCTTCTGAATCCTTATGATGAAGGGTTGTTGCCAATACATGGTCAATGTGAGAATTGGATATCATGCATGGAGGTGTGGATGGAGTGTGTTTAGGGATAAGAGATGGATTGGTTGATAGTTTGGAACCTTTGACTCTCCAAACTTGGGAAGATGAACAATGATGGGTGGATACGGAAGTGTGTGTAGAATTAGGACCAACTACTTGATACACTTTGTACGTCGCTTGAAAAGCTTACTTTTTCTTTTGTGGACATCTTTGATGGATACTTTTCCCTTTTTAATTTTTCCCCATAGTTTCTTTGACTGATGGAGTTTGATAGGGATGATCTTTCTTTGTATTCTTTGGTATCCATGTGTGTTTGATTTGTCCATTATGCTTCTCAGCTTATTTTTCTTTGATAACATTCTTCGTACTTTGATTTAATTCTTTCTTTTGATGTTGGTCCCAATTCATGGATGGGATGATAGGTGGATGAAGATTCATGGCATGGCTGGTTGTAGTATTGGCAATGGTTTCACCATAAGGATTCTTCGTACTCACTATGTTGACGTTTGCTTGAGACGAAGTTGCCCCCAGTATTGTGGAAGTAGTACCTTAATGCTTTGATACTGCCTATTCTGAGATGCCTTGTTCAGTAAACATGCTCTAACAAATGACCATTGTAGATGACATTGTTTCAATTTTCTGCTCTGCTAACTCTGGATTATACTATTATGTCTGACTTTCTTCCTTGAGTGGATAATGTTCGGTATCTTTATTCATGATGTCCTTAGTCTAAATTTGTGATATATCTGATACTATTGTTGAAAACTCTGTTTGATTGTAGGAATTAATAATCTGCTCTTTGTGTAATATAATTTTTTTCTAGCTGAAGATCATCTAGGTGTCCATCCATAGAAAGCATCTCATGGGTAGATGGAGGAGTATGCACTACATGGATATGATCATCTTCCATAGATAGGAGAGTGTCCATTAGATTATTGTAGTATCTTGAAGACACAAATTCTTGATCTTGAATGATTTTGGAGTTTCTTTCGACATGCTTTGGATCAAGTTCTTGACATGGGTCAGTTTCAAAGGATGGATTGTTTACAAAGGGTTCATCGATTTCATCGTTAGACATGGTAAGTGGTTCAATATCCTCAAGTGTCGAGTTCAGGATTCGTTCAGTATCTGTAACCATGAGGTCAAAGGGGGTGAACATGTCTTGGAAAGGACCATTGCTAGACATTAGTGAAAGATTTTGATCATGCTTTGGAATAAATTCTTGAGGGTAAAAGCATAAAGCTATGTCACACTTTATAAAGGAAACAGCCAAAGATAATCCAATTTTTAAACTTGAATCACTAAAAAGTGGCATATATGTTTTGAATTTTGAAATGATGTAAACTAGTAAAATATGTATTTTTTAGTATATTTTATGTTTATATTTTTAAAAAAATATTAAAAATTATTTTAAACTAGTTTTTAATAAATTCAAACTATAATTTAGTTGTTGATAAAATGCTGAAAAATGAAGTTGCATGGGACGTCAAACTTTTTATAGTAAATTTTACTTTTTTTCTTTCAAATTTATTGTGTGTATTTATAACTTGAAATTTTAGTGCATGGATATATTTTTTTCCAATTTTGATAAATATATATTTTCAAATAAATATTAAAATGTGTGTGAATCAAAAAACAACTATTTTCATCAGACACCAACTTTCATATTAAATATTCATCTAAAATGGAAACAAAATTATACCACCTTAAAATAGATTCTTTTATCTAGTGCTCATATTTTTTTCTATTTTTCTAATAAGTTTTAGTATTTTTCCTTGGCATAGTAATCAACCTAATATTTTGTGTTAAAAACCTACTTTTAGTAAAAATAAAATATAAAATATAAAAAATAATTAAACTATTAAAATAAATATATTTTTGAAAACTACACTTATGGATCTACAAAAGGGTATTTTTTATATTTTTTTAAAAATGTTGTTTACATTAGCAGGAGTTATTGAAACTTCAAGTTTTTCAAATAATTTGATTTTTTTGGTAAATTTGACTCAAAGCGGTGTTCCATACACTTTTAGCCAGAAATTTTAGTTGAAAAAGTTTTGGAAGCATCTAACTTAGCTAGAATGAATCTTACTAGATCATATGTTTGACCAAAATTGATTTTTAGTTAGAAATACTTAAATTCAGTTGTGCTGATAAGTTGGTTGAAAGTGTGACACAACTTTGTGCTTTTACCCTTGAGATATGTCTTCTAACTCACAAGATGATGTAGAGACATTTTCAATATGATCATTGGTTGATGGATTGTGCATTATGTCGATAGGATCGAATAATCCTAACACTCCTTGAAATAGATCACTAAAAAGTGGCTCTTGATGTATGGTGAGTTGATCATCGGATGGGGTAGAAACATCTTCAAGGTGCTCATCGATGGAGAGATATCGATCATTGTTTTCAAAAATCATGGCTGAGATATCGTGAATGTCTTCAACCATAGGGTCAAATGATGTTGATATTTCTTGAATTGGATCATTGTCGAGTATTGTTGGTGGATTTTGATCATGATTGAAAAGTGACTTTTGACATATGTTGATTTGATCATTGGATGGAGTAGACACAACTTCAAGGTGCTCAATGATGGATTGATCTTGATCAATGCTTTTAGCAATTATGGTGGGGATATTGTCAATGCTATCACTAGTGGTTGAATGTTCATTGGTATCCCCAATAATTATCATTTTTCATGTTTGTGCTTGTGTTTGTTGGGTAGCTTGAGAGGCTTGGGCAGTTTGGGTATCTTGAGCGGCTTGTGGAGCCACCTGATATTGTTGAAGCGCTTGTTGGTAGGCTTGATGTGCTTTTAGTGTGATGTTACAATATTGACTTATTGCACTTGGTTTTGGTGGTAGTGGTGGTGTATTTGGAATCGTGTTGGATGTAGTGACAAGTGGTTGAGATACACTTGGAGCGATCATGATAGTGAGGGGTTGCGATGTGATGGGCATGATAGGGGTGGTTGGAGTGATCGAGGTGATAGGAATGGTCAAAATGACCGAGGTGACAGATCCTTGGGAGACCAAATTTTTATTTGTTGGGATCAACATTGTTGCTTGATTGAATACCATCTGTTGGTGCGATGTCGATGGTATATTCAAAGGATTTGATGTGATGGCTTGATTGGTGTTACATGGATTGATTTGGATGGAGTGATTGGTGCTAGGTAAAGGGGGAAGCCCTAAACCAAGGAATGATATGGGTAATGGTGGTGGAGATTTCTCTTGGCGCAATGAATCAACTATTTTGGTAAGTGTAGCAATTTGATCTCACTAAATTTGTTCTTGATTTTGATCTTGACTCCCTTGATAAAGTTTATTTGGTTTTTGTTCATGCAAATTTGGAGTGTGTTCTTGTGTTTGATTTTGGACAATGTTCTGATTTGGGATGACACTCAGATTTGGCATGATAGGTTGAAATTGAACATTGTTGATGTTGGGAATCACATTGCCCTGTTTTGGAGTCATTAACATCATGTTTGGATTCTGAACAACATTTGTATGATTTGCAAACATATTTATCCTAAAGTTTGCAAGATTCATGTTTCAAAAACTTGTACTTGGTACATTCTCATTTGGCATGTAAGGATTTGGTGAGACGACGTTGTTTGTTTGAAGGTTTATGCATTGATTGTTTGGTTGGTGGATTTGTAGGTTTGGACTTGCATCTACCATCAGAAAAGGTGTTCCAATCTTTGATTTGGGCATACTCACACTTGTTATGCCATTGAAATTTGTAGAAGGTAATGATCCCATGTATGGATTGTATAAATGTGAGTGTTGATAATTAATCGGCAGGTGGGTGCATGAAGTTGGGTACCAATTTTCTAGCCACTTATGATTTTTTTTTAAAAACACGCTCGTGTTATAACTTGAGCGCTTTATAATGCGCACACAATATTTCACATTAAAAACAAAGAAAAAAGTGAAATTATTTTCCTTGGAATACCAACCCAAAGGCTTGGAGGGCATTCCCAACAAGGCCAGAGATGTGTTTTTGCAAATTCTACAATTTTTCACATAATCAGGTCCATGCTCACCATCAAGATTGCATCTAGTTCAATATTCAAAAAATAAAAAACATGGGTAATGTTAGGTTATCTCTTAGCTATCCAATGATGTAATTTTTTTCACTTTTCAACAATGTTAAGCCTTTCATCTATAATTTATTTTGTTTGTATGTCTATTTTTTTCCAAAAAGCAATGTTTAATGTTTTTTTTTTATAAATTAACCGCTCATCAAATTTTCAAATAAATTACATTTTTAGAAACTAGACTCCATTCTACAAATTTTAAAAAGAACAGAAAAAAAAAAACAATTATTTTCAAAAATTTGTAGTGCGAGTATGACCAAAATTATGCTTTTCAGGAAGTGCCCACTTAGAAAATTAGTAAAAATTCAAATATTCATTAAAAAATTATCAGAAAAATTGTGCACCAACTAGATTCTATTAGCTAACTTCTGACCATAGTGATTTTAAAAATACTACAAAAATTTCATCATGCTCAGGTCATACAAGAGTTGCTATGTTATGTTTTTCTGACAAAAACAACACCAATTTCTGTACATCCCTCTTTTGCACCCCTTAATCTCAACCATTTTCAAAATAAATTAGTAGTTTAGAAAGTAGACTCAAGCACTTCGATCCTCATTTTTGTTCCATCTCAAAATTTTGAGTGTAACTATCCTCAATTTCAGTCCAAGGTCAACATTTCCTAATTTCAGAAGAAAAAAGTGGCCACTTAAGCCCCCTTTTTGGGAACCATCTTGGTGCACTTACCCCGGTGTTGTAAGGCTTTTAAAGTTCAATTGATTTGGATTACTCATGATGTATGGATCAAGTTTATATTCCATGTTCTTCTTATGTTTTGACATTGTTGCAAAAGTGACCTCTAAATGATGAGATGAAGGATGAAAAGGGGAAATGATATGAGTGTTGAACGTTTAGGGAATTTGTATCAATGCTAGACTTAGGGTTTGATTTTGATTGGTTTGATTTGGATAATTAACTTGTAGACCCTAAGATGTTGGATGTGATCATAGGATGAACTTGTTCAAATGATGCATTCCCATACTCCTAATTAAACAAGGTGATTTTGATTTTGATGATCTACCCAAGTCTAGAATGACGTTTTCAAAGTTCTAAAATTATTTGGTTGGATGGGATGATAAATATTTGAGTGAATGAAGTGTTTTATTTGATCCTAAATGAACCTAGGAAGGACTTTTTTATGAGACCAAGATAGTGAAGAACATGCCTTTCTCTAAGAGTAATTCAAAATCAAAAGACCAATGTTTGCGTGAAAACCATATGACCAAAAGATGCCAAGCACATATGTGGGGTCCAATTGATTTAATCTTTTCTTAATGGATTATTTTTACCATAAACACACTCTTGATTAGGTTTTCAACTGAATGTCCAATGTCCTAATTCCCTTTCATCCCACAAAGTGTATTATATAGAAATCGAGGAAATCAAGGAAAGGGTTGCCTAAAGTTGACTTTAGTAGAAGCAAATTGAGATGAAATCCAAATATTTAAAATCATCTAAGGATACGAATCCCAAGGGCAAGCAATAACATGTGAATTTGTTCAAGGATATTTGCCTCTCCTAAAGGGTTTGCAATTTTGATGATTCGTTGAATGTTGGTTTCGATGTTTTCAATCAAAGCATTGTGTTTTCAAACCACAAGCAATATGACGTCCTAGCTCAATTGGTACATTTTTCTTAGTGGGATTACCTCATGCGCTTCATAGAAGAGATGATTTTACATGCAACCAAGGAAAAAATATAAAGGTATGTTAAGAATGAATTCTTAACCTTTATATTTCAACCAAGATCGGACATGGCAAGTAACTTCTTGGAATATAAGTTCCAATGCACCACTTTGATAAACTCACTGAATGGATCAATTGGTCACTACAAAACAAGGGTTATATTTCAGAATTTTCATTCGTGGAGATTGAACCATATGGTGAGAGTCCCCTTTCGGATCCATCTCATTGGAGCCAACCGCGTGATACTGGAGTTTACTCCAATACCCACATTTATATCCCAATTGGAAATACTCTTGGCTTTAGAGTGTTACCGATTGAGTCATTCCCTTGGGTGAGTACTTTTTCCCCAAGGTCGGCCATCTAGGATAAACAAAAGCAAGCAAAGAAAAAATCCGTAACTCAATCAATCTTTGACGCCTCAAAGAAATAGAATATACGTGATGATGCTCTACTCACACTCGCACAATATGTTCAATTTTAAATCCAAATCAAAGTGTGTATGGGAAATTATTTACGCAACTTAATGTTGCCAAAAGAATTTTTATTCTCAAGATCACCGTGAGGTGTGAGAGAATCACATACATCTTTTGATGATATTACTTTGTATAAATAATTACAAAACAATAAAGTCCCACATTCATTTTATCCTTCAAAGCAATGATTTGATTCGTTTTAAAGCACCAGTATCAAGTGTGAAGTTGCTTGTTCAATTTTAGCCCAAATTGAAATCTAGTAGGTGTCTAAGTTTCAGTTTTAACCTTTTGCAATAAAAAATTGAAGCATTCTTTTTAAACCCAAATGAAGATTAGTGTCCTAAAAATGAAAAGACAACAATTTCGTGAAAAGTGTTTAAACAAACACTAAAGTGTTAAAGAACACTTTAATCTTCTTAGGAGATCATCTTCATTTCTCCTCCTTTCATTTTCCTTCTTCGCTTAACCTTTTCTTTCCTTCATTATCCTTTCGCTTTCCTCGCTTTCCTTGCTTTCCTTCATTATCCTTCGTTATCAATATTAAACAAAAGATACTCATGTGAGAATCAAAATATTAAACTTATTTTGATGATTAACTTTAAATGATAACATGATTTCAAATGAATAGATAAATTAATCAAAAAGGATGAGTCCTTTAAAAGCATCATCACAAATTTTGAATTTTAGCTATGGTCATAATGATGAAGATAATTTATCATAAAAAGATAATAATTTATATCAATGAATCAACTTCGAAGAAAAAATCTTTCCAAAAGTATTATTATCAATTTCAAATGCTAACTAGCATGATAATCACAATGATTTGATAAATATAAACTATGGAATCTATTATAGAATCAATGAATATAATGACACAATATAAAAATGTACTCAACCATATTAATTACCAAGAATCATTCACTATTTCCATATATTACCAAAAGATCAAATGTGACTACACTACAAAAAGGCTTTTGACTCTTAAAGCAAATACATTTGGTAAGTGTAAAGTTGCGTGGTGATGTCAGTTGGGGAGTTTCCAAAGAAACTGCAAGTGGTAGGTGTAAAGGAAAGTCTCCATTACTTTCTGTAGGAAAGGCGTGGTAGGTTGAGACAAAAAGAATAAACAGATCATACAAACCAGTGCAAAGCTAGTGGGAAACTCAACAAATGTAACTTAATCACCAAAATGATCGGGCACTAAACCTTGAGCAGTGACTAAAATGAATACTAAATGTTTCACAAGTTTGACATGGACATATCCAATCAACATTAAATGATTCCTGCACATACACTGGTTAGTGATAGAAATCATATTAAATGTGTCGAACAAATAGGAACTGATATGGGTTCATTTGTTGTGTCCCTCCTAACTTCATTTAATGTATTTATTTGTTGCGCCCCTCACATATTTCCATTACAAGCATACAATGGAACACAATTTCATTGGCACACAACAAAAACAATAACCGCGCCCAAAGTCTTTGAAGAGATTTTCAATTTTTTGCTTTTGGTGGGTGAAATGTGTGCAGGGATCATTAATACTAGAAATCACCTTCTGATAAATTGCCTTCTATCTTGTACTGGTTGTAGCTAAGAGACCTCTGCACAACACATGTGAAAGTGACGTAGCATTTATCATTCAACACCAATTGATAATGAAACGACATGCTTGTATCCATATCCTTCAATGGAAATTAGCCGGTGGATCTTTCTCCTATAGAAAAGGCAGATTTATCAAGACTTTAAGATACACTTGGCAGGCTCAAAATTCAATTGGGTAGAGATTCTAATGCATTTGATTCATAAATGTTGGCTATTCCCCCGTAACACCCGAGTCTTCTATTTTAGGTTATTCATCGCCTCCATTGAATTGCCAATCCCCCCTTTACATACCTAGCTACCAGATACCCACAGAGAAGTGCATTATAGTACATGTATGCTCTCAGAGTCCAAGAAATTCCCCTCCACTTGGATATGGATTGATCCGAATCAATATGGAATTGCTACCTCATGCTCCTCTATTCCCTAGCGGTTGGCAGTGGTAGGAGTGGGAAAAATTCTCTACGCAGTAGGCCCTACTATTCTAATGGGGTGATTTTCCTATTGTTTCTTTAGGGAGGATAGCCTATTCATCAATATCTCATATGGGTATGGGTTTTGGTATTCTAGTTATTGGTTCTTTGATAGATATTGGTCTCAATGGAGGTCACAAATGATTTCTCATGGATCAATCGTAGTTGAACAGATCGAGCTACGGAAGGAATTGGTGAATGGGATACAAGAATGAGTTGGGAATGAATAATAAAGAAATTTGGCTTATGATATTCCCTTGGTCACTAGCTCTTACTCCCCTTTCTGTTCCCCTATGAGCGAAACCAAAGAATTTCTTCCTTCTGAATGAATAATAAAGGAAAACAGGAGAATGTGCCCCAAGCTACTCAATAAAATCTTCAAGCTAGTCCAATTGACAAAGTGTAAAGACTACCCCCAGGGATTTTTGACCAATATATTCCCAACAAAAGAAGAGTCTGCGAACCTAAAGAAAATCAGAAAATATCTGAGACGGCTCAATGCAGGTGTAACCAGCCTTACAACTATGCAAATTGAAATATTGCCATTTATCCCAAACAATATGTGCACAAATTTATTAAGAGAACTTTAAGCGAATTCAATTGATAGGGGTAAAGGACACCGCCACTTCAATCAGAATAATAACATCAAAACAAGAAAAGAGAGATGTAAAAGGCCAGTGATCTCAAATGCTTTTTTTTTTTAGTGTGAAATAAATGCATAGGCCTGCATATGTTCAATAGTTCAACAAGAGCAATATTCATATGATGCACACAAGATGAATTCCAGTGCTGAAACAAAAAGATTGTGAATGCAAATATCATCCTATGTGTTATGTGCAAGTGAAAATAACTAATGGTAGAAGTAAAACATGCTAAAAGAGAGATTTAAAATAGAAATACACACAAAGAGTTTTGTTTTAGCAGGTTGTTCCCACCTCTATTTTATCCCTACTTGTTAGAAATCAAAATAAGATTAATACAATGAAATAACCCTCCTTCTAGCACCATAATGTAGAACCTTAAATCTGCATTAGCTCAAAAACAAATTCCCTCAGCATTGTTAGTCAACCAAAGCAAACAAAGATTCCCTATAAGATTCATCTAATCACAAGAATAATGCAAAAGAAGAAAGAAAAACATAGAAAACATCATTCTAATAATCAAACTAGCATCTTATAGTGGATTGGTGCTTCTATGGAAAGAAGACCTTTCCCAATCCTTGATTAAGCTCCATGATATGAAAATGATATGTTGATGATCAAGATGATGAATGGACAAAATTAGTTCTCAGTTTAAGAGAGTGACCTTGCATGAGGATTGTGGAGATTGTGGAGATTGTGGAGGAGTTGATCAAAGATGAAGCTTTTCATTTATAGATTATTTTGATGAGAGAATGGCCAAATGGATGAATGTGGGATAAAGAACAAGCCAATGAGATGGAGACACTTGTCATCTTGTGATAGGGTGAGGAATGTGCAAGATTTGGGATATGTGCCCAAGAGGGGGAAATTTCAAATTCAAATTTGAGAGTAAATGCTGAGTGGGGGACATGTAAGAGTTTATTAAATTCCTTGTTGGATGTACCTTTCATCTTGATTTTAAATTCAAACTTGATGGAATATTCCACAAAGATGTCATGTTGAGTGAAAATGTTGGATTTAATAAATCAATAAATTGATTTATTTGTGCAAGTGGCAAAATCTAGAGAATGTGACATGCATTAGATTAGATTAATCAGGGTTAGTTTATCTTAATGATGATTGGTTTTCTTTGACCCTTTTGACTCAAATATTTTGATTTATTTAAATCAAAAGGGGATGAGAAATGAATTTTGAGATTTTAATGAAATAAAGTTTGATTTATTTAATTAAAGGATGATGTGAGCCTTTGATTAAATATTTAAATGAATAACCTTAGGACTAAAGACCTGATTTACCTGATGAATGGATTTGTTGTGTTTGATTTATTTAATGAGTGGATGAATATGGCCTAAGTGGATAATGCTAATTTCACGTGTCTACAATTAGCATTTAAAAGAGAGCTTGAATACCATCTATAAATAAATAATCAATGTTACATTGAAACCTAAGTATGTACAACATGTAGTGTTGAGTCACAATGAAGTGTGAATTCATGCTATGTTCATGGTGCAAAACTAAAACTCAACACTACCAAGTATATGTGAATAAATGTATTCACCAAATGTATAAAGATATTGAATCTAAATGTTAAAGATTGAACTGAATCAACAATATAACTTTGCAATCACCTGTAAGAGTTAACACTACATCAAATAGACAACACCATGATCTTGTGATCAACATGGAAACCTTTCATCTTTAGAAGCTAATTATGAAATTAAGTCAATCTAAAGCATATGAACTGGATGAAGACTTCATATATACCAACCACTATGTCCTAGCCAGTGACACCGAGATAATGTGAAAGAGTCATGAAGATATGCAATGACAAAACCAACTGAAGAGTGTATAGTAACCTCATATACCAATGATGCCAAATGAAATATCCAACTCAAGTGTCAAAGAAGGCATTAATATAATTCCAATCCAATATTCCATGCATCAAATAATGTTTCATAACCATTGACACCAAAAATTTTGTGACAGCCATGAAGATCATCAATAGAGTGCCATGAAGACAAAATCAAATGAATCTTGTCAATGATGCCATGATCAACCTGATAATGATAAATTGAAATAATATACCTGTTGTGCAATAAAGAAGTGTCAATCTGTCAAAATGAAATCAATTGTTCCATGATATCACTTGAAAACCAATGCCACTTGAATAGACAAAATAACTTTTATCTGCACATGAAGCTGAACATGATCAGTATCACAATATATGATAAAAGAATGCACCCAAATGCATCAATCCAACGCATGGTCCACAAAATATTGAATATGCCAAACTGAATACAAAGAGCACCAAGTATCATAATGCCAATCACCAATCAATTTTTTCATCAAGGACAATATACCACAATGAGAAAGTCAACAATATTTATACTCAATTATGAAAATATTCTCAAAATTACAACACTACAAGCCGACATCAGATCTAGGAGGATAAAATACCATAAAAATTTTGAATTAATTTTGATTTTGGGTCACATAGGACTTATTTTCCCAAGGTGGTGAATGAGCCATTAGTCATAATTTATGGGATGATTTTTAAAAATTCTCAGAAAGGTGTGAAACTAGGTTCAGGACCCAAAACCCTAAGTGGGACTCATTCACCTAGGGTGGTGAATGAGTCCCAGATCACTAAATCTAAGCCACACAAGATGCAAACACCTAAATTATGATTGGATGTAGTTTTGTGTCAAGATCATCGTCAAAAAGATGCATTAAATGAGTCTCATGGATGCAAAATAAGGCTAATTAAAGAATAAAGAAGCCCAATTATTAAATGAAACCCTAGAAAAGTGTGAAAGTGTGTTAGAACAATTTACAACACTCCAAATAAGGCACCAATAAGCTCATTTAGTTCACAAGGGCCCAATACCTAATGTCAATGTATCAAACACATTACAACACTAAATCAAGACACCATTAACCCTAGTCTACAAGGAGGGCCCAAACAAGAAAGGAAAAGTAGAAGGGATACTTTTTCCATTGCCACATTTATCCCCCACTTTAGTGAGAGGATGAACTTTCTTCAAGCTCACACTAAAGTAGACAAGAACACATTAAGAGGGGTCCAAGTGCACCAATGTTGGTAAGATAGGATGAAAATGATCAAGAGGGGTAATCAATCCCCCAAGATCAAGATCCAATGGAAAACCAACATAGGCAAAAAATTTCATAGATATGAAAATGATATAAAGAGCATCAACAAAGCACAAGCATGCATTGTCAAAGGAATAAAGAGAATGAAACAAAATGAAAAAGGGAAAAATAAATCTTTGACCATTTGTCCATTGTGATGTGGATCAGATCTAGGATGTTTGTCCAAAAAATTCATACTCACTCTGAGGCAATGAAACTTTATGCTTCTCGTTGGGTGAGAAATCCAAGAGGTGAGACACATACACCCACAACTAGTATGCACTCACACACACACATGAGTGGCTAAGGGAAAGTAATTCCCTCATTTGGTTTGCTGTCAAAACCATACCAAAGTTATACCTCATGATAACTTTGATAAGTCACCACACAATAAATGGTTTTTGAGCTTCATGAGACAAGCTTTACCTCATATGCTTGGAGCTCATGAGAAAACAAAATGGCTTTACAGGAATACAAGCTGTGTTATGCAAGGTGGCCATATAAATTAAAATGCAAATTCAACAATAATGAAATTTCAAAGAATTGCTTAGTTCATGCAAGGTCTTACCTTAGGGAACATTATTCCTAATGTCTCCAAGAGATGACCAATCAAAGAATAGAAAATTCACAACTTAGGGGATGTAGTGTGTCACATCAAGCCACTAAGAGGAATGTAATATGTTAAGAGAGATCATGCTCTTGAAGGACATCACACCCAATGTCATCCACAAAAAAAAAGACATTGCATAACATAAAAATACTGCACCATGAACCATGAAAAATAAAAAAGCCAAAGAATAATGCCAATGTATGTCCCCATTTTAAATAAATTTCTAAACACCATGCTATGAGAAATTACTTTAAAGTAGCAAATGATAAATGCAAATAATAAAGAAGACATGAGAGCTAACTTGGAAAGCCCTATGCCAAGTCATATTATTCCAAGTAAAGCTATGCCATGCAAGAGAGGGGTTGCCCCAAAAATTAAAATCCAAACACATAAGGGATCTATGGATTTGGGGTTAATATGCTCTTACTAAAAAAATTTTAGAGAGCTCAGAACCATCATCATTCCCCAAGTACACATAGAACTGGAAGAATGACACAAAGAGAGTGAAAATAAAGAAAAAGATTTTGGGTCAAAATGGAAGAGACATGAATGTCTCGATGCCTTGCATCATCCCCAAAAGGAAAACACAAGACAAATGAAAAGATAAAGAAAGATATTTTGGTTCAACATAGAAGAGACATGAATGTCTTGACGCCTTGTGTCATCCCCAAAAGGAAAACAAAAGAAAAATGAAAAGTTAAAAGAAAATATTTTGAGTCAACATGGAAGAGACATGAATTTCTTGAAAAAGATAAAAAAAAAAGCTTTTGGGGCAACGTGGAAGATACATGAATGTATCGATGCATTGGGTCATCCCAAAAAGGAAAACAAAAGACAAATGAAAAAGGTAAAAGGTGAAAAGATAAAAGATTTATGACATAGAGAAGAATGAAGGTACAAATAGAGGAATGTCACAATGAGAGAGAGATACATCAAACAGAACATTATGGTGGATCACATTACCTGTACATGCAATCATAAAAGAATAATGAAAAATAAATAATGCAAAAGACTAGTAAGGCACATGTGAGTCAACCTAAAGCAAGTCATCCACATCCCAATCTCAGTCTGTATAAGTGGAAGATAGAAAACTAGCCTAAGGGATAGAACTAAATACATTACTAGGACAAGGCTATCTACCTCTTTCCCCCACTGAGTGCAAGACAAGAATGAGCCAAGGTAGGTGATGTGAAAGATCATGTAATTGTGAGAATACAAGATTTTGTTGGTGTGAATAAATGTCTTGTACCTAGCTAATTCATTCACTAGGTAAATTAGGGGACATATTCACAAGTTAAGTTTACTTAGGAAAAATATTCTTTCTAGAAGTCTTAGTTGGATTTTCTAGAACTTATCTTATCTAGCTAGTAATGCATCATTTCCTAGGTGATTAGGTTGTTGTTTGTCTCATGTGTAGGATTATGAAATTTGTCAACATCATGTTCATTACTACATCTCAACCTTGCCTTTATAAGCAAGGCATCTCATGTACATTTGTATCAATTCATCAATATTCAACCATTAATCAATCTCGCATTGTGAAGCAAGCTTTCTTGCCATTCTCTCTCTTGTGGAAGTGGTTTTGATCGCAACTGTTCCTGGGGGTGTTGGGGAGTCACCATTTACTCCCACATGGTATCAGAGCTCTCCAGGTGTTGCAGATTCCTTCCTAGATCTGAGGGCATTGTGTTGGCTTGAAGTTTTTTGCTAGGTGCAGATTGGGGTTTCAATAGCCTCACGGTTGAGATCAGAAGGTTTCACAAACGAATTTTGACTATAAATTCATCCATTTTGGGTAAAGTTGTTTTTGAGGCATTTTTTTTTCCTAGAGCAACCTTCTCAGTAGTATTATTGTTAAAATTTTGGGGCAAATTTTTTATTTTATCTGACAAAAATTCTATGAAATTTTTGTATAGTCTAGGCAATATATATATATATATATATATATATATATATATATATATATATATATATATATATATATATATATATTTGTTGGGGTTTTATCAAAAATTCTGTAGATATAAATTTATTGGATTGGCATATTATTTGAGCTATATTGTCGACATTAGTCGATCAAATCAAGCGGATCGCTGTTAGCATTGTCAGATCTTTCATCGGTCAGGGTTGTACATGGGTATGTGCAGGATCATCATGGAAAAAATGGCCCTTAAGTGGCAAAATTTTTAGAAAAATCAGAGTTAGGAAACTTGACATAAAAATTTGAATAAGTTACTATATTATTTCAAAATAATGTAAGAATAGAATCTGTAGCAAAATGAATGTAGTTTCTAAACTACTAGGTTTTTTTTTTTTAAATAAATCTATTTGGTGAAAATTTGAAATTTCAATCTAGTAGTACTTAAATTTCAGGGAAAAATAAGAAGTAGGTGTCTATTTGACCACCCTAACCACAATAAAATGATAATATTTTTTATAATATTTTATATATAAGTAGAGGACTCATGTCTCAATGTGATGCATATTTTTGTAATTTTTTGAGTAAATAATTAATTATGAATTTTTTATTACAAATTTAAAAAATATAAAAAATGTATGTCGACCACCTTAACTTGGTCAAAACTTCATAAAATTCATTTTATTTTTTAATCCTATAGTATACAAACATATAATGTGACACATATTTCAAATTCAAAAAATGTGATAATGTTTGAAAGCTATAGATGTTTTTCAATTTAGCCTATCAACCAAGACTTTAGTCATAATTCAAATAGAAAATGAATAATAATTATTTATTAAATTCAAAGTAAAGCATAATTTATATTGGTAGAAAGCTAGAGAAACTCCTTTAAAAACCCTTTTCATTTTATCAATTTTGGGTAAAAAAAAATCATCAGCCACATAGGCCATTATATTAGTTACATATCACCACTTTTTGGCCCATCATGATCCTGCACATACCCACATAGTTTGGTTGTTGTCATTCATATTTCCTCCAGCAAAATAACTATCGGTCAACTACTTGCGTACATCATCTAGCGACCACATCGACATATTATTTGGCCAACTTGCATGATCCTTCATCGGTGGTCACTGCAACGGGTACATGGTCAATCCGTAGGCTTGAAGAATCAGCATTCCATAGGCATTGCATTGTTCAGATCTAGCCTTGTTGGTTTCCGCAATGGTCGGTTCTACTCACATCTCTGACCACTATCATTTCCCCAGTTTTGATTGGTACCTAGTACCTACGTTGGCATCATTTGTACTCAGTATGTAATATGTGCCAGTACGTAGGGTATTTTATATATTTCAGGTTTTATTATTAATTAAAAAATTAGTAAGACTTGCATTTGTACTCAGGCACTGACTGTCTTGTTGCCTTGATTTGGCAGGTCCTATTTGTTGAAATCTTTGATTAATATGCTTGTAAGCCGACGAGTATTTGTATAGAGGGTGGCTTTTTTGTTTTGTAATTATTGCCAATGTGTCATATGGATGGCCTCTATTTAGCCCTCGGGTGCCTAATTTTTCTGTCAGTTTAGCATTAACTGTGCTATGTATTTTTCTTTATAGTGCCTCTTAAAGGCCTTTTTTCATTTTTTCATAACTTTTGCATACGGAGGAAAAAAATTTCAAACAAAATATTGACAGAAAGTTGGATGTCTAAAATTTTCAGTGGTGCAAATATTTTGCAAAGATTTTGCATTTTTGTGCCTCTTTTCCCAGGTTGAAGCTAGATCATCATTTTCCACCTCCGAGCTCATATCTTTGTGATATGACCTCTAATTTTCTCCAAATTTGTGGCATCAGGAAGGTATTCATGAGTACTTCAGTTGTATTCATGCACTATTTGCAAATTTGTTTCCAGATTTTCATATTTTCAGTTTGGTGCTGATTTGATAGTTTGGAATTCCTTCTTGTAAATTTGCAAAAAAAGTGTAAATCTATTGGGACAAAGGGGTTGATTTCTTGTATTGTGAGGGAAATTCATTGTTCTTCTCTTGTAATATCTCTTTGTATCATGGATTTTCCAAAATTTGTACTTCTAACTCCATATAACTATCATGAGTGGAGAACTCAAATGGAGTTATTATTGTTAAAATAAAAATTGCAAAGGATCACATTTGGTCAAGATCCAGAACCCACAGGAGTAAAAGAGAGAAGAAAATGGCTTGATAGAATTGATGAAGCTCTTGGTACTTTGAAGTTGTCCATTTCTCCAGATCTTAGATATCATGTTGCATCTTGCACTCATCCTAATGAAGCCTGGACTACTTTAGAGATTCTCTTTTGTAAGCTAGATAAGATGAGGAAATTTAAGTTGGAGAATTAACTAATGGGTCTTAATCCTTCAGATTTTGACAATATCGAAGAATTTTTCTCTAAGCTCAATTCTCTTAGATTATAGTTATCTAATTTTGGGGTCACTAAAGAGGGTGAACAATTGATACTTTCTATTCTTGCTAAGCTTGGTCCTGATTATTCAGTGTTTGTTTCTACATTCTATGCTACAATGGATGCCCTTGGAAATTCATACAAAATGCCTTCTCTTGATGAATTTGTAGCTCATCTCACAAGGGAACAAGCAAAGTTGGTTAACATGGGCACATTGAAGTCCTCTACATCTCATGCTCTTGTTGCAAAGGATACAAAGGCTTCAAGTGGAAAAGGTAAGAAGTAGAAGAAGGCTCCCAAGTCTAATGAGCAAGGTAAAGATTCTCCTTCACATAGTACTCTTGAGTCCACATCCTCTTTTAAAGAGGAATCATCTAAAAAGAAGAAGTCAAAATGTGCATATTGCAAAAGGCTAGGACATGATGAGAATAGATGTTACAATAAGAAGATTGATGAACTCACACAACTTCTTCAAAAGAATAACATTTAGCTTCCCTCATCAGTTTCTTCTATTTCTTCTTCAACATCTCAATCAGTAGCCCCCTCATCATCATCTCAGTTACAGGATGCAAGATCTACATCTGGGCTACACAAAATGAAAGGACAAGCACTCTTGGCCTCTACAAGTCCTGTATCTCATAGATGGCTTCTTGATTCAAGGGCATATCATCATATGGCATCTTCTATGGATATGTTGTCTTCTTTTGAGCCTTGTAATTCACCTCATATATTGATGGGTAACAATACATATATGAAGGTAAGTGGGAAGGGTTTTATTGATATGGGGGAAGGGACCTTTAATGATGTACTTTGTGTTCCTTCCTTTTCCACTAATATTCTTTCTATTTATCAAATTACTCATGGGGGTCAAGGTAAAATAGTTGAGTTCACTCCAGATAGGGTGTACATAAGGGACACGGAGACTAGGGATATTGTTGCTATTGAGATGGCTGATCATTCATCTCATGTGTATTCCTTTTCATACTTTGCTTCAGAAAATGATAATGTTCCTTTGAATGCATCACACACTCCATTGAGTGTGAACCATGTTAGTGAGGAGAAGTTTGGTCATCTACACCTTGGTATTCTAGAGACTAGTGTTGAGCTTCCTACTCCTCCACCTCCTGCTCCTTCAACTATTGATGCTTCTATTTAGAAGGATGACCATAGTTTTTCAGATCTTGCTTTGTGGGATGAATATTTGATAGGTATCTCTAACTTGTTCATGGAGTCTCATATTGTAGATTTGGAGGACACACCTGAGGGGATTTATGTCCTCTTTGATGAAAGTTTCAGCACAACTGTTACACCATCTACTTTGTCTTTGGATATTGATATTCATGAGTCTCCTCCTTCTCTTGATTTTTCATGTTTCTTGGTTGAGTTTGACCATGATTATGTTGTGACTCATTCAAGGTTGGAGACTCCTCATCATTTTTTAGAGGCATACATGTTGAGTGTTCATGCTTCCTCCTTTCAGTTGGACATGGAGTGGCTTCTTCATCAGCTTATGGATTTTTTTCTTCCTAAGGGAAGATGTGTTGCTTGTAGACATTGGGTCATCTTTTGTTTTCAAGCATTCTTCATCAGCATTGGAGCTTCTTCATTATGGGGGGGATATCATATCTCTCTCCTTCCCTCTTATGGGGGGGTATTTGATTGTATATACATGATGGATGTAGTCCTTGGGGGGTATCATTGAGTCCTCCATACATCATGTTTGTTTTGTTTTGTTTTCTCTCTTTTGGAGAGGAGTTTTTTCCCACTAGGTTTTCTCCTTTTCTTCGCTTGTGAGAGATTGCATTTTTTGCATTTGCATTGTAAATGGGTACCTAACATGGCCTAGTAGCCAGGACCCATAGTCATAGCCTTTGCATAGTAGTGTAAATAATAATATTCTCTCCAAGTTGTACTTAAGAGGGGGTGTTGGTGTGAATAAATGTATTGTACCTAGCTAATTCATTCACTAGGTAAATTAGGGGACATATTCACATGTTAAGTTTACTTAGGAAAAAGATTATTTCTAGAAGTCTTAGTTGGCTTTTCTAGAACTTATCTTATCTAGATAGTAATGCATGATTTCCTAGGTGATTAGGTTGTTGATTGTCTTATGTGTAGGATTATGACATTTTTCAACATCATGTTCATTACTACATCTCATCCTTGCCTTTATAAGCAAGCCATCTCATGTACATTTGTATCAATTCATCAATATTCAACCATTAATCAATCTTGCATTGTGAAGCAAGATTTCTTTCCATTCTCTCTCTTATGGAAGTGGTTTTGATCACAACTATTCCTGGGGGTGTTGCGGAGTCACCATTTACTCCCAAAAATTCTACAAGTATTACATGAAAAGGGGTGAAAGGGTCCTGCTTTAAGGGACTATTTCTACAATATCAATCCTTTTGAATATTTGTTGTAAAGTACAACACTCATCAGTACTATGTCCAATCATTCTATGGTATCAAAAATATGACCGTTTTATACCATAGGATTTGGTTTTCAGTCTTCTCTTATGGGATGTAATGTAATTAATCCTCAATGCAAGAGTATCTGCAAATTCCTTTCAATGTCAGTTGGTGGGCAAGGGAATTGTAGTTTCTTGAGTTTGTAAGGTCTTTTTCATTTGCTAGATTCACCAATTTCTCTAGTTGAAAGTTGAGGAGGAGGAAATAAGGTGATCCTATCATCCTTATTATTATTACAAGGCATTGGTTTTTATTTACAAAGGAGGATATTCATATCAGGAGGAGGATCTTGATATCCTATGCCTTTAGTACTTTCAATTGGTATTTGATCTAAGAGTTGATGTATTTCATGTTCACTTGTATCACATCCTTGTTTACTCAAGATTGTAAATCCTTTTCCATATGTCTCTTCTAGGTTGATAGGAGTGTCTATTACTTTGTTAACATAGAATGGTTGAGTGTTTTATTGATTCTAGAGGAACTAGGTTTAAATTTTCTCTCAACTTCAGAATGTAAATAACCAAACATCTCAAGAGGTGGTATTGTAGGGTGTTTTGGTTGTTCCATTGACAAATAAAAGGATGCATTAGCTTCAAGGTTCTTAAGGAAATTGTTTAGGAACTTATTCATGATTTCATCATCTTCTCCAATGATGTCAAGATCACGAGGAGAACACGCATTAGGATTTGAAGGAGAATGAGTTAGTTCAATTTCATTAGGATAATTTCCAATAGCACAACTTCACACATCCACTAAGGATTTCAAAGATATCCAAAGCTTACCAAAGCACATATCCATGATTTAAATTTCAGATTCTAAACTATGCAACAATATGAAATGAAATGTTCTAGATGGAATTTGGAATTTCAACAATGCACAAGATTAACTAATTTAAACTAGCTATAATAAATTGACTAAAACAAAAAGCCTATAAGCTGGAACACAAAGGTAACAACAAACAAGAGCACAGATTCGCCGAGAGTGGTGAATGAGTCCTAGTAGGGAATTTTAAAAAAAAAATAGAAATTTTCAATTGATATTTATGCTTTCTATGTTGTATGTGTGACATAGATTTTTGGACTGAATGGACTCTCTTACTCTTATAGGGTTTTTCACCTAAAAGGAGAGAGATTAGATCAAAAAATGCTTATGTAACACTCAAATTAGGATGTATGCAATGTGATATGATGTAAATGAACTTAAATAAATGAAATTAACTAATTAAGATGATCTAAAATGAATGCAAAAGTGGAATTTATAATATGTTTGAAAACACATCATGATATGCAAACAACTATGAAAATTAAAAAATTATGCAAAACGAAAGGTACAGGGGTAAATTTAAGTGCACCTAGATGAAATATGAGTTATCTAGAGTATCTATAATGGTGATGAATTTTACTTATTTTTCACAGTGGGACTCATTCCCCAAGGGTGGCGAAACAGTTTTCCAACTGGTGAAAAAGTGTCAGGAACTGATTTTTGATAGTCAGGATCCGAAATCTGACAAAATAAATATTTTTAGATTTCAAGTGGGACTCATTCACCAAGGGTGGGGAATCAGTCCTCCCCAATATTTTTGGAAAGTTAGGAGGCGATTCTGCTACACCAGCTTTGGAGATGTCTGAATGTCGGGTTGTCGGGGATAGTTCTGTAGGAAACAGACATAAAACACTCAAAATTCTTGAAAGGATGATAAGTTGACTTGAAGAGACTATTTGAATTAATTTCCAATTTTCAATATCTTTAAACCTATTAAATCTACAAAACAAGGCTACAAATACACATGCAAAAAGGGAGAAAATGTTGACGGGTTAGTGGATAGGGGTTTGCCTTGGTCAAACCCCACTTTGGTAATCGAACCCAATATAAATAAATGGAATACAAAGGAAATGATAAATGAGCAACATGAAATTGTTACTAACTTGCCAAGATCCTTGTATATATGTGAATCTGAAATGATGTAAATGGTTGCTCCAAAGTGCTTGAAAGTGCTTGAGTTGATGATCTAGAATGCTTGAATGCTTGAGATTGCTTGAATATGATATGTGAATGTTGGAGGATGTAA
Source organism: Sequoia sempervirens (assembly GCA_007258455.2). Taxonomy (NCBI): domain Eukaryota; kingdom Viridiplantae; phylum Streptophyta; class Pinopsida; order Cupressales; family Cupressaceae; genus Sequoia; species Sequoia sempervirens. The sequence continues at coordinate 80,679,733 of VDFB02379711.1, read as the reverse complement.
AATGAGATGAAAAACACTTATTTATACAATTATTGTGCCTTACTATCTGTCCATGCCTCATCACAGGCTGACATGAAGTGACCTTGAATAAAATCCTGAAAGGAAATTTGAAATATTTTAATGTTATGTTTAATGTGTCAGGATAAGATCCAAAAATACACTTAATATAAGCATATGAGGGTATAAAGGGACAAAATAAAGCATGAGAAAGGTGCAAATAGTGAAGATGTCCATAGAAAAGCATGAAATATTGTTACAATTCATTACAACACTTCAATATAGGACTGTTTGATCAATAAAAAGGTGATTTTTAGGTGAATTGTATTAAATAGTGTCTAGAAGAATGTTGAAATGTCTTACAACACTTCACAAGACATCATTCTTTGAGTTTTAGTACCTAAATAAGGATCTTCAAGCCATGATACATCATAAAATCAAAGCAACATAGTTCCAAAAACATGAAACAAGACCTAAAAGACCATGAAAATGACAAGGGGCCATTTTTCTACAACACATTTAGCTCCCCACTTTAGTGAGAGGACGAACTTTCTTCCTCACACTAAAGTAGCTATGAACATCAAGGAGAGGGTTTGAATGCACTTACGTTAGAAAGATGGAATGCAACAATCAAGAGGGATGAAGATCCCAAGGAAAACTAAACATAAGAACAAAGGAACACACAAGTGTTGGAAAGAATTGAGTGAAGCTTCAATCATCATTCCAACTAGTTGTGAAAAGAGATCTAGACTGATTGTTTAAAAATAGAATGTGTACTCACTCTGGGGCCACAGAACATTAGGCTATTCATGGGGTGAGAAGGCCCAACTATATACTCACTTTGGGGCCATAGAACTAGTTGTCTACGGGGTGAAAAATACCAAAAGGAAGTAAGATACATACGCTAGTTGGTATGTACTCAAACAAAAAAGTGGCTATGAGGAAAATTCATGCCGCTAGTTGGGCTTCCCGCTCAACCATGCCAAAGCTATACCCGTTTGATAACTTTTAACAAGGTGCCACAAAGAAAAAGGAAATGCAAGTGTTAAGTTTTAAACAATACGACACTACAGGCATGCAAGTTGTGTTATGCAAGGTGGCCAACAAATACAAAAATGAAAAATGCAAAAATGTAATGTGAGATTGTTTAAAGGAGTCTTGTTCAGTTTATGCAAGGTCAGTCACCTAGGGAACATTGTGTCTAATGTCTCCAAGAGAGGACCAATCAAAGAATAGTATATTCACAACTTAGGGGATGCAGTGCGTCGCATCAAACCAAAAAGATGAATGTAATATGCTTAGAAAGATCACACTTATGAAGGAAATCACACCCAGTTTCATCCACAACGTGAAAAACACATCATGTAAATGAAAATGTAACACTAAGAAGCATGAATGCAAATGAAATAATGGTAATGTGTGGCCCCCACTTTAAAGGAATTGCTACACATCATTTTGTGAGCAATTACTTTAAAGTAGAGAAGAAAAAAAAATGAAAAAAGGAAACAAGACATGAGAGCCAACCTAGAAGCTCTATGCCAAGTCATGTTTCAAGGCTAGGCTATGTCATGTCAAGGAGAAATGAAAAGAAAAGAAAGAAGGATTTTCCCCATAGAAAACAAAGAACAAAAAACACATAAGGGATCTATGGATTTGGGGTCAGTATGTTTGTTGCTGTAATGTTTGTATGAAAGAGCTCATAGTTGTCATCATTCCCCAAATACACATAAAATTGGAAGAATGATAGAAAGAGAGAAAAAAAAAAGAAAGTTTGTTTTGGGTCAACATTGAAGAGACATTTCATTCTTGATGCCTTGCATCATCCCCAAAAGGAAAACACAAGCAAAAAAAAAACAAAAAGGAAAAATAAAATGAAAAAGATTTTGGGTCAACATGAAGGAGACATTTCGGTCTCAATGCCTTGCATCATCCCCAAAAGGAAAACACAAAAGAAAAATGAAAAAGACAAGGACTATTTTGGGTCAACATGGAAGAGACATATGGCAGCTCAATGCTTTACGGCATCCCCAAAAGGAAAATACAAAACAAATCACGCCAAATAGAAGAATAAAGGTACAAATAGAAGAAGTGGACAAAGAGAGGAGACATCAAATGCACTATATGGGGGAACACGATACACACATGAAAAGAAAGATAAAAAGAAAAAAGTAACACAAATGAAATTCAACCATTAACTAATTTATTGGTTTCTCAATCCTGGATATACAAATAGAAAAAGTAATAACACATGGTTAAGAGACAAATTCAAATGCATTGCAAAGGCAAAGGCTAACAATCACTTGTATGCAAAAAAAGCATGAGCCCAAGGGTGAAGATGGAAAGGATCATGCAATAGTGAGAATGAAAAGATTCTACAACTATGGCATGAAAGGGAAATGGTGTTTTAAGGGATGAGGGGAAAACAGTCAGTATCAGTGAAGTGATACTTTTCCAGTATCTCGTTCAAAGTCCAACATGCTTTTGTATGATGTCCAATAATACGATGATATTTACAATATGGAATATTAGAGTTGTCAAGATGAATGAATAGTCTATTGGAAGGTGGTAAGAGTATAAGACCTTTGTTTAAAAGCAATTGAAGTCTCTATTCACATTTGGGTGGAGGATGTGTAGGAAAATTTATCTTCTTCAATTTGTATGGTCATTTGCATTTACTAGCTTCTCCTTTTTCATGAGTAGAAGGAGGAAGGGGACCCATAGGGATCCTAACATTCTTGTCATTAGAAGGAGATAATGGGTGTTCACATGGAAGGAAAATTTTCAAGTTAGGAGGAGGATTCAAGACCACTATACTAGCATCCCAAATTCTCCTAGGTTGAAGAGAATGTCTGTCAGGATGACAATGATCTTGATATCCTAGTCCTATTGTATGTGCTTCAGTTGGTTGTTGTTTGAAAATTTGATGGATATCATGCTCATTTTTTATGTCACAACCTTGTTTACTCAAAATAGTAAAGTACTTACCATATGTGTCCTCAAGGTTGATAGGATTGTTTATGACTGTAAGCTCATAGAATGGTTGGGATTGTGTTGGTTGAGAGGAACTAGGTCCACTTCAGGGAGGATCTGTAGGCCTTGTGTTGACTACAGGATGTAAACAAGAAAAGATATTAGGTGGTGCAAAAATAGGAAATTCTTATTCAATCTCATATAGGGATAAAAGGTTGTATTTTATTCTAGGTTGTTAAGGAAATCATTAGAGAATTTTTTCATGCTAACATCATCTTCTCTAATGTTGTATACATCACGAGGAGGAAAATCATGTGGAGTTAAAGGAACATGGGATTTTTTAATGTCATTAAGGTCACAACAAAAGGTACAGTTGGACATGTCTACCAATTATTTGAGTGAATTCTGAAATTTATTAAAGGAGAATGCCATGATGCCAATAAACTAAGATGCAATAAGTAAGAAAAAATAGAGAATCTCAGAATTTAGGGACAAAAAAGTGTAATGCAGAAAATGCCAAAGATTTGCTTCAAAAATGTAGAGGGATTGATTCGCCCTAGGTGCCAAAGGAGTCCTAGGATGCATATTTTTTATATTTAAATTCAGAATGAAAGTACATATGTAGAATGCAAAGTTTCACTTTTTTCAATGAAATTGAATGCAAAAATGAAAGCTAAATGAATGTTTCCCTAATGCAAAATGAAAGGTCCTAGAATGCAATAGCAAATTAATGTCATAATTGATTGTCAATGCAAATGGAAACTAGGATGTAAGATATGAATGTAATTAGAAGTTTAAAATGTTCAAATGGTGGGTTTACCAAAATGTGATAGATTTTTGGACCCAATGGACTCTCTTACTCTTATAGGGTTCTTCACTTAAAAGGAGAGAGATTAGATCCAAAAATGCTTATATAACACACAAATTTGGATGTATACAATGTGATATGATATAAATGAAATTAAATAAATGAAATTAACTAATTAATATGATCTAAAATGAATGCAAAAGTGCAATTTACGCTATGTTTGGAAACACATTGTGATATGCAAACAATTATGAAAATGAAGAAATTATGCAGAACAAAAGTTACAGGGGTAAATTTGAGTGCACCTGGATGAAATATGACCTATTTGGAGTATCTAGAATGGTGATGAATTTTAATAATTTTTCACAATGGGACTCATTCGCTAAGGGTGGCAAATTAGTTCTCCAACTGGTGAAAAAGTGTCAGGAACTGATTTCTGACAGTCAGGATCTAGAATATGACAAAATATAGATTTTCAAATTTCAAGTGGGACTAATTCACCAAGGGTGGTGAATCATTTCTCCCCAATATTTTTGGAAAATCAGGAGGCAACTCTACTACACTAGATTTGGGGATGTCTGAATGTCAGGTTATCAAGGTCAGTTCTGTAGGAAACAGAAAGAAAACACTCAAAATGCTTGAAAGGATGATAATTTGAATTAATTTCCACTTTTCAACACCTTTAAACTTGTTAAATCTACAAAACAAGGCTACAAATACACATGCAAAGAGGGGGAAAATGTTGAGGGGTTAGTGGGTATGGATTTGCCTTTGTCAAACCCCACTTTGGTAATCAAACTCAATAGAAATAGATGGAATATAAAGGAAATGATAAATAAACAACATGAAAGTGTTACTAACTGACCAAGATCCTTGTATATGCAAATCTGAAATGATGTCAATGGCTACTCGAAAGTGCTTGAAAGTGCTTGAGTTGATGATGTAGAATGCTTGAATGCTTGCAATTGCTTGAATATGATATGTGAATATTGGAGGATGTAAAATGAGATGAAAAACACTTATTTATACAATTCTTGTTCCTTACTCTCCATTCATACCTCATCACAAGCTGACATGAAGTGAAGTTGAATAAAATCCAAAAAGAAAATATGAAATATTTTGAATTTGGAGCCAAGGGGGACTCATTCGCCACCCATGGCGAATGGGTCCCACCTAGGACCGAAAACCATGTATCAGGAAAAATGCTATGTTTAATTTTGTTAGTTGAGATAAGATCCAAAAATACACTTAATATAAGCATATGAGGGCATAAAGGGACAAAATAAAGCATGAGAATGGTGTAAATAGTGAAGATGTTCCTAGAAAAGCATGAAATCTTGTTACAAGACTTTACAACACTTCAATATAGGACTTGTTGATCAATAAAAAAGTTATTTTTAGGTGGATTGTATTAAATAGAGCCTAGAAGAATTTATAAATTTCTTACAACACTTCACAACACCTTCAGAAGACATTGTTATTTGAGTTTTAGCACCTAAATAAGCATGTTCAAGCCATGATACATCATAAAATCAAAGCAACATAGTTCCAACACCATGAAACAAGACCTAAAAGACAATGAAAATGACAAAGGGCCATTTTTCTATGACACAGTATGATCTGTATTCTAAGTGAAAATGTAGATTTTGTATGATTTTCACTAAATTAGGATGCAAAAAAACAAGCTATATGAACTTTCGCCAATGCAAAATTTGAAAACCCTAGAATTCCAATTAACTAATGAAAATCCTAATGCAATGTTAATAAAAGACAAATCTACGATGATGATGCACTCCAAATTAGAATTATGATGTTCTAAATGTAGGTTCACCAAAATGGAGCAATTGAAAATGGTGGCTAGATGCTATTGTATGATTTAGGAAATAGAGCACACCCACTTTCTTATTATTTCATTCAAGGATAACCCTACAGATCTCAATGCAAAGGAGAAAGAGATCTTGCAATAGGGATTTCCTAGGGGGGATTGTAAACTAATGAGGGTTTCACCACCAATTTTAGACTTGAAAAGAAAAATGCAATGTGAAATGTAATATTAAACCCTAATATGTTGCAATGACTTACAAGATGACCTAGAAATGTAAATGAAACAAAATAGAAAATTGTAAGATGGAATGTGTGCACCTAGAAATATGGAGATGAATGGAAGGAGTTCTAAAATGCTATAAATTTTTCCTTTAATTTTGAGTGGGACTCATTCACCTAGTTGGGTGAATTAGTCCAAAATATGGGTTTCTGTGCAGGAATATGAATTTGGAAAATGGGTGTCTGAATTTGCAAAATTTTGAATTTTGACCTAAATTGGGACTCATTCACTAGAAGTGGTGAATCAATCTACTTAGGGATTTCTGAAACTTCAAGATCTGAATCTGGTCTTCAAGTTCTGCTTTGTCCTTCCCATTGATTTCTGGATTTGAATCTCTATAAATCAACCTGTAGGTTTTCTCCAATGTTCTCCAATCCTTGATGACAACCTTGAAAAATTTAGGCACTTTTAAAACTTTCTCCAATATTTTTGTTCAACGTGTCTTCAATCTTAACCTACAAAATACACACAAAAAGAGAGGGAAAAATATTGTTTTTTTAGTGGATAGGAGTTTTCCTCAGTGAAACCCTGTTTTAGTATTCAAACCTTGAAATAGAATGAAATTGGAATGGATAATGATGAATGAATAAAATATGATGTTGCAACTCACTAAACCATATCAATAAGATGTTGAAAATATGTGTGAGATGGCTCCAATGGATGTAGATATTGAATCTTGCTTGAAGGTGATAGATCTTGAATGAAATGCTAGCTTAAATCATGAAACTGTACATCACAATTGTTAGCTCAAAAAAAAATGATGTATGAAGTCCTTGAAATGATACTTGATGCTTGAATAATTCTCTAAAATTCTTGATAATATTCCCTTGAATTCTCTTGAATGATCTTGAAAAAACTTGAATGCTCTTATGAACTCAAACTTTCTATAAGGATGAATACTTGAATGGTTAGGGGTTGTAGACATACAAAATTAACATTATGCATCTGCTCATTAAATTAATCAAGTTCATCCATTCAGTAAATAAATCAATTTTATTTATCAATCTCCTAAAGTGGCCAATGTAAATTAAATAAATCAACTTGATCGTAACATCACCATCCTTTTAATTAAATAAATCAAGCCTTTTATTTAATTAAATCTGAAATCACCTTCCATCCCTCTTTGATTTAAATAAATCCAAATATTTGAGTCAAATTGGTCAAACTCACCTAATCATCATTAAGCTAATCTAATCCTAATTAGCCTAACCTAACCATCCATCACATTCTCTATATTTTGCCACTTGCACAAATAAATCAATTTATTGATTTATTAAATCTAACATTTTCCATCAACATGGCATCTTTGAGGAATATTCCCTCAAGTTTGAATTCAAAATCAAGTGGGCATGCACATCCAACAAAGCAATTAATAAGCTCTTACATGTCTTGTCTCTCAAATTCAAATTCAAATTTCCCCCTCTTGGGCACATTTCCCAAATCTTGTACACTCCTCAACCACTCACAAGTTGACAAGTGGTCTCTTTTCATTGCATTGTTTTTTATTCCACATTGCTCCCTCTTGAGCACTCTTAGAATTTGATAATTTACAAATAGATGCTTCATCCTTCAACAAATCCTCCACAACTCCCCAATCTTTATGCAAGGTCATTCTCTTAAACTGAGAACTGATTTTGTCCATTTATCATCTTAGGATTATGTATCATTCTTCATAGCATTTTCATCATGGAGCTTAAACAGGGATTGGGAAAGGGCTATTTTCCACAATAGCACCAATCCACTATGAGAGAAACATACTTCATGTTTTTCATATGCTTATTTAGCTTACTTTTTATCATTTGTTTGCATTTGGGAAGCATTGATGTATTATTTCATAGAGATGATGTTAATTGATTTGTTTTAAACTAACCATGCTAATGTGTTGGAGGTTTTAACAAGTTGAAAAATTCACCATCATACAAATGGCGCTAGAAGGAGGGCATTATCATGATTAGCTTCGTTGAATAGTTTACAATGTTAAAATTGCTTTTAAAATGAGGATATCTATAATACTTTCATTCACTGCTTTGCAAGTAAAAGTAAAGCTCTGTGCTGGGAACTACTGTGTTTAAGATTTCTACTTTTGGTTCTTGATTTATGACTTAGGAATATTTAAAAATGATATCTTAGGCTTAAATCATATACACTTTATCTGTATGCCCAACTTCGTCCAATGGATTATCACGGTTTCTACCAAGAAGAAAAAAAAAAGCTGATTGTCTATCAACCATCTTCTTTATGTCATTTGGGAATAAGTCTAGTTTAGGGGATTTAGAATATACAACGCATTGGAAAAGTAGGTTTCACCAAGCATATTATACTTTTTCCTTTACTATCTTTCCTTTTGTTTGATTGACATGGTAGCATTATGGCTTTGTGCAACAATGTGTGTACATTGAAGGTATATGTAACATTTAATCTAATTGCATTATGGCACTGTCCATATTGGAAAAATAACATGTTACTTTGAAATTCCTTTATAGTAGAAATTCATCGAAACACATTCATAATTGATACCCTATTTTTTTTGTGTACATGTCTGCCAAAGCACTTCCAACTATAGCATTTTGCGTACATACCTGCCAAATTGGATCAATTTGAAGGCCTGAGAAATTTATGATCAGTCAAAACCATTCCTCAGATAGAATTTATTAGAGTCTAACTCAGATAGATGTTCGGCTGCATATTGCCCAAGCTTTATACTCTTATGCATTGTAGAGCTACCAATGTTTAGATCATGTATAGCAGCATTGGGTTTTATTGGCATTTTTTCCAATAAAGACTAGTACATCCTCTAGGCATCCCGAACGACCAAGAAGATCAACCATGCGATAGTAGTGTTGTGCGTGTGGCATGATGCGATAATGTTGATCCATGTCAGCAAAGTATTGTGAACCATAATCAACCAGGCCTACGTGGTAGCATAAGAGAGAATAGTCACAAAACTTATGCAGTCTGGCTTCGTGCCTAACGATTGCATTTGTTCAAAGAGATGGATAGCCTCCTTGCCACGTCTGTGCATGGCATAACCTAGAATCATTGCATTTCAAACCACCACATTTGGTTCTTGGATCATGTCAACCACTTCGCATGCATCAATTATGCTCTCATATTTTGCACAGGGAGAGTGTGAACTTTGTGTCATTACACAGCTACTGTATTTCTAGCCAAACAATTTACACGCATTTTTCCTGCGCCTATCTAGAAATTGCTACATTATAAGGGAATTCATCTCTTTCAGTCATTCTATCAAATAATCCCGCAACCAAGCCAAAACCAAGGATTGATTCTACACCAAGCAGTAGCTCCGTAATGCCCAAAATTCCCTCGGCAGTAACAAAGTAGTGATGTGGAAGGTCGGGTTCTGAATGGATTGTAGGGTAACCTATAATATTTTTTGGCGTACAAACAATGAAAGGACGTGAGAAACAACACTGATTCAGCACCAAGGTGCAATAAATATTTTCACTTGGACAGAGCTACGACATTATATCATTTTTTTTACATCATAATCGATGACATGATTCAAATCCATCTTCCTTTCCACTTTGATAGCATATTGAAGATCTCGATCTAGACTGTTCATTAATTGCTTTATCTTATTGTCTATTATCAGGATAATGGGCCATATCAATGATCGATCTCCTATGGTTGATTAATACATTTCACTTTCTTTGACAGCAAACTCATGTTGACTAGAAAAAATTTCTTGGGCAACGAACCCTGTTAGTGTCTTTAGGTAGCAGCAATGATCAAAATTTTTGACACTCATAAGTGATGCATATCTACTTCAGCTACATACCATTTCTTGCTCTTGAAGGAATACATATGGCACTAGATTTTCTTTTGCAGATCCAGGACACAACACATTTATTATTTTTGTTTGTTATGTTCTCTTTACTCGTGCTTTAAGAAATCTTCAAGAAATCATTTAGGTATTGATTGAGAGTCTTTTTCATTGATTGCAATTTGCAGAGATATTTTAGGTGTTGATTTGGAGTCTTCATCATTAATTTCCATTCGCAGAAGATCCTTCTAGTGTTGCTTTAAAGTCATGGTCATTAAATGCTTGTTCATTTTTTCACTTGCTGTGATATTTTTTTTGATTGGGGGTTGGTAATAGGCTTTTGTCTTTGACATAGGGAATATCAACTAACAATATTGAAATTAAAAGAAACATGTGCTGACAAGCTTTTAATCATATATGTCCTTAATGAAGGTTCTTAGCAATTGATTTGATTTGATTGAGTGCAATTTTATCCACTCATAATTTAATATTCTCTCATATTATATACTTATTGATCTTATAATAAATGTCATAATTTTATATTATCACATTTATTATGATCATTTTGATAACCCACATTTGAGATCATTATCACATTTCAGATTATGATTGTCACATTATTATGGTTATTTCAAGATTATGAGGATGTTTTTGAGAAATTTATTCTTTGTAATTGATTTATTGACTCAATACCTCTAGTGATGTAGATTATGGTAAGGGAGAGAATGGATCTAACAAGTGTGGTACCTTCTCCATGCAATCAATATCAAAGCATGATCCACTTATAAATACTTTTGGTCATCCAAATCATTTTTTCTTTCAAATTTTTCAAAATCATGTTATTGTTTGGAGTTAGTGATCAAAATGAATTTAATGTTCTAATCCTCACATGATTTGCCTTTTCTTTTTATAGGTAAAAGAAGGAAAACAAGGAAGGTGAAAATGAAGGAGAACAAAGAAAAGAAAAATGAAAACGAAAAAGGAAAGCGAAGAAGGAAAACGAAGGAAAAGCGAGGAGCATTTTGATCTTCAAAGAAACTTGGCAATAGATTGAACATCAAAATTGAAATTCAAAAGCATTTCTAAATGCTTAGGGATTCCATTTTGCATTTTAATTTTCTGTTTTGAATTAACTGACATCTCTTTTTGGGCTCTTAGAAAGAACACTTCAATTTTTCATTGCAAAGGGTTAAAATTGAACCTTAGACACCTACTAGATTTCAATTTGGGCTAAAATTGAACAAGCAACTACACATTTTATTTTTTGGTGCTTAAAACGAATTCATCATTGCTTTGAACCTTAAAATGAACATGTGTTTTTCATATTTCGTAATCTCTTATTCAAAGTAATCTCATCTAAAAAGGCGTATGCACTTCTCTCATGCTTCGCGACATCCTTGAGAATCAAAAGTATTTTTTATGACATTAAGTTGCATAAAATATTTCCTCTACACTTTAGTTTGGGTTTAAATTTGAACAAAATCTTGTGCCAATGTGAGTAGAGCATCATCATGTATATTCTCTTTCTTTGTGTCATCAAAGATTGATCGAGTTACGGATTTTGTCTTTGCTTGCTTTTGTTTATCCTAGAGGGCCTGCCTTGGGGAAAAAGTACTCACCCAAGGGAACGACTCAACCGGTAACACTCTAAAGCCAAGGGTATTTCCAACCGGGATATAAATGTGGGTATTGGAGTAAATGCCAATATCACGTGGTTGATTCTGACGAGATGGATCCAAAAGGGGAATCTCGCCGTATGGTTCAATCTCCACGAACGGAAAGTCTGAAATAAAACCCTTGTTTTGTAGTGACCAATTGATCCATTGAGCGAGTTTATCAAAGTGGTGCATTGGAACTTAGATTCCAAGAAGTTACTTGCCATGTCCAATCTTGGTTAAAGTATAGAGGTTAAGACTTCATTCTTAACATACCTTTATACTCTTTCCTTGGTTGCATGTAAAATCATCTCTTCTACAAAGGGCATGAGGCAAGCCCACCAAGAAAAATGTACCAATTGAGCTAGGGTGTTATATCGCTTGTGAGTCAGTTTGAAAACATAGTGCTTTAATCAAAAACATTGGAAAACCAACATTCAACATGAGCATCAAATCTCAAACCCTTTAGGAGAGGAAAATATCCTTGAACAAATTCACATTTTATTGCTTTCCCTTGGGATTCGTATCCTTAGAGGCTTCTAAACATTTGGATTTCATCTCAATTTGCTCCTACTAAGGTCAACGATAGGTAACTCTTTCCTCAAATTTCCCTGGTTTCTGCATAATACACTTTACAGAATAAGGGGAAAGTTGAGACATTAGACATCTAGATTCAAAATCTAATCAAGAGTGTGTTTTTGGTAAAAATAATCCATTATGCAAAGATTAAATCAATTGGACCCCACACATGTGCTTGGTCTCTTTTGGTCATATGGTTTTCATGCAAACATTGGGTTTTTTGGTTTGAATTACTCTTAGAGAAAGGCATGTTCTTCACTATCTTGGTCTAGTAAACAAGTCCTTCCTAGGTCCATTTAGGATCAAATAAGACACTTCATCCAAACCCCAAAAATTCATCCCAAACAACTTTAGAGCTTTGTAAACATCATTCTAGACTTGGGTAAATCTTCAAAACCAAAATCACCTTGTTTGGTTAGGTGTATGGGAACGCATCCTTTTTCATACATCTAATTGAATTAGCAATCCTTTGAACAAACTCATCCTAAGATCACATCCAATATCTTAGGGTTTATAAGTTCATTATCCAATCAAACCAATCAAAATCAAACCCTAAGTCTAGCATTGATCTAAAGTCCCTAAACGTTCAACACCCATATCATTCACCCCTTTCATCCTCCATCTCATCATTAGTCCTAAGAACCTTAGAGGTCATTTTTCAACAAGGTCAAAACACAAGAGTAACATGGAATATAAACTTGATCCATACATCATAAGTAATCCAAGTCAACCAAACTATCAAAGCCTTACAATGTCGATTGATTATCAACACTCACATCTATGCAAACCGTACATGGGATCATTACCTTTGATAAATGTCAATAGTACAACAAATGTGATTATTCCCAAATCAAAGCAAAGGTAGATTTAAATCTAAGTCCAAACCTACAAATCCACCAACCAAACAATCAATGCATGAGCCTTCAAATGAACAACTTCATCCCACCAAATCCATACATACAAAATGAGAATGTACCAAGTACAAGTTTTCTAAACATGAATCCATCAAACTTTGGGATGGATACATTTATAAATCATAAAAATATTACAAAAATCAACAATGTTCAATTTCAACCTATCATGCCAAATCTGAGTGTCATCCCAAATCAGAACATTGTCCAAAATAAAACACAAGTACACACTCCAAATCTGCTTAAACAAAAGCCAAATCAACTATATCAAAGGATTCATGATCAAAATTAGGATCAAATTTGGCGAGATAAAATTGTTGCACTTACCAAAATAGTTGAGTCATTGTGCTAAGAGACATCTCCACCACCATTACCCATATCAACATCATTCCTTGGTTTAGGGCTTCCCCCTTTACAGTGTACCAAACAATCAATGCATGAGCCTTCAAATGAACAACTTCATCCCACCAAATCCATACATACAAAATGAGAATGTACCAAGTACAAGTTTTCTAAACATGAATCCATCAAACTTTGGGATGGATACATTTGAAAATCATACAAATATTCCAAACATCAACAATGTTCAATTTCAACCTATCATGCCAAATCTGAGTGTCATCCCAAATCAGAATATTGCCCAAAATCAAACACAAGTACATGCTCCAAATCTACTTAAACAAAATCCAAATCAACTATATCAAAGGATTAAAGATCAAAATCAGGATCAAATTTGGCGAGATCAAATTGCTCCACTTACCAAAATAGTTGAGTCATTGTGCCAAGAGACATCTCCACCACCATTACCCATATCAACATCATTCCTTGGTTTAGGGCTTCCCCCTTTACCTAGCACCAATCACTCCATCCAAATCAATCCACCTAACATCAATCAAGTCATCACATCAAATCCTTTGAATATACCATTGACATCACACCAATAGATGGTATCCAATCAAACAACAATGTTGATCCTAAAAAATCAAAACATGGTCTCCCAAAGACCTATCATCTCGGCCATTCCAACCATCCCTATCACTTCAATCATTCCAAAAACCACTAGCACACCAATCACTTCTCAACCCCTCACTACCATGATCGCTCTGAGTGTATCTCAAACACTTGTCACTACATCCAACACAATTCTAAATACACCACCACTACCACCAAAACCAAATGCAGCAAGACAATATGACATTGCGCTAAAAGCTCACCAGGCCTACCAAAAGGCCATCCAACAATATCTAGCCACACAACAAGAAACATGAGCTCAACAAGTGCAACAAGTCTCTCAAAGTGCCCAAGCATCTCAAGCTACCCAACAAACACAAACACCAACACAAAAAATGATAACTGTTGAGAACAAGGATCAAGATCAATCCATCACTGAGCACCTTGAAGCTATGTCTACTTCATCCAATGGTCAAATCAACATTGGTCAAGAGTCATTTTTCAATCATGATCAAAATCCACCAACCAACAATGATCCAATTCAAGAAATGTCAACATCATTTGACCCTATGGTTGAGGACATCAGAAATCCCTCCACCACAATTATTGAAAAAAATGATCAATATCTCTCCATCGATGAGCACCTTGAAGATGTTTCCACCCCATCTCATGATCAACTCACCATACATCAAGAGCCACTTTTTAGTGATCTATTTCAAGGAGTGTTAGGATTATTTGATCTTATTGACATAATGCACGAGCCGCTGACCTATGATCATGTTGAAAATGTCTCTACATCACCTTACGAGTTAGAGGACATATATCAAGAATTCATTCCAAAGCATGATCAACATCTTTCACCAAAGTCTAGCAGTGGTGATTTCCAAGACATGTTGACCCCCTTTGACCTCATAGTTATAGATATTGAAAGAATCCTCAAATTGACACTTGATCCAAGTCCACTAAAAAATCAAGAGGATATTAAACCACTTACCATGCCTAATAATGATGTCCAAGAAAGAAATCCATCCTTTGAAACTGACCCATGTCAGGAACTTGATCCAAAGCATGTCGAAAGCAACTCCGAAATCATTCAAAATCAAGAATTGTATCTTCAAGATACTACAATAATCTAATGGACACTATCCTATCTATGCAAGATGATCATATCCATATAGCACATACTCCTCCATCTACCCATGAGATGCTTTTTGTGGATGGACATGTAGATGATCTTCATTCAGAACATGATTCCTTTACTCCTGATATTATTACACAAAAAGAGAAAGTTATTGATTCCTATACTCAAATAGAGTTGTCAACATCAGGATCAAATATATCCCAAATTTAGACTAAGGATATTAGGTATGCGGATATCTAGCATTATCCACTCAAGGAAACAAGTTACATAGAACAAGATATTTTAGACTCAACAAAGCATCCAATAGAAATAACACCATTAGTAGTAGTCATTTATCAAAGAATGCACTCTAAATAGGAACTCTTGGAACAAGCAGAATCAAAGCATGAAGGTACCACCACCACAATACTGGGGGCAACTTCATCTCAAGGAAACGTCAACATAAGGAGCATGAAGAATCCTTATTATGAAACTAATGCCAATACTACAACCAGTCATATCATGAATCTTCTTCCACCCATCACCCCATCCATGAGTTGGGACCAACTTCAAAAGAAAGAATTGAATCAAAGCATGAAGAACGTTGTCAAAGAAAAAGAAGTTGAGAAGCATAATAGACAAATCAAATACACATGGATACCAAAAAATACAAAGAAAGATCATCCCTATCAAACTCCATCAGTCAAAGAAACTATGGGGAAAAACAAAAAAAGTAAAAGTATCCATCAAAAATGTCTGCAAAAGCAAAAGAAAAATTTTCAAGTGATGTACAAAGTGTATCAAGCAGTTGGTCCTAATTCCATGCACACTTCCGATCCACCCATCATTGCTCATCTTCCCATGTTTGGAGAGTCAAAGATTCCAAGCTGTCAACCAATCCATCTTCTATCCCTAAACACACTCCATCCACGCCTCCATACATGATATCTAGTTCTTACATTGACCATGTATTGGCAACAACCCTTCATCATAAGGATTTAGAAGGCACTCTATTGCGATGTGCGCATAGAGACAAAGTTAACTTCGGTATCGACAAAGAAAATTAGGAATCCCTAAAGCTACATTCAAGTGCACGTATCTTAACAAAGAAACTTCTTCAGGTAGGATATCGATGGCACATTATGACAAAAGCATCTACATCGACACCACTAGGTGGGTCAGCATAAATCTTTCAAAAAAATACAAAAAAATCCAAAAATATGAAAATCCAAAAAAAATCAGAAAAAGGATTGAAAACAATAAAGATAAAAAAATCATCCTCTAGTGAAAACTGCATGGGCAGCGCTTTGGGCAAGACCATGATGAAAACCTAGAAAACAGGCGTCATGTGTAGAATCGAGCAGCTACGTGTGCCAGTTTAGGAGAAAGCATCTTATCCCATCCATAATAAATCCAACATTCCATCCATCTCAGCCATAATAAATCCATTTCATCCATGAACCAGTTATCCAATTCATTTTCATCCATCTGCATCCATCATCCAAATTATTTTGATCTTGATGAAAGTTAGGGGCATACTTTACACCTGCTTATGGTAAACATTTTGACATGGGCCATTTTCATTGATCCTATCCTATGCAACATTATCTGAGCCATGAAGCATTATACAATGAAGCATTCCTTCCTTCAAAAAACTTATCTTATCTCAAGATAATCCTTGGAATCCTTTGCATGCTTCCCATATCCATCCATCCATACACTTATCCAAGCATCCACCCATCACATTCCATGCATTGGTAGACACTGGGGGTAGATATTTACATCTTGCTTTGAGAATAAATCCTAATCTATAGACTTCAATTTATACGGCGATCTGAACATTGGAAAACATGAAACCAAATTGGTCAAAGCATTTGTGATCCAAAATCCAAATCACTAGCCCATGGCATATTTTTACAAGAAAATGTTCCTTATTAGTCTTCATCTTTTATCGAACATTGATCCAAACAATTGATATCAATTGCATCTAACACACCCTTAAAATGAGACATCAAATCATTCGAACAAACATTGTTCCAAATCAAGCTTTGAAATCTTGATCAATCAAATCCAATCAATCCATCATCATCTTGGGATATGCTTCCCAATGCTTGTGTTTCTAAACACTATCCTTGCATTGTTGTGTATCCTCAACAATGTTATCATCATCAATCCATCATCATCTCAAGATATCCTTGTGTTGCTTAACACTATCCTTGCATTGTTGTGCATCCTCAACAATGTTATCGTCATCAATCCTGATGAATCAAATCCTTGCATTGTTTCGTATCCTCAACAATGTTATCATCATCATCAATCCATCGATCTGGTCAATCAACATTAGCTTGGATTTCAAAAAAATCCCAAAACAAAGCACTGACATCATAGCACATGACCATATCCAAATCGTCAAAATCATGCGAAAATCTAAAAAACATCAAAATCGCAAAAAACATTCAAAAAACATCAAAATCCAAAAACATTCAAAAAACATCAAAATACCAAAAACATTCAAAAAACACAAAATCCAAAAACATTCATAAAATATCAGAAAACCCCAAAACATTCAAAAAATTGAAAATCAAAAACATTTGAAAAATTCAAAAACCAAAAAATAGCCTCAAAACATTTCAAAATGTCAAAAACATCCAAATATTTGAAAAAATCCATTTGTCTCATCTCGCTTTCACTCGCAATAATCAATCATCCATAATAAATTGATCATCACCTTCATCCTTTGGCAAAACAAATAGAAACAACCACAACAATTAGCAAAAGCAATCTTCAATCGTAAAATCAAAATCAAAGCAACAAACCACTAAACATAAAATCAAACTCTTGATCAATCGCAAACATGACAATCAAATTTATATCAACAGGCTATCAATCAACTTATCAAACTATCATCATCCTATGCAATGCATGACCTAGGATATATCGTTCCGACAATGGGCATCATTTTGGATATCACCTTGGATTCATATCCTATCAAAACACATCCCTTTGGTTGAAGGTATGAAGAACATTGGCTTGTTTGTATACTTGATCTTTTCTTTTGATTTATCTTATTGTTCTGATTCCAAGGACCTCTCGATGATATCCGAACAAAGGATTTAGAGAGATAGGAATGGGGCAACAATCATTATCTTTTTTTTTGTTGTGCTTGTGGGATGTTCTTATAAAATAACTTGGTGAATACTTTCTTTGTTAGGTACATCCTAGCAAGGATTTTGTATGTCAAGTGTGAACAAGAATACTCTTATCTATTTGTCGAGTCAAATTCCATCGCACTAGGTACAACGCCATCCTGGTTCTTTATACCTTGATGCAGCATATCTACATGTGTAATCAAACATAAGGTAAGTAGCCCTTTTAAATTCCCAATCCTTGATAAGCAAATCATCATCATTTATCATCATCATCATCATATATCATCATCATCTCTAATAAAATCTCATCAGATCATGGACTTGTTGGATCCTCTTGTCATCATCTCATCTCCGCACTAACATAACATCACCAATGCATCCATCATGCATCCATGTTGCATCCACAAACCATCATCATTTTGCACACCATCTCACATGCATTTTCATCATCATAATATAGATCTGTTAGTCTAAGCATCTCATAAATCATCACATTTGCATATCATACATTTGCATAATCACAACATATCATCATTATAGATCTATTAGTCTAACCATCTCATAAATCATACATTTTCATAATCGTAGCATATCGCATCTTCATCTCATTTGCATCATCATCGTAATCATCCATACCATCCAGTTTGAACCTCATTATCGCGAGATCGACCCTCAAATCAAATCTTTTCGCTCGATCTCTCGAGGGGGCAATGTACCAGTGTACTTCTTTCCACTAGGGCATCTGAAAAATCAAATTTTTTTTGAATTTTGATTGTGGCAAGTTTATTCTTTGAACCAACACAACAAGTACATTGCTTCAAAGAGGGGAAAAATGTAGACATACAAAATTAACATTATGCATCCACTCATTAAATTAATCAAGTTCATCCATTGAGTAAATAAATCAAGTTTATTTATCAATCTCCTAAAGTCACCAATTTAAATTAAATAAATCAACTTGATCCTAACATCACCATCCTTTTAATTAAATAAATCAAGCCTTTTATTTAATTAAATCGGAAATCACCTTCCATCCCTCTTTGATTTAAATAAATCCAAATATTTGAGTCCAATTGGTCAAACTCACATAATCATCATTAAGCTAATCTAATCCTAATTAGCCTTACCTAACCACCCATCACATTCTCTAGATTTTGCCACTTGCACAAATAAATCAATTTATTGATTTATTAAATCTAACATTTTCCATCAACATGGCATCTTTGAGGAATATTCCCTCAAGTTTGAATTCAAAATCAATTGGGCATGTACATCCAACAAAGCAATTAATAAGTTCTTACATGTCTTGTCTCTCAAATTCAAATTTGAATTTCCCCCTCTTGGGAACATTTCCCAAATCTTGCACACTCCTCAACCACTCACAAGTTGACAAGTGGTCTCTTTTCATTGGCTTGTTTTTTATCCCACATTGCTCTCTCTTGAGAACTCTTAGCATTTGAGAATCTACAAATAGAGGCTTCATCCTTCAACAAATCCTCCACAATCTCCACAATCTTTATGCAAGGTCATTCTCTTAAACTGAGAATTGAGTTTGTCCATTTATCATCTTAGCATTCCATATAATTCTTCATAGCATTTTTATCATGGAGCTTAAGCAAGGATTGGGAAAGGGCTATTTTCCACAATAGCACCAATCCAATATGGGATAAAGTTTTGATCATGTTTTTGTATGCTTGCAATCAACTATTCGTGTTCTATTTAGTTTTGCATATTTTAGCATGGTTAAGTATTCCATAGGGATATTGAATTTAATGTGTTTCAAATGACTAACATGATATTATTATGTTAAGACTTTTAACCATTTGCAGATTTGATGTCCACAGGGTTTAAAATGAGTGAAAGAACCTTGGATATATACTCAATTATGCGAATTTTTTTGAAATTACAACACTACAAGATGACAACAGATCTAGGAGGATAAAAATTTTCCAAAAAAATGAATTAATTCTAGTTTTGGGCCACATAGGATCCATTTTCCCAAGGTGGAAAATGAGCCCCATTAGGCATAATTTATGGGACCATTTTTCAAAATGCTTAGAAAGGTGTGAAACTAAGTTTGGGACCCAAAATCCTAGGTGAGACTCATTCTCCCAAGGTGGAGAATGAGTCTCAAATCACTAAATTTGGGCACAAAAGCTGAAAACACTTGAATTATGATTGGATGTTGATTTGTGTCAGGATCGTCCTCAAAAGGATGCATTAAATGAGGCTTATGGATGCAAATTAAGGCCAATTAAATTCTAAAGAATCCCAAATATTAAATGAAACCTTAGAAAAGTGTGAAAGTGTGTTACAAAACTTTATAACACTCCAAATAAGGCACCAATAAGCTCATTTAGTTCACAAGTGCCCAAGATCTAATGTGAATGTATTAAACACATTACAACACTAAATCAAGGCACCATTAAGTCTATTCTACAAGGAGGGCTCAAACAAGCAACGCAAATTAGAAGGGATACTTTTTTCACTGACACACTTAGGAGGATTCTCAAAAATAACTTTTAATCGAATGATGTAATCTTGTAGAGGAGCCAAATGTGTACTGATTTATCAGATCTTGTAAAAATTTTATGAAAAGTAGATCAAGTAAGGGTTTACAGATTTTTGGCCTACTATCAAACTTTTTCAAAAATTTCCAAGTGAACAAAAACTTTTTTTAGTTAAATTGTTTTAGAGTTCCAATAGTTTTTCTCATATTACAAAAATGATGATGTCATCTTTAAATTTTTTTGGGGGTTTCATGTGCATTTGGAAATTTGTGGGAATAATGATATCATATGCCTTTGTGAAAATTCATGTGCATCAAGATGTTTGCAACTATTTTGTGAACACCACCATTTATGAGTAAAATATAGTGAAATAAAATTTAACAATTTAATAAATTGATTTATGTGAAGAGTTCCACTTTTTACATCAATATGACATTCAATGATGTCATCCTATATAGGTTGTAGAAAGATACCATCCAATTTGATTCGAAATGGAATTTCAAGTTTGAATTTTTTGGTTGCTACTTTACTTGCAAAATTTTGTTTCACTACTACATTTGTAGGTTTCTTGCTTGCTACTACACCTTGTGAGAATTTTTAGTTCATCTATGTGGACAAAAATTTTGGCACCACAAGACTCTCTAACACTTCTAGGGTTTTTCACCTAAAAGGAGAGAGGTAGGCCAAAATGTGCAATGTCCCCACACAAGACTAATGCAAAGATGGATGAAATATGCCTAAATGTAATGTTCTAAATGAAATAAACTAATAAAAGATATTGATTACTAATTGAAAACTAATGAACTTTAAATTGTTTGAAAACACAATGTGATATGCAAAATGACCTAAGAATGTAAACAAACAATAACAAAAATGAATGAGATTGGAGGGGTGCACCTGGAAACTAGAATGTGATGTAGAGAGGCTCTAGAATCCTAAAAAAATTACTATTGAAGCCAACTTGGACACTTATGCCAAGCTGGGCAACTTAGTCCTATTTCGGGGAGATTCTGTCAAAATAGGTTTTAGTCAAAAGGGTATCCAGAACTATAGAAAACACTTTTCAAGCTTGGTAATGGTACTAATTTTCCACTGATGGTGATTTAGTCCACATTTACCTTTCAATATTTTCGATGATGTGATCTATAGCTCTCGGTCTGCACTTTGGTTCTTGACAAGTGTCTAGATCTGAATCTGCAGAATACGATATGTAGATGATCTCCAAAATTCTTTTAGGGATTTGTTGACTTTGAATGAATTGATGAAAAATTTTAACACCTTTCTGCTTAACAAATCTATATATAAGACCTATAAAACACACATGGAAAGAGGGTAAAAAGGGTTAAGGGTTAGTGAATAGGGGTTTTCCTTTGTCAAACCCCAATTTGGTAATTAACCCTTGAAAATGAAATTATTCTCACCAAACCCTTGATGTAGAAATATGAAGATATGCAAGTATAGATGCTCTAATGAATGTATGCTTGAAAATACCTAGAATGCTAAAGTGAATGATTGATAATTTCTTGAATGATTGAGTGAATGAATGGGGGTGAAAATGAGAGGAAAACCCTATATTTATACATGATTATACAAATTTTCCCGAAAATACCATATCATAGGCTGACCTCAAGGTTAAGAGAATAATATCCCACTTTTACACACATGCAAGTAGCTATGGGTAAAGCCATGCCTCGGAATGGGATTCTTGCTAAACCATATCAAATTTATATACCTCCTGATAAATTTAATAAGGCGCCACAAAAGAAAAATTCTTTTGTAAGTTATTTTGAATGTCATGTAAAAATTTTGTGAAAGGGGATTTTTCTTTGTTCATGTAAGGTCTCATCTTAGGGAACATTGTGCTTAATGTTTCCAAGAGAGGAAAAGTGCAAATGATCTCATCTTATTTCCAAGAGAGGACAAGTTCAAGGTCTCATCCTAGGAAACATTGTACCTAATGTTTCTGAGAGAGGAAATCACAAGGAAAAAGAAAATCAAACAATAAAATATGATTATCAATATATGCCCTCATATTAAAGTGGTTGCTAACACCATTACTAAGAGAAATTGCTTTAAAGTAGAAGAATAAAACATGAGAACTTACATGGAAAGACCTATGCCAAGTCATATGTTTCCTATAAGCTACATCATGAAAAAGGTAGTATGTCACATGTGATCCAACTTAAGACATGTCATCCACACCCCAAGCTTGCTCTTATATGTTTATGAAAGTTTAACAACTAGCAAAAAGAGACAAGGACAAGTGACATACGAGGAGAAGACTTCTTAACTCCTTGCCCCCACTTAGTGCAAGACAAGGGTGAGCCTAGAATGGATGATGATATGCTGCTCCTTGTGATGAATGTAAAACATGCAACTGTGGAAAGGAGTAGCCACTAATATTATTTATTATGATGAGTAAATAAATTTTCTGCTTGATACATATTTAATGAGATGTCTATTAGTTTAGGATGTACCAAGGTTAAAGTGTTCTTGGAAGCATTGTTTGTGATGGTATTGAGATGGATTGAATGTGTTTGTTTGGAGGGGAAATAACCAAGATCATGAGTTATTTCATGTTTTCTAGGAATTATAGGGACAAGGATACCTTGTTCTATAACATCACATCCTTTCCCAAGTTGTCTTCCAAAAAGTTTTTTTGCTTTTGTCAGATTTGGTGGTTGTTTAATTTTGACAAAGTTTGTCTTGGATGTTGTCTTTGTGTTTAAGGTGGTTGAAGGGGATGTTTTTGACATTCCCATTTTAGATTCTTTTGTTATGATCATGTATTCCCCCGTAGATGTAGAAAAGAAAATCAAAGGTTTTCAAAGCCTCTTCCAATATCTTGGTGGCTTCTTCAATTTTCTTTTGTCTTTTTATATTGGTTTACTTGGTACTAATCATAGCACATGTAACCTTGTTGAACATTTTGAGGAGTAGAAGGTGACTTGTCAGAAACTCCTAACATTTGGTTCAAGGGTTGATCCATATCAAGCAATTCAGGATGCTTCAAAGTGAGGTTTATTTTTGGAATGTTGATGTTTGCTTCTACCATGTGACCTTCCCTATTAGGATATTTTTTAGGAGAACTACAAACTATATGTTCATGACATTCAATATTTTATTCTTCATTATTAACTCCTTCGTAAGTAGGGGAATGATCAATGGTTGAATTGTCTTGTTCAATAAGGGTTTCCCTAGATGAAGGGGGAGGACAACTAAGATTCTTGTGACTTTCATCCATTGTGTTTTCCAACATCAAAGTATCATCTTCATACCTATGAGAGATACTAGGAGAAGAACAAGTATGTTTAGCATGATCATTTAGGAGTTCATTCCTTTCTTCCCTAATATCATCCAAAATAGGATAAGCAGGGGAAGGATCATAAAGAGGGTTGTTATAGACCTTAAATATTTTATTATCTAAGAAAAATCTATCATTTTCATCATTTACAATTTACTTCTTGTGTGCTATAATATGTTCCCAAAGGGGATGAAGAAAAGGAATAGCAAGATCTTCCTAATTCTCAATGATTGTACCTTCTTTTTCCAAGATACCTTCATCAGTAAAAGGAGAGGTATCGAGAGAACAACATCTATGATCATTATGAGTATCTATGTTTGTATTCTCTTCAATCACATCATCCTCAAAAATAGGAGAGATAATATAGCGTGTATATTTAAGGATATCATTAACATTTTTCATTCTCTTGTGCTAAGAGGCTATCATAACTAGGAAATGCATTGAATGAATGATTAGCATGCTTATTAACTAACCTTTTCATTGCAAACTTGGAAAGGATAGATACTAATATTTTGAAATAAAAATCTATGCAAACTCAAAATGTAATCTAAAGTTCTAAAATGAAATGCAATTTTTAGATGATAATTGACTGATTATACGATGAAACAATGTAAGAATATAAATTTTAAATTAATCAATGCTTGAAATGAGCTAATTTAAGCTATATCTAATGAAATGCATGTAACAAAAACTCAACTAATTGATACAGATAGTTAATAGTAGAAAACATAAGCTTAAAAAGAGGGTTTTCAATTCTGTAAAGGTAGTTTTAGGGGCATAAAGGGATTGAGTCACCCAAGGTGGTGAATGAGTCCCAATATGGATTTTTTTTAGAATTTTTAATTTTTTTGGATTGATTTTTATATTTTCTATGTTGTATGATGTAGACCTAAGACGTAAATGCAAAGTATCAAAAAAAATCAATGATTTAAGATGCAAAAATGCAACCTATATGCACTTTTCACTAATGCAAAATTTGAAAACCTACAATGCAACTTAACTAATGCCACTTACAATGCAAGCTAATTCTGGGATGTAAATGT
Organism: Sequoia sempervirens; assembly: GCA_007258455.2. Classification (NCBI taxonomy): domain Eukaryota; kingdom Viridiplantae; phylum Streptophyta; class Pinopsida; order Cupressales; family Cupressaceae; genus Sequoia; species Sequoia sempervirens. The sequence continues at coordinate 80,654,845 of VDFB02379711.1, read as the reverse complement.
TCAACAAATTAGAACTATGATGCTTCTAAAGTTGGGTTCACCAAAATGTGGACAAAGATTTTGGCACCATAAGACTCTTTAACACTTTTAGGGTTTTTCACCTAAAAGGAGAGAGGCAGGCCAAAATGTTCAATGTCCCCACTCAATAATAGTGCAAAGATGAATAAAATATGCCTAAATGTAATGTTCTAAATGCAATAAACTGATAAAATATATTGATTAATAATACAAAAAAAATGAAATGTAAATTGTTTGAAAACACAATGTAATATGCAAAATTCCCTAAGAATGTAAACAAACAATAACAAAAATGAATGAGACTGGAGGGGTGCACCTAGAAACTAGAATGTGGTGCAAACAGGCTCTGGAATCTTGTAGAAACTACTATTGAAGCCAACTGGGACACTTACACCAAGTTGGGCGACTTAGTCCTATTTTAGGGGGATTCTACCAGAATAGGTTTCAGTCAAGAGGGTATCTAGAACTATAGAAACCACTTTTCATGCCTGGCAGTGGGGCTAATTCACCACTAATGGTAACTTAGTCCACCTTTAGCTTTCGGTCTACACTTTGGTTCCTGATAGGTGTCCAAATCCAAATCTACAAAATTTAGTTTGTAGATGATCTCCAAGCTTCTTTTAGGGATTTGTTGAATTTGGATGACTTTGATGAATTGATGACACTTTTTAACAACTTTCTCTTTGAAAAATTTGCATACAAGACCTACAAAACGCACATGCAAAGAGGGGAAAAAGGGTTAAGGGTTAGTGAATAGGGATTTTCCTTGTTTAAACCCCAATTTGGTAATTAAACCCTTAAAAATGAAATGACATGAAATGGAAAGAGAATGATGAATGAACAACACACAATGCTACAACTCACCAAACCCTTGATATAGAAATATGAAGATATGCAAGTAGATGCTCCAATGAATGTATGCTTGAAAATACCTAGAATGCTAAAGTGAATGCTTTATAATTGCTTGAATGATTGAGTGAATGAATGAGGGTGAAAATGAGAGGAAAACCCTATATTTATACATGATTATAAAAAAATTCCTCAAAATACCACATCACAGGCCGACCTCAAGGTTTAGAGAATAATATGCCACCAGTATTTTGAAATAATTTTGATTTTTGTGCCAAGTGGGACTAAGTCGCCCCAAGTGGTGACTTGGTCCCACCAAGGAAATTTTAATGGGCATCAAGAATTAAAGTGTATTTAATGATGCTTAACGAGATTATTCTCTAAAACATACTTAAGTAGGGTCGAAAAGTGTATTAAGCGGTCATTTAAGCATAAGAAAGGGTCAAATTATTGATAGCAATCCTAGGAAAGTGTGAAATTTTGTTACAACTCTTTATAACACTTTGAAATAAAGCTTGGTAAGTGATAAAAAGAGGTTATTTAGGTGAATTATAATAATAAGATCCTAGAAAAGTGTGAAAATGTGTTACAACACTTCACAACACTTTTACAAGGCATCATAAAGTTCTTAATGATTCACAAGGACCAAACACCTAATGTGAATGTGTTGACCACATTACAAAATTAAATAAAGGAAAATTCAAGCCAACATCATAAGCAGGGCCTAAATAGGAAGAAAAAGTAGAAGGGTTACTTTTTCCATGCCCACAATCTAGTCTTCAACATTTTTTAAAAAATTGGTTTTGTAATGGTCAAGATGAAAATTAATTTGACTACCTACTCTTCAAAGGATAAAATAGAAAGGACTACACTCATGTGGGCCTTTTATTAGAAAAATAAAGAAATAGATACTACAATGAACATCAATCATATTGTACTCTTATATTAGGAATTTAATACCAAATAATCATTTTTTTGTTTATTTGTCCTGTAAATGGATTTTTGATGCTCAATAATGAATTTACCTATGCGATTGTTAAATTTAATAGAATTTTTTAATCTCAACTACATTAATTGGTATCAAAGAAATATTTTGAGATAGATTTGTGTTCGTGTTGAGAGAAAAATCCTTTCATAATTTTTGAAATTTTGAAGGCTTATTTGATCCATCTTCAAAGGCTTGCAAATTTTTATTTCAAGATTCTATTCCTGCGACACTTCATGAAAAAATGGGATTGATCCCCTCAAAGTGGAAAATAAGTCCCAATATAGGCATCTTTCTAGGATTTTTGTAGATTTAGATACCCTTTTTCTAGAAACCTATTCTTGTGCAGAAACCTAGATCTGGGACTGAAACTTTACAAGCCTCTGAAGATGGATCAAATAAGAATTTTCCCATTGATTTCATGTGAATTGGATCAATGTTTTTCTCTAGATCTGATTTTCCATGAATCTTGACAAATTTTCATGAAAACTTTGGCACCATTTGCAACTTTTCCATTTTGGTACCTTAGAAGGCTTTAAATCCATTTTCTTCAATCTATAAACCTATAATCAGACATGTAAAGAGGACAAAAACTTGTTGATTGTTAGTGACAAGGGGTTTTCCTTCATGAAACCCCTTATAGGTAATTAAACCAAATGAGGAAATAATGAAACAACGACATGAAACATGAACAATGGTACCTTGAATGATTCCTTATAAATGATGTCTTATAAATCTGTAACTCAACATAAAATGGCCATGAAGGATGTAGATCTTGATCTTGACACTAGGAGTAGAATAATGCTTGATCTTGGATCTTTAATGCAACATCATAACACTAGCTCAACAACATGCTTGATGCCTAAATATCTTTGACATGATGCTTGAATATTGATGATGGCTCCAAATGCTTGATGAGCTACTCTTGAATGCTCTTGTGGATTCAATTATACTATTAGGAATGCTCTCAAAAAAGTATTATTATGAAAATGAGTGAAAGAACCTTGTATTTATACTTATCCATGCTTAGTATCCTGAAATTACACCACACCAATCCAACATATGAATTCATTAATTAAAGGAGGGTAAATCCCCCCAAGATTTGAAATTAAATCCTTAAAATAACTTAAGGGGGACTAAGACACCCTAGGTGGTCTCTTAGTCTCAAGGCTTAAAACTTGGGGCACAAAATAAAATAAGGGGCCTTTTAAGGTGCCTTTAAAATGAGGGTCCCAAGACCTTTGGAGGACAAAGACACCCTGGGTAGTGTTTTAGTCCCAGTCCAAAAATCAATGACACAAAGCCAAAATAAGTAAATTATCATTTATCCTTTGATGTTTATCAGGATTAGCCATAAAAAGATACAATTGATTAGGCTTATGAATGCAAAATAAGACCAATTTGTTGAAAGGCACAAGACAACTGAGAGGGGGGTGAATTAGTTGTCACCAATCATAGCCTCAAATCTCAAACAATTATCAACTCCACATCCACTTTAATCTATTATTAAGTATAAGCATGAAATGCAAATAAAAAAAAGCAATATCAACATAAGAAACACCAGATTTATGTGGAAAACCCAATAAGCAAAAAACCACGGTGAGGATTAACTCACAATATAGACTAATTGCAAAACTAATTATAAAGAGGCTCATTGCCAAAGGGCTCACTGCGAACAGATAGGACTCACTGTCCAACATGGAGGCTCACTACCTACAATTACAAAAGGATAGAAATAAGAATGTTACACAGAGAACACTTTCTCAATGTGAAAAATGATCCACCACAACAACTTCCACACATCTGCAACCTTGATCAAAAAATTGTAGACACCATCAACTCATTGCTTTCACGAGTCTAACACATTAAAGTATTGCTACCTTAATTCACTTTCACACACTCTTGCTTCTCACACTTGTGGCATGATGCATACCATCCTAAACATCTTAACTTGCATTTATACCATCTTCAACCTTAGAAACTTTCTCCAAGGTCAAATACACACACTTTCTCTTACAAATTCAAATTAAGTCAACAACTCAACATTCCTGTCATGGAGGAGAATGAGAACAAACCAATCCAACACTTAACCAAGATGCAAGAGAACATCTTAGATCAATCGCATGCTTCCTTAATTGATACTTAGCCTTTGCATGTTGTGTAAACACCAGGTCAGCCAAACCTAATGAAAACACTAATGAACTTTGAAGTACACGCTTTCACAAAGAGAAGACAAAATGAAAACCACACAACACGTTTCACCATACACTATAACACATCTTAGATTCCTTTAGATTCATCTACAAAAAATGCAACAACCTTCATACACAAAATATTTTCCATCAGTCCATCTGGATTGTACAGACACACATAGTAACTCTAAAATAAGTCTTTCAGAGCACCAAACCATGAAACCCTTTGATAGAGCATATCTAACATCATTACAAGCCTTCTACTAGATCCACAAGATCTGAAAAAGATAGTGGACTGCGGAGTAGATACATTTCTCCCTATCCATAGACAAAGAACTCTACCAAACCAATTCACACACTAATGAACACAACTTCCACTCTTCATCAAACCAGAAGCTACAATCTAGGATATTTCACCCAAGGATGCCCATAAATAACACTTAAGATCTACACAAGCATAGGATCACACAGAAGAAATGTAGAGAACATACCAGAGCACATTCTAAACACACACATAATTTTGTATTCACTATTTCTCAAAAGCACTTAGCAACTCATCATAGCAGCACACCTACAACACCACAAAGAAACATCAATGATTATCTCAAATGATTTAGAATCATCCATTCCAAACTTCTTCAACAACTCTTTAACATACTTTTATTGTGAAATTTGAATGATGTTGATCATGAATGAAACACTTGCTTGAATCATAAACCCTACATCATAATTTTTAGCACAATAACAAATATGATGCATGAAATCTTTGACATGATGGTTGATGCTTGAATGTTTCTCTAAAGTGATTGATAATCTACCCTTGAATGCTCTTGAATGCTCTTGTAAATATTTGTGAACTCAAACTTGCTATAAGAATGCTCATTCAACTTGCTAGGTGTAAAATGAATGAAAAAACCTTGTATTTATACTCAATTATGGACTAAAATTGCAACACTACAAGCTGAAATTGTAGAAGTTAAGAAAGCTAACTTCACAGACTCTGAAGATCACCTGCATGCAAATAACTTGTCACAGAAAGGAAGAGATGGAGACAAAAAAAGCAAGGATGCTCTACAAGCTTCAAGAGAGATTGTATTGACAAAATTGTAATAATTACAAAGATCAATCCTTAAAAGGAGATCATGCAAAACCTAAAATTAACCCTAATAGGTAGATATTTAATAATTAATATAATTATTAAATGTCACACTATGCAAACTAAAGTGAAATCTTAAGAGAGGAATAAAGGTAACTTAATTAACATAATTAAATTAAAACCTTTACTCTAACAACCCCCCTTAAGATGAGAAAAAGTGCAGCTACAAACATGTGCAAGAAAGAAAAAGTAACTACAATGCATGAAAGTAAAATTGGGTCCCAGCAACTAGGCCTGATCAGGTACCCGAATACAACCAAATCTCTATAAAGTGGAGAAATAGAGAAAACCTCATGGGAAAAATTCTACTCCAAAAAGAGATGAAAGACATGAAGAACACCACCGAAGCAAAAGAAGTTGAAAACAACTCTCAAAAGATGATTGCTATGGTGCTGAAGAACCTCCTCTGAAGATAGGATGATCAGGATCAAGAAGACAACAATCTGCATGAGTACCCCCAATGACACTACTTGAATCAGATGGAAAACAAAGGAAAACACCTGGAATGAAGATATAAATGGAACAAGTACCAATAGTTTAAAAAACACTGATCAACTAAGAATGGAAGATTCCTTCTAAGGTGAAACTAAGGAAGCATTAGCAGGAACAGTATAATACCCCTCCATAATGCTGACTGGGAGATCTTGACAAATGCACTGAAAATGCTATGTATCACCATGTAGTGCATGAAGGAGAAGAAACAACATCTAAAAGTGCACAAGAAAGCACCTGCAACTGAAAAAGTGGTGTGCAAAACAAAGCACACATGCATGAGGTTAGAATCATATGGATCCACTGTTGTCATCAAGGGACACTCACCGGAAAAACTTGTGATGGAAAAAACAAAGGCACTACACAACCCCCCCATGGCACTTTATAATACAGTGCGAGTACAAAATATGGCACAACCTTATGTACAAAATCCCCAAAATACATGTACAATAATGTGGCACTTTATCTCAATGTGTTTACATATAAGAGTTTTCTTACAAAAAATGCTCAAAATTCCCACAAAGGACAAAAAATTGGAAATACATGAAGATTAGCCAAAAATGGAGCATCCCATGCAAACAAGAAGTTCCCAAGAGCCAATATGTCCAGGTAAATCACTAGAGTGTGAAAACACAGAAAATTGAATAAAATATACCTAGAGTGAAATCTGGAAAAATTGCATGGATGGAACTGAAGATCTCTGAAATACGGTTCCAACGCTGTTGAGATCTCAAAAAATGGAGAAATTGATCAAAAATTATGAGCTCGGGACTGAAAAAAACTTCTTTGACTTCAACTAGCTGTAGAATGTGCCAGCAATAGAAACAGGTGATGAAACCCACATCACTAGAAATTTGGTGGAACCAGCTTTCCGACAATATCTCATTTGCCAAAAAATGATATTGTATGCCCAAGTTATGGCCTCTGGAAGAAAACAGCTCCAAAGGCAAAAAACCAGTACTAGATTAAATTTGACGGTCATACAACTATTGCAGTAAATATCCAGGCCTAAATTTGATGGCCAAATGGCTGTCATCGCACTTGCATAATTGGGCTTATTTTATAGAAAAAAAAAATTATAAGGAAAAATAATAAAAAAAATATTTACATGTACATATATATATTTTAAAATATATTTAAAAAACATTGATTTTTTTTTATAAATCATAAAAAAAGCATTGGCCAGCCATTGCCAGTAGTCTATACAACCACCGCCAATAGTCTATATAGCCACTGCCAGCGCTCTGTACAGCCGCTGTGCGGTAGAGGATGTTAGCCTGCGGACGGTGGGTACTTTGTACCCTTACAAATAATTTGCCTCCCAATATAAATTTTGCCTAGCTTTTTAAAAAAAGCTTTTAAATAAATTTTTTAATGATTTTTAAAATAAATTTCAAAGAAATGTAGAAAAAATATGCTGACCTCAAATAATTTATTCTGAATTTTTTTTTGATCCACGTGCAAAAGAGTCTGTAAGGCCGTATAGGGAATTTTTTTTGCCTCAACGATCAACTGGACCAAATATAGGTGAGTTTACAGTTGATCGTTAGGTTTTTGGCCGTTCCAGACACAACGGCGAGGTCTTTTTGGGCTCAAAATACTTCGATCAAACAGGTATGCCCTGGATCAAAAAGAGACACCCTACACCCTTGAAGCTCCAAAATCCTTCAAAAACACGAATAGGAAGCAGTAGGTCTGGAGCTCTGATACCATGTAGAAGTTGAGAAAGCCAACTTCACAGAACCTAAAGATAACCTACATGCAAATAACCTATCACAAAAAGGAAGAGATGGAGACAAAAAAGCAAGGGTGCTCTACAAGCTTTAAGAGAGATTGCATTGACTAAATTGTAATAATTACAAAGATCAATCCTTAAAAGGAGATCATGCAAAACCTAAAAGTAACCCTAATAGGTAGAAATTTAATAATTAATATAATTATTAAATGTCACAATATGCAAACTAAAGTGAAATCTTAAGAGAGGAATAAAGGTAACTTAACATAATTAAGTTAAAACCTTTACACTAAGAGAGATCAGATCTAGGAGAATAAAATCCTGCTCGAAATTTGAATTAATTTTGATTTTGGGCCACATGGGACTCATTCACCCAAGGTGGTGGATGTGTCTCACCAGGTTTAGTTTTTGGGACCAATTTTAAAAATGCCTAGAAATGTGTGAAACCAGGTTTGGGGCCAAAAGATCTAGGTGGGACTCATTTTCCCAATGTGGTGAATGATTCCCAGATCACTAAATATGGGCCATTCAAAACTAAAACACCTGAATTATGATTGGTTAATTATAGGTGTTAGGATTATCTTTAAAAAGATTCAATAAATAAGGTTGGAGGATGCAAAATATAGTCAATTAAAGCAATTAGAAACCCGATTATTAATGAAAAGCTTAGAAAAGTGTGAAAGTGTGTCACAACACTTTACAACACTTAAAATAAGGCAAGATTAAGGTTTATTTTGATTAAAAATAATTTTATTATGTTCAGTTAATTAATAAAACCTTAGAGAAAGTGTGAAAGTGTTTTACGACACTTCACAAAACTTTAGCAAGGTTCCATTTAAATCCATTAGTTCACAAGGGCCCAAGACCTAATGTGAATGTGTCAACCACATTACAACACTAAATCAAGGAAACATTATGCTCAAACTCAGAAGGAGGGCCCAAACAAGTGTGTAAATGTATCTGATGATATTTTTTGATACTAAATTTAGCCTTCACTTTAGTGAGATGATGAACTTGCTTCAAACTCACACTAAAGTAGATAATCACACATTAAGAGGGGTTCAAGTGTACCAATGCCAATAAGATGGGATGAAAACAATCAAGAGGGGTGATACATCCCCTAGAATCAAGATCCCATGACAAACCAACATAGGCACAAAATAACACACATGAAAGTGATATAAAGAGTAACAACAAAGCAAAGTAATACACTGTCAAAGACAAAAAAAGAAAAAGGTAAAAGATAAGAGAGAGTCAGATCAAGCTTCGAGCATTTGTCCATTGCAATGTGGATCAGACCTAAGCTGTTTGTTTGAAAAATACATACTCACTCTAAGGAAATGGAACTCCTAGTTTTCCGCTAGGTGAGTAGTCAGGCTAGAAGGTGAGACACATACACTCATGGCTGGTATGCACTCACACACACACACACAAGTGGCTATGGGGAAAGTCATGCCTCGGTTGGGATTTCCACTCAAACCATACCAAAGTTAAACCCCCTAATAACTTTAATAAGGTGCCACAAAATAATGATTTTCAAGCTTCATAAGGCAAGCAAAGCTTCATATGCTTGGGACTCATGAAAAAACAAGATGGCTCCACAGGAATGCAAGTTGTGTTATGCAAGGTTGCCATATAACTAAAAATGCAAAGCACATTCAAAGGAGTCTTGCTTAACTTTCATGTGAGGTCTTTACACTTGACTCATTAATAGGATCTTTTAGATGAATTGGGTAATATGTTTCTTATGTTTAGAAGAGTTCCACTAGCCCAACCTTTCATTATGGGTCCTTATACTCTTTGTGGTTGTCAACATAGATTGTCAAATCACTGATTGATTACTGATTTTGTAACGCACTCATACATTGAAAGAACCATCCACATCTCTAAATATCAAAATACTAATTAAAAATCCTATTTAAATTTAAATTATTTTATTTTTAATATTTTATTATATTATAATTGAAGATCAATCATTAGTTATTGGGATTTAATTATGAGTATTCATCATCATGAAACATCACTAATCATAGTTCCAAGTGACAATTGTCCATTTTTTTCCATTGAGTCAATCTTTGTAACGAAATGTGCAAGTAATTACAGACCATTAATTTTGTCAAATAATCATAGAAAACTTAGCAGGTTCTTGGTAGAATCAAGAAAAGTATAAAATGGAAATATTACCAATGATACATGTTGAAAGCCATGTGCATTGCATTATCTTACGTAGTGCAGATAAACTTGTTGAAAAATAGAAATCCTTTTGTCATGGAGAAGGCCTGGAAGACATCATATTTTTTAATTCAGAGAAGTCCAACACTCCATTGGAGTCCAAATCAAATTGACATATCATTTGTTTTCACTTTTGTAGGTCTTGGTCCTGGGAAATTAATCCCATGGTGGATAGGACCTGCTCCAGGTCCCCTGAGGTTATGTATCCATTTTTATTTTGATCAAACACATCGAACGCTTCCATCAAATCCTCAAACTATTTTTATTCTTTATTTTGATTATTCTTTAGAATGGATTGACAGACGTCAACAAATTCTTCAAATTGTAGCACACTACAATCCTTTTGAAGAGAAGTGCTCAACATAAATTTCACATCTTCTTTTGAGAGTGGTATTCTGAGCTTGTTCATGAAGTCACATGTCTCACTCACGCTCACCTCTCCATCTGTGTTTCCATCCACAATGTCATATACTATAAATTTCACTAAAATCAGCCATTCCTTTTGATGTTCATTATTCCGTTCAATTGATCTTTTAAAATTGATATAAAAAGGCCTACAAATCAAAATAACAAGTGGGTATGTGCAGGATCATCATGGAAAAAATAGGCCCTTAAGTGGCAAAAAAATCAGAAAAATTAGAGTTAAGCAACTTGACATAAAAATTTGAATAAGTTATCTATATTATTTCAAAAATATGTAAGAATAGAATATGTATCAAATTGAATGTATTTTCTAAATTACCAAGCTTGTTTAAAAAAAATGAAATCTATTTGGTGAAAATTTGAGATCTCAATGTAGTAGTACTTAAATTTCAGGAAAAAAATAAGTAGGTGTTTGTCTGACCACCCTAACCATAATAAAAGGATAATATTTTTTTATAAGATTTTACATATAAGTATAGAACTCATGTCACGATGTGATGCATTTTTTTTGTAATTTTTTTCCAAGTAAATAATTAATTATGAATTTTTTATTACAAATTTTAAAAAATATTAAAACCTCATATGTCTGACCAGCTTAACTTGGTCAAAATTTCAGGAAATTCAATGTTTCTTTTTTAATCCTATAGTATGTGAAGCATAGAATGTGACACATGTTTTGGATTCAAAAACTGTGATATCGTTTGAAAGTTATAGATGTTTTTCAATCAATCTATCAATTAGGACTTTAGTGATAATTTGAATAGAAAATGAATAATAATTACTTATTAAATTCAAAGTAAATCATAATTTATATTGGTGGAAAGCTAAGAATATCCTTTACAAACCCTTTTCGTTTCATCAATTTTGGGTAAGAAAAAAGTCATCAACCACATACCCATCATATTGCCACTTTTTGGCCCATGATGATCATGCACATACCCAAGTGATGGATAAAACTAGTGATCAGAGATCTCATCCCATTGCTTATACTTTGTGCATAATTAACTATTGATAGGGGGAAATAGAAGGTAGCGAGATCCTCTGTGTGTAAGATTTTGGATTGGAAGGGAGACAAAATGATCCCTCATCAACAATAGAATTGAGGAAGAAATATCCAAATTTAACTCTTCCTGCAGTTATGTGACATGGAATAATCAAATGAATGATGATCCGCATGATAAAAAATGGTGACACAAATTAGGGAACCTCAATCGATAAATAAATTGAGAATATACAGACAATGAGAGAGTTCGTAACATAATGCAAGAGAGTAATTTAAAAACCTAGACAAATGAAATTGTTTTCCATTATTTAGTCTGAAAGAGTATAGGATTCTATTAGCAAAAATAGTTTAAGTTTCACAACTTTTCCACACGTTTCCACAATATTCTTTGCTAGGTTCAGCTGAAAGAACCCATCTTTATGTCGGTACACTCATAAAAATCAAATGGATTGCTAGTCAAGTCAAACGAAATTTATTTATTCCTTTCTCTATATATGATGTATAAAGATATTATTTGTCCAAAGAAGTTCTCTATAACTTTTACCAATTTTCATTAGTCAATTTTTTGCATTTAACATAATAAATCTGTAGACACATAAAAATACTTTAAATCTGCAAGCTCTATTTTTTCACGACTTATCATATTTCTTCTCAACATAATTAAAATATTTAATTATATCCTATGACTCAAATTCATTTATTAATTAAATAATTCTTAACTATTTAATTAATTTATATCTTTTATTTTTCTTGATTATTTATTTAAACACATCAGTAATTTTTTATCTCTCAATATATAAATAAATTCATAAATTTATTTAATTATTGTTTACTCTATCTTTTCCTCTATAATTAAATAAAATAATTTATTTAAATTCTCATTCCCATTTTCCCACCAAGTAAATAATTAAAAATCATTATTTATCTGGTCCCACCTCTTTTGAATTAAATTAATTTTTAATTCAAAAGGTCAATACTGCCTCTTAAATCAAATAATTTTAAATTTTTATTTGATGAATAGATAGCTATCTATATTAAATTAAGATAAAAATATATATTCATAAAAAAAGATGGGTGGTAAGAAGGCACACCCTGAGAATCATATGGGCAGCACCCAGACAAACCAAAAAATCACATGGGCTGAGCCCAGAAGTCCAAGATTACAAAACATATAAAAAGAGGGTCAGTAAGGCCAAAGTAGTGCCAATAGAGCTAGAAGGGTCTTTGTCATCCATGTTCTTCCCCCATACATCAGCGGGGTCTAGAGTGGCGTCAGGAGGAGGACCCCAACCTTCATCAGTATCATTTTCCTTCATTTTATCTTTATCCTTGTGTGGGGGCGAGATTGCAAGTGTCAAATGTAAATTTTTTTTACTACTATCTGGCCAACCAGAGCGAAAAGTAGGAGGGTCATCAAAGGGCCACCCAAAACCACCACCGCCACTCCCCGAAGCACCACTAGAAGGCCACCCTTGGCTAGCCCACAACGAAGGAGAGTGAATTCGTCAAGGAGTGTGAGAATCCTACCGAAGCGGAGGCTAAGAGAGGGAATGCAAAAAAACCACTCTATTGTCGGCCCTAAGAGGGCGACCAGCTACAGGAAGAGGTGGGTGAAGCGGGCACCCGAGCAATAGTACATGGGGCATTTCCCCAATGATCCAACAACACTTTCAGGTGAGCAACTTCAAGTGCAACTTTGTTAGCTTGCACCCAAATTTGTAAAAGCACAAATTTAGAACAAATAATAGCTTTAACATATAAAGATACATTAATATCCATTTGAGAATGAGCAAATATGCAAGCATTTTTGTCTTTCAAGATATTGAAAAGAATTTTCACCCTAAAAGTGTGCCAAAGTTGGGTGAATTTAGTAGGAATTTTGGGAGAACCCAGCAGAACCATATACCGAGAAAAAGGCTCTGGCCTAAAGGGCCAAAAGAAGTCATGAATACAAGTCTAAAGTTATTGAGCTTTGGGACAAAACCAAAAAATATGCTTAAAAGTCTTAGCTTGCCCACAAAAATGGAAACAAGGGTCCTAGACCCTAGATGAGCAAGCCAAGAACCCATAGGCAAGTCTTGGAAAAAAATACACCAAGGAAAGTGGGCAAGTTTTGGCTCAACACTTGCAGACCAAGTGGTAGCAAATCTTTTATGCTAGACATGAGCAGGAGATTGAAGAAGCCACCTCTAGTTCAAACTCTAAATCATAGGTGTAGATGGTGAAATCTGAATTTTTCTCAAAACAAACAACACACATTAGCATGTTAGTTTGAAACAAAGCAAATAACAACATCCATATGAAATGGTACATCAATGCTTTCAAATGCAAACAAATGATAAAAGCAAGCTAAATAAGAACATGAAAAACATGAAGTGAGTCATCTCATATTGGATTGGTGCTTCTATGGAAAGAAGCCCTTTCCCAATCCTTGATCAAGCTAAGCTAAATGATGAAATTTTTATGAATGTGATATGAAGATGGTGTGGGAAAAATCAGTTCTCAAGGAGAGTGACTTTGCAAGAGATTGTAGAGGATTTGCTTGAGGATGAAGCCTCTATTTAAAGATTTCCAAATGCTAAGAGTGTCAAACATGGAGGATGTGGGACTAAGATCAAGCCAATGAGATGGAGACACTTGTCAAGTGGTGAGTGGTTGATGCATGTGCAAGATTTGGGAAATATTCCCAAGAGAGGGAGTTTCAAATTCAAATTTGTGCAATGAATGTTGAGTTTGACCTTTGGAAGGGGACATGTAAGAGCCATGTAAGAGCTCATAAATGACTTGTTGGATGTACATTTCAACTTTCCTTTTGAATTAAAACTTGATGGAATATTCCTCATGGATGCCATGTTGAGTGAAACTGCTGATTTAATAAATCAATAAATTGATTTATTGGTGCAAGTGGAAAAATCTAGAGAATGCAAGTTGTTAGGATTAGCATTTAATCATGGTTAGATTAGTTTAATGATGATTAGGATGTTTGACCAATTTGACTCAAATATTTTATTTATTTAAATCAAAAGGGATGATGCAAGATAAAGGTGGATTAATGAAATGTTAGGATTTGATGTATTTAAATGAGGTAATGGTAGGCTTAAATCAAATAAAGTTAATTTATTTAATTTAAATGGATGATGAACCTGATTTTCCTACTAAATGGATCAATGTGAATTTGATTTATGAATGAGCGGATGCATATGCATAATGCTAATTTGATGTGTCTACATTTTGCCCCTCTTTGAAGCAATGTACTTGTTGCATTGGTTCAAAGAATAAACTTGCCGCGATCAAAATTAAAAAATTCCTAATTTTTCAGATGCCCCAGTGAAAATAAGTACACTGGTACATAGCCCCCTCAAGAGATCGAGTTAAAAGATTCAATTTGAGGGTCAATCTCGCGATAAAGAGGTTCAAAATGGATGGTTATGGATGATGATGCAAATGAGATGATTTTAAGATGCTTAGAATAACAAATCTATATTATCCTAAACAACTTAAATGATGATATGATGTGATGATGGATGATGTGATATGCTATGATTATGCAATGGATGATTTATGTAGATGCTTAGACAAACAGATCTATATTATGATGATGATATGTTGTGATTATGTAAATGTATGATTTATGCAGATGCTTAGACTAACAGATCTATATTATGAAGATGATGCAAATGCAATGCATGTGAAATGATCGATGTTTCCTATTATGTATCATATGAATGATATGTGGTATGCTGACTGTTGGTGGATGCAGGATGGATGTAGGATGCAAGATGTATGTTTGATGGATGCATTGGTGATGATGATATTAGTGCAGAAATTAGATGATGACAAGCGGATCCCAAAAGTCCATGATCTGACGAGACTTTATTAGAGATGATGATGATGTTGATGATAAATGATGATGATTTTCTTATCAAGGATTGGGATTTTAAAAGGGCTACTTACCTTATGTTTGATAACACACGTAGGTATGATGCATCAAGGTATAAAGAACCAGGATGGCATTGTGCCTAGTGAGATGGAGTTTGACTCGACAAATAGATAGGAGTATTCTTGTTCACACTTGACATATGAAAACCTTGCTAGGACGTACCTAACAAAGCAAGTATTCGCCAAGTTATTTTACAAGAACGTCCAACAAGCACAGGAGACAAAAGATAATGATCGTTGCCCCATTCCTATCTGTCTAAATCCTTCGTTCAGATATCATCGAGAGGTCCTTGGAATGAGCACAAAAAGATAAATCAAAAGAAAAGATCAAGTACACAGAAAATTCAATGTTCTTCATATCTCTAGCCAAAAGGATTTGTTTTGATAGGATAAGAATCCAAAGTGATATCCAAAATGATGCCCATTGTTGGAACGATATATCCTAGGACATGCATTGTAAAGGATGATGATGGTTTGATAAGTTGATTGATAGGCTATTGATATAAGCTTGACTGACATTTCTGAAAATGATCAAGAGTTTGATTTTGTTTTAAGGTTTGTTGTTTCAATTTTGATTTTATGGTTGAAGATTGATTTTGTTGATTGTTGTGATTGTTTCTATTTGTTTTTCCAAAGGATGAAGGTGACGATCAGTTTATTATGGATGATTGATTATTGTGGGTGAAAGAGAAATGAGATGGATGGATTCTTTTTTCAAATATTTGGATGTTTTCAATGTTTTGAAATGTTTTGAGGCTGTTTTTGGTGTTTTTCAAGATTTTTCAGATGTTTTGACTTTTGATTTTTGAAATGTTTTGGGATTTTCTAAGATTTTATGAATGTTTTTGGATTTTGATGTTTTTCAAATGTTTTTGTGATTCTGATTTTTTTATAATGTTTTTGGATTTTGATGTTTTTTGAATGTTTTTGGATTTTGATGTTTTTTTTTAATGTTTTTGGATTTTGATGTCTCGGGGCCTGATCAGCAATTAGCCTTACCTATGTTTAAGCTCAGAGATGACGTAGTTCGGATATCAATGTTTTTGATGTTTTTTGTTTTATGGATGTTTTTGGATTTTCGCATGATTTTGACAATTTGGATATGGATATGATATCAGTGCTCTATTTTGGATTTTGTTGAAAATAAAGCTAAGGTTGATTGATTTGATCGATGGATTGATGATGATAACATTGTTAAGGATACACAACAATGCAAGGATAGTGTTAAGCAACACAAGGATATCCTGAGATGATGATTTTTTGATTGGATTTTGATTGATCATGATTGATGAAGCTTGATTTGGAACAATAGTTGTTCAAATGATTTGATGTGATGTTTTACATGCAACTTAGATGCAACTAATAGTGATTATTTGGATTGATGGTCGAAAAAAGATGAAGACTGATAAGGAAAGTCTTCTTGTCAAAATATGCCATCAGCTAGTGATTTGGACTATTTTCTCACAAGTGGTGGACCAATTTGATTTCACATTTGACAATGTTCGGATCACCATATAAGACGAAGGATATAGATCAAGATTTATTCTTGAAGCAAGATGTAAATATCTGCCCCCAATGTCTAGTAATGTATGGAATGCCATGGATGGATGCCTAGATAAGTGTATGGATGGATGTGGATATGGTAAGCATGTAAGGATGCCAAGGGTTATCTTGTGAGAAGATAAGGGTTTTGGATCAAGAAAACTCATTTGGATAGTGCTTTATAGCTCAGATAATGTTGCATAGGATAAGATCAATGAAAATGGCCCATGTCAAGATGTTTACCATAAGCAAGTGTAAAACATGCCCCAAACTTTTAACTTGGATGATGGACGTAGTGGATAAAGATGGATTGGATCAATGGTTTATGGATGAATGAATTTATAATGGCTGAGATGGATGGAATACTAGATTTATTATGGATGGGATGAGATGATTTCAACTGAACTGGCGTACGTAGATGCTTGATTCTACACATGATGCCAATTTTCCAGGTTTTCATCATGGTCTTTCCCAAAGCGCCGCCCATGTGGTTTTCACTAGAGGACGATTTTTTTCTATTTACTATTTTCAATCCTTTTTCTAATTTTTTTTGGATTTTCATATTTTTTTTATTTTTTTGGTATTTTTCTAAAAGATTCATGCTGAGCCACTTGGTGGTGTTGACATAGATGCCCTTGTCATAATGTGCCATCGATATCCTACTTGAAGGAGTTGCTTTACTAAGATACGCGCACTTGAATGCAACTTTTGGGATTCTTGATCTGCTTCGTTGATACCAGGGTTAACTCTGTCTCTGTACGCACATCGCGATAGAGTGCCTTCTGAATCCTTATGATAAAGGGTCGTTGCCAATACATGGTCAATGTGAGAATTGGATATCATGCGTGGAGGCATGGATGGAGTGTATTTAGGGATAGGAGATGGATTGGTTGATAGTTTGGAACCTTTGACTCTCCAAACTTGGGAAGATGAGCAATGATGGGTGGATACAAAAATGTGTGTGGAATTAGGACCAACTGCTTGATACACTTTGTATGTGACTTGAAAAGCCTACTTTTTCTTTTGTGGACATCCTTGATGGATACTGTTCCCTTTTTTATTTTTCCCCATAGTTTCTTTGACTGATGGAGTTTGATAGGGATGATCTTTCTTTGTATTCTTTGGTATCCATATGTATTTGATTTGTCCATTATGCTTCTCAGCTTTTTTTTCTTTGATAATGCTCTTTGTACTTTGATTCAATTCTTTCTTTTGATGTTTGTCCCACTTCATGGATGGGGTGATGGGTGGATGAAGATTCATGACATGGCTAGTTGTAGTATTGACACTAGTTTCATCATAAGGATTCTTCGTGCTCCCTATGTTGATGTTTGCTTGAGACAAAGTTGCCCCGAGTATGGTGAAAGTAGTACCTTCATGCTTTGATTCTGCCTATTCTAAGAGCTCCTATTTAGAGTGCATTCTCTGATAAATGACCACTGTAGATGACATTGTTTCAATTTTCTACTCTACTAACTCTGGATTATACTATTTTGTTTGACTTATTTCCTTGAGTGGATAATGTTCGATATCTTTATTCATGATTTCCTCAATGTGAGTTTGGGATAAATCTGATCCTGATGTTGATAACTCCGTTTGATAGTAGGAGTTAATAATCTACTCTTTTTGTGTAACACAATCTTGTTCTAGATGAAGATCATCTACGTGTCTATCTATAGAAAGCATCTCAAGGGTAGATGGAGGAGTATGTGCTACATGGATATGATCATCTTGCATGGATAGGAGCGTTTCCATTAGATTATTGTAGTATCTTAAAGATACAAATTCTTGATCTTGAATGATTTCGGAGTTTCTTTCAACATGCTTTGGATCAAGTTCTTGACATGGATCAGTTTCAAAGGATGGATTGCTTACAAAAGGTTCTTGGATGTCTTCATTAGACATGGTAAGTGGTTCAACATCCTCAAGTTTCGAGTTCAGGGTTCCTTTAGTATCTATAACCATGAGGTCGAAGGATGCCAATATTTCATGGAAAGGACCATTGTTAGACCTTAGTGGAAGATTTTGATCTTGCTTTGGAATAAATTCTTGAGATATTTGCTCTGACTCATTAGGTGATGTAGATACATTTTCAACATGATCATTGGTTGATGCCTCATTGGATGAGGTGAAAATATCTTTATTGAAGGATAGATATTGATCATTGATTTCAACAATTATGGTGCAGGGATTTTCAATGTTTTCAACCATAGGGTCAAATGATGTTGAAATTTCTTGAATTAGATCAGTGTTGGGTTTCGTTGGTGGATTTTGATCATGATTGAAAAGTTACTTTTGATGTGTGTTGATTTGATCTTCGGACAAGATAGAAACATCTCCAATGTGCACTTTGATGGATAGATCTTGATTATTGCTTTTAGCAATTGTGGTGGGGAGATTGTCAATACTATCACTAGTGGTTGAATGTTCATTGTTATTCCCAATAGCTATCATTTTTTATGTTTGTGCTTGTGTTTGTTTGGTAGCTTGAGAGGCTTGGGAAACTTGAGAGGCTTGTTGCACTTGTTGAGCTTGTGTTTCTTGTTGCATGGCTAGATATTGTTGGAATCCCCTTTGAAAAGCAGCTTGTAATTCCGTGTTGTATTGGCTTGATGTGGTGGAAGTTGGTGGTGGTGGGGGTGGTGGTGGATTTGGAATCATGTTGGATGTAGTGATGGGTGGTTGAGATATGCTTGGAGTGATCATGGTAGTGACGGGTTGAGATATGATGGGTGTGAGAGTGGTGTTTAGAATGATCGAAGTGATGGGGATGGTTGGAATGACCGAGGTGATAGGCCCTTGGGAGACCATGTTTTGATTTGGGATCAACATTGTTGCTTGATTGAATACCATATGTTGGCACGATGTCAATGGTATAATCAAAGGATTTGATGTAATGGCTTGATTGGTGTTAGGTGGATTGATTTAGATGGAATGATTGGTGCTAGGTAAAGGGGGAAGCCCTAAACCAAGGAATGATGTTGATATGGGTAATGGTGGTGGAGATGTCTCTTGGCATAATGACTCAACTATTTTGGTAAGTGTAGCAATTTGATCTAGCCAAATTTTTTCTTGATTTCAATCTTGAATCCCTTGATATAGGTTATTTTGCTTGTGTTTAAGTAGATTTGGAGTGTGTACTTTTGTTTGATTTTGGACAATGTTATGATTTGGGATGACACTCAGATTTGGCATGATAGGTTGAAATTGACCATTGTTCATGTTTGGATTATTCGTATGATTTGCAAATGTATCCATCCCAAAGTTTTCTGGATTCATGTTTTGAAAACTTGTGCTTGGGACATTCTCATTTGGCTTATAGGGATTTGGTGGGATGGCGTTGTTCATTTGAAGGCTCATGCTTTGATTGTTCGGTTGATAGACTTGTATGTTTGGATTTAGATCTACCATTGGGAAAGGTGTCCCAAACTTTGATTTGGGAATATGCACACTTGTTGTGCCATTGACATTTGTAGAAGGTAATGATCCCATGTATGGATTGTCTAGATATGAGTGTTGATAATCGATCGGTGTTGTAAGGCTTTGAAAGTTCATTTGATTTGGATTACTCAAGATGTATGGATCAAGTTTGTATTCCATGTTCCCCTTGTGTTTTGACCTTGTTGAAAAAGTGACCTCTAAGGTTCTTAGGACTAATGATGAGATGAGGAATGAAATGATGAGTGTTTGAACGTTTTAGGAACTTTGGATCAATGCTAGACTTAGGTTTTGATTTTGATTGGTTTGACTTGGATGATGAACTTGTAAACCCTAAAATGTTGGATGTGATCTTTAGGATAAACTTTTTCAAAGGATTACTAATTTTAATTAGAGGTATGAGAAAGGATGCATTCTCCTACACCTAACTAAACAAGGTGATTTTTATTTTGATGATTTACCCAAGTCTAGAGTGATGTTTTCAAAGCTCTAAAGTTGTTTGTGGGATGGTTTTTGATATTTTTTTTGGTTTTGGATGAAGTGTTTGATTTGATCCTACATTAACCTAGGAAGGACTTGTTTACAAGACCAAGATAGTGAAGAAACATGCTTTTCTCTAAGAGTAATTCGAAATCAAAAGAACAAATGTTTGCATGAAAACCATATGACTAAAAGATGCCAATCACATGTGTGGGGTCCAATTGATTCAATCTTTGCTTAATGGGTTCTTTTTACCACAAACACATGCTTGATTAAGTTTTGAATCTAGATGTCTAATGTCTCAACTTTCCCCTTATCCCACAAAGTGTATTATGCAGAAACCAAGGAAATTTGGTGCCAGAGTTACCTAAAGTTGACTTTAGTAGAAGCAAATTGAAATGAAATACAAATATTTAGATGCCTCTAAGGATATGAATCCCAAGGGAAAGCAATAACATGTGAATTTGTTCAAGGATATTTTCCTCTCCTAAAGGGTTTGCAATTTTGATGATTCGTTGAATGTTGGTTTTCCAATGTTTTTTATCACACACTATGTTTTCAAACTGACTCACAAGCAATATAATACCCTAGCTCAATTGGTATGTTTTTCTTAGTGGGCTTGTTTCATGCTCTTCGTAGAAGAGATTATTTTACATGCAACCAAGGAAAAAATATAAAGGTATGTTAAGAATGAAGTCTTAACCTCTATATTTCAACCAAGATCGGACATGGAAAGTAACTTCTTGAAATCTAAGTTCCAATGCACCACTTTGATAAACTCACTCAATGGATCAATAGGCCACTACAAACAAGGGTTTTATTTTATACTTTCCATTCGTGGAGATTGACCCATACAGTGAGAGTCCCCTTTCGGATCCATCTCATCGGAGCCAACCACATGATATTGGCATTTACTCCAATACTCACATTTATATCCTGGTTGGAAATACTCTTGGCTTTAGAGTGCTACCAGTTGATTCATTCCCTTGGGTGAGTACTTTTTCCCCAAGGCAGGCCCTCTAGGATAAACAAAAGCAAGCAAAGACAAAATTCGTAACTCGATCAATCTTTGACGGCTCAAAGAAAGAGAATATACACGATGATGCTCTACTGACACTCGCACAATATGTTTAATTTTAAACCCAAATTGAAGTGTGTATGGGCAATTATTTATGCAACTTAATGTCACCAAAATCCTTTTGATTCTCAAGATCACCGTGAGGATGAGAGAAGAGCATACGTCTTTTGGTGATATTACTTTGTGTAAATAATTACAAAACAATAAAGACACACATTCATTTTATCCATCAAAGCAATGATTTGGTTCATTTTAAGCACCAAAGGAAATGTGAAGTTGATTTGTTTAATTTTTAGCCCAAATTGAAATCTAGTAAGTGTCTAAGTTTCAATTTTAACCCTTTGCAAATGAAAAATAAAAGTGTTCTTTTTAAACCCAAATGAAAATTAATGGCCTAAGAATGAAAAGATGACAATTTCATAAAGAAGTGTTAAACAAACACTTAAAGCATTTAAAAACACTTCAATTTTTCAAAATATCCTCCTTCTTTCATTTTCCTTCATTAGCCTTGTCTTCCTCACTTTCCCTCATTTGTACCTTTGTTGTCCTTCATTTGTTCCTTTGTCGCTTTTCCTTTGTTTTCTTTTGTACCTTTTGTCCTTCATTTTCGCTTGATTTTGATGTTTGACTTTGATATCAACCTTCACCTACAAACTGCACAAAGTAAAATATTAGAAATGAGATTTATGATGAATACATTAAACAAAATAATTGTATTCAATGCAAGAGTCTCTCATTCTTGAAATTATGTATTGATAATCTCTTAAATGAATGTCAGTCCACAATAAAGCTTGATTGATGATCTTTATAGTGTGCGTCAATCCACAATAAAACCTGCCTGTATACCACGTCCCCTCAAATCATAAAAGCCAACTCAGTCAATAGATATAAATCAAACATATGTTAAAGCCCGTGAATTAAAAAGACTATACGATTGATGCTACAACAAAGAAATAAATACCTTTGAGCAGTTGTAATTGTCTATTAAAGATCAAAATGCACAACTTTTTCAAAATTCAAAGATTTGCAAAAGAACTATACCACCATTAAAATCCTATATAAATAAGAATAGGACAAATTTTTTTGAAAACAATCTTTTAGTGTGAACATTAAATCAACAACCAGCCATAATATTCGTCGAGATGCAAATTATAAAATAGATTTGAGTAGTTGTGATGTACTAAAATCACATCAACAAACGTTAATTCACATCCAAGCATGAATTAATGAAGGGTAGGTATGGTATGAATTTAATGCATTATTGTTGAAATCTACCAAATTTAATGGTGGATATTAATCACAAATCAATTCCTCATGCAACAATAACTTTTAAAGATTGCAAGACTACCTATGGCATATCAAATAATTTTTTAGTGTTTTATGCCACTTGATATGTGTCAAGATTGCTGGAAAAAGGGGCAGCGCTATCTTAAAGAATGCATGAATATATGTGCAAATCCTAAATGAGCAGATTGCAAAAAAGATACGAGAACCTACCATGCACCTAACAAGCAAATACTAGCTGTAAAAGCATAGACAAGACACATGAACTATGTGATAGAATGCTTCAAAGATGTGGTTTCATGGTCTGCAATGTTGCAAAGTAGATATAGAATGGATTCTATTTCAGATGCATTTACTTTGATTTAGATTGATTTAGCCTACAAAAGAAAAAGGCCATAAATGAGCCACTCCAATCATGTAAGATCCTCTTGCAAAACCATAAATGAGGTGAAATGAAATCTCAAACAAATAAAATTTCTACGCCGTAATAAACTAAACCACAGATAGGAGAATCACTAGCTAAAGGTATGAGCAGCAAAAGGAAAGAAAAATAGTAAATTGCTATCAACCGATTAAATATAGTCACTTCATTCCAGTTGTTTCCTACCACAATATAATTCACTTTTACTTTCTATTTCCTTTCATAATGGCAGTCGAAGGCTTTCCCCAAGTACCATGATGATGAGAAAGTGCTTTTGGCAAGTGTAGAAATGAATTCTACAACCTTCGACTAGCGTTCTTTCTGCAAGAAATTGAATTTGAATCCCATTAGATAGATCACCCTAGGCAACCTGTGATATAGAAAGCTGGTTAGAGAATTTGTGGAGAACTTTTGTTCCTTTGACTTGGCGGTAAAAGCAACCTAGATCACTCTACACCTTAGGAGGGAATAGAAAGATTGGTTGTGATGCAGTGCTAAGATTTTCTTGCCTACTCCTTTCATAGAGCTGCAATGAATGTCCCTTCGAAAGTAACTTCCAATAGTAATCCTCAGAGGGTATCAAGAATGAAACAAGAGTTCAGAAAAATTATAGCTATTGTCGTCACCATTTAGGAAGCCAAGAACCCTTTGTCTCAATATTCTAGCACCATTTATGTTGAGGCTTTGAAGGAAACACAAGCTACATGGTATAAGAAAATCTTAGTAGCATGGAAGGAAGAACCCCCCTATTGCAACAACTGAAGCTCCAGGAGATATCACACAGAAATGGCCCCAAGAAGTGAAATATGAATTCCATACTCTTCATGTGGATGCTAGGGCTGTTTTAGATGGTGATGGAATCAATGTTTATGTGGATACAAAAAGCCCTAGAGAATCAGTAGCGGTTCCAATCTTAGTTCAAGAAGCAAAAATTCAAAGGCGCGAAGCTCAAGCAAGGAAGGATTACGCATGAGCCGATGCATTAAAGAAGAAAACTACAGATGTAGACTACAGGGTATTTGATAGTTATAGAAACAGGGATGATGTTCTTGCTCACAAATTTCATATTCAGCTAAGGGGAGTAGATGCCCTAGAGGGTAAAATTCCTTATGGGAAGGAGGCAAGGGAAGAAATTTTGAATATGGTTGAAGGGAAATGCTTGCGCATCCTTGTCTATGGTGAAGATCGTTATGGTTTATTTTGACAAAGTGGCAAATGAGGAGCAGTAAAGCTAGCAAACAAAATTTGGAAGCATAGAGAAGGGACATGAACTATTCAACAAAACATCTGAAAGAAATGTTATACCATGTACACCATAAACGCATGATATGCAAAAAAACAAAAAAAAGCACATTTTCTTTGCTCTTGGATATAGGCACCCATGGGGTTTGACCTCCACTCACATGCAGATCTCTTCGTGTATTTTATTTCATCCTAATCTACAATAGAGAAAATGACTATAGCTTTGCAATTTACTAGTATGCTAATGCACATGGCACTTAGATATTGCTGCTTGGTATGACCCCATCCATATCATCTATTGGTCACATGTGCTCATTAGCTTGTGCATTGTTGATGGTTATGCTTCCAAGTGAATACGATCAGCAAGTGTAAATCAGAGAAGTAAAATAATCCACACATATAAACAAGGAACCCACATTTTCATCAACAATTAATAATAGAATAGTTTAAGAATGGAATAAGACATGACAAAAAGGAAACCAAACCACGCATAGATATGCCCTCCTTCTAGCACCCAATGTAGATGGTGAAATATGCATTTTGCTCAAAACAAACAGCACACATTAGCATGTTAGTTTAAAACAAAGCAAATAACAACATCCATATGAAATGGTACATCAATGCTTTCAAATGCAAACAAATGATAAAAGAAAGCTAAATAAGCACATGAAAAACATGAAGTGAGTCATCTCATATTGGATTGGTGCTTCTATGGAAAGAATCCCTTTCCCAATCCTTGATCAAGCTAAGCTAAATGATGAAATTGCTATGAATGTGCTATGAAGAGGGTGTGGGAAAAATCAGTTCTCAAGGAGAGTGACTTTGCAAGAGATTGTGGAGGATTTGCTTGAGGATGAAGCCTCTATTCAAATATTTCCAAATGCTAAGAGTTCCAAACATGGAGGATGTAGGACTAAGATCAAGCCAATGAGATGGAGACACTTGTAAAGTGGTGAGTGGTTGATGCATGTGCAATATTTTGGAAATGTGCCCAAGAGAGGGAGTTTCAAATTCAAATTTTTGCAATGAATGTTGAGTTTGACCTTTGGAAGGGGAAATGTAAGAGCTCATAAATGACTTGTTGGATGTAGATTTCAACTTGCCTTTTGAATTAAAACCTGATGGAATATTCCTCATGGATGCCATGTTGAGTGAAAATGTTGATTTAATAAATCAATAAATTGATTTATTGGTGCAAGTGGAAAAATCTAGAGAATGCAAGTGGTTAGGATTAGCGTTTAATCATGGTTAGATCAGTTTAATGATGATTAGGATGTTTGACCAATTTGACTCAAATATTTGATATATTTAAATCAAAAGGGATGATGCAAGATAAAGGTGGATTAATGTAATGTTAGGATTTGATGTATTTAAATGAGGTAATGGTAGGCTTAAATCAAATAAAGTTAATTTATTTAATTTAAATGGATGATGAACCTGATTTTCCTACTGAATGGATCAATGTGAATTTGATTTATGAATGAGTAGATGCATATGCATAATGCTAATTTGACATGTCTACAATAGGAAAGTGTGGTGAAAGCCACCTGTAACCAAGTCAAGGCTTCTAATTCATAAAAGGGGTGTCTAGTCTTTCCACTAGGGTTTGGTCCCATGAATTCCAACCTTATGAAGCATTTATGTAGTAATAGCATTCACCAGACCATCATAAGTAGCACAGTCCTAGTTATGAAGCATGTACAGGGCATGAAAATATTCCTGCAACATGATACACATTATGGGTCTATGAAATAACTGTTGCAGGGACTAAATACCCTTCTTGTGGAATCTAAGTGCCTTAAGCCAAGGTGACTTAGCCAATGGTTGACCATTGCAGAAAAAAAGAGGTGACCACCAAATATTATGCTGGTTGAGTGAAATCCCATCACGAAAACCAGAGCCAACCCAATGGAGCTAGGGCTTGATAGCCTCCCAAGCATGGCAGATACTTTTGGCCACAAAAGTCACAACAATTTGGACTAGTTCCTCCATGACCAAAAGGGTTTGAAATCCAATCCCCTTCCAAGCGGGTCTATTGATAGGAAAGCTAGATTGAATAGAATTCCTAAGAAGAATTTAATAGGCCTCACCCCTAATAAGGGCATAGATAATCCATTTAACATATAAAGCAGTCCCTTGTCATTGAGTGGAGAGTAATTCAAGTCCTCTAGAATCTTTGTGGAGGCAAAAAAATCCCCAAGCAACATGGTGAAAGCCTCTGTGGGATTTTGAGGAGGCCCAAAGAAAATCTCAGAGTAATTTTTCAAGCTTTCCATAGGCAGCTTTGGAAGGGGCCCAACAGAAAGAATAGTAGACATGGGACCCTGCCAGAAGTTTGGAGCACACTTGAAATTTCCCCACCAAAGAGAGGGGCTTGGTAATCTAGCAAGCAAGCTTCTACTCGACTTTAGAGAGCATAGCTTACCATAGCTCATCTGGGGATTGCTGAAAAGCAAAGGGAATGCCCAAAAACCAAAAAATATCTTCTGGCCCAATCCACTTCCAACCATACTACTATAACCAAGGAGGAGAAGGAAAGATAGACTATCTATAGCACAAAGTTTTGTGCCACTAATTGTAGAACCAAAAGCAAGACAAAATATGTTAAGACGATCTAGGGCTGCTATAATAGTATCTTCTTCCTCCAAGAGAGTGAGGAAATAGTCATCAGCAAAATGGCTATTAACCAGCTGAGCCTGAGAGTTGGATAGAGAGATGCCCTTGACACACTACTAGGAAACCACATTGGATAGAAGGTAGCCAAAACCCTCAGTAGCAAGCACATATAGAGAGGGGGAAAGCAAACACCCTTGTTGAATGGAATGAAAGAGTCCAAAGGTAGAGGATTGACGACAATTAATGGTGATGCAAGTAGAGGCATCTACAAAGAGCATTCAAATAGTCTAAATGAAGTTAGGTGGAAAACCCAAAGCTTGCAGCATAGGAAGAATAAAAGGCCATTCAATATGGTCATAGGCCTTTGCAAATTCAATTTTGATAAACATGGTTTTTTTATTTGAATGCTTGGCCCATTCCATGCCTTCCCAAATAGCAATGATATTGTCCAGAATAAACTTGGATTTGATAAATCTAGTTTTCTCTAGGCACACAATCTAAGGTAAAAGATGGGAGATCTTCAAAGCCAAATCCTTGGTGATGATCTTGTAGGAGACATTGAGAATCGTGATAGGTCTCCAATTGCAATATCCTCCAGGTCACCAAACTTAGGTATGAATTTTATATTGCCTTTGTTTATTAAGTTACCTAGAGAATTAGCATGGAAGGCCTCTAAGTAAACATGATGCAGATCTTTCCAAACATATTCCCAAAGTGCCTTGTAGAATTCACAAGGGAACCCATCAATCCCCAGGGCTTTGTCATCAACCATTGAATGAACAACCTCTTTGAGAGATCATCCATTGTTAACAATTGATGAAAAAAAAAATTCTAGTTTGAGGAAAGCCTATTTGGCACAACAATATGGAAATCCTAGAGGGCTT
Organism: Sequoia sempervirens; assembly: GCA_007258455.2. NCBI lineage: Eukaryota > Viridiplantae > Streptophyta > Pinopsida > Cupressales > Cupressaceae > Sequoia > Sequoia sempervirens. The sequence goes on along the minus strand of VDFB02379711.1, from coordinate 80,626,836 downwards.
GTTGTCGCATAGGTGTGGGCTCTTGTACAGTGAAAACCTACTCATAATGACACACAAAAGCTTGGAGAATTTCATGAAGCTCAGAAAGCACCTGAATGCCATATTTAATTTTTTTAATGCCCGAGGATGAGTGCCTAGAACACAAAGCCAAAAAAAACTCTTTGGAGGCATGATCACCAATTTTTAACCAATGTAACTTGGCTTTGATTTGCGCACCTCTGGCAACATAATTGTTTAAAACTTATTTTTTGTGCCTTAATTCTGCCACCCTGACTTGCAATGATGGAGCAAAAAGGTTGTCCATCAAAGCTACAGAAGTTGAGTGAAGGTTAGCATTGGTAGCCTCATAAGACCGACAGTGAAAGATAGTCAGCTAGTATCCATAAATGCACAAAAATCTAGCCATGCGAGTGATGACATCATTCCACCAAGTAATCCAACTTATATGATGAGCTGACCTGCACTCTAGATTTCAAACTCTACGAATGTGGGACAGGGTAGGCTTGTGGCAAAGAAGAGACGTGTTTAGAAAAAAATGATTTTTACTCATTTGAGGTTGTCGAGTCTCCCATTCAATGTGAAAAGAAATGGGGAAGTGGTATGAAAAATTCACATCCACTAACAGCTTAACCATGAGAGAAGAGTTGTCAAAAGAGGAAAAAGTTTGAGCCAAGATTGTGGCATGAACAAGGTGCTTAAATATTCTATCAGAACCAACCCTATAATTACACCAAGTGTTCTAGAGAGAATGAGAATGGCGGTGGCCAATGTTGGGATCAAAGAGCCCCAATTTATTGCACATGTAAAACCACGCCTCCCTTTTGCTAGTTGCCCATCTGAATGGCAAGGTTCCATCTTTTTCATACACCATCTCAACCATATTGAAATCCCCACATAGTAACTAGGTAGCAATTGGTAATGAATCAACAGTCTAGCGCCAAAGAAAAGAGCATTCCACAACATCATTAGAAGTAGACATTAATAATCCCAAAGGAATGATTATCAATGCTGAGAAGAATCCAAATGAGTCGATGAGTGGGATCAAACCTGTGGTCGACCACACAAGAGTTCCACCGTTGGGACAAAAGGGTGACAGCTCCACCATGCCTAGCATCATGAGCAGTACAAATTTTTTTACTAGCTAGCCAAATAGAGAAACAAGCCAAAGCAAGCAAAAAACAAGAAATTTTAACTTCTTGGAGACAAAACACTTCAATACCAGAATACTTACGCAAGCTATCCCTTACAGATTAATTTTTTGAGAGGTCTATCAAACCTTGAACATTTCATGAGAGGAAATTCATGAATAAAACTCCTCCATATTATCAAAGTCTGGTTCCTCTTCATTTAGAGAAGAGAAATGATTCTACAAAAATTCTGGCACAATTGACCCAATCTGGATAGAAGGAGAGAATTCTCCACATTTCTTCGACATATTCCCCTTATTCCCTAGGTGGAGAAGGGCTGAGAGACTGCCTTTGAGCTCCCAACATGGGAGGAGAAACATTCAGTTGTGTTATCATGAGAGCAGCAGGTTGAGGTGTTGCCTTTGGTCTAGGCTGTGACGAAAAATAATCAGCCCCAATAGGAGCTTCCTTCCCCTTCACTGAAGGGTTTGAAACAAATTTTGCTAGTTCAAAGGCCTTGGGGGCTGACCCAAAACTAATGGAATTATTCTTTTGGTTCATAACCATAGTCCATTTCTTAGTAGAAGCATCCGTTGGACGAGTCTTTTCAACATCTCGTGGTAGAGAAGGTGTACAAGGTATGACCAAAGGGAAGTCCTTGATCTTGTGGTCTGTGGACTGACATCTATAACACGTGTTGGGCATATTCAAATAAGTAACCTTCTGGGTATGCCAGAGAGCTCTAATTTAGATATCAATGGAGTCTTTCAAATCTTTGGAAAGGTCCACTTCCACACAAACCCTCTTCTAGGTTCAGGCCTGAAAGAACCTATCTGGCTCAACACAAATAACCCTCCCCAGTGAGGATGCAATATGATTCAAAAAAGGAACACAAGGCAAGGGTAAAGTAGGAAATTTAGTCCAGACTAGGATCCACAAGTTGGTGTCATTCGAGATAGAAAAGTCTCAGGTCCATGCCTGGAAAACTAACAAAGAAGACTGGACATACCAAGGACCATAGGTGACCTCGGTAAAGCAGAACAAAAATAAACCCTTGGTTAAATTTTGGACCATGTCAAGGCAGACCCCATGAGGGACCTAAGCCTTGCTGACCCACTACTTAAGCACACTTTCAAGGGGAGGTCTCCCAACAAAATACCCAACAAGGGTATGTTGATCAAGCTATTGACAAGCATAATCAAAATATGGTAAAGGAAAAATCACATCAGCTGGTGAGTCAAAACACTTACCTCGTGAAATATTTTCAGAACAAATTTTTGGGGTCATTTGTTCATAGGAGGAGCCATTGAACAAAGCCAATGAACCACTAACACCAACATGGAATTTTGGGTTATACACGGTTGAAGGCATATTAAAACACAAAAAATGCACTAAATGTAATCGTACACATAGGAAAAGAGGAGTTTCCTGTGCTAACAACATAGTATGATGCAAGAGGGGCCAAGAATGACCACAGACATCACAAAACCCTAGCAGAGTTCATACACCTTCTATTGATGGGTGTTTTATGCACTTTCTCAACACAAGCAGTGCGTATGTGCACTACCTCTCTTGAAAGGAAATATTTAATAGCAAGTTGTTGAAAATCTCCCCAAGGTCTCTCGGGTGTCAGGTCATGACTTGCATGTAACTCCTCAGTTGATGTTTGATGTGATTTTGCTGGTAATCACAGGGCAGACTTATGTAGCTAGATGTAGAGTGGATCTCAAAATCTATTTTTTTTTGGGATGGGAGTAAAGGTGCATTTTTCTATAGGTTCAGACAGCAGTCTAAACTTCAATGTTTTCTTCAAGTTATGGCTTTACAATGTGGAATGAACCTTAGCATAGGTCACTAATTAAAAAAAAAAGGAAAAAATGGTAGGGAAGAGAGAAGGTTCCTATATCTGCAACTAACTATGAATAGTAATCATGGAGTTCCTACCATGGACAACTTCCTTCAAACAAAATTTCACTTAACTGAAAAATTCACAATCTCATGAAATTTCTGCTATCTTCTAAGGCCTACAGATATTTCACCATTCATTCACCATATATATGCATGAACAAAGATAAAAGTGTGGAACAGCTTTGAATTCAAGCCCAGACTAACTTTGCACAACTATTTACCAGCAGCAAACAACAAAAAGTATGGGCAAGGAAGGCATCTACATAGCAACAATTTTCACAACTACAAAACAACTTTACTAAAATCTACTCAAGCAATTTAAATCTAACTTAAAACAACAATATAAATCTAAATAAAGCATCTAACAATGGACGTTGAATCATGAAGCATGTGAAGAACTCAGAAAATACACCAAGTCAATGTATTTTTATTAGAAATTTCTGCAACATGTTTTTACAACAACTCAAGTCCCTTTGGAAATGAGAGGGGACCCCCTATTTATAGTGCCCAAAAAGTAGAACAAATGGCCAAGATTCAATCTTATTGTGTGGCCAAGATTCACTACAAACTAGGGTTCTACTTACCTCAAATATATTAAAATTTAAAATATAGGTTTGTCCCTTTCCCTATTTCGTCATGGGTATGTGCAGGATCATCATGGAAAAAAACAGACCCTTAAGTGGCAAAAATTTTAGAAAAATCAGAGTTAGAAAAATTGACATAAAAAATTGAATAAGTTATCTATATTATTTCAAAAATATGTAAGAATAGAATCTATAGAAAATTGAATGTATATTCTAAACTACTAGGCTTATTTAAAAAGGAAAATAATCTATTTGGTGAAAATTTGAAATTTCAATGCAATGGTACTTAAATTTCAAGGAAAAAATAAGAAGTAGGTGTCTGTCTCACCACCCTAACCACAATAAAATGATTATTTTTTATTAAATTTTAGATATAAGTAGAGGACTCATGTCTCAATGTGATGCATATTTTTTTGTAATTTTTTCCAAGTAAATAATTAATTATGAATTTTTTATTACAAATTTTAAAAAATATAAAACTCGTATGTTTGACCACCTCAACTTGGTCAAAACTTCATGAAATTCATTTTTTCTTTTTTTTAATTCTATAGTATATGAAGCATAGAATGTGACGCATGTTTTGGATTGAAAAAATGTGATACCGTTTGAAATCTATAGATGTTTTTCAATTAGCATATCGATTAGGAATTTAGTTATAATTTAAATTAAAAAATTAATAATAATAATTTATTAAATTCAAAGTAAAGAATAATTTATATTGGTGGAAAGCTGAGAATCTCCTTTAAAACCCTTTTCATTTCATCAATTTTGGGTAAAAAAAGAGTCATCAGCCACATACCCTACACATACCCATCATATTGCCACTTTTTGGCCCATCATGATCCTGCACATACCCTCATCTAGTGACAACATTGTAGCATTTTTTCCTTTTGCTGATTGCTCTTTCTATTGTAGATATTCCTTTAGAATCTTTTCACTAACAATAGGGTCACCTTCCTGCTTCTTCAAAGCTACATATGCCATGAATTTCAGAATCACTAGTTGGAGTTTGTCAACCTCTATGATCTCAGACTGTAGCATTTGATAACTCTATTCTTTCAAGTTTTCCTCAAGTCTTTTCCAATCTTTGTCATACTTTGCGGTGTGATCATTGAACAGCTCTGACTGGGCGAAGGCATGGGTGGAAAAACTAATGAAATCTACGGTTATCTCATTAGACATCCCATCCCCCATTTTCTTCTGGAAATAAGGCTTTATTTTCTCCGAATCCATTTGCACTGTGGGCATTCCATATCCCATCACTAGCTTCAAATACCGAGCGCAGTCCACCCTGATTTCCTTGACCCATTCGATATCCAGATCCACCTTATCCATTATCTACTCTATTCTTTCCCTCCTATTATCAAAATCTTGCTTCCACACGTCCACTAACCAATGGTCGTCCCTTTTGAATACGAGCTCCTTTTCCCACGTGGCCTTTGGTAGCCGAAGGATGGCCTCAATCTTTGGATAGGTGGAGTTATATGTTGCAAGGAAGTTGGTGCAAAGCTTTTTGGTTCCCTCCAAGGCCTGCTATAAATCCAAGAACTTGTTGGCTATCCAAACAACCCGACCAATACCCATGTCCCTGATGTATAGGACTTGTCGGAACTAGCTCTTCATAGTCTTATCCAAGTTCTTCCTCTTTTCCATTTTGTCAATCTATTCTTTGGAAAATATTTGGGGTGGAGCTGCAGACATGGTAGGAATGTCATCCACTGAAAATCATTTTTGGATGTAATCGGTCAAGGCGGCTACTTGTGCTTTAAGCTCATCTTTTAACACCTTATCTTGTTGTATTAGGTGCACCACTGTAGCTATTGATTCTTCAAGATTTTTCACCTTCTGTTCTCTAGTAGTGGTCCCCAAGTTAATGGTGGAGATGTTATAACTTACTCCCTATTGGGCTACCACCAGTGTTGCTATTTGCACTATTCGGGATCTGGAAGCATCCATCGTTACCTTGGATCTAACTTTGGGCTTCTTCTCCTTTTTGGTTGAGATTTGTGCTCAGGCTAGGATTGCCTCTAACCTCACTCTTGGGTCCTTTGGGGTGGGAGTCTTCTTTCCAAGTTGCTCCTCCAGCCATTCATCCATGGTAGGTTTTCCCTTTGGTGACTCTTGATCACCAGGTATGTGCAAGATCGTCATGGAAAAAATAGGCCCTTAAGTGGCAAAAAATTCAAAAAAATCAGTGTTAGGCAACTTGACGTAAAAATTTGAATAAGTTATCTATATTATTTCAAACATATGTAAGAATAGAATCTATATAAAATTTAATTTAGTTTCTAAACTACTAGGTTTATTTTAAAAATAAATAAAATCTATTTGGTGAAAATTTGAAATTTCAATGTAGTAGTACTTAAATTTTAGGGAAAAATAAGAAGTAGGTGTCCTGCTTGACCACCCTAACCATAATAAAATGATAATATTTTTCTTATAATATTTTATATATAAGTAGACTCATGTCCGATGTGATGCACAATTTTTGTAATTTTTTCCAAGTAAATAATTAATTATGATTTTTTATTACAACTTTTAAAAAATATAAAACTCGTATGTCTGACCTCCTTAACTTGGTCAAAACTTCATGAAATTTAATTTTTCTTTTTTTAATCCTATAGTATGTGAAGCATAGAATGTGACGCATGTTTCAGATTCATAAAATGTGATACTGTTTGAAAGTTATAGATTTTTTCAATCAGCCTATCGATCAGGACTTTAGTCATAATTCTAATAGAAAATGAATAATAATTATTTATTAAATTCAAATTAAAGCACAATTTATATTAGTGGAAAGCTGAGAATCTCCTCTATAAACCCTTTTCGTTTCACCAATTTTGGGTAATAAAAAAGTCGTCAGCCACATACCCTACAAATACCCATAATATTGCCACTTTTTCGTCCATCATGATCCTACACATACCCCACCCTCACCTTTCTCTGTTTGTTCACCTGTGGGAGTCTTTTCTTTCATTTTGGTGCTATCTCCTTCTTCCTCATTAGAGTCTTGGATGAATGTGAGGCATTTGACAGGAGGCTTACTGGTCAATCTCCCTCGGGGACTTTCCTCTATCTCAATTTCCTTCCCTTTTTCCTCTGTTTGTTTGTCCCCTTCTACATTTCCTTCCTCTCTGTAAGGAGGTGGCACAACCTCCAGCTATCCCCCTATAAGAAGTTCTATCATTTCTGTTGTCCTACCAGCTTTTTTTTCTTCTCTGGGGGGTGACCTTTCTGTCTCTTCTTCATCATGCTTCAGTTGTCTAGCCATTTCCTCTTCAAGATCATCGTCAAAGGTCTGCACAATAGTTCTACCACCTGCACCCTCCTCTTCATCTCCACTCTTGAAAGACCCCATTCCTTCTTCCTCATAGACCACCCTGTTAATTTTCTGGTGTTCATACTCTAGGTGTTCATGGTACTTATCGGCTTCCTCCTCCATTTCCTTCGAGGCTTATTACTCCCACCTCTCCCATTCTTTAGAGATTAACATTGTGGCCTCCATTTCTGGCAGTCTTGTTGGAGGTTGTGAAGGTGTAGCACTAGCGAGGACCCATGCTACGGCAACTTGGATCATGGGATCCAGAAAGATCTGAGAAATTTTAGAGGGGACATTCTGCATGTGACGCAAGAAAGCCTTCGGTAATGCTAGTGCAGGCATTGGTGTTGTCATTGCTACCATTTGAAGTGATGCAGTGGGCGACATGGTGGTAGAGGACGAGTCAATCATTATTATGGGCCCTGCTAGGGGAGAGGAGGCGAGATGGACCGAGATTTCCACTACAGGTGGGGATGTAGTTACCATGGCTTGGGAAATAGGCATAAGGGCGATAGAGACAGGGAGAGCCAGAGGAGGCCTCGGGTGATCTACCTCACCCTCTTGAATGGGATCTTCCTGAATTGGTGGCTACTCTATGACACTTCCAGTCCATTTGGGCCTCTTAGAAGGTGAGTCTTCTGAGTCTTTCCTTGAATAAATTTTGGGGTCTAGAGACTGTTCTGCTTCGGTCCCTTTCCTCTTCTTCAATCTTGTAATCGGGGGCGATTTGGATGTCCCCCCTGTTGAAGTTGTTGTGGTGACATCTTTTGTGGCACTAGGCTCACTCCTGAGCCCTTCATATGTCAGGACAACCACTTGTTTTAATCAAACTACTTGTCCATCAATCCATTCTTTGGTTCGAGCCATGATTAGTTTAGTCACAATGTCAATTTCATCGACCTCCTGTTCATCCCAGTTTATCATTGTCAGTGGAAAATTAGCAACCGCAACATACCTGGGCTCCATGATGGTGTCCTCATCCTCCTCAACCTGGTCTGGTATGGGAAACAAATGTACCCTTCTTACAAAGTATGTGGTCATCTGCATGTAATTCCTTGCACGTACCTCCTTGTCACTTTGACAATCTACCCAAAAAACTTCAATGTGATGTAGGTGGGCATACCCTAGTCCCAGTTCCTTTCTTATATGCCCATATGGGTCCATCCGTGAGCGAGTAGTATGTTGGCGGAAATTGTACTTTGCCAATTCCTTTTCAAAATTCCCAATACACTAGGAAGTTTGCAATTTATACATCCCCTGACCAAAGGCTAAGGGATAAGGGATCTCTGCCAAGTGTTTACCACCAAGGATTGAGTGTATATTTTGTAACTGCTAGGAAAGTTCTAACAATATGATCCCATCATTGGGGTACCACGGTAGCTTATTCGGCATTTCCGTGATACCCTAGGCATGAATATAGGTGAATTTGGGGTACTATATGAACATGAAGGTGTATTGCTTCAGAAATGACCGTGCATTGTGTGAGATACTTCTCTCAAAATCCCCTCCTCGTATTTTGATGATGTGGCCACTGAAGGTGTGATTCACCTTGCAGTACTCCTTAAAGTTTTTGAACTCTAACTGGGGATATCTATCATAGGCTTTCAGCCTTCATCCTGGCTCCTCATCGGGTGCCACAAATAATCCATTGTATAGTGTCTACTCCACCAGTGAGTAGACCAGATAGGAGGTCATATAGAACTTGGAGCTCTTCTTTACATTCATAAATTGCTCATGTAATCAGTTGCTTATGACGCCTCCCAAGTAGAATGATGCTTTTGTGGTGACATCTTCATCCCCACAGAGGATTTTTTCAACAAAATACACCATCCACTCCTACAAAAATGCAGCAGTGGGGAGGCCCATCACCCTACTCAACATGGTTACTAGGTCGTTGTAGTCCTCAAATAAATCATTGCAGAAGAGCTCTTGAGGAACCTTTGTATCGCTGCCTCTTTTCTCCTTGAGCCAATATTGATTTATTAATTTCTTACAACCCATCGGGTTTTCTTCCCATGTTTCTTTTCCTTCCTCCATGGTGGGCATGTCCATCTCTTCAAAGGTAGGAATGTGAGGTTCTAGTAATTCCCTCAGCTGACATATGAGAAAGGATATTCCTGTCCCTATCGACGATGGTTCTTGTTTGTGGCTGGTAGGCTTGCCAGCAAGCCATGAACAATTCAGGGGCTATGAGAGACAAGGGGAAGCCTGCAACTTTTGCAATCCCACTCTATCGGATTGATCTAGCATTATCAGTCTTTGGGTGGACTATAACCCTTTGCTTGAATTCATCAATATCGACGTGGCCGATATTGGTGTTTGTGATCTTCTAGTCGGTGATGATTTTTGAATGTAGAGGCTCACCATGGAACTGGTATTTCATTTGGTCATTTTCCTCACTTCCCTAAGGCGTCTTGCCTCCTTTCTTTCCTTTTTCATTTTTTCCAGCCACCCCCGAGGGTGCTGCACCTGATTCCATATATCTTGCAAACATAGACGCAATGAGTACAATCAATCATGAAAGCATTAACATTGGCCAAAATCCTATGAACTCAATCCAATTAGACATCATATGATTAATGAAGTTAAATCTTTACTTATCAAATGTTCTTAGTCACTTTCTGATGGGGTTTTAGACGATCTAGGCCCAATGGGTCAGATTTCTCTTGCAAGAATGTTGTTTTAAAAGGGCAAATAGGTTGGGGTGATTCGGGTGGTTTTTCCCATCTTCACATTTTGATGCTTTGAAAGCCTCGTGTTTAAGAGGGCTGAATTTTAACACATGGGTCAAGATTGGTTTTCGAATTTGAGGTTATTTTGATGACTTTAGGAGCACCCAGAAGTTCAGGGATGGAAAGCTATCAAGACTTTGTTGTTTGAAATAGCCAGGAAGAAAAGGAGTTTCAGGAATGGAACTCCAATGTCCAGGACCCGAGAGACCGAAAGGCGGTCGAGGCACGGAAACCCAGTGGGAGCAGCCTGATGAACCGAACCTGGCTCCAAACTTGGACGTCAAATTTCCCCTTGAGTTTTCTTTTGGTGACTAAGACAGTGGGTCTTAGAGGTTGGAAAGATGTGCATGTTTTTCCCTTGTGAGATGACGAAGGCAGGACATAATCCTAGAGGCTAGAGCCCGGTGAGGGCAAGGACATCAAAGTTCATAGTTTTTTGTTTCTCGTGGAAAATGGAAGGTCAGGACCTGGGAGGCAGAAGTTCACCATCAAATGGTTGTTTGAAACAACATAGTCTCTATGGTGGTCAGTAGACGGAAAACTGCCGACACAGACCCAATGGAGCCTTTGCAAGCGGACCCTAGAGGGAGGAAAGGCAGACTTATTTTTCCGTTTGGGAATGGCGGTGGTGAGGAAGAGTCTCGGTGATAGAAGTTCGATGGGACGGGCCCGAGATGGGCGAAAGCAGTCTTAAGATGTTATATTTTTATTGTGCAGAATTCGGTGAGCCAGGGCCCGGGGTTCGGGAAGGAGAGAACCATCTGCCATTTTGGAATGGTGAACACCCAGGGGAAACTCGACAAGGGAGTCCTAGTGAGGCAGGCCCGGGAGGCTGAAAGGGAGGCCAGATTTGAAGTGTTTGTTCATTAAACTAGATGGCAATTAGCTGGCAGTAATCTGGGATGGCGGGCCCAATAGGAAAATCCGCCATCTGAAAAGTTCATCATTTTCAAATTTCTCAACGATGGAGGGAGGGGTCGGGCCTGAAGGGAAAAAACTCCCTATGCGAAGAATGGTGGTGGCAGTGTTTGGTTCCGACCCGATCTTGATATGTGATTTTTGAGGTTTTTAGGAGTTTCAAAACATGGGTTTTGTAGGTCTTAGTGTGTTTTATCAGTTAAATTCATTTTTAGCCCATGTTGTTCATTACCTTAAACGTAAAATCATAAAAAAAAAATTCTCAATGCAATGAACGACGAACCCACCTTGGAAGCCCGATAGGAAAAGTTGTGGAATTGACTAAAGGAGGTCATGTGATGATCTTAGATGCAAAGGCGACAATGGACAGATGCAATGATCTCCTCTAGCAAACCTAAAAAATGAAAATGAGAGGTTGACCCCTATATTTATACCCTCAAATGCATTTAATAGCTCCATTTAATGCCCATACGACCAGTTGGTGTGTTGGTAGAATTCAAATCTACGGATGATAGTAAGAGGTCTGGGGTTCGTGCTCCGGAAGGACGTGGGTCGACGACCGTTTTGCACCACACTTTGTAAGTCAGCGGTGAAGGAGACCGAGAGTCCAGTTAGTGGATCGTTGTCGAAGTTTTACTGCTAGAAAAAGTGAAGGCTGAAGAGAATTCCGGGGACAGAAGTTTGGTGAACCGAACCCAGTGCGAGCTAAGGTAGTCCAAAACTTGCACATTTTTAAACTGGCAAAAAAATGGGGAATCGGGGCCCAGGGTTCGGGAAGGTGGGAGCCATCCACCATTTTGGAATGATGAACACCCAACAGAATTCTAGAAAGGAAAACCTAGTGGGGTGGGCCCGCCAGGCCCTAAGGCCGCTGGTAGAAGAAAATTGCCAAGGAGATTCCGCGAGGCATCAAGACTTAGCCAAATGAAGGGGACAAAACACAGTCAACCAAAGACAGAAGCTCGAAGATATGCTAACCATCTAGGACACCAAAAATGGGGGAACACAAAATGAGGCGGTGAAAGAATGACCTGACAAGGTGAAATAAAAGAGGGTCCCTATTCTGAACAGGGCATGTGTGCTGAGGGCACAACAAATGGAAACTCTGCTAGGGAACGATCTTGAGCATTCTAGGGATAAGCATTCATTCAGGACCTAGAATCTCTAGTTTCGTAGACTAGGAGCAGGCTCCCAAGAGTGAACTGGGAGAATAGGATCCTTAGTTGGGTCATTCTACAAGACATCTTAGAAGTTTGTACGTGGTGAATTCATTCCTTTTCACGGGACTGTGACAATTGGCTACTAATCCAACCAAATAATCTACATAAACCTTCCAACACAAAAAGTAACCTAGACATTGCTCCACTGCCAGTCAGGCATCCATAGCCCTGATGAAGTTGTTGCTATGATCCCATAGACATTGCTCTATTGCCAACTGGGTGTCCATAGCCTTGATAGAGTTATCCGTGCACCCATACAATCGCTTGATTTTAGAATTTTCTTTTTTTTTTAAATTTTGATGTTACTTTCAACTTTCCTTTTCTCACTTATCTTTTGCTAGACTATGTAAGCACTGAAGCCTACAATGGGTTTGGGAACCGCAGTGGTCGCTGTGGAAAAATACCTCCTACTTATCAATTGATGAGCTAAAAGGGGCTCTATTCCGAATGGTTCATAAGGCACAACACTTGCTGAAGGTTTTGCAAATGGGGTAACAACCCAAGTGGGCTTAACCTTGGAGAAAAACTCCCTGGTTAAGCGCGCTTGAGCTGAAGCAGTATCGGGATGGGTGACCTCCTAGGACGGACCAGTGCTTCACCTATGTGAGCATCACCTAGATGTAATGAGTGCTATGTGGACCATTCGTTATCATGAGAGATGGGTTCTTGGGAACCACTACTCATGAAACATGGGTCAATGAGTTTGACCCGAAACTACATGGTTGAATCTTGATAGCAATATCTTAATATTTTTCACTCACTAGGGTATCATAGCGGCCATTGTACAGTCCTTTGGAAATAATTAATATGTGTTTTGTGCAAGATCTAAGATATGCGTAAAAAGAGCCAACCACGGGTCAAGTTCTAAAGAAGAGTTCAAACAAGGAGACCACTTCTAGGCAGCTTTCAAAGACCAATAGTGAGGAGGGAATGTTTATCTAAAGAACACTAAGGATGACCAGCGAAGCATACCATTCATTGAATGAGCATGACCACTGCAAGAAAACAAGGGACACCTTCCTTGAAACAAAACAGTCGAGGAACAAACAAAAAATAGCAACAAGAAATAACAAAACACAAGCAAGCCAAAAAGGTAACCTACTTTAACCTATGTATATATATTTACAAGAAAGAGCTCGACAAAGCTCAAGCTTGGAAGTAATGCTTGAGTTAAGTCTGTAAAGCTTCTGGATTTGATTGTGTGCAAGATTTTTAGCATCCAAATCCAGAAGCTTTACAGACTTATGATATGGATTGTGGAAACGTATTATCATTAAATGCTTGAGTTGTTTCCCATTGACTGGCAACGGGACATTTTCACCAGTTAAGGTTTTCAGGCAGAAAGCATTGTCTCCCAAAATTTTAGCTATTTGAAAGGGGCCAAGCCAAAGCTTGTCGAACTTTTTGTGTCCCCCTTTCTTCTCATGGGCCTTGTCCCAATACAGGACTAAGTCTGCAATTCTAAAGTCCTTGACCTTGGCTCAGTGGTCAAACCATCGCTTAACCACACCCTGATGTTTGGCAAAAAAGTGATGCTAAAAATCTTGCACACAATCAAATCCAGAAGCTTTACAGACTTATGATATGGATTGTGGAAACGTATTATCATTAAATGCTTGAGTTGTTTCCCATTGACTGGAAACGGGACATTTTCACCAGTTAAGGTTTTCAGGCAGAAAGCATTGTCTCCCAAAATTTTAGCTATTTGAAAGGGGCCAAGCCAAAGCTTGTCGAACTTTTTGTGTCCCCCTTTCTTCTCATGGGCCTTGTCCCAATACAGGACTAAGTCTGCAATTCTAAAGTCCTTGACCTTGGCTCAGTGGTCAAACCATCGCTTAACCACACCCTGATGTTTGGCAAAATTTTCTATTACATGGTCTCAGACTTTTTCTAAATGAAAGAGCTCAGCTAATCGAGCTTCTCTACTGTCTCTCCCTTTGTAAAATTTGTTGATAAATTGGAGAGTGGGAATTTTTGAGTGGATAGGAAATATGGTCTCTAGGTCATAAACAAGATGGAATGGGGAATCACCAAGGGCAGCCTTGTGATGGGTGTGGTCTACCCAAAGAGTGAATCAGAGCTAGGTATGCCAGTCCTTGGGATTCCTATCGAGCAATTTTTTGATCACTGTGATCAGGTCTTTGTTCATGGACTGAGCAAGGAAATTTCCTTGAGGGTAGTAATTTGAAAAAAACTTAAGGGAAATCCCATAGTCGAAGGCCCAACTAACAAATTTAAATGAAGCAAAAATAGGTCCATTATCACACACTAATGCATAAGGACAACCGAAGCGATTTAAAATGAAACTTTCCTGAAAATTTGTAACTACCTTAGTTGTGCATTGTTTACATACAATTGATTTTGTCCATCTAGTGCAGTAATAAGTAGTGGTAAGAATGTACCTATGTCCCACAGATGGAGGACTTACCGAACCAATGAAATCAAGACCCCATTGTGCAAACGGCCTCACCTCCAACACAGGATGTAAGTGGAGAACAATGTTCTTCTCCTTGGTAGCGGCGGCCTGACACGTGTGACATGAGAGAACATGACAATAAGCATCCTTGAAGACCATTGGCCAATAATACCCCTCTCTTAGTATCTGATGTGCAGTGGAAGGTTCAAATCCATGACCCGTGCCAAACTTGTCATGAAACTCCTTCAAGACTCGATCTGCTTCTTCCTTGCCAAGGCATCTCAAGTAAATTCCTTCATGATTTTTCTTGGATAAAATGGATCCCTGCAACATGTAACTTCTTCTCTTTAGTCTAAGAGCACATTTTGGGACTCCTTGTAGGTGAGGTGGACACTTGTGATTCAACAAATAATAAACAACGTCCTTATACCACTCTCCCAGGGAAACATATTCGAGCTGGTATTGCTGCACAATAAGTTCAGGTCCTACTTCTTCTATTGTCTCAACAATCATGCAGGTGAGTGCCTATCCTCTTACCAACCTCATTTGTTGGATTTCCATATTGTACTCCTGAAGCAGTGTGACCCATTTAGCTATTCATTCACCCAATTCATTTTGCATAAGCAACATTTTCACTGCTGGGTTAGGGACAATGGCGAACACTTTATTGGGAAAGATATAATGCCTAAATTTATTCACCCCCCTAACGAGGGCATAGGATTTATTTTCTAGGTTATGGTAGCGTAATTCAACATCTTTCAAAGGAGCACTTATGAAAGCGATCGGGTGCTCATTTCCTTCATCATATTTCTGAGTTAGAATACTAGCACAAGAATGTTTTGAAGTGAATGGATAGATATAAAATGGCTTAAGATAGTTTGGGTTGATGAGCATAGGCACCTCAACAATAGCCCTTTTGATTTCTTCAAAATCCTATTTGGTTTTGGGAGTCAACTGAACTTTGGCATCCTGTTTTAACATAGCGTTGAGTGGTTTGACAATTTCAGCAAAGCCTGTGATGAATTTCTTGATGAAGTTGACCTTTCTGAAGAAGGATTTCAATTCTTTCTTGCTACCTGGAGGCAGGATCTTTAGCAAAGACTGGATGCGCTCAAGATCTATGGAGATTCCCTATTCTAAAATAACATGTCCAAGCAATCTACCCTCAGTCACACCAAAAATGCACTTCTTTAGGTTAAGGGAAACTCCAAACTCCCTACACCTCTGAAACACCTTGCATAAATCAGAGACATGATCAGTCTGCCTTTTAGAGAACACAGTTAAATCATCCATGTAGATGATTATGCACTTTCTAATCAAATCTTCGAAGGCAATATCCATGGCACATTGGAAAGTGCCGCCAGTGTTGATGAGACCAAAGAGCTTTCCCCTGTAAGCGAAGGTTCCCCACTTAGTGGTGAACATTGTCTTATGGCGATCTTCATACTATACCATCACTTGGTTATATTCGAAGTACCCATTGAGGAGGGACATCATTTGTCAGCCGTTAAAATTTTGTAGTACCTCATCCAATGAAGGCACTGGATAGTTGTCTTTCTCCGAAGCTCTATTCAGGTTGTGAAAGTCTACACACAATATGATTTCTCCATTCTCTTTTTTAACTAGGACCAAGTTGGCCACCCATGTTGAATTTCTAACTGGGAAGATAATTCTTGTTGAGAGTAAATTTTGTACCTCCTTGTAAATGATGGGATATAGCAAGGCATTAATAGGACGTTGTTGTTGGTGGAAAGGCCTAACCTTTTTCTTAAGAGGGATGGTGTGCGTGATGATGGAGGTGTCATAAGTCTGTAGATCCTCGTAGCTCCATGCCACCATGCCATGATACCTCTGTAATGCATTGATGATTTCCCTCTTTTCTTTGGGCATGCATACTTTTCCAATAAAAACATTTTTGGTCTCTTCAGTTGTCCCAAGGTTATAAGCATCACACTGGTTGCTTATGGCTTCCTTCTTTATGTGTCGATCCTGGTCTCTGATCTAGTCCAAGTCAAATATTCATTTAAGTTGAACCATACCCCTAGGAATTGTGTTGGTTTTGAGATTGTTAACTCCTTCTATATCTAGTTATGCCTCCTCTGGATCTGCTTCATCAATTATTTGGGTCACAAAGACATCAGAACTCGTGATGAAGTCGAGGATATGCTTATCATCACTGAAAACTAGAAAATGAGTGACTTTATCGAGGAGGGATGGTGCGGATGTCAGCTCAACTGTAAACTTCTTTAGCCCGGACAAGGAGAGGGGTTTGAACATGTTGGCTGCTTGAGCCAAAGCATCAGCTGTATGATTATGAGTATAGGGGATCAGTTGTATAGTAAATGCATCTAAACCTTCTAAGAGATCCCAAACCCTATGCCTATAGTTTACAAGTCTTCTATCATGGCAGGAATACAATTTTCTAACTTTTTTGACTACAAGTTCGGAGTCCTCGAACACTTGCATCATTTTGACATTTTTCTTTAAGGCCATAAGAAGACCATGCACTAGTGCCTCATATTTTTCTACATTATTAGTGCAATAAAACTGTAACCTATGGGCAGTAAGAAAGGTCTTACCCATTGGTATGATGAGTTCGAACTTGACACCGGCTCCTTGTTTTGATTTGGATCCATCGAATCGAAGCATCCAAAAGCTAGAAAGCTCTTTGACTCTGGGCTCGACTTGGATCTTATTTACTTTTGGCTAGATGGTCACCTCTGCAACCTTTGGAGAGTCTTGCAACTTAGTGTGTTTAACAGTAGGTGGTTATGTTAGTACCTCCTTTGGTGTCTCCTTCTGAGGGACAACTAATTTTTTAACATGCTCCACTGTTGTTTGCCACAAGTAGCAATCAAACTCAGAGTGCGCAACATTGTGAATTATGTACCAATTTGGTAGCAAGAGGTCCTAGAAATGCACTCGGGCACCCAAGCTGAGTTGATCCTTTGTGCACTTTTCCATGAATTCCTGGAAACCATTGAGTAGTCCCAAGTTATCGTCTTCATTGAGTTTATCATCTGATTCTACCAGTATCTCTGTACTCTGAGGCATTTGAGTGAAGTTGGTTGGAGGGCTGCATTGCACCAAGAGGACTTCGGTAGACCATTCTTCTTGGGGTTCAACTTTGTTCTGGCAGGAAAAGGGACACTAGTTTCCCAATTCTATCTCAACAAAGAGCACCTTGTTTAGTTTGTTGTAATTTGTGATCATGTACTTCATACGGGGCTTATGGTCTATATGGATTTGATTTGGCAACCCTTTCCATGGTGACCACATGTGAGAATGGTCTGTAGTGGAATATCCATTCAATGGTCTAGTGAAGTCTCTTCCCAAGATGATCCCATATGCATTGGGAATGTTAGCCACTTGAATATCAATGACTTGTATTCTTGGATCTACAACAATTTGCATCAAGATTCGATTCATTTCTCTGACAATGTTGATCTTTGTTTTGTCTAGCTGAGTCACTTTCCTTCTTGAGGGTGTGGGGGTAATCCCAAGAGCCTTGCACACCACAAGGGTGCATAACATTAGCAGATGCTCTTGAATCGTGAAGGTAGTTGTGCAAATTCTTCCCAAATATCTGAATGATGGTGAGGAAAGGGGGAGTTTCAAATTTTACTTGGAAGAGGCGCATAGGCATGTCTACCTGAGCCACCTGAGCCCTGTCTTTATCATCAGTTCTATCCTTGGTTTGCTTGGGTGGCTGATCCTTGGAAATATTCCTATTGTTCAAATTTGGTTCCTTTTTAGGTTGCTTACCCATAGATTGATTTGGGGGAACATCCTTCTTTTTCCCTATGCTGTCATGAACTATAGGTTCTTGCCTGGGTTCTTCAAAGGTAACTCTTTTAGCTAAAGCCTCCTTTGTCATTTTAGAGGATGGGGTCCCATTAAGTACCCGAAATAAGGCATTCCTTATAGTAGGGACTTTAAGCAGTTCAAAGGCAGACAAACTGATTTTAAATTTCTTGAACTCCTCTACCACGTATTCACCCATTTGTTCAATTTTTGAGTCAAAGGTTCGACCTATGGCAGAGCTGGAAGGTTGGATTTTTTTTTGGTTTGAATAGTTTTGGGGTTGGCCTAGAGGCTTATTTTGTGACTGATTTTTAGGCCTATCCTTGTTAAGTTACTGAGTAGGTACATGGGGAAGCCCAGGGTTATTGCTGGCATTAGGGTCAAGCAGGGTAGTAAAATTGTTTGGTGGAGTAGAAGTTGTAAAGGGTCCACCCACCTGCCTATTTCTAAGGAAGTAAGGAGTTGTTCTTTGGTGGAACATGTGAACTTCATCTATATACATTTCTCCCTCATATAATGGACCATTATCTACGGAATCAAAAAGCTGAGCCAAGGTTTGTTCGTTACTTACCTCTTGTATGTCTTCACTCTCAATAGGGGTAGGTTCAACCTCGGGCTGATTGCAGTCACTTCGTGGAAGTGGTGCTTGGTTCACCATGAGATAGGAAGAGTCATAAGGCTTAGATGGAATGATGTCTCTGCAATTGGCACTATCAATAGCCTTTTGGACCTCCACTTGGAAGATTTCAGTGGCTATCTAGAATTTAGGACAATCCAACTCAAAGTGTCTACTGGTTTTGTGAATCTGGCACCATTTAGACAAGACTTCCTTAGCGAGATACACCCCACTAGTCATTTTTTCATTGCTGGCCAACTGATCAAGAGGAGTGGGGACACCTCCGTTATTGGGCCTTGTATTCCATGTGTTATTTTTCCTTTGAGAAGGTCTCCTTTCAAAATTTTCATTTGAATTTTACCCTCTATCATAGTTATGCCAGGAAGAAGTGCTTGCTTCCTGGTTGTCTCTACCATCCCTATTGTCTCAGTTTTCCTGATTAAAATTAGTCTCGATGCTACGCTGGGATACCTGCAATTGATTATTTTGATTCTTTAGATGTGTCATTTTCGTAGACATTTTCTTTATCATCTCGATTAGCTCTTCAAGTTTGTCCTTCTCAGTATTGTTGCTTGGGTGCGGTACTGGATTTTGAAGAAAGACAGGCGGGGCCACCAGTTGATTTTGATGTGTAGGGGGGCATTCTGGTCTTGAAAAGTACAAAGGTGCTTGCGACTACTGAGAGTACATTTGCTATTGTTGGGGAGCCTGAGGATAACTTTGTTATTGTTGAGGCTGCAAATAAGAAGTCCCAAGAGGTGACTAATTCATTAGCTGTCCTAGATGTGGGATGATGGGAAGCTGAGGCACCTAGTTCATAAGAGGAGTATGATGAGTGAATACTTGATTAAGCCCTTGAACTTGCATCAGGTGAGCCACTGGTCCCAAAGAAGGCAATGAACCAGAGATGTTTTGTCCCAAATGCGCACTGATGACAACAGCCTCCACATAAGCAATTACTAGCATGGTGAGCAGTAGGTGCATCCTTTTTACCAATGTTGACGTAAGATTGTCCAATGCTGCATAGTTGACGGGAAGGGAAGCAACATCATTATGTATGTATGGATCCTAAAGTCTCATAAATGCATGATGAAAATGATCATTAAAGGATCCAATAGGTTCATTAACTTTCCTTCTGGATGGACATAAACTTTTGGTATAGCTCTAACGGGCTAATTAGAATCTTATACTTCTACAAGAAAGCATTCTTCATGAGGTCCTCTGAAGTAATGGACCCCCTTGGCAAATTGATGTACCAATAAAAGGCCTCCTCACCCAACGAATGTGGAAAATGGTGGCATGCAATGTCTTCATGACCAACCTACATATCTGTAATTGTTGTTTCAAATATCTTAATGTGTTCTTCTACAGAACTTTGCAGGTCACAAGGATGGAATTTTGAACAGAAGCCTTCAAATTCTTGGGAATATCATGGTAAGCACTGAATTGCAATGGTGAGGGATTTTGTGGAATCCAAGCCATGGTGGGAGGTGGAAGTGATGATGGTTGTTGTGGGATAGCAATCTGGAGTTGCACCTATTGTAAAATAGTAGCCTGGGACTACACCTGGGCTGCGACTGTTTGGACTGTACCTTGGGCTGACAGGGTCAGGAGAGAGACAACTTCTTGGCTACTAGAAATAAGAGGTGGGAAAGTAGTTTGGTATGGCTAGGTGGAAGATGAAAAACAGCTGAATGGAGGTGATGGTGGAAGGGAAGTGGGTGGGTCAGAAGAAGAAGCAGCATTTCTTAGTTCATTTTCCTTTGTGGGGGTCACGTGAAATCCCTAAATTCCTCCTTTGTTTAAATGGAATTGCCAACTATTTTGAAATCAATATTCGAGAATGATCCACCCAATCCTGGGGCCATAAGGCCCTCCCCAGCACCCGGGCCCCTATTGATGGGTGTTTTATGCACTTTCTCAAGACAAGCAAAGGTATATGCACTACCTCTCTTGAAAAGGAATCTCCAAATGCAAAGAAGTTGTTGAAAATATCCCCCAGGTCTCTAAAAGAAGCACTCTGCATGGAACTCCTCATTTGATGTTTGATGTGATTTTTTGGTAATCATAGGGCGGACTTATGTAGCTATATGCGGAGTGGATCTTAAAATCTGAAGTTTTTTGGGATGGGAGTCAAGGTGCATTTTGTTGTAGGTTCGGACAGTAGTCTAAACTTTAATGTTTTCTTCAAGTTATGGCTTTATAATTTACAATGAACCTTAGCATCTGTCACTAATTAAAAAACAAGGAAAAAAGGGCATGGAAGAGAGAAGGTTCATGGAGTTCCTGCCATGGACAACTTCCTTCAAACAAAATTTCACTTAACTAGAAAATACATAGTCTCATGAATTTTTTGCTATCTTCTAAGGCCTGCAGATATTTCACCATTCATTCACCATATATATGCATGAAAAAACATAAAAGTGTGGAGCAGCTTTAAATTCAATCCCATACTAACTTTGCATAGCTATTTACCAGCAACAAACAGCAAAAAGTATGGGCAAGGAAGGCATCTACACATCAACTATTTTTTACAACTACGAAATATTACTAAAATATACTCAAGCTATTTAAATCTAACTTAAAATAGAAATGTAAATCTAAATAAAGCATCTAACAATGGAGGTTGAATCATGAAACCTGTGAAGAACTCATAAAATGTACCAAGTCAATGTATTTTCATTAGAAATTTTTGCAGCATGTCTTTACAACAACTCAACTCCCTTTTGAAATGAGAGGGGACCCCCTATTTATAGTGCCCAAAAAGTAGAACGAATGGCCAAGATTCAATCTTATTGTGTGGCAAAGATTCACTACAAACTAGGGTTCTACCTACCTCTAATATACTACAGTTTAAAATACAGTTTTGTCCCTTTCCCTATTTTGTCATCTAGTGACAGCACTGTAGCATTTTGTCCTTTTGTTGATTTCTCTTTCTACTGTAGCTATTCCTTTACAAGCTCTTCATTGATAATAGGGTCACCCTCCTACTTCTTGAAAGTTGCATATGCCATGAATTTCAAAATCACCATTTGGAGTTTGTCAACCTCTATGATCTCAGACCGTAGCATTTGATAACTCCATTCTTTCGAGTTGTCCTCAAGTCTTTTCCAGTCTTCGTCATACTTTGCGGCATGATCTCTGAAAAACTTTGGAAACTCATGAAATCTATGGTTATCTCATCAGACATCCTATCCTCCATTTTCTTCTAGAAATAAGGTTTTATTTTCTTTGGATCCATTTGCACCGCAGGCATGTCATATCTTGTCACTAGCTTCAAATATTGGGCGCAGTCCGTCCTGATTTCCTTGACCCATTCGATATCCAGATCCACCTTATCCATTATCATCTCTAGTCTTTCTCTCCTATTATCAAAATCTCACTTCCACATGTCCACCAACCAATGGTTGTCCATTTTGAATGTGAGCTTCTTTTCCCTCGTGGCCTTTTGTAGCTAGAGGATGGCCTCAATCTTTGGATAGTTGGAATTATATGTTGTAGGGAAGTTGGTGCAGAGCTTCTTGGTTCCCTCCAGGGCCTATTGTAAATACAAGAACTTGTTCGCTATCCAAAAAGCTCGGTTGATACCCATGTTCCCGACATATAGGACTTGTCAAAACCAACTCTCTGTAGTCTTATCCAAGTTCTTCCTATTTTCCAGTTTTTCAATCTGTTCTTTGGATAGCAGTTGGGGTGGAGCTGTGGACGTGGTAGGCATGTCATCCACTGAAGACCATTGTTGGATGTAATCTGTCAAGGTAGCTACTTGTACTTTAAACTCATCTTTCGACACCTTATCTTGTTGTATTAGGTGCACCATCGTAGCTATTGACTCTTCAAGATGTTCCACCTTCTATTCTCTGGTAGTAGTCCCCAAGTTAATGGTGGAGACATTATAACTTACTACCTCCTGGCCTACCACCGGTGTTTCTATCTGCACTGTTGGGGATCTGAAAGCATCCATCGTTACCTTGGATCTAACTTTGGGCTTCCTCTCCTTTTTGGTTGAGATTTGTACTCGAGCCAGGATAGCCTCTAGCCTTGCTCTTGGGTCCTTTAGGGAAAGAGTCTTCTTTCCATGTTGCTTCTCCAGCCATTCGGGCATTGTAGATTTTCCCTTTGGTGACTCTCAATCACCCTCACCTTCCCCTATTTGGACCTTCGTTTGTTCACCTATGGGATTCTTTTCATTCATTTTGGTGTTGTCTCCTTCCTCATCGAAGTCTTGGATGAATGTGAGGCATTTGACATGAGGCTTAGTGTTCAATCTCCCTCAGGGACTTTCCTTTATCTCAATTTCCTTCCCTTTCTTCTTAGTTTGTTTGTCCTCATGCCCATGCTCCTCAAGTTTTTCCTCTTCTACATTTCCTTCCTCTCCATAAGGAGGTGGCACAACCTCCAGTTGTCCCCTTGTAGGGAGTTC
Source organism: Sequoia sempervirens (assembly GCA_007258455.2). NCBI lineage: Eukaryota > Viridiplantae > Streptophyta > Pinopsida > Cupressales > Cupressaceae > Sequoia > Sequoia sempervirens. The sequence goes on along the minus strand of VDFB02379711.1, from coordinate 80,603,769 downwards.
TACCATTTTTTTTCCTACCACCTTCTTGTTCTTCTCTGGGAGGTGAGCTTTCTGTCTCTTCTTCATCATGCTTTAGTTGACTGGCCATTTCCTCTTCGAGATCATCGTCGAAGGTCTACATAATAGTTCTACCACCTACACCCTCCTCTTCATCTCCACTCTTGGAAGACCCCATTCCTTCTTCCTCATAGACCACCCTATCAATTTGCTGGTGTTCATACTCCAGGTGTTCATACTCCAGGTGTTCATGGTACTCATCAGCTCCCTCCTCCATTTCCTTTGAGGCTTCTTTCTCCCATCTCTCCCATTCTTCAGAGATTGACATTGTGGCCTCCATTGTCGATGGTCCTGTTGGAGCTTGTGAAGGTGTAGCACTGGTGACGACCCATGCTACGATAGCTTGGATGGTGGGATCTAAAAATATTTGAGAAATTTTAGAGGAGACATTCTGCATGTGACGTGAGAAAGCCTTTGGTAATGCTAGTGCAAATATTGTCGTTGTCACTACTGTTAATGGAAGTGATGTAGTGCACGACATGGTGGCAAAGGAAGGTAGAGTAGTTGCAGCGGAGGAAGAGTTAATCATTATTATGGGCCCTACTTGGGGAGAGGATGTGAGATGGACCGAGATGTCCACTGCAGGTGGGGATGTAGTGACCATGGCCTGGGAAATACGCGTAAGGGCAACGGAGACAGGGAGAGCTAGAGGAGGCCTCAGCTGATCTATCTGCCCTTTCTCACCCTCTTGAAGGGGATCTTCCTGAATTGGTGGCTGCTCTACGACGCTTCCCATCCATTTGGGCCTCTTAGAAGGTGAGTCTTCTAAGTCTTTCCTTGAATAAACTTTGGGGTCTGGAGACTGTTCCACTTCGGTCCCTTTCCTCTTCTTTGATCTTGTGATCAGAGGAGATATGGATGTCTCGCCTGTTGAAGTTGTTGCAGCGGCATCTTCCATGGCACTAGGATCACTCTTGAGCCCTTCATATGTTAGGACAACCCCTTGTTTCTTTAATCGGGCTACTTGTCCATCAATCCATTCTTTGGTTCAAGCCATGATTGGTTTAGTCACAATTTCGATGTCATTGACCTCCTGTTCATCCCAGTCTATCATTGGCAGCAAAAAATTAGCAACTAAAGCGTACCTAGGGTCCATGACGGTGTCCTCATCCTCTTCAACCTAGTCTGCTATGGGAAACAGTTGTACCCTTCTTACAAAGTATGGAGTCATCCGCATGTAATTCCTTACACGCACCTCCTTGTCACTCTGACAATCTACCTAGAAATCTTCAATGTGATGTAGGTGGGCATACCCTGGTCCTAGTGCCTTTCTTATATGCCCATATGGGTTCATCAGTGGGCGAGCAGTGTGTTTGCAAAAATGGTACTCTATTAATTCCTTTTCAGAATTCCCAGCACACTGGGAAGTTTGCAATTTATACATCCCCTAACCAAAGGCTAAGGGATAAGGGATCCCTGCCAAGTGTTTACTACCAAGGATTGAGTGTATATGTTATAACTACTAGTAAAGTTCTAACAATATGATCCCATCATTAGGGTACTGGGGTAGCTTATTCATCCTTTCTATGAAACCTTAGGCATGAATATAGGTGAATTTGGGGTACTATATGAATAGGAAGGCATATTGCTTCAGGAATGCCCGTGTGCTGTGTGAGATCCTTCTCTCAAAATCCCCTCCTAGCAGTCTGATGATTTGGCCAATGAAGGCATCATTCACCTTACAGTACTCCTTGAAGTTTTTGAACTATAACTAGGGATATCTGTCATAGGCTTTCAACCTTCGTCTCAGCTCCTCATCGGCCAGTGAGTAGACCAGATAGGAGGTCAACAAAATACACCATCCATTCTTGGAAAAACATAGCAGTGGGGAATCCCATCACCCTGCTCGACATGGTTACTAGGTCATGGTAGTCCTCAAAGAAATTGTTGTAGAAGAGCTCTTGAGGAACCTTCACAGCGCTGCCTCTTTTCTCCTTAAGCCAATATTGATTTATTAATTTCTTACAGCCCATCGGGTTTTCATCCCATGTTGCCTTTCCTTCCTCCATGGTGGGCATCTCCATCTCTTCAAAGGTAGGAATGTGAAAGGTTCTAATAATTCCCGCAGCTGACATATCACCAAGGATGTTCCTATCCCTATCGACGATGGTTCTTGTCTATGGCTGGTAGGCTTGCCGGCAAGTGATGACCAATTTAGGGGCTATGAGAGATGGCGGGAAGCCTGTGACTTTTGCAATCCCACTCTGTTGGATTGATCTGGCATTATCAGTCTTTGGGTGGACTCTAACCCTTTGCTTGAATTTATCAATATCGACGTGGCTGATATTAGTGTCTATGATCTCCTTCCAGTCGGTGATGATTTTTTAATGTAGAGGCTCACCCTGGAATTGGTATTTTATTTGGTCCTTGTCCTCTCTTCCCCGAGGAGTCTTGCCTCATTTCTTTCCTTTGTCCTTTTCTACAGCTGCCCCCGAGGGTCCTACACCCAATTCCATATATCCTGCAAACATAGATGCAATGAGTACAATCAATGATGAAAGCATTAACATTGGCCAAAATCCCGTGAACTCAATCCAATTAGACATCATATGATTAATGAAGTTAAATCTTTACTTATCAAATGTCATTAGTCACTGACATAAATAAAATAACGTATTGAATAAAAATATCTTAAAAATAATATTTTTTAATGTAAAAAATATAATATTTACATTAATAATATTTAGTTGTTTGGAGGAAATCCTACCTACAACAAGGCATAGAGTGAGTGTTCTGGGGCCATGGTATACCCAACGATTACGCGAGGTGGGAGCTGAGGTGGAATGCCCTCCATTCCTTGGAAACTTTTGCATGGTGACACTAGAGCATCACAAAGTGTCAGCACACATGGGAAGTCATTTTCTAAAGAAAGTTAACAAGCTTGAGTCTATGACTCACCTCCAATGGATAGTGGATTTTGACGCCTCCTGTGATGTGGCCTGAAGAGTCCACTTAATCTCCTGCTTAAAATTTGATATTTCTATGATTTTGTTTCACTTTCTATTATGAGGCTTATGTACTGTTTTGGTCTCCATGTGTAAAAGTCCCTAGTATATGGGACATTTTGCTTTGGTCCTCAAACCAACTTAATTTTTAAGTTTCTTTATCATACTTATGTAACTTCAACACTTTTATTATATTATTAATAATATTTCAGATTTTTTGACTTTTATCTAAAAAAATATTAAATTGTTTATGATTAATTATTTACAAATTATGAAAACCATGTAAACAACACACATCTCCATGTATCAAAATAATATCAATTATTATTAAAATTGTAAATATTTCATTTTTAGTATTTGACTAATATTATAATGGAAGATCAATCATTAGTTAAGGTTTAATTATGAATCAACATGCTTTTTTTTGAGGTATCCAAAAAGGCCCAAAAGAAAAGTGAGACCGATAGTGGTGCACTAAGTCATGTTTTATTGGTGCACTGATGTGGCGTCACATGATTTGTCACTTTGCGTACTTTATGGATAAAAAATGTTTTGCAATTCAATATTAAAGTGCTCCATTATGGGGCCCACTAAGGACTACTTCTATCCCCACTATTAGACCTTGCTCCATTATAGGCCCCCCTCCACTATTCATTGACATGATATGCCACGAATTGCGGTTCCAAAAAACAATTATCCAAAAAGAAATTAATAAAGTCAATCTTTGCAAAGAAATGTGCAAGTAATTGCAAACCATTAAAATATTGTCAAAGCATATTGATAAATTTGTAGGTTATCGGAAGAACCAAGAAAAGAGTAAAATGGAAATATTATGATAGATGTTGAAAGCCATGTGCATTGCATTTGCTTACACAATGGACATAAACAAAACGACGAACGAAAACTCATTTCTCATGGAGAAAGCTTAGAAGACATCATATTTTTGAATTCAGAGAAGTCCAACACTCCATTTCAGTCCAAATCAAATCGGCATATCATTTACTCGCACTGTTGCAGATCTTGGCCCCCAGGAATTAATCCCATGGAAGACAGGACCTGTTGCAGCCACTGAAGTTATGTATCCATATTTATTCTGATCAAACACACCGAGCGTTTCTACCAAATCCTCCGACTCTTCTTTTTCTTTATCGTGATAAATGTTTAGAATGGATTGATAGACCTCAACAAATTCTTCAAATCGCAGGCCGCTACAATCCTCTTGAAGAGAAGTGCTGAGCATCAATCTCACATCTTCTTCCGAGATTGGTATTATAAGCTGGTCCATGAAGCCACATATCTCACTCACGCTCACCTCTCCATCCGAATTTTCATCCACAATGTCCTACTCTCTACGAATTTCATTAAGATCAGCTATTTCTTTCAACGTTGTGGACTCCATTCGATTGAGCCTCAAGATTAATATAAACAGGCCTACAAATCAAAAGAACAAGTAATGGGTAAAACAAGTCGGAGATCTCAAGGAACTCAAAATATGAAAAAGCAGGTCTTATCCCATTGATTATTCTCTGCGAATAATGTATTATTTATAGAAGTAAGGAGAAGGTAACGAGATCCTCTGCGCGTAAGAGTTTGGATTGGAAGGAAGAAGGAACGATTCCTCCCCAACACTAGAAATGAGGAAGAAATGCTAAACGTTAACTCTTCCTGCAGTTACATGACGTGCCGACATTAATTACTTGTTGATTCGCATGGTCAGAAGCGGTGAACCCGATTCACGGAACCTCAATCGACAAATAAATTGAGAACAAAAAGAGAGAATGCGATAGGTCATAGCATAATGCAATAGTAATTTAAAAAATGGGACAAATGAGATTGTTTCTCTTTGTGTAGTCCAAAAAATAGTATAGGATTCCAATAGTAAAAACAGTTGAAGTTTCCACCTTTTCGACGCGTTTCCACAACGTTCTTGCCAGGTTTCGGCGAAAATAACCTATCTTTATGTCGGTACACTCATAAACATCAAATGGATTGCTAATCAAGTCAAAGATATTTTGTTAATATCAAGAACATGATAATTATTTATTGTTTTCATATAAATGACGTTAAGAGATATTATTATTTATTTGATATTTAATTAGATCCTTTAATATAAAATGAATCCTATTTAAATATTAAATGATTCAAAATTTAAAGGTTTAATAGTAATATATTTTTTTTTAAAATGATGCAAATGGTTGCATTTGTAAAGTATAAATTGAGTCATAGTTTAAAATAGAAACAATATATCGCATAAGCAAGGTGTGAATTGTCTTTTAGAAGGTTTCAACCATCATTATCTTCTTGTTTATGTGTACAAGTAATTTGAGATAATTGAGAAAACTTGTCAATGCCTAGCAAGTTAGCAATTTCACCACCAAAAGTTGATGGAGATGTAGAATAGTGTATGTGGGTTGCGATCATGCTCACTATGTTGGAGATAATAATCCCAACTACCCCAGCATTTAAAGCAAAAGCTTCTCACCACTATTTTGGTTAACTCTGCCACCGTCCTCTCACTGACCTACAGACCATCTTCTAGCATGTGCTTTGAACGTTGATTTCTAGAAAGCTCTAAGCCCTCTATAAATAGAGGCACATGTAATGAGGTTATTCACTATCAGATAGTCCAGCTCTGTAGAGCTGTAACCTGTAAGGGTATGAGCTGAAGCTCAGAAAGTCTCTGTAGTGTTTTTATTATGATCAATATTAAATTTATGTCATTTAGTATCAGAGCTAGGATGACAGCAAAGGTAGATGAGGTTTGGTTCTTTGCAGATGCAGCAAAAGAGAGAAAATTCTGGATGGAGGAGAAGTCGCCAGAATGAAGTCCAAATCGCCAGAGTTTTGAGCAAAGAAAGTCGATGCTATTTTTTGGAGACTGTATTGCTCAGTGTTTTTTAGAAGTGCACCACATCAGAGACGAGATTGCTGCTTTGTCAGTCGTTGCCTGAAAGAGAGTCAAAAGTGTGATGCCAGTCAAATCTCTATTGCAGAAGATAAGGCCGCAGCCAAGAGATGATCGTAGTTGCTTGTTTGTTGATGCCATTGCAAGGAAGAACTGTTGTCCCAATCAGAGGAGCTATTGGGAGATCACAACAGCCGTTGATGTTGTTGAGGTGAGCCTGCCGCTCAGGATTCAAAAAGATTGAATTGTTGTCTCAAAAAGAAGCTGATGTAGAATGGAAGATGCCCGAACTGCTATTTTGATGAGATTCAAAGGAGTTTATTAGCTGATCGCCTAGTTTGCAGTTTTTGAAAAAGCCATCACTATTTTCTATGAAAAAGCCATAGCTAATGTCTCAAAGGTGAAGTAGCCCAGTCAAAGACAAAGATCGTTGGTGACTGATTGAAGAAAAATTTTGGCAGAAGAAACACCAAAGTTTATGGAAGTGCCAAGTGAACCAAGGCGTTGATTTGAGGAGTAAACCAGCCTATGTTAGGAGTTGGAACGCTATCTTTCAGACCTGTAGCAGAAGCTAAGAAGGATCGTAAGAATCCAAAGAATAATTAGTCTGTGAAGGTATATGCCACCGCAAGGATATGAGGAAGTCCGACAAATTCCCAAGATACTGTGGATCATGCATGTTGCAGCTGTAGCTGTTGATTACGAAGGAGATCAACACCAGTCATTGCCAAAGAAAGTCAATAGTTTTTGTCTACATAAAGGAGATCGCTGTTTGAACAAAAGATGCAAGGAGGAGTCGTAGCCAAAGGAATCCATCCAAGTAGATCGTGGAGATAAGAGCCAAGTCACCGTCTGGTCAAAAGTCCAACTGCCAGCTTAATGGTGAGTGCCCGAGTGTGAGGAAAGTCATTCTCAAAGAGAGATTGAGGAAGCTGTTGAAGCTTGATTGAAGGACTTCCAAGTCTGAGTACGAGGAAGCCACTGTGCAAGGAGATTGCAGCCAAAGAAGAAAAGGTTGCAGCATCGCTATAGATATGTTATTAAAGAGTCTGAAGTTGTTCTTTAAAAAGTTGAAATCTGTGTGTTGTTCAGATCACCCAGCTTTTAGAAGCTTGAAGGCTGTTTGAGTTAAGTACGAGTCACCTTTGTTAAAAGGAAAAACCAAAGTGTGTATTGTACCTGATTTGTTGTAAGGGGTGCATGTTCGGTTGTACCTGACACCTCCAATGTTTTTAATATTGATGATCCATGTATCCGAAAAGGAATCCTATACAACTAGCGAGTAAAGTGGCTAGTTACCCATGTATCTTGGGAGATGGATTTCTTTTTATATGGACTCAATAATCAATTTTGATGTAGGTATAGAAGGAGAAAATCCTAGAGTGATGATGGTTTCCCTGTGATGATAATTTGGGGAGTCATATGTGAGTTTGTGGTCATCTGAAACCACTTGTATGTATGGTTTGTGGTTAGCAAAGCCTAGTAAGATTCTCGAGCACCTGCAATGTGACTCTACGAGAGGTGTTGAAGAAAAATAGAGATTTCACACCTAAACTGATGATGGACTGGTTATCAAGAGGGCCAAAGCTCATGGTTAGAGCATCCCAATTGCAACATGGGATTTCCTAGGTTCAATTGCTAGATCTAGAAGTTTTTAGATGCTGCAGCATTAGTGAAAGAGATTGAGTATGTAAAATGTAATGAGAATTCATGGTAGTTGTGATTAGGGGGGAGTGTTGGAGATAATAATCCCAACTACCCCAACATTTAAAGCAGAAGCTTCTCACTGATATTTTGGTTGACTCTGCCACCGTCCTCTCACAGACCTGCGGACCATCTTCTAGCATATGCTTTGAACATTGATTTCTAGAAAGCTCTAAGCCCTCTATAAATAGAGGCACATGTAATGAGGTTATTCACTCTCAGATGAGTCCAGCTCTGTAGAGCTGTAACCTGTAAGGGTATGAGCTGAAGCTTAGAAAGTATTTGTAGTGTTCTCATTATGATCAATATTAAATTTTTGTCACACTAAGCATTATCATGTCTCATAAGAGAAAAAGAAGCCCGATACTGAGCATGTCAACTGCGACAAGTAGACTAGCTATATCCATGATGATGCTCATGAGGCGAAGACCAACCTTTGCTAAGGATGGTATCTTGGAATCACATGTTTCTAGAAGATATTTTTATTAATATTTCTATCAACTTGTTTACACATAAATGTGAAAAGTTATCATCCTATTTTTAAAAGTAATAAAATACTTTTGACAATTAAATTGGTTGATGCATAAAACTAATCATTAAGTGAAAAAACATTGGTTCAATTTTTTCCCTTTTCATACTCAAAATAGTCCAATATTAAATCTCTAATGACATATGTAGTGATGCTAAAGTTGATTAGGCTCCACATTGGACTAACATAAAAGTTATGAAACTCACCAAATATTTATTCTAATTCTAATTATGAGATTCATTTTTTTGAGATGTTGGGATGTGTATAATTTAATAAAATAAAACTTGAAATATAAAATATGTTTATTTATTTATAGTTTAAATTCATATTTTTAAATAAACATTTCTATGTTATCTACATCTTATGCAGGTGGTTTCAATGCGTAGTGTAGAAAATTGTCACCCTTAACAATTTCACATTATCTTTTGTCTCCCTAATTTATTGGACTTAATTAAGCCCCTAATTTCCTAAATTATGCATCTCAAGGCCTATTTTTACAATTTTCAAAGGATTACAAGCATTAAATGAATGCATTCATCTAATACTTTGCCCCCAACACATTAAATTTTGGAAAATAGGGTTGGGACTCATGGGATCGAATTTTTAGGAAAGTGAATCCAAATACCTATAAATACCTATTCTTTTCACAATTTGAAACTAAAATACAAGTTGGAAGAGAATTTATGATCAATTATTATTGTCAAGAGAAACATTTCAAATTTTATTACAGCAATTCAAGATCCTAGCATCATGTCAAAGTGTATGTGAGTTTATTTGTTCATGTTATCATTGTTTTTTGAAGGATAACCCTTGTTGTAGGTATCCAAACATTTTAAGCTTTCAAGCAAGGATGATCCAAATCCTTGAGGTGATGTGTATGTCTTCAATCCTTTAAGGAAGCCATTGAAGGGTGGTGAGTTGCAACACTTTCAATTGTTAGGATCTTGTACTTTTCATATTAGGACATATATGATCATTAGTTTAATCATCCCAATTCAATTCCAATTCATTCCCATCATCAATAAAATGTAGATCAAGGTCTAATTAGCTCACCTTCATGGTTGATAGTCAATATAATCACCTTGTTGATCTACGACTTAATGTAACTTGGAAAAGGCTATTGAATCCTAGGATCTTTGCACTTAGGACTTAGGGTTCCCTTTTTATATGTTACACAATGTTTATTTATAATTAGATCAAGAAAATAGTTAGTAATAGCACACTTACATGACAATGTGCAATGTATCTTGAAAAATAGTTTTGTTGAAGGGAGAGGGTATTTTACATATAATTGTTTTATTAAAAAATTATTTCATGCAAATCTATCAATTTAGACTAGCAGTAAATACATTATTATTGATTCTAGAAATAAGTGGTTTCAAAACTACAGGTGTGATAAAAAAAAAAAAGATCTTCCATGGTTTTGTCCCATATCTAAAAATAAGCTATGACTAGCATATATTATTTTAATAATATATATAAAATACATAGAGATATTCTTCTTGACATGCCTATTACACTTTTTATGTGAGAAATTGTTAAAAAATAGGCACCTTGAGAAGGATATCTCTTAGTAGTAGCATTCATGGTGCAACATATAACAAATTAAATGAATTAGGATTAGGGCTAGGGTTACTGTTAGGGTTAAGGTTAGGGTTAGGGTTGGTGTTATGGTTTGGGTTATAGTTAGGATTAGGGTTAAGGTTTAGCATAAGATTAGGGTTAGGGATAAGATTTGTTTTAGGGTAAGGGTTAGGGTTAGAGTTAAGGTTAGTAATAGAATTCAAGTAAGGGTTAGGGTTAGAGATATAATTAAGTTTAGCTATAGGATTATGATTAAGGTGAGGGTTAGGGTTAGTGTTATAGCATTTCCTCGTTGGATGATTGATGAGTAGCCTAGGATGACCTTATAGTTTCCTAACTTGGAAGGAGCCCAAATGAGCTAGTCAGGGTCCATAGAAGGGACAAATTGTCTTTGTTGGAGAATTTTTGATAGCTGAGACTTTTTGGTTTGCTAGAAATCTTCAACTAGTAAATTTATTCCTTTTTGCATTTGAAAGAAGGTTCTCTTCTAGCTTAAGGTAGTCTTTTACTTTTCTACCCCAGTGGTGCTTCAACTGTATTCTCACTTCTTTCAATCTTTCAATTTTGAATAGTGGTGTGAAGCCATTCTAGGAGTCTTCCCATAACAGTGCTTTTACTTCATTACATATAGACCAGGTTAAATATTGAATGATAACTTCTCTACAGGTTATGATAATATACCAAATTTTAGAGCCCTTGGTAGATTTATTATTGTAAATATTCGTTTAAGCAATACAGATTCCATATATTTTCTTCACATAATTTTTGGCCCATTTGGAAGAAGGTTTTGAAAAAAACATTCCATGCTAGTTTGGCCCCCAAGGCCAGATTCCTTTCCTTTAGGTTATGTAAACCAACTCATCAATATATTTTTTGGATGTTGATTGGAGCCATGTGGTAGATTTCAAAACTTCTTAGGTTCTAGGTCAAGTTAATGTGTATAGGTGGAAGGACCCGCAGGAGTGGCCTCCTGGGGGTTTGGTAGAGGATTGTCGAGAGCTTGCTACTATTTTGATTGGTTGAGTGTGTAACTCTCTTCCTAGGAGGGATGTGTTTGCTTGGGGCCCTAATCTGAAAGGAAATTTTTTATGTTTCTTCTAGTTATCATGTTATGGATAAAAAAAATGTTTGAGAGTTCAGGTGTCTAGGGGTGGAAGCAGGTTTGGAATAAGTTTTCTTGGCCTAAGTGTAATTTTTTCTCTTGGTTAGTGGTGCAAGTAAGATGTCTTATGTGGAGGAATATTTGAAAGTGAGGGTTTCAAGGCCCTTCTATGTGTGTCATGTGTCTTGGTCAAGAGGAGCATATTTCCCATCTCTTTTTTTAGTGTAATTTTGCTAATGCAATTTGCGACTATCAGTGGAACATTTGGAGCTAGCCATGTAGGCATGCCTATTCTTTAGAGGAAATTTGGAAGGGGTAGGGGAGTCCCCATGTTAAAACCTCTTTTTTTCAAATTTCCTAGGTTATTGGCTTGAGCTTGATTATTTGGAATATCTGGTTGGAGCATAATTGTTAGATTTTTTTGGATAAGATGTTTCTTGTTGGTCAACTTTAGATGAGGATTATGGGGGTCCCACAAGAGACCTTGGTTGCTAAGTGTGATTTATCTATTCCTGTTGACCCTAGTGATTTAGGAGTGATCAGTTCAATGGTTTTGTCTATTGTTGGAAGGAGATACCTTTAGCCTGGCTGGCAATGGTGTGGTAGGGAGAGGATTCGGCATAGTGGTCATTGGCATCCTCCTTCTCTGGCAGAGTTGAAAATTAATACTGATGACTCCTTTAGATGTAATCTTAGGTATGCAGGAGTTGGTGGTATTAGTAGGGATAGTTTGAGAGTGGTGGTTTTCTTTTTTTTTGTTTATAAAGGTCACCATACTAATAACTTTATGGAAGCCTTAACTATTCTTCTAGTATTGGAATGTGCTTATGCCTTTGGCTAGAGGTAGGTTGTTTATGAATATGATTCTCAGGTTGTTCTTGATATGTTGACTAAGGGGCATCTTGATGATGTGAATTGCAGTAGGCTATGGTGGTTAGCAGATTATTGCTCTAAGTGGGGGTTTTGATTTTCTCACCTTTATTCATATTCCTCGAGAATGGAATAAGGTGGTGGATGGTTTAGCCATATGGGTATTTGAATAGATGGGGACTTGGAAAGTGGATGATTGGGGCAGCCTTCTTGGAGATTTGTCTCATGTTCTTGAGGATTGGGTTATGGAGGATGTGATTTTTTTTGTGTTTGTCTTGATTCTTAGGTCCGTTTCTTGCCCTTGGCAAGCTAGGTTTATTGGATTTGTAATGGTTTTTTTATTCAATAATTTTTTTACCCCTTTGGTTTAGAAAAAAAAGAGTGAAATTTATATTTGCATATATGTAATAATAAAATAAATAAAATAACGTATTGAATAAAAATGTCTTAAGAATAATATTTTTTAATGTAAAAATAAATATAATATGTACATTAATAATATTAAGTTGTTTGTAGTAAATCCTACTTATTAGAGGAAATCCTTGCTATAATAAGACAAAGAGTCAGTGGACACTGAGGGCACAAGATATCCAATGATTGTGCAAGGTCCGCATTGAGGTGGAATGCCTTCCATTCCTTGGAAGCTTTCACATAGTGACACTAGCATAGCACATAGTGTCAACATGAATGGGAAGTCTTTTTCTAAAGAAAGTTAACATCTTGAAGCCTATGACTAACCTCCAATGGATAGTGGATTTTGATGCCTCCCTTGATGTGGCCTAGGAAGTCCACTTAATCTCCTGCTTAAAATTTGATATTTCTATGATTTTGTTTCACTCTTTGTTATGAGGCTTATGTATTGTTTTGGTCTCCATGCGTAAAGTCCTTGATATATGGGACATTTTTTTTGCTCCTTAGACCAACTTATTCTGTAAGTTTCTCTATCATACTTATATAACATCAACACTTTTATATTATCAATAATATTTCAAACTTTTTATCTTTTATCTGAAATAAAATATTAAGTTGTTTATGATTAATTAATTACAAATTATTAAAACAACATAACAACATACATGTCCATATAACAAAATAATAACTTTTAATTGTTTTATTTCTAATATTTAAACAAATATTATAATGGAAGATCAATTATTAGTTACTGAGGTTTAATTATGAATATTCATCGACATGATATGCCACGAATTGTGGTTCCAAACAACAATTATCCAAAAAGAAATTAATAAAATGAGTCAATCTTTGCAAAGAACTGTGCAAGTAATTGCGCACTAACTAAGAAATGTCAAAGAATCATGGAAATTTTGTAGGCTATCCGAATAACCAAGAAAAGAATAAAATGGGAATATTATGATAGATGTTGAAAGCCATGTGCATTGCATTTGCTTACACAATGGACATAAACACAATGAAGAGCGAAAATGCATTCCTCATGGAGAAAGCTTAGAAGACATCATGATTTTGAATTCAGAGAAGTCCAACACTCCATTTGAGTCCAAATCAAATCGGCATATCATTTGCTCGCACTGTTCCAGATCTTGGCCCCCGGGAATTAATCCCATGGTGGATAGGACCTGCTGCAGCTCCACTGAAGTTATGTATCCATCTTTATTCTGATCGAACACACCGAATGCTTCCACCATATCCTCCGACTCTTCATTGTCTTCATCGTGATTATTGTTTAGAATGGATTGATAGACCTCAACAAATTCTTCAAATCGCAGGCCGCTACAATCCTCTCGAAGAGTAGTGCCGAGCATAAGTCTCACATCTTCTTCCGAGATTGGTATTCTGAGCTTGTTCATGAAGCCGCATAATTCACCCACGCTCACCTCTCCATCCGAATTTTCATCCACCATGTCATACACTCTACGAATCTCATTAAGATCAGCCATTCCTTTCGACGTTGCGGACTCCATTCGATTGAACTTCAAAACTAAGATAAACAGGCTTACAAATCAAAAGAACAAGTAATGGGTAAAAGGAGTCGGAGATCTCAAGGAACTCAAAATATGAAAAAGCAGGTCTTATCGCATTGATTATTCTATGCGCATAATGTATTATTTATAGAAGGAAGGAGAAGGTAACGAGATCCTCTGCGCGTAAGAGTTTGGATTGGAAGGAAGAAGGAACGATCCCTCGCCTTCACTAGAAATGAGGAAGAAATGCTAAACGTTAACTCTTCCTACAGTTACATGACGTGCCGACATTAATTTCTCGTTGATTCGCATGGTCAGAAGCGGTGAACCCGATTCACGGAACCTCAATCGACAAATAAATTGAGAACAAAAAGAGAGAATGTGATAGGTCATAGCATAATGCAAGAGTAATTTAAAAAATGGGACAAATGAGATTGTTTCTCTTTGTGTAGTCCAAAAGATAGTATAGGATTCCAATAGTAAAAACAGTTGAAGTTTCACACCTTTTCGACGCGTTTCCACAACGTTGTTGCCAGGATTCGGTGAAAATAACCGATCTTTTATGTCGGTACGCTCATAAGCATCAAATGGATTGCTAATCAAGTCAAAGATATTTTGTTAATATCAAGAACATTATAATTATTTATTCTTTTCATATAAATGAGCCCAAGAGATATTATTATTTATTTGATATTTAATTAGATCCTTTTATATATAATGCATCCGATTTAAATACTAGCAAATATATAACCTATATATAAAATACGCCGAGATGTATCTTGAGGCGTTGAATTTTTTCAACTTTAATTTTTATTAAAGTTGAATGATGAAAAAATTAAACGCCTTGAGATACATCTCAGCGTATTTTATATATAGGTTATATATTTGCTAGTAGCAGCCACGGCGTGCGTAACACATTGAATAAATTAATATATTTAGGGTTATGATTAGAGTTAGCATTTAGGATTAGGGTTTATACCATGGTTAGGGTTAGAATTAGGGTTAGGGTTTAGTTTAATATATTAAGATAGATAAGCTAGTTTACAGCGGCAACACAACTATCAATAATATTTAAATATTCAATATTATGTTAGTATTATCAATAAAATTATTTTATTGGTTAAGGTTAGGGTTAGGATTATGGTTTATACTTTAAGGATAGTTTAATAGTTATAGTTAGTGTTTTAGTTACATGGTTAGGGTTAGGGATAGGTTTATGGTTAAGATTATGGCTTAGGAATTTTATAGTTAGGATTAGGGTTAGAGTTAGGGATAAGTTTATGGTAAGGGTTAGGGTTAGAAATAGGTTAAATTTATGATATTATGGTTAGATTAAATTTATGATATTATAGTTAGGGTTAGGGTTAGGATTACAATTAGCATTAGTTTTATCATTATGAAGAGGGCTAGGCTTAGGATTATGTTTAAGATGAGTGATAGGGTTAGGGTTGGGGCGAACATAGATAAAAAGGGTTACCTATTCCTAATTATATCTCTCACCCTAACCCTAACCCTAATCTTAACACTAACTACAACACTAATCCTAATTCTATTTCTAACCCTAATTGTAACCCTAATCCTAATTAGATATCTTTAACCATAACCCTAACCCTAATTCTTACACTATCTCTAACCCTAAACCTAATCCTAACACAAACCCTAACACTAATCCTAATTTTATTTCTATCTCTAACAAAAACCCTAATCCTAATCCTAACCATATCTCTAACCCTAACCCTAACCCTAACCCTAATCCTAATTCTATCTCTAATCTTAGCCCTAATCCTAACCCTATCTCTAACCCTAACCTTAATCCTTACTCAAACCCTAACCTTAATCCTAATTTTATCCCTAACCTGAACCCTAACCCTAACCCTAATCCTAATTCTAACCCAACCCTAATCCCAATCCTAACCCTAACCCTAATTAATTTAATGTTAGATCCATCATAACGCTAACCCTAATTAAACCATCTTAAATCTATTTGAACCCTAACCCTAATTGTCCCATAACCTTAACTCTAATTGAACTCTATCCTTAACTCTAACTCTAACCCTAACCCTAACCCTAACCCTAACCCTAATCTTGGCCCTATCTATAACCTAACCTTAACTAATCCTAACCCCAACCCTAATTCTATCTCTAATTGTAACCTAACCCTAATCTTCACTCTATCTCTAAACAAAACCCTAAACCTAAACCTAATCATAACAAAATCCTCAACCCTAAACCTAATTCTATTTCTAACCCTAACACTTACCCTATCTCTAACCATCACCCTAATTGTAACCCCAACCCTAATCCTAATTTTATCTTTATGCCTAACCCTAACCCTATTATTAGCACTAACTCGAAAGCTAATACTAATTCTATTTCTAACCCTAATCCTAATTCTATCCCTAACCCTATCTATAACCCTAACCCTAAGCCTAATCATAATCATAATCCTAACATAAACACCAACCCCAATCCTAATCCTAATTCTATCTCTAACCCTAACCCTAACACTAATTACAACACTAATCCTAATTATATTTCTAACCCTAATTATAACCCTAATTCTAATTTTATCTTTAACCCTAACCCTAACCCTAATCCTTACACTATCTCTAATTCTAACCCTAACCCTAATATGAACACAAACCACAACCCTAACCCTAATTCTATTTTTATTGCTAACCTGAACTTGAACCCTAATCCTAACCCTATTTCTAACCATAACCCTAACCTTAATACTAACCCTAATCCTAATTCTATCTCTAACCATAACACTAATCCCAATCATAACCCTAACGCTAATTAATTTAATGTTGGCTCCATCATAACCTAACCCTAACCTTAACCCTAATTAAACTATCTTAAGTGTATTTGAACCCTAACCTTAATTGTGCCATAACCCTAACTCTAATTGAACTCTAGCCCTAACTTTAAAAGACATTTCTCCCCTCACAAAACCCTCAATCCTAATCCTAATTCTATCTCTAACCCTAACCCTAACCCTAATCTTGGCCCTATCTCTAACCTAACACCAACCAATCCAAACCCCAATCCTAATTTTATCTCTAATTGTAACCTAACCCTAATCTTCACTCTATCACTAACCAAAACCCTAACCGTAAACCTATCTCTAACCCTAACACTTACCCTAATATTTACCCTATCTCTAACCATCACCCTAATCATAACCCTTTTTGTAATGCTAACCCCAACCCTAATCATGATTTTATCTTTATGCCTAGCCCTAACCCTAATATTAGCACTAACCCGTACCCTAATCCTAATTTTGTTTCTAACCCTGATCCTAATTCTATCTCTAACCCTAACAATATCCCTAATCCTGACCCTATATATAACCCTAAGCCTAAGCCTAATCATAATCTTAACATAAACACCAACCCCAATCCAAATCCTAATTATATCTCTAACCCTAACCCTAACCCTAAAACTAATTGCAACACTAATCCTAATTCTAATTTTATCTTTAACCCTAACCCTAACCCTAACCCTAATCCTTACACTATCTCTAAGCCTAAGCCTAAGCCTAAGCCTAACCCTAACCCTAACCCTAATTTGAACACAAATCACAACCCTAATAAGGTAAACCTAACCATAACCCTAACCCTAATTAATTTAATGTTGGCTCCATCATAACCTAACCCTAACCTTAACCCTAATTAAACTATCTCAAGTGTATTTCAACCCTAACCCTAATTATGCCATAACCCTAACTCTAATTGAACTCTAGCCCTAACTTTGAAAGACATTTCTCCCCTCACAAAACCCTCAATTATCCTAATCCTAATTCTATCTCTAACCCTAACCCTAACCCTAATCTTGGCCCTATCTCTAACCTAACACCAACCAATCCTAACCCCAATGCTAATTTTATCTCTAATTTTAACCTAACCCTAATCTTCACTCTATCTCTAACCAAAACCCTAACCTTAAACCTACTCATAACAAAAACCTCAACCCCAAACCTAATTTTGTCTCTAACCCAAAACTTATCCTAATCTTTACACTATCTCTAACCATCACCCTAATTGTAACCCTTTTTGTAATGATAACCCCTACCCTAATCCTTATTTTCTCTTTATGCGTAACCCTAACCCTAATCCTAATGCTGTTTGTAACCCTAATCCTAATTCTATCTATAACCCTAACACTAACCCTAATCCTAACCCTATCTATAACCCTAACCCTAAGCCTAATCATAATCATAATCCTAACATAAACACCAACCCCAATCCTAATCCTAATTCTATCTCTAACCCTAATCCTAACCCTAAAACTAATTGCAACACTAATCCTAATTCTATTTCTAACCATAAATGTAACCCTAATTCTAATTTTATCTTCAACCCTAACCCTAACCCTAATCCTTACACTATCTCTAAGCCTAACCCTAACCCTAATTTGAACACAAAGCACAACCCTATTTAGGTAATTCTATTTCTATCACTAACCTAAACCCAAACCCTAATCCTAACTCTATTTCTAACCCTAACCCTAACCTTAATACTAACCCTAATCCTATTTCTATCTCTAACCCTAACCCTAATCCCAATCCTAAACCTAACCCTAATTAATTTAATGTTGACTCCATCATATCCCTAACTCTAACCTTAACCCTAATTAAACTATCTTAAGTCTATTTGAACCCTAACCCTAATTGTGCCATAACCCTAGCTCTAACTAAACTCTAGCCCTAACTTTGAAAGACATTGCTCCCCTCATAGAAACCTCAATGCTAATCCTAATTCTATCTCTAATGCTAACCCTAACCCTAATGTTGGTCATATCTCTAACCTAACCCCAAATAATCCTAACCTTAACCCTAATTCTATCTATAATTGTAACTTAACCCTAATCTTCACTCTATCTCTAGCCAAAACCCTAACCCTAAACCTAATCATAACAAAAACCTCATCCCTTAACCTAATTCTACCTCTAACCCTAACCTTTACGCTAATCTTTACTATATCTCTAACCATCACCCTAATCATAACCCTATTTGTAATGCTAACCCCAGCCCTAATCCTAATTTTATCTTTAAGCCTAACCAGGTAACCCTAATATTATCACTAACTCAAACCCTAATTCTAATTCTATTTCTAACCTTGATACTAATTCTATTTCAAGCCCTAACACTAACCCTAATCCTAACCCTATCTCTAACCCTAACCCTAAGCCTAATCATAATCATAATCCTAACATAAACCCCAACCCTAATCTTAACCCTAATTAGGATTCAACCAGGGTTATAGTTTAATTAAGGTTTGGATTAGGCTTAAGGTTTCAATAAGGGTTAGGATTAGAGTTACAATTAGAATTAGTGTTAGTGGCGGGATTAAGTCTAGGGTTAGGATTAGGATTACATTTATATGGTTATGGTTAGGGTTAGAATTCTTGCGATTAGAGTTAAAATTAATAATTATGAAATTGAAAATAATGAACTTGTTTAAGAAACTACTAAAGAACATAGGTATTATTTTAAAAAAATTATCATTATTTAATATTTAACATTTTATATAAATATTATTTAATATACTATAATTTATAATTTATGTGTTTACTTTCAATTAAATGGCAAAAGATACCCATGGAAAAAATTAATCCAATCTAACATGTATCTATCATTACACAATTGCAAGTGCAACTATCATTGTATTTCATGAGACCATTAATAAGACCATTTTTTGGGGAATTTTGTTGAATAATTAATGTGTTTTCTTTGTTTCCAACTATAATATCCAACTAAAAATCATTTTCCATTATGATGATGGATGAGCTCAAACCTTTAAGTTTTCATTCAAAAGTTTCTAAGGCCTATTCAACAAATCCATTTTGATCTTAACCTGCAACAATGGTGTGTTGTCTTCTAGCTTGCATTTATAATTCTTTGTACTCTATTGGGTGACTATAACCTATTCCAAAGTTCTTACCTTTCTTTGTTTTCCTTTCAATTGCAAAACAAATTTGCAAGAAAGTTTTTGAAACCGTCCTTCATGCATTTGTGTATCCTGCCCTCTGTGACCATATTTCTTGAGGCATATTTTTTGGTTCACAAACATCAAATTTTGTTCACATAGTCATGAAATACCAGATGCTAAATATCTATAATCCATGATCTTTAACATCACGAATAGACATAGTATTATTTTAGCACCTTACATGCCCTTAAATTTTATACCTTGCTTAATCTATTCAAGAGAATGTACCACATTACAATCATCACAAATTTGAGAATAATTTGAATGAGAATGTATCTACCACAATAAACAAATAGATCAACATAATGAATAAAGAGAAGTTGTGATTTAATTATAAAGAACTTTTAAATTAATTATGTATAAAGAGAAATTTTGGTTTAATTGTATGTAATTATACTCTATGATTTATCTTTAGAATGAAGAAAGAACCAATAATAGTTTTATAGACCAGATCGACCATCAAATTTAAACCTTGAACTACCCAACTAAAATGTATCTTCAAAATATTTTTAATTTTAACTCATAAATTTGCTTTATGTTATACCAAAAAAAATTGAAATGCGTTGATCTCCATTTTATTTTACTTTCTAGTACATAGGTAGGATGTTGCATCCATAGAAGGAGAGATTAAATAGATAAATCCAAAGGGAAAATGACAAAATAGTTTTCAACAGTGTTCGAAGTTATTAGCCTCCCAACATTATAGATGCGACCGTGTGGGAACCCATATCAGGGTAATGCTTGATAAAATTGTGTGGGATCTATTTTTTTCTATAGAGTTTATTAAAATTTATTGTGCAATGAATTCAACAGCAAGAATGTCGCCTCATAATGACAGTAAAATTCTCTGTATTTTAAAACAGTTTTCTTTTCCCATTAATGGGGGAAATCAAAGTATGGTAACAGGGCAATGTTGTGAATTCCATCACCAATCGTTTAACAGAGCAAGGAAAACAATATAGATAGTAAAATTTTTGCTTAGAAAAGACATTCTTCAGCAACACCTTAAACTATAGACCTAAAATACCTATAGTCATTGATAAGCACAATAGAGCAAAGCCAATAATTTCCCAAAAAATGATAATATCATTATTCAAATCCTTTACACAGAACATGGAAATTTGCCCTTATTTGATAAATGGTGAAACAAAGAAAACCTTTGAAAATTCAACCTACAATGTCCATCAATATAGTCAAACTTTTAAAATGAAAAAAAAGTTAAAAGCAATCTATCATCTCCATCTCCGTCTGCTGAACAGATCAATGAAAAAAGGCGAGTAAGGCAAGAATAAACGATGAAAAGAGAACAGCTGGTAAAGATGGAACCACGGCCATAAAAGCTGCGCCAGTAAGCATTGATGGAGTGGGTGCCTCTGCCCCCTTCACTTCCATTGCGCTTATCATCATCATCACCATTATGAACGCCGCTATGTATGCCAACTTGTGTGCTCCTGCCATTTTCTAATTTGAGATAATATATTTAGGGTTGAATGAAAAAACCACCGGGGGGGGCGAGAGAGAGATTTGGGTATCTAGGTAGCAGCCTACATGTTCATCCGCCTGAAAATGAAGGCTCTATGCTTAGCCTCATCTATGTTATGGGAGACATTCAGGTATTCTTATCTGACGATTTTTTGTTCCTGGTGACTTGCCATTCTCAAAACATTTTTTGGGACTTAGCTGCAATAGATTGTATTTGATTTGCATTCCAATCTCGTATATGGCACATTGCTTTAGTAATAGTCTAAACTGCAAGAAAGAGTGAAATGCTTTAGATATTGAAAGAAGATAGACAAGTTATTACTCTTAACAAAATGCCCACATTCATTACAATGCTTTTTTAATTCACTATCCAGTTTCTCAACACTAACTATTTACTAACTATTTATGATGGCAGCAACAAAGAATACTGAATCAAAACAAAACATACATAATCTTTATTCATAAAATGCATTAATGGACATCATTGAATCTAAGATCAAACATACAATCAGATCGTTCACATACCTAAAGCCATCCTCAGATCCGAAATGGTTGTTGCTGCTGAAATAAGTTGTGGTCTGCATTCTTATTGTCGACTGAATATGAATGGAAGAAACCGGGAGTGGAGAGATAAAGGAATGCTTGACCTTCTGTTACACATGTTCATGACTCTTCCACTCACATTTGTTACAGGTTGATGCATATCGCAGCAGCTGCATGAGCTGGTGACGTGTCAGAAGTTTGAAAATGCCAGAAGGAATACAAACCATTTCTTTTTGCTAAGACTGTTATTTCTGCTGGCCTCCTATAGGGGTCGTGTTGCCACTGTAGGGTTACGCCTCTCAACGTAATTAAATGGTTCAAAGTTTAAAGGTCTAATAGTAATATATATTTTTAAAAAATGAAGGAAATGGTTGCGTAAAGTATAAATTGAGGCATAGTTAAAAATAGAAACAACATATCACATACGCAAGGTGTGAATTGTCTTTGAGAAGGTTTCAAACATCATTATCATCTTGTTTATATGTACAAATAACTTGAATAAGAGAAATAACAAGAGATAACTGAGAAAACTTGCCAATGTCTAGCAAGTTAGCATAGAGAATGTGGGCTGCGATCATGCTCACTAAGCATGGTCATGTCTCATAAGAGAAAAGGAAGCCCGATACTAAGCATATTAGTTGCAACAAGAAGACTAGCTACACCCATGAGGCGAAGACAAACCCTTTACAAAGGATGGTATCTTGGAATCAAATGTTTCTAGAAGTTATTTCTATTAAGATTTCCATCAACTTGTTTACACATAAATGTGACAAAATATCATCCTATTTTTTACCATTAAATTCGTTGATACATAAAAATAATCATCATATTATGAGTGAGACAAAAATTTGGTTCAAATTTTTCCATCCTGAGTTGGCCTAATGGTGGAGAACTTGTACTCTTGAAAGAGAGGTCACAAGTTCAAATCCTGCAGGGGGTAAGGTATGTACACCTCGTATTGTGGAGCACGAGTTAGGTGCCTCCCTCAATATTGGGAGTACGAGGAGTCCCATATTGCTGTAGGCCGTCTGTAGACCCAAAGACAGATTGCCGAGTATCGTGGACTATAAAATAATAATATTATTATTATTATTTACTCAAAATAGTCCAATATTAAATCTCTAATTGGCATATGTAGTGATGCTAAAGTTTATTAAGCTCCACATTTGACTAACACAAAAGCTATGACATTCACCAAATATTCATTCTAATTGTGATTATGAGATTCATTTTTTTAGATGTTGGGATGTGTATAATTTAATAAAATAAAAATTGAAATATAAAATATGTTTATATATTTATAGTTTAAATTCATATTTTTAAATAAAGGATTTTCGTTGATCTACATCTTATGCAGGTGGTTTCAATGTGTAGTGTAGAAAATTGTCACTATTAACAATTTCACATAATGTTTTGTCTCCCTAATTTATTAGACTTAATTAAGCCCCTAATTTCCTAAATTATGCATCTCAAGGCCTATTTTTACCATTTTTGAAGGATTGCAAACATTGAACAAATGCATTCATCTAATACTTTGCCCCCAACACCTTAAATTCTAGAAAATAGGGTTGGGGCTCATTTGCCTAAATGGGAATAAGTTTCTATAATGGGATTGATTTTCCCAATGAGAGTAATGCACCACTACTCCATTTCCAAACAAATTTGAAAATGTCGGTGGTGGTATTGTAACATTTAAATTTCAACTTGGAATGGTTATTTGTTGGGATAATTTTTTTAGGAAAGTGAATAAATACCTATAAATACCTAGTCTTTTCACTGTTTGAAACTAAAACACAATTTGGAAGAGAATTTATGATCAAGTATTATTGTCAAGAGCAACATTTAAAATTTTATTACAACAATTCAAGATTTGAGCATCATTTCAAAGTGTATGTGAGTTTATGTGTTCATGTTTTCATTATTTTGTGAAGACTAACCCTTGTTGTAGGTCTCCAAAGCATTCAAGTTTTCAAGCAAGAAAGATACAAATCCTTGAGGTGATGTGTATGACTTTAGTCCTTCAAGGAAGCCATTGAAGGGTGGTGAGTTGCAACACTTTATGATTTCATCATTCCTTCATTTTGATTATCATTCCTATCATTAACATTGTCATTGTGGAAATAGAAACACTTACATGGGGTTTGATTGAGGCAAGCCCCTAAAATGACCCAACATTTCATCTCTTTGTGAATGTGTAGATCTCATATTGAAGAAGATTGAAGGAATATTGAAGATAAATTCTCCATTGTTGCATTTGGTTTCATACATCTTGTCAAGCCATAGAAACTCACCTACATAATTACTGATGACATTCTAACAACTCTATAGGTGGAAATAGGGATCTTATATCTGCCATCAGAGGACCTAAAAAGTTGAGCACAACACACTATCAATGACTCATTCTCCATTTGGTGAATAAATCCTTATATGAAAAAATAGAGCAATTTTTATTGGTAGGTGCAAAGTCATTTTCACTTTCTAGATCTATCAAAACTTGACTGTTTCAATTTTTTGGTTGTAGGATCTTGTAATTTTCATATTAGGGCATATATGATCATTAGGTTAATCATCCCAAATCAATTCCAATCCATTACCATCCTAAATAAAAAGTATATCAAGGTCTGATTAGCTCACCTTCATGGTTGATAGTCAATCTAATCACCTTGCTAATCTACATCTTAATGTAACTTGGAAAAAGGCTATTGAATCCTAGGATCTTTCCAAATAGGACCTAGGGAATGCTTTTTATATGTTACACAATGTTTATTTATACTTAGATCAAGAAAATAGTTAGTCATAACACACATACATGAAAATGTGCAACACATCTTGAAAAGTAGTTTTGTTCAAGCGGGGGTATTTTATATAGAAATGTTTTATTAAAAAAATGTTTTATACAAATCTATCAATTTATACTAGGGGTGAATACATAATTTTTTATTCTAAAAATAAATGGTTTCAAAACTACTGGTGTGATAAAAAATTAGATCTTCCACAGTTTCATCCCATATCTAAAATTGAGTTATGACTAGCATATATATATATATAATACACCAAGATATTCTTCTTGAGATGCCTATTACACTTTTTATGTGAGAAATTGATAAAAAAATTGGCACCTTGAGAAGAATATATCTTGGTGTGTTTTATATGTATTATATGCTAGTAGCATTCACGGTGCAACATATAAAAAATTAAATGAATTAAGGTTAGGGTTAGGGTTATTGTTAGGATTAATGTTAGGGTTAGGGTTAGTGTTAGGGTTTGTGTTATAGTTAGGATTAGGGCTAGGGTAAGGGTTTAGCATAAGGTGAGGGTTAGGGATAATATTTGGGTTAGGGTAAGGGTTACGGCTAAAGATAGAATTTGAGTAATGGTTAGGGTTAGAGATATAATTAAGTTTAGTTATAGGATTATGATTAAGGAGAGGGTTAGGGTTAGTGTTATAGCATTTCCTCATTGGATGATTGATGAGTAGCCTAGGCTGGCCTTATAGTTTCCTTACTTGAAAGGATCCCAAATGAGCATGTCAGAGTCCCTGGAAGAAAAAAATTCTCTGTTGGAGAATTTTTGGTAGCTGAGACTTTTGGTTTGCTGGAAAATTTCAAATATTAAATTTATTCCATTTTTCATTTGAAAGAAGGTTCTATTTCAGCTTAAGGTAGTCTTTTACTTTTTCACCCCAATGGTGCTTCAAGTATATTCTCACTTCTTTCAATCCTTCAATTTTCAATAGTGGTGTGAAGCCGTTCTAGGAGTCTTCACATAACAATGTTTTTTCTCCATTACATATAGACTAGGTTAAATATGGAATAATAACTTCTCTGTGGGTTATGATAAAATCCCACATTTTAGAGCCCTTTGGTTGATTTATTATTGTAAAGATTCATTTAAGCATTGTAGATTCCATATAATTTTTTATCCCATTAGGAAAAAGGTTTTGAAAAAACATTCCATGCTAGTTTTCTCCCTAAACCTTCAATTTTGTGTTATATGTACTCTTGCACTCTTAGGATCTTTCACCTAAAAGGAGAGAGATAAAACCCTAAAATTGAGGTGGTTCACTCAAATTAATGTATGTATGATGAAATTATGACTAAATGGAATGACCTAAATGCAACTAATCTATGCAATTGATTGATTATGAAAGTAAAACTAATAAAATTTAGATTGTTTGAAAACATAGTCTGATATGTAGAAAACACCTAGAAGTGAATGCAAATTGCAATAGAAATGGATGAAACTGAAAGTATGCACCTAAGATATGGATGAAGACTAGAAATGACATTTGGAATGTTGTTGATCTTGATTTTTAGGCCTAGTGGGACTCATTCACCATTCTAGGTGAATTAGTCCAATGGAAAATTAGTTCAAAATCTGTGAAACTATTCTGAAGCCTGTTTCGAACAAAAGGGTATCCAAAAATGCAAAAAACGAAAATCAGGCCTAGAAGTGGGACTCATTCACCACCCATGGTGAATGATTCCACTTTTGAATTTTTGAAGATTCAAAGGGGGAAACAGGTGCCTTTGGTTTGCACTCTCTGCTTCTCCTAGTGTCTAGTTTTGAAACTATCAGATTCAGGCCTAAAAGTGTCTTTTTGTTGATATTTTTCCTTAGAAAATGAAGAGAATACTTTAAAAACTTTTCAAATTGATTCTTAATGATTTACAAGCTTCCAAGATTCCTAAATCTACAAACACACAAGAAGAGAAAGAGAAATGTTGGATGTTAGAGCATGGGGGTTTTCCTTGGTCAAACCCCTTTGCAGGTAATTAAACCAAAATGAGAAAAGAATGTAATGAAGCATACAATAATGAAGTTATTACCTTACCATGAAGATTTATCTTGAATGCCTACAACAATGGAGGAAGATTCTGCCCTTGAATGTCTTTGGAAGTTGTCTTGATGACCTAAAGTGATAAAACCCTAAATTTCTTGACTTGAAGTGGAAGGAAAATTATGAATGAGTTGTGAATGAGTTAAGAGATGTAAATTAGGGTTTAAAGACTTTATTTATAGGAAATTCACCTTATTCACTCATAAGTTGGATCCCTAAGGCCAACATGTAAAAATGATAAACTTAAATTTCAATTTTTTTCGCTCAAAGGTCAAAAATGTACCAAATGGGACTCATTTGCCACCTTGGGTAAATCAGTCCCACCTGGTAGGGACTCATTCACCACAGGTGGTGAATTAGTCTCAATGGGGTCCATTTGGCAGCTGTGATGCTAGGAAGCAAGGAAATAAGATATTTATGGTGACTATGTTGGATATTTCATCAAATATTGCCTCAAGATGCACAATATTGGGTAATAGGGGACCTATTAATGATGTTGTGAAGGTCAATTAGGGATTGGGACACAAAATTTAATGTGAAAGTGTGATTAATACACTTTACAACACTAAAATGAGGTCCACACAACCTAGAAAGGCACAACATCCAATGTGAATGTGTAAAACACATTACAACACTAGGTTAAAATTAAGTTTATTTTACAAGCCTTCTAGATTAATGTGAAGATGCAATTAAATACATTTTGTAATGCTGAATTAAGGGAAAATGGGTTCATTAAGTCTAGAGAGGTGTGAAAGTCCTTTACAACACTTTACAACACCTTCACGAGACATTGTTAAATGCTTTCTATTCAATTTGCAAGGGTCGAAGACCTAGTGTGGATGCGAAAAACACCTCATAACACCAAATCAAGGCCTCCTTAAGTCCAATTTATCATCAACTATTCCCATGTCAAGTAAGAAATACTTTTTTCTATGATACACCCCCAAGGCCAGATTCCTTGCCTCTAGGTTATGTAAACTAGCTCCCTGATATAATTTTTCTTTATAGGTTTTATTCCATGAATTTAGTGGTATCTGACTCATTTTCTTCTTGTAAATATTCCCATGCTAGAGGAACTTTCTTATTCATTTTTATATATTCTATTGCACTACTTTTGGTAACTTAAGGGTTGACATAACATAATTAGGAATAGCTAAAGGACTGCTCTAGTTAGTGTGAGCTTTCCTGCCATTGTTAGTGTGTCATAGAAAAAAGTATCACTTGCTTGACATGGGATAAATTCATTATAAAATGGACTTAATTAGGTCTTAATCTAGTGTTGGGAGGCATTTTATGCATCCACACTAGGTCTTGGACCCTTGCAAATCGAATAACATGCTTTTAACAATGTCTTGTAAAGGTGTTGCAAAGTCTTGTAAAGGACTTTCACACTTTTCTAGATTTAATTAACCTATTTATCCCTAATTAAAAATTATAAAATGTGTTTAATAACATTATTACATCAATCTAGAAGGCTTCTAAAATAAACTTAATGTTAAATTAGTGTTGTAATGTGTCTTGCACATTCACATTGATTTTTGTGCCTTCCTAGGCTATGTGGACCTCATTTTAATGTTGTAAAGTGTATTTAATCACTCTTTCAAATTGAACTTTGTGTCCCAAGCCCTATTTGAAATTTACATCATCACTAATAGTCCCATATTAATCCATATTGTGCATCACGAGGCTTAAATTGATCAAACACCCTACAAGGTTGCATTTTAGACCTTATTTCCTAATTCCTTGGCATCTGAACTGTCAAAATAGCCCCTGTAAGACCCATTCCCCATGCATGGATAATTAGTCCCATCCAAGTGGGACCCATTCACCATGTGTGGTGAATGAATCCCATTTGGCCCAATTTTGACCTTTGAGCAGGAAATAAAGTTAAATTTGAGTTTAATTTTCCTTCATGTCAGCCTCTGATGAGGTTTTAACGGGTTACTAAGGAACATATGTGTATAAATATCTATTTTTCTCATCATTTCACATCTCTTATTCATCTCTTATCTCTCATCATTCATTCATCCATAAATCTTCTCTCTCAAGTCAAGCAACTTAGGGTTTTAACATTACAAGTCATTCAAGTTTAATTTTTAGACTTTCAAGGGAAGATTCTACATGTTATGTTGCAAAATTTCAAGATCAATCATCATGGAAAGGTAATATATTTCATTATTTCATGGTTCATTCCATTCTTTCATCATTTTAGTTTAATTACCTAAATGGGGTTTGACCAAGGCAAACCCCCATGCCCTAACAATCAACATTTCATGTTTTCTTCTTGTGTGTTTGCATATTTAGGTATCTTGGAAGCTTGGAAATCATTGAGGATCAAGTTTAAAAGTTATTCAAGTCATCCCTTCATCATTGAAGTCAAAATATCAACAAAAAGTCACTTTCAGGCCTAAATCCAACAATTTTAGAAGCAGACACCTATAGGAAGTAGAAGTGCAGATCTATTTCCACAAAATTTACTCTTGAATTTGTAGATTCTTGTAGGTGGAATAATTCACCACCCATGGTGAATGAGTCCCATTTTTTGGCATGAAAAGTGGTTTTGTCAGAATTCAACTCCAAACAGTCAAAAACCTATTTCTTGGACTTTTCATCAAAAGCAAGACAGATTCACCATGCATGGCGAATCAGTCCCAGTGGCCATTAATAGTGACTTCTAGAACATTCCATAACCTTCTAGTAATAGTAATATACCTTCAGGTGCACTCTGTTTAGTTTCATCAATTTCTATTTTCATTTGTTAAAAATTTTAGTTCATATTTGCAGTCAACATTATGTTTTCCAACATCTTGCATTGGGTTAGTTTTCATTCATTTATTTTCATTTTTAAGCATTCAAACACATCTACATACACTTCACATCAATATCCCATCCATCCTTACATTAATCTTGAGTGAAACATTGTGCATTTTGGTCCAATCCTTCCCCTTTTAGGTGAAAAACCCTAAAAGGCCGACAAAGGATTTGGTGACCAAAATCCTTCATTTCAGTTAGCAATCTTCCATTCCATAATGCTAATCTATTTTTAATTTGGGTCACAATTTTGTCCCCAAACTAAGGCTTTTTTGGCCCTAAGAAGAATGGGATACCCATGTATTGGCTTAGAAATTGATCATTTTTTAAATCAAGAATGGATAAAATACATGTTGACACCATTAGGGAGGTGTTTAGAAAGAAAATACTTGATTTATTTATATTTATTTTTTGACCTAAACTTATTATATTATACTATTATTTTATTCTAATTTTTATTATATTATTATTATTCTTATATCATTATATCTTTATTATATTATATAATTATATTTAATATTTGACTATTATTAATAAATTATTATTAATGTTAGTATAATATTATTCCCAATAATTTATTATTACAAATATTATTCTTATTATTATATTAATAAATATTAAAGTTGGGTAAATATTTAACAAGGATTAAGATTAAGGTTTTTATTGTAGATACATAAGTATTATGTTATTATAATACTTTTATACGTTTATTATTATGTTATATATATATATATATATATATAATTGTCAATATGAATATAAAGTAGAGCTACCTCAAGGGTTTGGATTATATAGTTCAATTAGGGAGTTATTCAATAAGGTTTAGTGTTCACTTATATTTAGGATTAAGGTTTAATTAAAGTAAGTATTGTATAATTATAATATTTTTATATTATTATATTACTATTATTTTTATTTTAATATGTATACTATAATAGTTATATTTTATTAATATATTATTGTTAATATTAATATCAATAATATAAAGGTTAGAGCTATTATTATATTTTTATTTTATATTATTAATATGTTATTTTAATTATTATAATATTACACTATTCTTATTATTATTATTAAATTATTATTACTATTATTTCACTATTATTATGAGTATTACATCATTATTATATTAATAGTAAGAATATAATAATAATAAATTATAAAAAAGGATAAGATAAGAAAATAAGATAATAATATTATAATAAAAATATAATAGTATAATAATAAAAATAATGATATAATTGTATATTGTAAAATATATAATTATGATTATTTTAGTCAAAATTAAT
Source organism: Sequoia sempervirens (assembly GCA_007258455.2). Lineage (NCBI taxonomy): Eukaryota > Viridiplantae > Streptophyta > Pinopsida > Cupressales > Cupressaceae > Sequoia > Sequoia sempervirens. Next base: position 80,573,178 of record VDFB02379711.1, on the reverse strand, counting down.
ATTAAAAAATTATATTTAAAAATATTTAGTTTAAAATATATTTTTTATAAATTATAATATTATTTTTTATTAGAAAACATATTAATAAGATCAATGAAAAAATATTTTCATGTTATGAATAGTTATAGAAATCTGCTTCACAATTCTAAATTAAAAATAATTTTGAATTTGGAAACAAACTTCATTTTCATACAATAAACACTAATTTATAATTATAAAAATCATGTGTTGTCAGATTTGTGCCCCCACCTAGCATAGAAAGTTATTAATTCAAATGTTAATATATATATATATATATATATATCACTATAAATTTATATACTATTATGTTATCATGTTATCACTAATCTATATATATACACACATTAGTTTAAAAAGTGAAAAAAATTCATCAAATAACTAGATATTTGTGCCCTTTAATGTCATGCACGTGGTTGACATTAGCTTTCTCATATATGTCAAGTTTTTCACTCAAGTTTCTTTTACATTAGTTTTTCTAGTAATAAAAATAATTTATATAATATGAAATATCAATTTTATTATTATATACTTTATAATTTATTAATATTATATCTTATATTTTATAATAAAAATATTAAATATAAATGTATAATTAATATATAATACATTTCTTATATACTAGAATTATTTATAGTTATTAATAATATATTATTTATATATTATAGTTATATATTATTAATAACTATATTATATATTATAGAAATTTAAAACTACACTATTAATACATTTTTTTGGATATCAATCATCCAAAAAAAAGAGACTAGGTATTTTATTTTCATACAATCTTCGCTTACTCATTGACCAATCTTGAATTGTAATTATTGCATAATATGCACAAAATAGATTTATTGAAAAAATTCAATAACCTTTGACAACACTTTTCATGCCTATGCTAAATTGGATGCATTCGTAAAGGATATAAACATACAACAAAGCATCATGGAAGGGTGATTTATGCTAGCAATTATAGTTGGAAATGTTGGGGTAGAATTGTATGCAAAATGTAGAAGCATGGACAAGGTGATCAACTATTTAATAAAATAAAAATGTTAAAATGGGTGTATTTTAGGTAGAGGAAAAATAGAGTTTAAAAAAATACAAATGTGAAAATAGAGTAAATAGCATAGATAGAAGGGAAAGTAAAATTATATGAAGAAATGTTAATTTATAATAAGGGGTAAAGAACTTGGATAGAAAGTAGGTTGATGTTGGATGAAGTAAACATAGTAAATTGTATCAGTATAGTGTTAAAATCTATCATACAATATCTAGCTTGCCACTAAAAATTATTTGGGAAAATTATTTCTATGTTACATGGTATCCATCGCACCTACATTTCAGCTAACACTATGGTCCTGGTCAATGAAGCTTTATACGTGGAGACCAGTTAAACAATCTATGTTTTCAACTTGAATCTAATGGGTGGAACATGGGACACAAACTCAAAGTGATCAAATTTTATGACAGAAAAATGTTAGGTAAAATTCCCTAAAGATTTGTTATAATGGATTTTTATGATTGTAGAATACGCACAAAATGGATTTGTTGAATTATTCTTGGAAAGTTTCAAGAAAATGAAATCAAAATGTATAAATTTGATCTCAAAACCCTTTTTCTACCTTATTAATTGTCTAAAATAAGAGCTCTATAATAGGGTATGACATCTATCACAATATAATTTAAGGGGATTTTATTAGATGTTATAGATGCAAATTTAACTATCAATCTCTTTTCACTCAATATCTATTTCCTTTTATCTCTCTTACCTCTCTCTCTTTTCCTCTTGGTCTCTCTATGTATCTATATCTCTTTGTCTCCATCACTCTCTCTCTCTTTGAATATGTGTGTTGCTCTCTATCTCCCTCTTCCCTCTTTGCATATCCATCTCTTTCTGATGTCCTTTCTCTTTGGTCTTTATGTCTCATGCTATTTCTTCCTCTATCTCATTTCCCCCTCTATATATCCCTTTTTTATCCCTATCTCCCCCCCCCTCTCTCTCTTCCTCTCTCTTTATCACAAACATAACATGAGCCTATTGGTAATGGAGTTTTGATTCTTTCTCATTCAAATTTTTCATTTCAATCGTCTTTGGATCCCTATAAGAGGATGCATAGTTTATTTTAATCTATCACTTCTCCATTGAGACCTTTGTTGCACAAACAACATCATTTTCTAAATAGCCTACCAATTAACCTCATGTAGTGCATAAATTCATGCAAAAAATAAACCAATTAGAGAACATTATGAATAATGCATTCTATTTAAATATGGAATGGTTCAAAGCTAAAAGAGTTAATAATAATTTTATAGATGTGATATCATGGAATTTCACATTTTTAGAAGATAGTTCTATAAAAAAAATTACCACATTTAATTGTCATAAAATAATAATTATATTTAAAAAATTATTATTATTAAATTTCTTGATGATTGAAAATAATTATAATATTTAAGGTTAAGTATAATTTTTTTCATTTATGGTACATAAATTTTGTGGCAAACTAGGCTTGCTTACTTGCTAATTTCAACTAGATTTTTCATGTTTTTATCGTAGAATTAATTTTAGCATTTATGAAAGATACAATTTTAGTAATATTTTCTAGTTGTTGTATTAATATTCAGTTCTCACCTTATACTAGAACATTACAATTCCTTACAATGTTATATTTCTATAAGAAAAAAAATTTACACTTCAAGTGACTCATTTATAAGAGCATTTGGATCTTTAGGGTTATGTCTCATGTATGGTTGGTAGTGTTCCATGAATCCCAACTTCTAATAGGGGTCACTACCCTTCTAATGTCCATCAACATGGATAGTTAAATTAATTTTGGACACTCTTTGTCATATGTTTTTCATCCTATGCAAAGAAGATTCAAAGATTTCAACTCACTCTTAAATAAATTTAAGATAAATAAATAAATAAAAGTAACTAATTATTTAGTAAAAATAACATTTATATTTACATATAAATAATAGTTAAAATAACATATTGAATATAAACATCCTAAAAATAATATATATATATATGGCAAATTGCTATAGAGAGGTAGCACTCTTTCATTAATGTGAAACCAAAACTATTAATTATTACATAGTCTGCATAGTAGGGTTATCAGACTCACACCTAGCTCTATCATCCTTCCCGCCTGAAAATCTTCAAAAGCACCCTTATTTTCTATTACATGGTTCAAGAAAATTTGTAGATCCTTTACTTCAATAGCTTCCCTCAACTTGTCCACTGCTTTGGCCACTTCCTTTTTGTTGTGTACTTTCTCTGCTTCAACCACATCACATACCACCCTCGCTTTTTGCCATTTTTCAAGAGAAAAGATTATTTTAATGGCCACTTCAACATAGATATTCTTCAAACATCAAGCCACTGCCACTGCATCGCTTTTCCTTCTGCTTGAACGAGCTTCATTCGAGATAACAAGCCCCATTAGGTTACCATCGTGAATGTGAGCCCCTTTAAACCTGCATTCCCTTATCACTTGTTTCATCACTTTCATGGTTTCTTCAGACTCTGTATTAAAAAGCCGACCAATTTGGGCTTCATATGTTTCCAGCGCAGCCTCCACCACCTACCTGCTGTGAGCAGACACCCAATAGCACCTACATACTTCCTTATACTCCATTGCTACTAACAACACACCACTTGAGACACTGCCACCGAAGTTTAAAGGCACAAAGAGGCTCCAAAGACTTCTTTTTCTAAGTTTGCAGCCTCCCTGTATTATTCCCCTGATTATTTTAGGATACCGCTTGTACGTAGCCTTCCCTTTGAGTGGTTATCAACCCCTATTTTAGGCTCGTCCTTGCGGGCTTTAGATCCCCGTGACACCATCTTTTCATCGTAGGCCATTTGATAGAGATTACACTCTACTGAAAATGTGCGCTGGCACTTGGAGTACATTACTCTTTTGACCCAAATTTTAAACTTTCCAAATATATCAAGATTATCCTTTCCAATCCTGTACACATTTGAAATTATCTTTTCCACTATCTGGCCAATACCAAATTTTGAGAGGAAGTTTGTCGCCGTACTAGTATCTCTCTACACGTGAGATTTTGAAGTCTCTTAGAGTTCTTAAAACCATATTAATGTTCTCAACCGACATTTTGAGTTTTCGGCTGTAGTGAACAAAAAATATCCTTTTTTTACACTTAATTTGGGAATGAATAATTAATAATAAAATGAGCTTAATGATTCCTTAATTTAGTGTTGTAATATGTATTCTACATATTCACATTAAATTTAGGGCCTTATTTATTAAAATGGACTTAATTGTGCCTTATTTTTGGTTTTGTAAATTGTACCCTTACACTTTTACACTAATCTAGAGATTTGTTAATTAATTGAGGATAATTTTCCTTAATTGACCCCTTTAATTCAAATCCAAGCCTAATTAATTACATTTTTCAAGGGATAAAACTAAAAATTCATAAATTCCATAACATAATGTTTAACATTGAGCAATGTGTATCTTGGGTAAGTGGCCTAGGACCCATTCACAATAGGTCAAATGGGTCCTCACTTAGGCCTAGGACCTAAATTTAAACTATCTTTTTGGTAGATTTTCAATGATTTCAAATGTGTATTCAAATGTCAACTTGTGATATTTGAATTTCAGGAATTAATCTTAACATATGTATAAATAAGAGGTCATTTCACTAAGTTTCACCTAGAAAGTTTTCATGAGTACCTAGAATTTCAAGAGAGCAACCTTATAGAAAATTTTATGATAAACAACATTTCAAGAGCATTTTCAAGACATTCAAGAGAAAATTTGTAGAAGATTATTGCAACAATTAAAATTCCATTATCATATCAAAGATTTATTGATCATGCATGTTGTTTGAGCTAATATGGTGATGTAGAGTTTAAGATCTATTCAAGTATTCAAAGGCATTATTTCTAATCAAGTTTCAAGATCAAGATTGACATCCATTGAAGCCAATTAATGCAAGTTGCAGATGTACAATCCAAGGTTCAAAAAAATGTTTAATTTTAGGTGGAAGATCCTTCAAAGAAAAAAATTGAAGAAAGCTAGAAATAAATTTGTCATTTCACAAGAACTCTTCTACAGGATTAATTTCTAGTTGTCTGACAGTGAGAATCGGGAATTTGAGAGTGCAGATATAGTAGAAGAGAACCCATAAAAGATTTTTATAGAGCCCTAGTAGGACCCATTTTCCATAGGGTGAATGAGTCCTCTGTGAGCTTCAAAAAGTTACTTTTGGTGACTGGTATGCATTATTTCCCCCTTTCCAGATCTTCCTTATGATTTCTATTTCTAGTAGCTTTGAGTACAATCTTTCATTTCCATTTTATAGCTTGCATTTTGGAGCTTGTTTGATGGTTTTAGTCTTTCTCCCCAAAGTGTTATTTGACTCATATCCCTGTCCTTGCATAGAAAGGAAATTTGAAGATTCATACCTTGATTTGACTCAACTTTTGGTTGTTATCCATCTCATTTTTTGGATCTCATTTCCCTGAATTAAATTAGCAAAATAGGCCCTTTCTTCTCAATCCATTTTTGGGGTCACATTCCCCAACCCTATTTTTTTTGTTTCATTTTGGTCAACCTAAGTTTGATCATTGTATTTTCTAATTTTGGAGTGTTCTTTCACCCTAGATTTAGGTCTTGCATTCATTTTCATCTCTTTGAATTGAATTAAGTCTCATTCAAGTTTTCTAGTTTGCATTTAACTTTGCATTTCATTTAAGGGTTTCAGGATTGCATATTTGCATTCTTTAAAACTGAAAAATACAAAAAAAAATCAATCATTTTACATATCATTTACATAGCATTACATCATATTCTTTTGCATTTAAAAATTGAAACAAAACTACACATCAAATTAGGTTTTCTAGGTTGGACCATTTTGTCACATTTTACATTTCAATTCAAACTTCATTTCATAGAAAGAAATAAAACTATAACTTGTTGTATCAGATCATAATCTAGAAACCACTAAAATTAACTCAAAATTGTAAAAACACTTTTCAAAACCCTAATCTAGGACTCATTCACCCTAGGGTGAATAAACCCCTAATTAGGGTCATTTCTTGATTTTTCAGGCATTAAAACATTTATTTTTGCATTTATGTTTGTTGTTCTCATAAATTTCTATTTCTATTTGCAAAAATTATGTTTCTTCAATTTGGTCATATTTAGCTTCATTTGATAAAATTAGTGCATTATCTGATTTCAAAATTACATTTACAAGACATTATTTTTTAGGTTTTTGCATTGTGTACTCAAAAAATTATCTTGTTTAGAATCTAAAAATTGTATTGACATATTGCACTCTAGGTCATTGCCTTGCATTTTACCCTCTTTCCATTTTGGTTTGACATTAAGTTTGTGTACCATAGAAAAATGGCTCTTGGACATTTTTATGGTCTTTTAGCTCTTTCTCTCATGATTCTTGGCCTATTTTTCTTTGATTTAATGTTGCAATGTAACTTATGGATTCACATTAAGTCCTAAATATTCAAACTACGACGTCTTGTGAAGGTGTTGTGAAGTGTTGTAAAACATTTCTACACTTTTCTAAACTCTTTTCATTACAATTCACCTAAAAATCACCTTTTCATCACTTATCAAACTTCTTATTTTGAAGTGTTGTAAAGTCTTGTAACAAGATTTCATGCTTTTCTAGGCTTGTTTTCACTATTTACACCTTTCTTATGCTTTACATGACCCATTTATGCCCTTATAAGTCTTAATTAAGTGTATTTTTGAATGTAAACTCGATAAACAACATTAAATGCAACTTAATTCATGACACCTACTTTCAAGTCCAAGGTGGGACCCATTCACCATGGGTGGCGAATGAGTCCCTCTTGGCTCAAAATTCAAAATATTTCAAATTTTCTTTCAAGGTTTTATTCAAAATTACCTTATGTCGGCCTGTGATGAGGTATCATTGTGTTACTAAGGAACATGTGTGTATAAATAAATGTTTTTCTCCCCATTTTACATCTCCTACAATCATTCAATGATCAAGTTTACTTGCATTCATCAACTGGCATTCAAGCACTTTGGATCATTCAATCAAGCATCAATCAAGAATCTTGGAGTAGTCATTAACATATCTTCAAATTTCTTCAACAAGGTTGTGGTGACAATTTGCATGTTGTTTATTCATCTTTCCTTGTTCATTTCATTCCATTTCTTCATTAAGGGTTTGATTACCAAAGTGGGATTTTACCAAGCAAATCCTTATAAACTAACCCTTAACCATTTTGCCCCTTTTGCATGTGTGTTTGTAAACCTTTGTATGCAGATTTGTCAAGCAATTTGGTGTTGAAAGGTGGTCAAGAAGTCCAAAAAGTGTTTCAAGTCAAATCAATCCTATTTCAAGCTTTGAGACAACTTATAATCTATTTTTCTATAGATTTGACTCCGTCAACCCAACAAGAAGACAAGTGCAGATCTGGTGTTACAGAATTGGTCCTTGATTTCATAGAATTTTGGGAGAGGACTAATTCACCATTAGTGGTGAATGAGTCCCACCTTAAGGTTAGAAAAGTAGATTTTGTTAGATTCTAGATCCTAACAACTGGAAACCAATTTTTAAAAGTTTTTGCCAGAAGTAGGACTGATTCGCCATCAGTGTCAAATGAGTCCCACTGGTGATTTTCATTGATTTCTTCCAACATTTAGAACACTCTAGATTCATCATTAATTTCCTAGGTGCACTCTATTTTAGCCTTCTTCATTTCTATTTTGCATTTGTTCATATTTTAGTTCATGTTTGCATATCACATTGTGTTTTCAAACATTACATATTTCTTAGATTTGGCATTCATAATCAATCAAATACATTGTTGTGTTGTATTTATATAATCTCATTTAGACTTATTCACATCACACATACATTATATTGAGTGAACCACTTTGGTTTTTGGGTTATTCTATCTCTCTCCTTTTAGGTGGAAGATCCTAAGAGTGCAAGAGAAGCCTATAAAATTCCAAACCACAAAATTGTTGGTTTAGTTTGTGAATCTTATATGAATTTTAAAACTTGGTCTCCTATTAGCAATACTATTGTGAGACATAGTTCGAGACTCATGTCATCCCACAATACACCAATCACCATGGATCTTGGGATTTCTAACTCTTTCGCTAATAGTGTAGATAATCAACCCCCTATGGATCATAGCCTAAATACCTCGTATCCAATTATTTCCTTACCTACAACCAATGTTCTTGATGTTGTTTATGTCATGCAAGAAATCATAAGAAGAATGGATGAAGGCCTAGAAAAGTTGCATGGCTTTGTGCATACTGAAAACATTAACATTAGTATTATTCCTACTTTAGATAATCTAAGAAAATATGGAATACAATTTTCTGTATCCTCTCTTGCATCCTTAACGAGAACCTCAAATATCAAGAGAATGATAATATACATACTTCAGTAAACTTTATTGAAGCTAAGCCTTGTAAGGGCCAAACAAAAATTCCCCTTGATATTGCTTTCTCAAAAAATGACACAATCAAACATGCACTTGATGGTCATCTTTACATAGTTGGAAGAATCAATGACAACCCTACCTATCAGATATTAATTGATACTATTTGTGTAGAGAACGTGATCACTAAAGAATTCCTATTTGTCCATGAACTCTATCAAGATACATATGAAAGATCGAAAGCATGGATCAAAAAATATAAAGGTTTTTTTTTCCCTATGATTTGCTTAATAAATCTCCCTCTAAAGGTTGGACCAGAAAAAATTAAATCTCTCATTCACCATCATCCCAACATCGGATAAGTTTAATATGAATTTAGGTTATCCATAGCTTCGCTCCATGAATGTCATCTCATTGGTTGTGCATAAATGTTTGAAGTTTCCCTTTGGAAATTAAATATTTACTATGCACCATAGTGGTTTTAATCTCGTGTCTTCCCATGGGAACTTTTCATTGGATTTAGTTTTCCCTGAGCCTATTGAACCCATTAGACCTCGTGGGGACTTCTTTTTCAAATCATATCAAAATTTTAAGGAAAAGAACATAGAAAAATTATTCCTTAGCAGTATGTCTCAACCCGTGATTGAGCCACCTATCCTTGATGATATTATGATTGAACAAAATTTCCTTCCAAATATCCAAGAGTAGCCTACGAAAAATCCTCCTATCATTTCATATAAAAAACCATGAGACAATCAAAACAATCCCATTGTGCCTCCTAAAATCAAACAAGTTTACAAACATAAAGAGAGTGGTTGAACAACCTCCCATGGTTCCTTCCATTCCTTCTTTAAGGGAAGAAAAGAAACCTATGGTTGAAAAACCCACTCCTACCCAAAACCAACTTGAAAATAGAATGAGAAGAAATAAAAATGCTAGAGAACGTAGGCATAGACATCGTGCTATTGCTCGTTGATTGTAGGTAAAAGAAGAAAATAATAACATAGAAAATCAAAATCCAAACTTTTCTCTAGTAAGGCAAGATGCTTCTTTTCCCTCGCCACAACATAAACAACAAAAATCTCGTATGGAAATTATCATTTGACCTCCTGGTGTGATTAATTTAGATGGTGACATTGATATTGCAAGGATTGATGAACAAGTACACAATGAGTTGAATTCATTGTTCTCCTCTTATATGAGCTTAAAATATAGTTCTCCTAAAAAGAGTGTTGAAATTGGTATGTGTCTTAGTTTAGCACTTGATGTTGCCCCTTTGGCTAGTTGTTTTCCTTCCACATATAATGATCAAGATTGGGATGTGGACGAATTACTATAGGTTGACTCACATGTGCCTTACTAGTCTTTTGCATTCTTTTCCTTTTCATTTCTCTTGCTATGGTTGCATGTGCATGATGTGATCCCCCATACTATTTTGTTTGATGTGTCTCTCTCTTTTTGTGCATTCCTCTATTTTTTCCTACATTCTTCTACATATTGTAAACATTTATCTTTTTCATTTGTCTTGTGTTTTCCTTTTGGGGATGGCACAAGGTGTCAATGCATTTAGGTCTCTTCCATGTTGACCCAAAAAAAATATATATATTTTCACTCTTTTTGTGTCATTCTTCTAGTTCTTTGAGTATTTGGGGAATGATGACGTTTTTCAGCTCTATATGAACATTGTAGCAAAGATATAGTGACCCCGAATCTATAGATCCCTTATGTGTTTTTGAGGGAAACCCCTCCTTCCTTTCTCATGATGTAGCTTCATTTCAAAAATAGATGACTTGGAATAGGGCTCCTAGTCTTTGATTTTGTATGATTGAGTATCTTTGTTATTACTACATACAAAAGACTCTTGAATGTCTAATTTAGTGCGACTTTGTGCTTGTGCTTATACTCTCACTAAAGTTGGGGCTAAATGTAGTGTAGGAAAAAAGTATCCCTTTTTTCACACTTAATTTCAAAATGAATAATTACTAATAAAGTAAGCTTAATGATGCCTTAATTTAGTGTTGTAATATGTATTTTACATATTCATATTAATTTTAGGGCCTTATTTATTAAATGGACTTAATTGTGCCTTATTTTTGGTGTTGTAAGATGTACCTTTACACCTTCATAGTAATCTATGAATTCATTAATTAATTAATGTTAATTTTCCTTAATTGGCCCCTTTAATTCAAATCCAAACCCAATTATATTTTCCAAGGGATAAACCCTGACATTCATAAATACCATAACATCATGTTTAACATTGAGCAATGTGTGTCCTAGGAAAGTGACCTGCAACCCGTTCGCTATAGGGTGAATGGGTCCTCACTTAGGACTAGGACTTAAATTCAAACTATGTTTTTGGTGGTTTTCCAATGATTTAAAATGTGTATTCAAATTTCAGCTTGTGATATTTGAATTTTAGGAATTAATCTTAACATATGTATAAATAAGAGGTCATTTCACTAAGTTTCACATAGAAAGTTTTCATGAGTACCTATAATTTCAAGAGAGCATCTTTATAGAAAAGTTTATGATCAAGAGCATTTCAAGAGAATTTTTAAGGCATTAAAGAGCAGATTTGTAGAACATTATTGCAACAATCAAGATTTCATTATCATATCAAAGATTTATTGCATCATGCATGTTGTTTGAACTAATATGGTGATGTATAGTTCAATATCTATTCAAGTAGCATTGTTTCTAATCAAGTTTCAAGATCAAGATCCACATCCATTGAAGCCAATTCATCTAAGTTGCAGATCTACAATCCAAAGTTCAAACAAAGGTTTGATTTTAGGTGGAAGATCCTTTGAAGAGAAAAATTGAAGAAAGTTGCAAGGAAAGTTTTCATTTTCATAAACTCTTCTACAAGGTTTATTTCTAGTTGTTCGATAGTGAGAATTGGGAATTTGGGATTGTAGACGCAACAAAAGAGAACCCGTAGAGGATTTTTGTAAAGCCTACATAGCCCTAGCCAGGACCCATTCACCGTAGGGTGAATGAGTCCTCTGTGATCTTCAAAAAGTGACTTTTAGTGACTGGTACACATTATTTCCCCTTTCTAGATCTTCCTTTTAATTTTTGTTTCTAGTAGTTTTGAGTATAGTCTTTCATTTGCATTTTATAGCTTGCATTTTGGAGACTGTTTGATTATTTTAATCTTTCTCCCCAAATTGCTATTTGAATCATACCCTTATCCTTGGATAGAAAAGAAATATGTTGATTCATACCTTGATTTGACTCACCTTTTGGTTTTTAGTCATCTCATTGTTTGGAGATAATTTCCTTGAATGAAATTAGGAAAATAGGTCCTTTCTTATCAATCCATTTTTGGGGTTACATTCCCCACCCTATTTTTCTTCATTTCATCATCTTGGAGCATAATTACACCTAACCACCATTATTACAATTTTTGAATCTCCTTCTATGTCCACATTGTTCTATCCTTTCAAAAGGAAAAAAATACCTCTTCCAAAAGTGTACCACATTCCACCTCATTATTAGTCCCCCATGGCAATTTGATCAATTCCCCTCCTACAATTTTCCATTATCATTTCAGATGATGAATCCCACCCTAGAGGGCCTCGGGTTCCCCTTTGAGGTCTTTACAAAATTTAGTTTTAATCTTCCTCTTGGGGGGAGATTCCATTTATATTTTCCTCTCTTAGCTTTGCTTTTGAGTAGATAACATTTTGGGGGTTTTAACATACTCTAGGTTTTGCTCATCTTTGACTCCCAAGAAATGAAATGAATGTAGTGTTGCTTCTTAAGTTTGTAATTTATGTGCTTGCTTACCCCCAACTCTATTTTTTGAATGACACCTTGAATGTGGGTTGACTTCTTTAAAATTATTGTGTTTCTCTCTTTCTACATTTTCCACACTAGCATTGCTAGTATTTCCTTCTAGAGATCACCGTATGTTGCCCCTTTGTGCAATATTAGCCACAATTCAAAAATTTGTTTGAGATTGTTTGGCAGTGGTCCCTACCATTTAACCTTGGCACAAAAGCTTGACCAAAGGCTCTATGTGAATATACATTTTACCAATACATGTGTATCTTCGCTATTCTATTTGCACATCATGCACAAGGGTATATGCAGGATCATCATGGAAAAAATAGGTCCTTAAGTCGCAAAAAATTTAGAAAAAATCAGAGTTAGGAAACTTGACGTAAAAAATTGAATAAGTTATCTATATTATTTCAAAAATATGTAAGAATAGAATCTATAGCAAATTGAATGTAGTTTCTATACTACTAGGTTTATTTTTTATTTTTAAATCTATTTGGTGAAAATTTGAAATTTCAATGTAGTAGTAATTAAATTTTAGGGAAAAATAAAGTCAGTGTCTATTTGACCACCCTAACCACAATAAAATGATAATATTTTAGATATAAGTAATATAAGTAGAGGACTCATGTCCCGATGTGATGAATTATTTTTTGTAATTTTTTTCCAAGTAAATAATTAATTATGATTTTTTTATTACAACTTTTAAAAAATCTAAAAACTCATATGTCTAACCACCTTAACAAGTGGTCAAAACTTAATGAAATTCAATTTTTTTTTAATCTTATAGTATGTGAAGTATAGAATTTGTGACACATGTTTTGGATTAAAAAAATGTGATACTATTTGAAAGCTATAGATGTTTCTCAATCGGCCTATCAATTAGGACTTTAGTTGTAATTCAAATAGAAAATGAGTAATAATTATTGATTAAATTCAAAGTAAAGAATAATTTATATTGGTGGAAATATGAGAATCTCCTTTAAAAACCCTATTCGTTTCATCAATTTTGGGTAAAAAGACAGCTGTTAGCCACATAACCTACACATACCCGTCATATCGCCACTTTTTGGCCCATCATGATCCTGCACATACCCACAAATGTGGATCGCTTATTCCAATTCGGTCAAGCCATTAATGTGTGATAATGTGACCATGAAAGGAGGTCCACACAAAGGAATCTGCCTTTGGAAGAACACTTGTTTTCCAGCATAAGATTTTTGGCCATGTCGAGTAATTGACTTCTTGCTTTATCAGCATATATCCCAAATTGGAAAAATATGAACTTGACTTTGCTGCACACCATACAATTACATCTAGAAAATTTAAAATAAAAAGGTGTCTCCTTGATAGTTCTCTTAATAATTCTTCCCTTGTTTTAGAATGGATCATTTTGAAATATTTCTAATCCACTCCCACTGGGCATTTTCCTTCTACAGATTCAAATAATCCCTCACACACACCATGTAAGCTTCCTTTGAGGCTTCAATGGCTTCTTCCATTCTTGGGAGACCTTGCAATGTAGGATACCCATTCCATGATTCTTCCTAGAAAGCTACCTTCCTTCCATCCCCTATTTTCCAGGATAGGTGCTCTGTGATCACACTTTAGCTGCTAAGGATGAATTTTCCACATCACTGAGCATTTTTGTAGATTTTCCATAGGAAGAATTCTATCCACCTCCATTGAATCAAGATACTTAGCTCTCAAAAATTTGGTCCATAGAGCTTCTAGCCTTTTGAAAAAAATCCACATTAATTTAGCCCCTAGTGCTTGGTTTTGGATTTTCAAATCCCTCACACCTGCCCCACCATGCTTCTCTGCCATTGTGATGCACTAGTAGAATTTGGAAAATAAATGACTACGTGACTAAAAATTTTAGTCACAACAACTAAAAATGACTAAATTCTACTCATTTTTTGAAACACATCTATAAATGACTAATTTGATCATCGGATAAAATCACAACTATAAATGACTAGTTTTTTGCATCAAACTTTATTTTTTGAGAGAAAATATTCCTAGCCATCAATTTAGGCTTTAGTTGAAACCTATGCATATATATATATTATAAATACCTAACAAAAATAAAATGATATAAGACCACATTTTCCTGCATTTTTTAACTACTGCTTAGTTAGAAGAAAAAGTCTAGGAAAACAAATAGAGGTTGAAGGGTTTTGAATACGGAGATATTGACCAGTAATCGAAGGGCTTTCCTAGTGGAGGAATGTCCTACAAGTGGCTCTTCAAGGTACAGGTCTAGAATGTGGCCAAATCTATCCTTCTATCAAACAACTCCCCCCCTAGAAGTATGTCTTGAGGATTTTGAGCTTTTTGTTGTGGATTGTCTTAGAGGTAAGAAAACCATTCTTAATTTATTTTAGGGTATTTGAAAATTTTGATGTTGGGTGTTTTCGTGAAGTACTATTTGGCTATATGAATTTTATGATGCTGGATATTTTGTTATTGGATATCTGGGTATGTTTAAAAATGGATGCTTGGTATTTTTTTTATTGGATGCTTGGGTATTTCAATGCTGGGTTTTCACTTGAAATGGGTATTTAAAAAAATGGTAATGGATATTTTTTTCTATTGAGAATTTTTTTTTCTGAGAAACAAACGAGGTATCAACCTTTGCTGGTATTACACATAGTTTTCTAAATTTTTATTTTATTATCATTTTTCCTAGGCATTAAAAAAATTGATGTTTGGTGAACCCTTTGTTATTGACTATCTTGGTATTTAAAAAAAGGACATTGAGCATTTTCTTTATATGGCTATTTAAAAATAATAATATTGGGTATTTTTTTTGTTGTCAAGTTATGTTTTACATTTCTACGGAGGCCTAGAGTTTGTACCCTAGTCATGCTCTTACCAATGCTTCTGTTAGTATTAAAAAACACCATTAAATCTTGGGTTAGAAAATTAGTTCTCTTGATAGGGTGTGGTATGACCTTGGATTGTATCCTAGAGTGTGTGGGAAGCTTGTGTTTAATCATTGAAGCTCTATAAATCTGCACATGAGACCATCTTAAACACTCATTAGGAAGGTTAGTTTAAACATGCAAACCTTCAAATTCCTCTATGAAATAACATGTCTATGCTCAAGAAATGCTACAAATAAATGAATAAAGAGATCAAGAAGACATTAAAAAAGCAAGACAATCACCTATTCCATATTGGATTGGTGTCAAATGTGCAAATGACCCTTTCCCAATCGTTGATCAAAAGGTAAAATGATGAGATGCAATGGAGATGAAGAGAAAAATCAGTTCTCAAACCAAGAGAGTGACTTTGCATAAGTTGTAGATGATTTTGATGAAGAATGGGGTCCTTATTTATAGATTTTCTTGATGAGAGATTGGCCAAATGGGTGAATGTGGGACTAAATATAGACCAATGAAAGAAGGCCACTTGTCAAGTTGTGATAGGCTAAACATTGTGCAAGATTTTGGAAATGTGCCCATGAGAGGGAGTTTCAAATTCAAATTTGTGCAATAAATTTTGAGAGGGGGACAAGAAAATGAGAAATAAATGCAATGTGGAGGGACAAGTCAACTTGTCATCATTTTCAAATTTGAGGGAATATTCTATTTTTTATGCCAAGTTGATGGAAAATGAGGATTTAATAAATCAATAAATTGATTTATTTGTGCAAGTGGCAAAATCTAGAGAAGCCAAGTGGTTAGGATTAGCATTTAATCATAGTTAGATTAGATTAATGATGATTAGGTGAGTTTGACTTTTATGACTTAAATATTTGATTTATTTAAATCAGAAAAGGATGAAATGTGCATTATGATTTAATTAAATGAATGTTTGATTTATTTGATTAAAAGGTTGATGATAATGTTTATCTAATTTTAAATAAATGACTTTAGGAAATGGAAATTAATGAGATTACCTGATAAATGAATGAAGGTGAACTTGATTAATTGATGAATGGACCTAATGTGGAACCTTGATGAGTGAACATGATTGAATGCATAATGTTAATTTTGCATGTCTACATTTTTCCCCTCTTTGAAGCAATGTACTTGTTGCGTTTGTTCAAAGAATAAACTTGCTGCGATCAAAATTCAAAAAAATTTATGATTTTTCAGATGCCCCAGTGAAAAGTACACTGGTACATTGCCCCCTCGAGAGATCGAGCGAAAGGATTCAATTGGAGGGTCGATCTCGTGATAAAGAGGTTCAAAATGGATGGTCATGGATGATAATGCAAATGAGATGGATGAGATTGATGATGTGATATGCTATGATTATGCAATGGATGATTTATGAGATGCTTAGACTAACAAATCTATATTATGATGATAATATGTTGTGATTATGCAAATGTGATGATTTATGACATGCTTAGACTAACAGATCTATATTATGATGATGATATGTTGTGATTATGCAAATGTGATGATTTATGAGATGCTTAGACTAACAGATCTATATTATGATGCTGATATGTTGTGATTATGTAAATGTGATGATTTATGAGATTTTTAGACTAATAGATCTATATTATGATGATGATATGTTGTGATTATGCAAATGTGATGATTTATGAGATGCTTAGACTAACAGATCTATATTATGATGATGATATGTTGTGAGATGATATGCAGAATATTGATGGTTTGTGGATGCAAGATGGATGCACTGGTGAATGTATGATGGATGTATTGGTGATGATGATTAACTATTCATGCTGTGATGTTAGTGTGGATTCAAAGAAGATATTAGATGATGACAAGAGGATCAACAAGCCAACATTATGAGAGATGATGATGAGAAATGATGAGAAATGATGATGATAGATGGATGATTTGCTTTATCAAGAATTGGGATTTTAAAAGAGTCACTTACCTTATGTTTGATAACACGCACAAGTACGATGCATCAAGGTATAAAGGACTAGGATGGCGTTGTACTTAGTGTGATGGACTTTGACTTGACAAATAGATAGGAGTATTCCTGTTCACACTTGACATACATAAACCTTGCTAGGATGCACTTTAGAAGTTTCAAACATCTCAGACCAAAGCATGGAAAGGTATAACCAATCAATCCAATAGTCAACAAGCTGTCCAAAAAATCCTCTATACATATCTAACAAAACAAGTATTTTCCAAGTTATTTTACAAGAATGTCCAACAAGCACAATAGACAAAAGAATAATGATTGTTGCCCCATTCCTATCTCTCTAAATCCTTCGTTCAGATATCATCGAGAGGTCCTTGGACTGAGTACAATAAGATAAGTCTAAAGAAAAAGATAAAGCACACAAACAAGTTGATGTTCTTCAATACCGCTAACCAAAAGGGAATGTGTTTTTAAGGATAAGAACCGAAACTTATTGCCAAAAGATAATGCCCATTGTAGGAAGGATACATCCTAGGACATGTTAGTAGATGTTGGCATGTCATTTCCTTTATCCAAAGTGTTCTTTCTGATAAATAATGCCCCTTGTAGGAAGGATTCATCCTAGGACATGATGTTATCAGATGATTGATATGGGACTATTTGGATGATGGACTATTGACACAAAGAATTGACCAACTTGTTTACGTACTGACTTAAACCTGAGACTTGATGCTTTTGAGTTTTTACGTTTAACCTGCTAGACTTATTTCTAACTGTTTCACCAAAGGTTGAGGGTGACGATTAGTTTATTATGGATGGTGTTTATTGTGGGTGTAAGTGAGATGAGACAGATGGATTTTTTTCAAATATTTGGATGTTTTTGATGTTTTGAATTGTTTTGAGGCTATTTTGGTATTTTTCAAGGTTTTCCAAATGTTTTGATTTTTGATTTTTCAAATGTTTTTGGGATTTTCTGAGATTTTGACCAAGAAACTAACCTAAAGACCTATCCTAGGGGCCTCGGGGGCTGATCAACATATTATCCTTTCCTACGTTATACACGCAGAGATCACGTAGTTTGACAAGATGACCTTTTTTTTGGCTTTTTGAATGACTTTTGACCTATTTTTGAATTTTGATATGTTTTGATGTTTTTGGATTTTCCAATTATCCAATGTTTTTGGATTTTTTGATTTGAGGACTTTAAGAATATGCACGAATCTGATCCAATGAGAACATGCCCCCAGCGTGATGCAATAGACTACTCCGATAAAAGTGGGACAAACTGACCTTGAGGATGGGCCGAGTAGTACTAGGAGGGATCATGATATGAACACAGGACCAAGCTATGGTGCAGATGAGAGTGGATGTGTGATTGATGGAGACTTGAATGCAATGGATGATGGAAGCGAAATGGAGGGTGATGCCGAACAAGCCATAAAGATCCTGGTGGATGGAAAGTGCTTATTTACACAAGGCACCTGTTTGCCAGGTTTTCATCAAGGTACTTGCCCAAAGTGCCACCAAAGTGGTTTTCACTAGAGGATGATTTTTTTTAATCATTTTTCTATTTTTTTTTGGATTTTTTGCTTTTGATTTTTGTTGTCACCAAGATGCCTATTTTCCAGGTTTTCGCCGAAGTAACCATTTTTTCAGGACTTTTTCTATTTTTTTTGGAATTTTTGGTTTTATACCCTGAAAGAATTAGGCATAAAACCTTTTGAGATGGGAGATATTCATGGGCTCCCACAGAGGTTCCCCTTTGGGTGTTGATAGCTGATATGCCCCTGATTTATAACTTGTTGTTATGACAAACGGACCTAACCAATTAGGTTCAAACTTGCCTTTGTTGCTTGGGTTTGGGACATTCTTTTGATTTTTTTTTAAGACCAATTCTTCGACTTGGAATGTCCTACTTCTGATTTTCTTGTTGTAGCTCTATTTGAGTCTATTCTGATAGACTTACAAGTGGTTTAAAGCATCTATTCATTTCTCATCCAGTAACTCCAACTCATTTAGTCTTGATACCTGATATTCTTCATCTGTGATAAGGTTTTGCAATGATATCCTAAGAGATGGAAGCTCGATCTCAATGGGGAGTACAACTTCTAATCCATAGACCAAAGAGAATTTGGTGGCATTGGTGGGTGAGCGGATGCTGGTTCGATAAGCCCAGAGGTCGGGATTAAGCTACAAGTGCTAGTCACGACCCGCGTCATTGACTATTTTCTTGAGGATTTTGAGGATGGTTTTGTTCGTGGCTTCTGCTTGGCCATTGCCTTGGGAATAATATAGGGTGGAGAAGCGATGTTGGATTTTGAATTTCTCACATAAGTCACAGACATCTTGATTCTTGAATGGTGTTGCATTATTTGAGATAATGGCTTGTGGGACACTGTAACGACAGATGAGATAGTTCAAGATGAAATTTGAGATTTATTTCCTAGTGATATACGTCATGGGTATGGCTCCCACCCACTTTGTGAAGTACTCAGAGTAGTTATGATGAATTTATGGCCATTGGATGAGGTGGGTGTGATTTTCCCAATGAGATCGAGTCCCCACTGCGAAAAGGGCCATGGTGTGATAATAGGATGAAGCTCTCGAGGTGGAGCATGGATGAGGTCCCCATGCTGATGACATTGTAAACACCTTTTAGCATGATCATGTGCTTCTTGTTCCATTGTGGGCCAATAATACCCCATCCTCAGTAGTTTCTTCGCTATGGTCATTCCACTCGAGTGTGAACCACATATATTGTTATGTACTTCAATTAGAGTGGTTAATGCCTCCTCAGCATTTAGGCAGCGTAGCAAGGTACCTTCTATGCTTCTACGGTATAAGGTATCACCTAGGATGACAAATTTGGATGCCTTTTTGACAAAAGTTCATTTTAGGTTTGAGGGTAAATTAGCAGGTGTGGCTCCTATGCTAAGATATGTATAGATGTCATGGTACCAAGGATCATTGGGACCAATGATTTCGCACATGAATTCTGATTCTGGTACCTCAAATGCGGGAACAAGAAGCTGCTCAATCAAGAATTCATATTTTGGAACATTGTTGGGGATCTTGAGCAAGGATCCCATCGTTTCCATGGCATCTGCTACTCTATTGTTGGTTCTAGGGATTTGGTCAAATATTATTTCAATGAAATATTCTTTGAGAGTCTCCACCAATTTCTTGTATGGAGTGAGCTTATCATCCTTGGTATAATATTCATTATTGACTTGATTTATGATTAACTGAGAGTCTCCGTAGACTTTGAAAGCTATGATATTCCATTGCACTGCTATCCTAAGACCTATAGTCAAAGCCTCCTATTCCATGATGTTGTTGGTGCAAGGAAATGCTAGTTTGTATGACCTTGGTATGCAGTCCCCCTATGGGGTGATGAAGAAGACACCAGCTCCTGATCCATGCTGCTTGTATGAGCCATCGAAGTATAGTTTCTAGTGGTCAGCTACATTGAGGTTAAAAATAGATTCATTTGGAAACTCTGAGACAAGGGGATTCTCAGAATACATAGGTGCTTCTGCTAGTTGATCTGCAATAACCTGACCCTTAATGGCTTTCCACTCTACATACTCGATGTCATACTCCGATAGTATCATTACCCATTTTTCCATTCTTCTTGTGAACATTGCCTTTGATAAGAGATACTTGAGGGGGTCAATTTTGGCAATGAGCTTTATCTTATGTGCCAACATGTAATGTCTAAATTTTTGTGATGCAAACACTACTGCGAGGCATGCTTTCTTGATGAATGAGTAGTTTAGCTCATGACCAACCATTGTCCTGCTGATATAATAGATAGCCCTCTCTGTTCCATTTTCATCATGTTGAGCCAAGAGAGCTCCAAGGGCTGCTGTTGTTGCTAATACATATAAGATCAATGGCTTTTGTGGGGTGGGTGGCATTAAGACTAGTGGTGTCAGTAGGTATTCCTTGATTTTGTTAAATGCCTCTTCGAATTTTGTGTCCCATTTGTACGCTACCCCCTTGTGGAGTAGGTGAGAATATGGGTTTTGCTTGTCCTCTAGTTGTGCTATGAATCATTTGATGGATTGAAGTCTGCCTTGGAAACCTCTTAGTTGTTTTAATGGCTTTGGTGCTTCCATCTCAAGGATTGCTTTTACTTTTGCTAGATCCACCTCGATACCCCTCATAGACACTATGTATCCTAACAATTTACCTAATTGTATGCCAAAGATGCACTTCTTGGGATTTAATCTGACATTGTATTCCTCTAATCTATCAAAGATAGCACTTAAGGTTGCTATATGATCTTTTCTTTTTCTTGATTTGGCTAGGATGTTGTCGACATAACTTCTTCAACTATTTTATGAATTATGTTGTGGAAGATCAATGTCATGGCCCTTTGATATGTTGCTCCTACATTCTTTAGGCTGAATGGCATCATGTTCCAATAGTATGTCCCCCATGGACAAGTGAAAGCTATCTTGTGTTGATCCTCTTTTGCTATCATGATTTGATTGTATCCTGAAATTCCGTCCATTAGTGATAGCATCTCATGTCCTACTTTCATGTCTACTATCATGTCGATGTTAGGAAGTGGGAAATCATCTTTTGAACATGCTTTGTTCAAATCTCTGAAGTCTGTACAGATTCTAATGGCTCCGTCAGGCTTTGAAACAAGTACTAAATTTGACACCCATTCTGGATAATTGATTAGCCAGATGAATCCTGCATCTAACAACTTTTTGAGCTCCATTTTGACCAATAAGGCGATTTGAGGATGCATTTTTTGGAGCTTTTGTCTAATAGGTTTTGCTTCTAGATACAACACTAAGTTGTGGACCACAGTATTTGGATCAAGTCCTGGCATATTAGCATAACTCCATGTGAAGTTTATTTGTCTTTCCCTTAGGAATGTTGCTAGGAGTTCTTGCTCTTCTGATAATAGTGATTTTGCATAGAATGTGATATGCGGGGTCTCCTCTGTTCCTAGGTTGACAGGATTGCATTTTTTGGCCAGGACTACTGACTTTTCCTAATGAATAGCTCTTAAAGGAAGATTGAATCCTTCATCCTCGGGCACCTCAAAGAGGTTTTCACCATTGGATACGTCATTTATTTTTACTTTTTTCTTGTCTGAGAGTGCCATGGTATGGTTTTCACTCAAGGACTTGGATATGATTCTTAGTTTCTCACTTTTGTGACTAAAGGATTCAATCATTTCCCCATAATAGGCATGTGTGTCCAACTCCATTATAAACCCTACCTTGTGATCTCCATCTAGTATGTTATCCCTCAATTCCATGAATTCTGAGAGCTTCTCATCATTTTTGAATGTATCAAGAACCGGTGGTCCTCGTTGGTCATAGTTGATCAGTTGGGGTAGACTAGGCGGATCTCATGATTTTGATGATCGGATTTGAAAGATAAGATACTAATTATGCAAAGGGCGGTATCCTCGAATAACCTAGGTAGATTGGATATGGGGTCCTCGTCATCGCTTCTAATATAGGCCTCAGTTATAAAGTTATGTATGTCTCTGCCTATGGATGTTGAGGAGCGTAATTCTACTGCTATTGGCTAAGGAGAAATATTAACCATTCTAACCAGAGGACTTCAGCCACTTATGGTTATACTTGGAGGGGTACATCCAAGGCCAAGATTTGTTATCAGTCACATCTTTGGCATGATAGGTATTATGAGCCCATTGTCATTTTGTCCAAGTCTTTGTTTTCTATCGTAGCCCATTGTAAGCATCATTTGCAAACCCTTGCTTCTGTTATCCATTGGTAAATCTGGTATTGGTCATTCATCTTGATAGAGCATGTGTGATGGATCTTCCTCAATAACCTCTTGGCCAAGGTCTCTCCAGCTTGTGAATTCAAGATAGTCTTCAAGAGACGTTTGTGATGTAGAAGCGTGATTTTCTTGTGGATGACCCTATGATCTAGGAGATTGTGGTAACTCTCCTACCACAAAAGCATTGTTAGGGAGCTTGTAGCTTCCACAACTGTCATCCTAGGTGATGAGCTTGATGTCAGAGATGGTGGGAATGGCAGGAGTGGTGGGTGTCTTTGTCAAAGAAGTGGATGCAAGGGTGGCGGGATCGATGTATTGTGTGGATGGGCCCTCATCATTTTTTGGCACTTGGGGAATTTTGTAATACTTTGCCTCAATATTTTTGCAATATGAGAAAGGTTCGGGATCTCCATGGATGGTAACCTCTTGTCCATTATGTTTGAATTTCACACATTGGTGAAAAGTTGATGCTACGAATTTCATCGCATGGATCCATGGATGTCCCTTGAGAATATTATATGGTAAGTCAAGGTCTAAGACTTGGCAAGTAGTTTCCATGATGGTGGGCCCTACTTGAATAGGGAGTTTAATTGTGCATTGAGACACTCTTTCTTGGTCATCATATGCTCTTATTGTGATGCCCTTCCCTTTGTCGATGGAATCTTCTGATATTTTCAACTACTTGATGAGGCTTAGGGAACATATGTTCAAGCCTACACCTCCATCCACCAGGACCCTTTTGATTTTGCTCTTATGTACTATGGATTCCAAGTGAAGTGCACAATTGTGAGATGGTTGGGAAGGGAAATCTTGGTCAGAGAATGTAAGAAGATTAGGCGTAATGATATTTCTGACCATAGCTTAGAATTGCTCCACATCGAGATCTACGGGGACGGTGGATGAGGCTAATGCTTCTTCAAGAATTTTCCTAGGGGCCGATGATATTTTTAGCAACTCCATGATGGAGATTTACATTGGTGTTCTCTTGAGTTGATATAGGACATTGTAGCCATTATTGATAGGTTTGGATGTGGGGATTTTGTTTGAATGGGATGAGCCAGTGATAGTTACTTTGCCGCTTCTTGTGGTGACTCCACAATCTTCGACATGGGCGCCCTTGATGGTGATGACCATGAAATATTTATTTAGGGAGGCAACGATTGATTCATAAACATAATTTACACTGCCCTTCCCTTTATCATTCTTATTGCCTTTGTTACCATGATTTGGCATCAAATTCGTGTATATCTTAAGATCTTGATTTCCTGTAGGTTGTTCCACATTATGATTTTTTTATTGATGAGATCTTGGATGATGTTTCTGAGTCTCATGCAACTGTTTGTGGTGTGGCCTTGGATTTTATGAAATTCACAAAGTTGATTCTCGTTATACCAAGGAGGTTTGACATCAGTTTCTTGGTAATTTTCAAAGGTAGGAGCCTGAATGAGTTTTTTGTCTATCAACTTTTTCATGATGACTTCCAATGGTTCCCCCAAAGCAGTGTACCTTCTCTTGGATAACTCTTGCGTTGGGGTGGTCCTCTTTGATCATTGAGATTATTGATTGTTGAATTGTTGTTTGGATGATATGTCGTGTGATGATTGTTTTGGTGTTGTGTTTGGGTTTGTGGTGTGGGTGTATTTTGGCGTGGACCACTAATGACCACCTTGGCATTGATGATGCCATCATTAGTGATGTTTTTGTTCATTTCCCATGTGAGAGGTTTATCATTGTAATTGGATGATGGGCAGTTTTTTTTTTGTTCATGGTATGATGTTGATTCCATAGGTTGGGTCACAAGGGCTCTTTCGATGCTGAGTGCTTTGGAGATCAATTGCTCATATGTGGTGATGCCTTGAACCTTGATATGAAATTCCAAGTGACCTTCAAGGTTGGCTATGATGGTGTAAAATTTTTGTTCTTCTGGCATGGTCCACTTGCTCTAATTGGCCTTGGATGGCCATCGTTGAAGGAATGAAGTGAAATATTCATTCTTTCCTTGTTTCAGAGCCAAGAGTTCTTCGAGACTAACATCCATTGCAATGTTACATGTGTAGTTCTTAATGAATGCATCCCTAATTTCTTGGAATGTTCTAATGCTTGAAGGTAAGTGAGAGAACCATTCTATAGCGAGGCCTACCAAACTCCTAAGGAATAGCCGCATTAGATAAGTATCATCATATGTGACTTCCATGCAATGAACCTGGAATTCCTTGATGTGATCTTCAGGGTTTCTTGTCCTTGATTTTCCTCTTGTGGGTTTTGTGATGATGTCAAAAGGTTAACTGTGAGAGTTCCCGAGCCAATGGGATTCATTTCAAGAGTGGTTTGACTTAAATAACTTGAAGTGGGTGTTTCTTTGTTGGTTTCCATGCTCTTCTTCTATTGAGATCTAGTTTGAACCATAAAATAAGGATCAATTTTTAAGAATGGGAGATGAATCTATTGATTTCTTTGGATTGATCTTTATTTTATGCCCCAAAGTGAAAAAATTTAGGATATCTTGCAGATCAAAATATGAATGATGTGGATGTTATGATCTTTGGTAAATCCTGAAGGAGATACTAGGCTTTTGGGACTTTTGGATATGTTGCAGATTTTGATTTTGGGATTTGTCCTTGATTGATTTTGATTTTGATTTGGATTTTGAACAAATAGAACCTAAGATGTTTGGATGATTATCTAAGGGATAGACTTGATCAAAGGATGATAATTTGAATAGGTGTGGGAAGAAGGATGCATCTATCCACACCTATCCAAACAAGATGATAGTTTCACTAAGCATATGACGAAGGATTCATCTACATATACTAAGCTTAAAAAGGTGATTTTGACTAAGCATATGCAAAAGGATGCATCTACACATACCTAGCCAAAGGTGATTTTAATAATGTTTTCAAGGATTTAGTCTCAATGATTTTGATGATGTTTTATTTTTCCAAAAAGCCTAGTATTAAGAATGATTTCAAGATTTTCCAAAAGGTGATTGTGAGATGATATTTGTTTTGATGTTTTGAAAGATGGATGAAAATTATTTTGATTTGATTTGATCCTAAGATGAACCTAAAAAAGACACTTTGTTTGCTTAGACCTAGGTATTGAAGAACAAGCTTTTCTCTAAACAAGATGTTCAAACTCTCTGAAAAGATTTGGGTTTTGGCAGTAATAGAATGAATACAAACCAGGATTGTTCCTTGAAACCTTCTTGTAAAAGTTGAAAATCAGTCTTATTCTAACTTCGTATAACATAGAGAGACATTCTTGATGGGCTATTAGACTAAGGGATTTCACCTTTGGTTTCTTGATCTTGATTTTGTGTGAAATCATTGGAGACATGTGTGGGGTCCAATTGTCTTTAATCTTTGCTTAATGGATTCTTTTTTACCACAAACACACTCTTGATTAGCTTTCAAATTGAATGTCCAATGTCTCAACTTTGTCTCATTTCACAAGGTATATTATGTGAAACTTTGATGAATTTAAGGCAAGGGTTACATATTGTTTAACTTTAGTGGGAAAATTGAGATGTAAATTCAAGTGCTTAGAAACCTCTAAGGATGTAATCCCAAGGGAAAGCAATAACATGAGAATTTGGTCAATGGTATTTTCCTCCTAAAGGGTTTGAAATTTTTATGATCATGTTGATTGCTTGTTTGCAAATGTTTTCGAATAAAGCACTGTGTTTTCAAACCAAGAACAATTACAAACCCTATGGATGTGTAAGACAATATTTGTTGGATTCCCACTTGGACAAGTCTAGCTATGATTATCTTTAGTGAATGGTTAGATGCTTGACCCAACTGGCTCGCCTCCACGACACTCACTTATACGAGGTAGCCAAGCATCAACACCCATGAAACTACCATGGAATATTTTCTATTTCTACTAAAGACCGTAAAAGTGTGGGGCGGCTTCAGAATGACCGTTCTTGCACCAACAAATAGATTAAGGATTTTGGAAAATTCCAGCACATGGGTTCTAGTAAGGACTTTCCGTTCGTGGAGATTGACCCATACGATAAGTGTCTTGTTTTGGATCCATCTTGTCAGAATCAACCGTGTGATACTAGCATTTCTTCCAATACCCACATTTATATCCCAACTAGAAATAGTCTTGGCTTTAGAGTGTTACCGGTTGATTCATTCCCTTGGGTGAGTAATTTTTCCCCAAGGAAGGCCCTCTAGGATAAACAAAAGCAAGCAAAGAAAAAATTCATAACTCAATCAATCTTTGACGGCTCAAAGAAAGAGAATATATGCGATGATGCTCTACTCACACTCGCACAAGATGTTCAATTTTAAACATAAATCAAAGTGTGTATGGGAAATTATTTACGCAACTTAATGTCACCAAAAGCCTTTTGATTCTCAAGATCATCATGAGGCGCGAGAGAAGCGCATACATCTTTTGATGATATTACTTTGTGTAAATAATTACAAAACAATAAAGTCATACATTCATTTTATCCTTCAAAGCAATGGTTTGATTCGTTTTAAAACACCAATGTCAAGTGTGAAGTTGCTTGTTCAATTTTAACCCAAATTGAAATCTAGTAGGTGTCTAAGTTTCAATTTTATCCTTTTGCAATGAAAAAAATAAAAATTGAAGTGTTCTTTTTAAACCCAAATGAAAATTAGTGTCCTAAGAGCGAAAAGATGACCATTTCGTGAAAAGTTTTTTAAAAAGACACTAAAGTGTTAAAAAACACTTTAATCTTCCCAGGACATCATCTTCATTTCTCCTCCTTTCATTTTTCTTTTTTTCTTCACCTTCGCTTCCTTCGTTAGCCTTTGTTTTCTTTTGTACCTTCGTTAGTCTTTGTACCTTTATGCCTATTCTGCCACAAATAAGAGTTAGGTATGCCTTGTAAAATCAATAAGAATATAAGCAATTTATGCATAATTTTTTATTTTAAATGAATAAAACAAAATTGATAAGGCACATGAGTTCCTTATAATAAAATAACCCCATGATACAAGATTATTGACAAAATTTAATTGACTTAACAAGTAATGAAAGATATCATAAAAAGTATTTTATCATACTATTGAGCCAACCAAAACATCAATTTATAAAGAAGAATAATCAATAGTTTCAAGAAATTTTAAATGTGAGAATGAGATAACATAGATAAATGTTTTAAGCCCCAACCACAAATATTGAAAATGATGATAATCACTAGGTATTATTTTCAAGTTAATATAGTTGTACACATGCGAAAATACATAAATGCTATGCATCAGACAAGTTAGTTTGACTCATTAAAGGGCAGCCCCTAAGAATTAATTACTGGCCTTTTCATCCATGTCCCCCCAAGATAGCATGGAAAACATGATTTCCCATTTCCCATGTATTAATTGGTGGCTGGTTAAGACAAAGAAATTTTAGAATGAGGGGCACAAAATAGCAATTGACTTATCAAATGGAAAAAATCAAACTAGGCACCAAGATGCCTACTAACATTTTATATTTCTCCCTTTAACTTGGATGTCTACTAACAATTTCCTTTAACTAAAAAATTATTTGCAGGAAAAGCAGAAAAAAGTGATATGTATTGCAGGATAGGCAAAAAACCGGAAGCTACGTCGAAGCAAAATGATTTCAATCAAATCACAAAGGATAGAAAGCTTCTAAATACCATAACTCCACATTATGAAATACATGCGCCTGGTTGCAACTTGGTACAGAGTAGTGATTGACCATTGGCTATGATAGTTTCAATTCTCACCAGATCATTCAGTAGGAAGAAAAGGAAATTCAAACAACAAGAGATTTTTAGCGCACTTAAGGCACTTCAAATCCAAGATCTGTGCATTAATGTGCAAAATGATGTGTGAGATAAATGTACAGAAAACTCATAGGTAAGGTATGTGAATTCGCCAACAATGAGTGAACAAGGTGTGGATCCTACGTTTAAAAAAAATTCCATAATCATATAATTGTCCAATAGGGGCTTTGGTCAAAGGATTTAATGCCCTTTCATTTCGGTACTCGTGCTAGCTACTCAAAAAAAATCTGTCAAGAAGTTAAGGACTCTTAAAAAATTGTGCTTCCCCTTGTCATCTTCCCTTGGTCACTGTAGACTTAACCAAAACTGACAAAGAAGTTGAGTTTTCTGTCGAGCAAGATCCTGTTTCCAAAGTTGGTGATGGGAAACAAAAACCACCATGTAGCTGGGAGTTTGTTGCACGTTGTAGGAAAGGCATGAACAATGTGCGTGAACTGTCTTAACCTAATGCTTTAAAAAGCCACGAGATCAAATTCTTGGAACTATCCAACAGAATGCCTTAAAATGTACATGAACTATCTAACAAAATGCCTGAAAGATGCACGTGAGAGCTGATTTTGTCTTTCTTTTAATAACAGTTGGCAAACTTTGCATCATGAAAGAAACTAGATCAGTGCAGTTGGAGGGAATTCCTAATATACTCAATTGATAGTTAAAGGAAGACTAGCCCATCCGTATTTAGGAAGAATACCATATATATAAAAAATTAAAGGACACCTAAAACTGCAAAGACAGATTTAAGGTGAGCCTAAAATTCTTTTTATATAAATATCTTTGTGTCCTATCGATACATATGTATTTGTTCAACCAGGCTAATAAATACACCTAATACAACACATAGACATACTCTTCTTCACATGTTAAGAGCTAATAGTGGCTGTAAACAACTTTATAATCCCACTTGGTATGCTTTCCCCCTAGTATTACACACTCTTTTTACGTTAGCAAGTAGCTACACAACTGGAGTTAAGGAAAATAGCAGCAAATAATAGCACACAGAATGGCAATAAAGTGGTTTCAGTTAACATAGCTATGTAACCAATTCAAATTGAATATCAAGTATATGATTGCATCCTACATGAAACTTTATAAAGCAAGTGTGTATCCCAAAATAATGGATGCTAAGACTCAACAAAACATGCACATATAAGAAACTCAACAACAAGATTTATACTTGATATCAAAAAGAAAAGAATGTGCAATAAAGGAAGATGATAAATCTGCAAGGCATGTGCCCTCCTTCTAGCGCCACAATGAAGCTCTATAAATCTGCACATGAAACCATCTTAAACACTCATTAGAAGGGTTAGTTTAAACATGCAAACCTACAAATACCTCTATGAAATAACATGTCTATGCTCAAGAAATTCCACAAATAACAGAAAAAGGAGATCAAGAAGACATTACAAAAGTAAGATAATCACCTATTCCATATTGGATTGGTGTCAAATGTGTAAATGACCCTTTCCCAATCCTTGCTCAAAAGCTAAAATGATGAGATGCAATGGAGATGAAGAGAAAAATCAGTTCTCAAACCAAGAGAGTGACTTTGCATAAGTTGTAGATGATTTTGATGAAGAATGGGGTCCTTATTTATAGATTTTCTTGATGACAAATTGGCTAAATGGGTGAATGTGGGACTAAATGTAGACCAATGAAAGAAGGCCACTTTTCAAGTTGTGATAGGCTGAAGGTTGTGCAAGATTTGGGAAATGTGCCCATGAGAGGCACTTTCAAATTCAAATTTGTGCAATAAATTTTGAGAGGGAGACAAGAAAATGAGAAATAAATGCAATGTTGGAGGGACAAGTCAACTTGTCATCATTTTCAAATTTGAGGGAATATTCTATTTTTTATGCCAAGTTGATGGAAAATGAGGATTTAATAAATCAATAAATCGATTTATTTGTGCAAGTGGAAAAATTTGGAGAATCCAAGTGGTTAGGATTAGCATTTAATCATTGTTAGATTAGATTAATGATGATTAGGTGAGTTTGACTTTTATGACTTAAATATTTGATTTATTTAAATCAGAAAAGGATGAAATGTGCATTATGATTTAATTAAATGAATGTTTGATTTATTTGATTAAAAGGTTGATGATAATGTTTATCTAATTTTAAATTAATGACCTTAGGAGATGGAAATTAATGAGATTACCTGATAAATGAATGAAGGTGAACTTGATTAATTGATGAATGGACCTAATGTGGAACCTTGATGAGTGAACTTGATTGAATGCATAATGTTAATTTTGAATGTCTACAATCATTAAGGTATGTAAACTTGATCAGGGAAATGTATCCTATATAGCATGGGTCTTGCTTTAATACTTCCCAAAATGGTTATTACCAAATCAAATTATTATAGTTTGTAGTAACCCAAGATTGCATTCAAGTATGTAAAAAACTTGGTTTTTAGTTTAAGCTATACACTTTTAAGTAACATTCATAAGGTTTAGAAAATCATATCACTCTCTAGAATAGCCCATTAAACATGGGTTGTGCTTGAATGCACTGCATAATTGATATAACACAACCACTTTTCATATCAACCAAAGTTATAGGCTCTTTATTGTAGTAAGAGATAATCGCTCTTGGATCATGCTATCATTAAATTGTAACCTGTTAAACTTGAGTCAACCTGGATGCATCCAATAATGATTGAAACCTAATTGTGATGACAATGATTAATTTGTACATGAATTGTGCTCATATGAGTGCCTCCATTTCTATCACAACATAGCCACATTAAACTTGGGTCACACTTGAATGCATGCTATATTTGTTATAGTACAATTGTGCCACATGACCAATAGAGTTATGGATCACATAATTATAGTCAGAAGAATTTGTTCCTCGGTTGTGCTCTTATGATGATTCCATTACCATTACAACATAACCCTTTAGACTTATATTGCTCAAATCCTTACATTACTTATTTTCTCTTTGGATGGATGGAAATTCAATTGTAGGGATTTGTATGTAGGTGATGCTCATATAAGTGCCTTCATCACCATTACACAATTGTACATTAGAATTTCCTTTCTTGAACCTTTACTTCATTTTTTTTTTGGTTAGGGTTTTTTAGTGACTATTCCATTTACACGTGGCATATTGATAAAACAAACCAAAAAAAAATTCATTTTGTTTTTAGTTAACTCCTACTAACATACTTTTGGAATAAATGTTTGACTGCATTGCTTTGAGTGTGAAGAATTTTGTTTTTTGTTTATAATACATTCATTGAGAGATATATAGTAGAAATCTTCTTATGTTGAAACCCATCTTGTAAACTTGATTTAAGATACATTTAGGAGGCTTTATGGATGTTTTTTGTGATTTATACAACTTTTTTTTTTATATTAAATGACATTGAATTCTTTCTAAAACTAAAATGATTTATTAATTATGGTTTTATGATGTTTAATTTTTTTATTTAGAAGGGGTTAATATGTGGCATTTTTATGTGTAGGAAGAATAGATTGTGATGCAAAATTTTGGTATGGATGGTTCAAGAATACTTGGATTGCTATCAATGACATAACTAGGTTGGAGAGTACCTTGAGCTGGTCTGAAACACTTCCAGGTGTTTTTTCTTAGAAGAAAAACCTGAGTATATGAATACAAATGTCAATGGACTGAAACATTAATTTCCACTTGATTGCATCTTAGGATTCAGTTAGTTACTCTAGATTCCAAGTTGATCACTCTAAATATCTGACAAAGAAAGTTCCTATTTTCTAAAGTTATAATCATAAATCTACTAGTCCAATTTCATATCCAATTTGAGTTCATGAATATCAAAAAAAGAAAGTTCCTACATTCTAAAGATAAAATCATAAATTTGTTGGTCTAATTTGAGATCCAATTTAAGGTCATGAAGCTTCGACAAAGAAAGTTCCTACATTCTAAAGTAAAATCATAAATCTTCTTGGTCCAATTTGATGTCTAATTGTAAGGATTTTTTTTCTAATTATACTTTCTAACATTTGGCTTGATACAAATTGTTACTTTAGAATTATGGTATTTCTTTTCTTCTATTGTTTTCAACCCTCATTTTAGGGAAGAGCTCCGAAGATGGTTCCTTTAGATAGAGACTACACTTTTCCACTATAGGTTTCGTCTAGAAACACCAGAAGCTCAGGTACTATCAGACTCAAATAAAAAGTAGGAGTCATGCAATGACGAGGTACTCATTTTTATTCCTTTGGTTAAGAAATTTAAATTTTTGGCTATGTGCATAGAGAATGTTCATGGAGTGCAAACTTCCTTACAAAGCAATTACCAAAATAGAGTTTTAGGTGAATTGCACCTACTATTTTATGTTGATATGGATATGTTATAACTTGTAGTTAATTGTTGTAGCATAATAGATAGGTTAAATAGTTTTTCATATACCATTGTTTCTAATTTAAAATTGCTATACCTTATTCTAGGAAAAAATCACAAGGGGATTCTATACATAAGACACCATTGTTTCAAATTCAAAATTGTTGGGTTCTTTCACAATTGTTTTCTTCATTTATTTGATCTACGATAGCCTATTATATAGAACATACTCTCAAAATCATACTAAAATCCATTATTTGAGGAAGACTTTTTAGAATCTTCCCATCATAACAATGAACAAAAGCATCAGTCTCTAACCTGCACTTTGCAAGAGTTTCATCAAATTCTACTTTTCCACTCTCTTTTCCTTCCTAAATTTAATTCTCAATTTCATCCATGTAGAACTTCCTTAGCATGAAAATCTTGCTATAAGCCATAGATTTACCAAGTGTTGACGATAGCTTTGAGTTTTTACCCAAGCAACAGTTAAAAATATTTAGCCTTACCAAATACAATGTGTTGAAAAGATCCTTGAAGCTATTCTGGAAATGAGTTCCTGAGAGTATAATGCACAATTTTGAATTAACCTTTTTGCAAAGATATGGAATTCATGCAAAAAGGTTATTTCAAAACTATGCATTATACTCTTAAGAACTCTTTTCTAGAATAACTTTAAAGATATTTTCAACATATTGTATTTGGTAAGGTTGAATTTTGTCAATTGTTGCTTGGGTAAAAACTCGAAGCTATCCTCAACACTTGGTAAAGTTATAAGTAACAATAGATATACAAGTTGAGGAAGTTCTTCATGGATGAAATTAGGAATAAGATTCAGAATGGAAAAGAGACTGGAAAAGCAGAATTTGATGAAACTCTTGCAAAGTTCAGATTAATGACTAATGCTTTTGTTCATTGTTATGATGGGAAGATTTTAAAAAGTCTTCCCAGAACAAAGGCTTTTACTATGATTTTGAGAGCATCTTGTATACAATAGTTTGTCTTAGATCAAATAAATGAAGCAAACAATTGTGAAAGAGCCAACAATTTTGAATTTGAAACAATGGTATATGAACAACTATTTAGCCTATCTGCTATGCTACAACAATTAACTACAAATTCCAACATATCCATATCAACATAAAATAGTAGGTGAAATTCACCTCAAACTCTGTTGTGGTAATTACTTTGTAAGGAAGTTTTCACTCCTACATGAACATTCTCTATGCACATCAGTATGTCGATTATTATCTTGATCTCCTTTGTGATAAAAAAAAGTGAAGTTCAATGTATAGCTCATGACCATTTTGTAGTGCTATGATCCAGTGCTCTTTTACTTCTTACTCACTACACATTCTCAACCACCATGTGCAAATGACTTGGAGGATAGATCTTTGATTTCGATGGCCTTGCATAGCACTTGAAGAAATTTTCATTCATGCCTTAGCATTTAACAACCATATAGGAATATGAAGCATAGCTTATTGAAATCACCGTTGACACAAAACTCCCTAAGATCACCACCCTAGACTACTAGACAACTTCCTCCATTCATGTCACAATGCAAGGTCCTTATAGGTTGAAAGTATTTCCCTTGAAAACATACTACTATATTGATAATGTCTTGAGGAGTAAGGGTCCCACTTGGAGGTAAATAATAATCTCATATGCATTCATTCTTAGGTTCATATTTCAATTTTTTATATTTATGTGTAGCTTCTAACAAGCTTGATGAACTACATTATGTAAAACGAGAAAGTCCTTTAGCCAATTATGTTGTTTCCTAAAGCTTATGCCATAGAAGAATCTACAACATTATCTTCCAACATTGAAATCACTAACCTTCAAAACAAAGATACCAGGACTGGGTAAACGCACAAAGATGTGTCACACTTTATAAAGGAAACGACCAACATTGATCCAAATTTTAAAATTGAATCACTAAAAAGTGGCATATATATTTTGAATTTTGAAATGATGTAAACTAGTAAAATATGTATTTTTTAGTATATTTTATGTTTGTATTTTTATTTTTATTTTAAATTATTTTAAACTAGTTTTTAATAAATTAACACTATAATTTAGTTGATGATAAAATGCTGAAAAATGAAGTTGCAAGAGATGTCAAACTTTTTATAGTATTTTATTTTTCTTTCAAATCTTTTGTGTGCATTTATAAATTGAAACTTTAGTGGATGGATATATTTTTTTCTTATTTTGATAAATATATATTTTTAAATAAATATTAAAATGTGTGTGAAATTTCAAAAAATAGTTGTTTCCATGGGACATCAACTTTCATACTAAATATTTATCTACAATGGAAAATAAATTATACCATCTTGAAATAGATTCTTTTATCTAGTGCATCATAGTTTTTTCAAAAAATTTCAATAAGTTTTAGCATTTTTCTTTGGCATGGTAATCAACCAAATATTTTGTGTTGATAACCTACTTTTACTAAAAATAAAAAATAAAATATAAATAATAATTAAACTATTAAAATAAATATATTTTTGAAAACTACACTTATTCATCTACAAAAGGGTATTTTAATATTTTTTTAAAAATGTTATTTACATTAGTAGGAGTTATTGAAACTTCAATTTTTTTAAATAATTTTGTTTTTGGTAAATTGGACTCAAAGTGGTGCTCCATATATTTTTAGCCAACAATTTTAATTGAAAAAGTTATGGAAGTATCTAACTTAGCTAGAATGAATCTTACTAGATCATCATATGTTTGACCAAAATTGATTTTTAGTTAAAAATGCTTAAATTCAGTTGTGCTGATAGGTTGGATAAAAGTGTGACACAACTTTGTGCTTTTACCTGACTGCCCCTTCAACATTTGTGAAGTCAATTCCTTACTAAAATTGGTTACTATCCTTTCATTATCTTTGTTTAGCATTTTATTGTACTATTATAGTCCTCTCATAATGACCACCATATAGTGATTGTGAAAATTTTGAACCCATCACTTGGACAGTCAAAACTTCCACCTCATAGCCACAAGAATAAGATACACTAAGAATGCACAGTCCCAAGTAAGTGTATTAGACTTAGCAATCCTTGTTTTTAGTCATATGTTGTAGTTACAAGTGCCCTGCTAGACATACATGAAAATGTGGAACCATAGACAAGGCAAGCAAACTGTTTCAAAAAATTCCTCAAAGAAATGTGATATCATGGATACCCGCTCTCCCACAAGCACTTCAAGTCATGTCTACGGTGATGCGGGAAAGCCCCACATCACCACAGGAATGACTTGAAGTGCTTGTGGGAGAGCGGGTATCCATTATATCACATTTCTTTGAGGAATTTTTTGAAATAGTTCACTTGCCTTGTCTATGCTTCCACATTTTCATGTATGTCTAGTAGGGCACTTGCAACTACAATATATGACAAAAAATACTTGTTGTTATACTTTGATGGACCTATCCCATGATGAAGATCTATATAAAATGGTTGCTTTGTATACTAGGTGGTTAGGTTTTCTATAGTGTTATACAAGTTTAAGCTTTTCCTTTTGTTGATTTTTAAATAACAGTCTTATCTTTGGGCCAAGATTTCTATTATAATCTCTCTTTTTGTTTTCTTTTTAGTAGTGCTTGATCTATAGATTGCAATTGTTGGTAGCTATGCCACATCTTGCTTATATATTTGTGATTTACACCTTAATTACAGTGCTAAAAGAGCAATATATTTACACCTTATTAATTTTGAATTGGTTTAGTGGGAAGTCTTTCATGCCCTATTTTCCTAAGTGACTTGAGTATGATACATGTGTATTTGTTTTGGAAAATTTATGGCATTTACTTATTGGAATTATGTGCCTCAAATTCATTGGTGGACCCCCAACTTGGTCATCATCAAATCAGATTACACGAAGTGATGAGTATGGGCCTTTATCGGGCCATCCTATGGTTTCTCATGGAATGACTGGTGTTGGAGTGATACTTACCACTATCCTGTAGAGGTGTTAGATTGAGCTTAGATTAGTGAAGTGTTATAGCCACCAAGTGGTGCTTCCATGTTGACTAGTGTGGTATAATGCTACCCCATGATGATGGTCAAAGGTATCATGCAACAGTGTGATATAGTTACTACCACACCATGATGGTGTACAAGGCTTGGTGTGGTAGAGTGGCAAATAAAGCTATACCATGATGGGCTAGTTTCTGTATAGGAGTGTATCAGTTGATGATGGATGACTAGATGTCTTTGGCAGGATAGTGAGTTATTGATAGTTAAATGGTTTGTGACTAATTACCTATGGGATTTGAATCGAACCGACTCCTTGGTTCAATGGAAAAAATAGAAAGAATGTGAATAGGAATTTTAATGTTCTTCAATATAAAATTATTCTTTAATTCATGGGTATGTGCAGGATTATGATGGGCCAAAAAGTGGCAATATTATGGGTATTTGTAGGGTATGTGGCTAATGACTTTTTTTTACCCAAAATTGATGAAATGAAAAGGGTTTTTAGAGGAGATTCTCAGCTTTCCACCAATATCAATTATGATTTAATTTGAATTTATTAAATAATTATTATTCATTTTCTATTAGAATTATGACTAAAGTCCTAATTGATAGGCTGATTCAAAACATCTATAACTTTCAACGATATCATATTTTTTGAATCCAAAACATGCGTCACATTCTACGATTCACATACTATAGGATTAAAAAAAAATTAAATTTCATGAAGTTTTGACCAAGTTAAGGTGGTTAGACATATGAGTTTTTATATTTTTTAAAAGTTGTAATAAAAATTCATAGTTAATTATTTACTTGGAAAAAATTACAAAAAATAATGCATCACATCCGGACATGAGTCCTCTACTTATATATAAAATATTATAAAAAAATATTATCATTTTATTATGGTTAGGGTGGTTGGATAGACACCCGCTTCTTATTTTTTCCCTGAAATTTAAGTACTACTACATTAAAAGTTCAAATTTTCACCAAATAGATTTTATTTATTTTTAAATAAACCCAGTAGTTTAGAAACTACATTTAATTTTCTACAGATTCTATTGTTACATATTTTTGAAATAATATAGATAACTTATTCAAAAAATTTCTTGAAGTTGCCTAACACTGATTTTTCTAAATTTTTTGCCACTTATGGGCCTGTTTTTTCCATGATGATCCTGCACATACCCTCATGTAGGGTGAAACATTGATTTTTGGTACCCACAAGACTCTCTAACTCTTCTAGGGTTTTGCACCTAAAAGGAGAGAGGTAGACCAAAAATGCTAGCTAGGTTCAATCAAATTATGCAATGTAGGATGTTATTATGCTTAAATGAAATGATCTAAATGTACTTAAGTGATCTATATGACTAATTATGTATGCAAAACTTAAGAATTATGCAATGTTGGAAAACATAATGTGATATGAAAACATGAACTA
Organism: Sequoia sempervirens; assembly: GCA_007258455.2. Lineage (NCBI taxonomy): Eukaryota > Viridiplantae > Streptophyta > Pinopsida > Cupressales > Cupressaceae > Sequoia > Sequoia sempervirens. The sequence continues at coordinate 80,534,759 of VDFB02379711.1, read as the reverse complement.
AGTATCCACAAAATGAAGAACATCAAATAAGAAGGCTGATTCAGAGTGCACCTAGAGGTCTGATGAATATTTTGGAATATTCTAAATGCTAACAAAGATCACTAAAAATCAATACTGGGACTCATTCACCATTGATGGCAAATCAATCTTGCTTATGATGAAAACTAGTTTCTAAGTGTTGGGATCCATAATCTGACAAAACTTAGATTTCCAGCCTTAAGGTGGGACTCATTCACCACTCGTGGTGAATTAGTCGTCTCCCAAAATTCTAAGAAATCAGGAAACAACTCTGCAACACCAGATCTGAGGATGTTTGCTTGTTGGTTTGCTGAAGTAAATTCTATAGGAAACAAATAGAATACCTTCTTCAAGCTTGAAATGTGGTTGATTTGACTTGAAACACCTTGTTGAATTTTTTACCCCTTTTCAACATGTAAATACTTGTTAAATCTACACATAAAAGTCTACAAACACACATGCAAGAGGGGAAAAATGGTTGAGGGTTAGCAAATAGGGGTTTTCCTTGGTCAAACCCCACTTTGGTAATCAAACCCTTAATGAAATAATGAAATGAAAGAGAATGATAAAAAAATAACATGCAAATGCTATAAACTTACCAAATCCTTATTGAATAAAATATGATGTTATGTCAATGGATGCTTCAAAATGCTTGATGAATTCTTGGTTCGATGTTGTAAAGATCTTGAATGCTTGAGTGAATGAAAAGATTGCTTGGATGTGATGTGTGATTGTAGGAGAGGTAAAATGAGGTGAAAACCACTTATTTATACAATCTTGTGCTTTAGTAACCCATTGATACCTCATCACAGGCTGGCATCAAGTGATTTTGAATAAAATTCCGAAAGGAAATTTAAAATATTTTGAATTTGGAGCCAAGGGGAACTCATTCGCTACCCATGGTGAATGGGTCCCACCTAGGACTTGAAAATGGGTGTTGGGAATTAAGTTACATTTAATGTTATTTGTCAGGTTTACATTCAAAAATACACTTAATTAAAGCTTGTAAGGGCATAAAGGGGTCAAATAAAGCATAAGGAAGGTGTAAATAGTGAAATTATTCCTAGAAAAGCTTGAAATATTGTTACAAGACTTTACCACACTTCAAAATATGACTTGATAAATGATGAAAAGGTGATTTTTAGGTGAATTGTAATGAATAGAGTCTAGAAAAGTGTAGAAATGTTTTACAACACTTATCAACACCTTCACAAGATGCCATAATTTGAATTTTGGTACATAAATATGCATGTTCAAGCCATATTAAAATATAAAATTAGGTAAAATAGACCAAACATCGTGAAACGAGACATAACAGGCCATGAAAATGACAAGGGGCCATTTTTCTATGGCACATTTAGCCCCCACTTTAGTGAGCGGATGAACCTACTTCAAACTCACACTAAAGTAGCCATGCACACCAAGAGGAGGGTTCAAATGCACTTACGTTTCTAAGATGGAATGACAATGATCGAGAGGGATGATAAAGCCCTGAGGATGAAGATCCCATGGAAAACTAAGCATAAGAACAAAGGAACACAAAAGTGTTGAAATGATAGAATCGAATGAAGCTTTGATCGTCAATCCAACTAGTTGTGGACTAGATCTAGGTTGGTTGTTTGAATAAAATAACATATACTCACTCTAGGGTGAAAAAACTCATCGTGGTATGCTAAGTGAGAAGACTCAAAAGGCAAGATACATATGCTATTTGGTATGTACTCACAAACACAAAGGTGGCTATAGGGAATGTCTTACTGCTAGATTGGCTTCCCACTCAACCATATCAAAGTTATACCTCCTGATAACTTTAACAAGGCACCACAAAGGAAAATGTCAATTCATGTTTCATGAGACAAGCAAAGCTTCATATTCTTAGAACTCATGAATAAATACAAAGGTACCACATGCATCCAAGTTGCGTTATGCATGGTGGAAAAAATGCAAAAATGTAAAAAAAATCTAAAAAATGTAAACTGTAAAATGTAAAATATGTTCAAAAGAGTCTTGTTAAGTTCATGCAATGTCTATCACTTAGGGAATATTGTGTCTAATGTCTCCAAGAGAGGGCCAATCAAAGAATAGAATATTCACAACTTAGGGGATGCAGTGTATCACATCAGGCCACCAAGAGGAATGTAATATGCTAAGATAGATCACACTTATAAAGGAAATCACACCCAATGTCATCCACAAAGTAACAAACACATCATATGAATTGACAAGGTTGCACTAAGAACCAAGAATGCAAATGAATTATGCCAATCTATGCCCCCCACTTTAAAGGAATTGCTACACATCATTATGTGAGCAATTACTTTAAAGTAGTGAAGGAAAAAATGAAAAAAGAAAACAAGACATGAGAGCCAATGTGAAAAGCCCTATGCCAAGTCATATGTTTCCAAGTAAGGTTTTGTCATGTAAATGAAAAAGAAAACAAAAGAAAGGGAGTTTACCCCTAGAAAGGAACATACCAAACACATAAGGGATCTATGGATTTGTGGTCAGTATGTTCATTGCTGCAATGTTTTTATGAAAGAGCTCAGAATTGTCATCATTCCCCAAAGCACATAGAACTAGAAGAATGACACAAAGAGAGTGAAAAAAAGGAAAAATAAAGTCTGTTTTGGGTCAACATGGAAGAGACATTGTGGTCTCAATGCTTTGGATCATCCCCAAAAGGAAAAAAAAATAAAATGAAAAGGAAAAGGAAAAATAAAAGGAAAATATTTTGGGTGAACATAAAGGAGACATTTCAGTCTCAATGCCTTGCATCATCCCCAAAAAGAAAACATAAGAAAAGGACAAAAACGAAAAGGTGGGTCAACATAGAAGAGACATAGGGCATCTAAATGTATTGTGTCATCCTAAAAGGGAGAGCACAAAAAAAAAATGAAAAAGATAAGGACCTTTTAGGTCAACATGGAAGAGACATAGGGTGTCTCTACACTGTGTCATCCCAAAAAGGAAAGTACAAAAAAAAGCGAAAAAGGAAATGTATGACATATAGAAGAAAAGAGGTACAAATAGAAGAAGTGTATGACAAGAGAGAAAACATCAAACACATGATATAGGGGAACATGATACACACATACAATTAAGCTAAAATAAAAATAAAAAGGAAAATAAATACAAAAAGGATAGTAAGGTGAATGCAATTCAACCATCTAACAAGTCAGCCACCTCCCAATCATGTTCATTATATTGCGAGGGTAGTTGACTATCTAAAGGAAGAATTGAAAGTGCCAAACCATGAGACATACCAGGTTCCTCACTTGGTTGAGAATATTTATCATTTAAGCTCATGGTAGATGAAAATAAAGAGTTTAAATCATTATGCATTTCTTCATCTATTTTTGCAATCTCTGCATCATCATCATTATCAAGATTGATTACGACAGGAGGATGAAGGGTGATTTCTAAGGAAGGACGTATTGAAAGTTGTTGTTGTTGGATTTGTCCATTTTTTGTGAGGTATGGATGTTGTTATCTTGTGGTGGGTCAAGAGAAAGAGGGTGGTCATCTATTGCTTCGGTTAAAGCTAGAGGTTGGTTTTCATGATCTTTTCCATTCGAGATTAACAGGCAAGGAGACAATGCCAACACTTACACTCTCATGCACCGCAGTTTCATTTAATTTTGTTTTGAAGTTGTTGAGGTGTAAGAGTGGGTTGATTCATCATAGGTTCCTTGTCTTCTTGAGGTGGAAGGATGAAAGAAACCAAAGAGGATGGGTCAATCACTTTCTCTTTAGCTTTATACACTTGTTTAATGCGAGGAGGTATGATAGGACTAGTTTCACTTTCTCTTGGTCATTTAAACGATGGCAGGGAACTGTCTAAGGGTGGTTGTTCATGAGGTTGTATGGTTTTTTCAATGTTAGACTCAGGTTGAAGCATGGTTTCATTTAGGATAGGTAGGGTGGAAGCTGACGGGGACATATTACGAAGAGACAATTTGGCTATGCATTTGGCTTTGAACTTTTGGTAGGTTATGAAAAAGAAATCTTTACAGGGCATGATAGGTTCCATAGGTGCAAGCCAAAAGGCTTCTAAGGAAAAATTACCTTTAAACAATAATGGATGAAAGCCACTATGGTGTATGGTAAATATTTCATTGTCATGTGTAAACTTCAAACATTTGTGAACAACTAAAGGGACTGCTTTCATTGAGTGAAGCCATGGGTGGCTTAGCCGCAAACAAAATTGATCCATTTTTGGAATAATTAAAAATATTACCTCCAAAGTTTTGGGTCCTATTTGTAAGGGCAGTACGATCAATCCAATCATAGGGCATGCAAAACTAGTATGTGTTTTAATCCATGTAGTTGGTTTGTTATAATCATCTTGATATAGATCGTGCAATGCTAGAAATTCTTCCATGATCACATTCTCATCACAGGCGAGATCTATTAATATCCCATTGGTGGGCTTATCATAGATTTTGTTGGCTATGTAAAGAGGACCATTAGGAAGTTTTTGAAGTATATCTTTAACAAAAAAGTGATATCAAGAGTTTGGTTGGTTGGTCCCTTACAAGGGATAATGTCTATTGCACCCACAAGTTCATCCATAGGATTAACTTGGGTAACATTTGGAGTTATATCATGTTCTCTATTTGTATCAATGTTCATGACTTGAGGGTTTGAAGGTTCACTAGCCTTGACAAATGAAATATTATGTTTAGGCATGGGATTGGTAAAGATTTGTAAATTATGGTTAGGGGGTGCAACAGTCTTATTACCTTGATCATTAACAACCGCAATGGAAAAATGACCTGAATCAATGAGGTCTTGCACTAAGTGTTTGAGATGCTTACATTGTTCAATGTCATGGTAATTTTAGTGATGAAAATCGAAATAAGAATTAGGTTTAAAGGTGGGTGGTAAAGGTTTAGTGGTATCAAGTGATTTGATAGTAGGCAAAGTGATCATTTGTTGCTGGAGCAATTGGTTCATTGTATTATGGAGAGTATCGGATAAGGGAGTAAATTGTCTCTTTGGATCCCCATAGGTATAAGGCACCATTGCTTTAACAAATGCAACATGATTTGGAATGGGTGGGTTTGGTTGTAGTTGAGGAGGAAAATTGAATTGTAAAAAGCCTCTATTTGGTTTGTGAAAGTTTTCATTGTTGTGCTCAGGCCTTTTAGCTTGATTAGAAGTAGATTTTGAATCATGACTTGAAACCCAGTAATGATATTCACACAAGGTTGTGCATAAGTGCATGAACGAAGGGAATTTCATCATAGTTAACTTAACCTAAAGGTTTTTGTGTAAATTTTTTATAAGAATCTTCTACAGATGTGAATGAGGAATTTTGACGTCCACTTGAGTATATAATGACTAATAACATGAAATAAAGTCAGTGACTTTCTCATCGGAATTTTGTCTACAACACATTAGGTTAGCCATTGTCCTTTTAGGGGTCATATGAACTTGGAAGTGACTTACAAAGGCATCCAAAAGCTCATTAAATGATCAGATGGAATGATTGGGAAAGTTGGAAAACCACTCCAATTCAATATCTTTCAAGGTTCTAGGAAAAAATTTAGCTAAGAGTTTATCATCAAGGAAAAAATCACTGCATAAAGCTATATAAGCATTGAAATGGTTAATGGGGTCTCCTTTACCTTTGTATTTCTCAAACCTAGGCATTTATATTCCTTGTGGCATCTATGTGCATAAGATTTCTAAGGATAAAGGGTTACTATGAACATGATATGTGGGTGGAGCAGTTTGACCTTGGCTAATGGTGGAAATTTGTTGTTGCATGGATGAAACAATATTAAGGATTTATACAATGATGGGATCAGAGTAGGTGGTTTGAGGTGGAAGAGAAAAGGGTGATGGAGTGTATGTAATGTGAGGGGAAGTGAAAGGAACACTAAGAGGGGTGAAGGTAGTGGAGGGGACTTGCGATGCCATAAGAGAACTAGGAATGCTAGTTGGAATTATGAAAGGAGCCACATGAATTAGTTGTTGCATAGTTGTTGTAACATGAGGAGTGGTATAAGTTGGTATGGATGCTATGGTTGAAGGGGGAGGAATGTGAGGTCCTTCTTGGCTTATAGGAATGTTTGTGGATTGAGAATTAGAAGAAGCATGCTTATTGTAAATCTCAACAATTCTTTTCATAACTTGTAAACCATCATCACTTTTAATCAAATGATGGGGGTTTTCTATGGCTGGTATGGTAGTGATGGAAATGTTTTAAAGGGACAAGTATTGTTGAACGTGTGCAAAATACTCATGAATATTAATGACCTTTTCTTGCAAGATAGAGTTTTTTTGTATGTCAACCTTCATTGGATGGAAAGGTGAAGACATAGAAATGGTATTGTCCATGCCTAATACACCATTGTCCATACTATGAGAAGGAGCTCTTGAGATCTCAAGGTCCACAAAAAAAGTGCTATCGCGGGAGGCCATGAGTCTAGAACTTTGTCTCACTTAAGTATTATCAATGGAGCACCAAACACTCATGCAAGTACCACAAAAGATGGGGTGAATGAAAATTCAAGGTAATCTAGGAGTGCTAAATGCAAAGAACAAAAAATATACTGAACTGTAACAAAGAAGTAACTACAGAAAATAAAAATGTAGGAAAATAATAGAAAAATACCAAAAAAGTTGTTTAAAAAGTGCAGGTGGACCGATTCGCCCAGGGTGGCCAATGAGTCCCAGTATGATATTTTTTTTGTGTTTTTCATAAAATTTAATGTGATTTTAATGTTTTTCAAAGTGTAATGAAGGATGCATATGCAAATTTTTAGTTTTTTCAATGATATGCAATGCAAAAATGAAATCTAAATGAATGTTTCACTAACACAATTTGAGAAACCCTAGAATGCAAAAACAAAACAATAACCTAATTGAATGTTGATGCAAATGAAGCTTCAGATGAAAGATGCAATTGATATTATAAATTTAAAGTGCTCAAAATGAAGGTTCACCAAAATGAACTGTCAATTTTTAGGACCCCACAAGACTCTCTAACTCTTCTAGGGTTTTTCACCTAAAAGGAGAGAGGTAGGCCAAAAATGCTAGCTAGGTTCATTCAAATTATTCGATGTAGGGTGTTATTATGCTTAAATGAAATGATATAAATGCAATTAAGTGATCTATATGACTGATTATGTATGCAAAACTTAAGAATTATGCATTGTTGGAAAACACAATGTGATATGCAAACATGAGCAAACTATGCACAAAATGCAAAATAGAAAAGAAGGAGGTTGATTCAGAGTGCACCTAGAGGTCTAATGAAGATTCTGGAATATTTTGAATGCTGACAGAGATCACTAAAAATCTCCAGTGGGACTCATTCACCACTGATGGCGAATCAGTCTTGCATATGATGAAAACTAGTTTCTGAGTGTTGGGATCCAGAATCTGACAAAACATAGATTTCTAGCCTTAAGGTCAAATTCATTCACCATTGGTGGAGAATTAGTCTTCTCCCAAAATTTTAAGAAATCAGGAGACAACTCTACAACACCAGATCTGAGAATGTCTTCATGTTGGGTTGTCGAAGTCAACTTACAGGAAATGAATAGAATACCTTCTCCAACCTTGTAATGTGGTTGATTTGACTTGAAACACCTTGTTGACTTGTTGACCACTTTTCAAAACCTAAATAATTGTTAAACCTGCACACAAAAGTCTGCAAACACACATGGAAGAGGGTAAAAATAGTTGAGGGTTAGCAAATAGGGGTTTTCCTTGGTCAAACCCTACTTTGGTAATCAAAACCTCAATGAAATAATGAAATGAAAGAGAATAATAAACAAATAACATGAAAATTCTATAAACTTACCAAACCCTTGTTGAATAAAATTTGAAGTTATGTGAATGGATGCTTCAAAATGCTTGATGAATGCTTGATTTGATGTTGTAAAGAGCTTGAATACTTGAGTGAATGAAAAGATTTCTTAGATGTGATGTGTGATTGTAGGAGAGGTAAAATGATGTGAAAATCACTTATTTATACAATCTCGTGCCTTAGCAACTCATTGATACCTCATCACAGGCCGACATCAAGTGATTTTGAATAAAAAATCGAAAGGAAATTTAAAATATTTTGAATTTGGAGCCAAGGGGGATACATTCGCCACCCATGGCGAATGGGTCCCACCTAGGACTTGAAAAATGGGTGTCAGGAATTAAGTTACATTTAATGTTATTTATTGGGTTTACATTCAAAAATAAACTTAGTGAAAGCTTATAAGGGCATCAAGGGGTCAAATAAAGCAGAAGAAAGGTGTAAATAGTGAAATTATTCCTAGAAAAGCATGAAATCTTGTTACACAACTTTACAACACTTCAAAATAGGACTTGATAAGTGATGAAAAGGTGAGTTTTTAGGTGAATTGTAATGAATAGTGTCTAGAAAAGTGTAGAAATGTTTTACAACACTTCACAACACCTTCACAAGATGCCATAATTTGAATTTTAGTACATAAATATGCATATTCAAGCCACATTACAATATAAAATCAAAGAAAAATAGACCAGACATCATGAAACGAGACCTAAAAGGCCATGAAAATGACAAGGGGACATTTTTATATGACACATGGGGTTAATGATGTAATGGAATCTATAGAGATGGTTGTTGTGCAATAAGATTTTACTTATTTCTTTTATTATTTTGATTATATTATTTTGTTTTAATCATTTATTTCATATTGGTCTCCTTTGTGTTGGCTTTGATGACTTGTAATGCTTAGATGTTTATCTTATCAAACTTAAAAATGACTGGGTAATGTGAAGTTGAAATGAAAGTTGAAAAAACTTTTTGCAAAAGTACTTTTGGATATTTCTACTAGATTGCTTGATTTTTGTAATTTGATATAGGAATGGTTTATATGTGCGTGTACATGGGAATTTGAGAAGCTTCTAGAATAAGAAACATGTGAATTATTTCTTTGGGAGGTGTGTATTAAAAACTAATAAGTTAAATTGCTAAATGTGTTTGGTTCAAAATTCATGCATTGACTCAAAAGTGCAGTCTTGCTTAGCTCCATTTTTTTCTCAAATTCATATTGGATACAAGCAAGTTTTGTGCAACAAATTCTAAATGAAATTTGTTGGACACATAAATATGTTCTTGTCTAGACCTCTAGAGGATATTTTCAAGTGCATTTGTACTTGAACACCATGCTTTCTTTGTAAAGTGTGGAAGTATTAACCAAGTTACTATATTATTGTCAAACATTTTAATGGTATCTATTGTCCAAATTGATTGCTAATCAGAATTTCCCTGTATACACTAGTGTCTTCCAATTGGTGTGCCTCCAATTGATTGATTAACTCCAATGTAACAGATGGTATTGGATATTATATATGCCAACAATTATAGGAATGGAAACGAGTGCCAAGAACTATGTCACTTGTATTCCTACTTGTGTTTTTTTCTTGTAGCTTGTATTTGATTCCTTCAGTAAAGCTGAGTGGTCTTTAAATTTTGTTTGTTAATTTTTTTTTTTAGTAATATACCTTTTATTTTATGAGTAAGATAAGAAGCCTATTTCCACTTAAAGTGTTTTCCTAGAATATTTAGAGTCTTATTTTGAAGAATGTGACTCTTGAGGGATGTTATATTTGTATGCATTGGATTGGCTGTTTAATTAGGCCTATTATTGATTTCAATGAAATAACATTCCATAAATTGAAATTCATCTTTACACATCTCTACCATCTTGAAGTTCCTACATTATATTAATTAGGCCTTATTGTAGGGAATTTAATGTTTTTTCTTAAATTTTCTAATATACTTGAAAAGACATTGTCTCATGGAAGATTCTACCCAAGAATGTCAAACAAATAGGATGTGCATTTTATTTCAAATTTTAGTGATTTTTCTCATGCATTTTTTTTATGGTTTTTGTGTATATACTAATTTGAGCAACCATTTTCCCTTTTGGATAGGTGGCTATTGATACCATCTCACATGGATCATGTCCTTAGTACACTCCTAATTACTTGTTCCTCTAGAAAAAAATGTATTATGATCCCAGGTACTATTAATTGATAGAAATATATTTCTGATGTTCAATTTGAGGATGTTTTGAAGAGAGGTCTTATTTGTTTAGTAAATTTGCCTCCTATTACTATAAAATTTACACTGATGATGTCTCAAATGGAGGGTCATTTTCCATTTGATTACAATGTCATCACAAATCTCTTTCTTCAGGTAATTACATTCTAGTTGTTGTCAATTCATATATCTTCTTCCTATTGATAAATAGCTTATGGTTTTTTATATGGAACTTTGAAGTTGAGGTGAATATTAAACTATTTCTCTTCATGTAATTTTTTTTTGTTATGCATATGATTATTTCTTGTAGCACCTATATTGGGTGTAGATTCATGCATCAAGTTGTTTGAATAGTTCAAGTCTTGTGAAGGGATATATTTCTTCTTGGGTGCATATTTGAGCTCCAGGTGATTTTACTTTGGATTGTCACTTATATTATTTTTCACTAATTTTCATTGATCTATTTGAGGAGTGAACCAAATATTTTAGGATTAGGGATGCTATGTCTCTTTTACTCAATTATGGTCTTTCACCTAATGGAAAGAGATAGATCCCGCACCTAAAATCTAAGTGGTTCACTCAAACTAATGCAAGTACAATGAAAATATGCCTAAATTAAATGACCTAAATGCAAAGAACTAACAAAATAGATTGATTATTTATGCAAAACCTAAGAAATGCAACTTTTTGGAAAACACATTGTGATATACGAAAACACCTAGAAATGAATACAAATTGCAATAGAAATGGATGAAATTGAAAGTGTGCATCTGCAATATGAAAGGAGGCTGGAAATGACATTTGAAATGTCATTGATGCTAGAAATTTGGCCTACTAGGACTCATTTGCCATTATAGGCAAATTAGTCCTAGTTCTGTAAAACTGACCTAGAACCCATTTCAGACAAAAGGGTATCCTGGAATGTAGAGAACCCTATTTGGGCATGGAAATGGGACTCATTCACCACCCATGGAGAATGAGTCCACTTTTGAATTTCTAAAAATCCAAACGTGGAAACTGAAGTACCTAATCTGCTCTTCAGCTCCTAATAGGTGTCTGCTTTTGAAAGTCTAATTTTTGAACCTGAAAGTGAGTTTTTGTTGATATTTTTCCTTTTTCAATAGAAACGTGTCTTCAAAAACTTTATAAATTGATTTCAAATGATATCTATGTCCTCAAGTTGCCTAAATTTGCAAACACACAAGACAAGAAAGAGAAATGTTGGATGTTAGGGCATAGTGGTTTGCCTTGGTCAAACCCCTTTTAGGTAATTAAACCAGATGAAAAAAGAATGTAAGGAAACATGCAATAGTGAAGTTATTACCTTTCCATGAAGGTTGATCTTGAATTTCTGCAACAAAACATGAAAAATCTACTCTTGAATGTCTTAGGAAGCAATCTAGGTGACTTACAATGATGAAACCCTAATGCGCTTGAGTTGAAAGAGAGAAGGGATGGTGAATGAGTTGTGAAATGAGTTAATGGATGTAAATTAGGGTTTAGAGAATTTATTTTATAGGAAATTCACCTCATTTTCCCATAATTTGGATCCCTAAGGCCAACATGTAAAAATAATAAACTTAAATTTCATTTTTTCCTGCTCAAAGGTCAAAATTGCCCCAAATGGGACTCATTCACCACCCATGCAAATGGGTCCCACCTAGATGGGACTGATTTTCCATGGATGGCGAATGGGTACCACAGGGGCCATTCTTCTAGCTAAGATGTCAAGAAATAAGGAAATAAGGTTTTTATGATGACTTTGTTAGTTATTTGATCCATTTAAGCCTTAGGATGCATAATATGGGTTAATAGAGGCCTATTATCGATGATGTGAAGGTCAATTATGGCTTGGGACACAAAATTCAATGTGAAAGTGTGATTAACTATACTTTACAACACTGAAATGAGGTCCACATAGCCTAGAATGGAACAAGAACCAATGTGAATGTGCAAGACACATTAAAACACTAGTTTAACATTAGATTTATTTTACAAGCCTTATAGATTGATGTGGTAATGTAATTAAATACATTTTATAATGTTGAATTAGGAAAAATGGGTTCATAAAGTCTAGAAAAGCATGAAATTCCTTTACAAGACATTGTTAAATGCATTTGAAAGGGTCCAAGACCTAGTGTGGATGTGAAAAATGCCTCACAACATGAAATCAAGGTATCATTAAGTCCAATTTATCATAAATTATTCCTAAATCAAGAAAGCTGACTTTTTTGGATGGTAGATTTAGCCCCCACTTTAGTGAGAGGATTAACTTGCTTCAAACTCACACTAAAGTAGACATTCAAGAGAGGTCCAATTGTACCAATGTAGATGAAAAAGGATAAAAAAGATCAAAGGAGGTTGCACAAGCCCCCAAGATCCAAGATCCTAAGTCAAACCACCATAAGTGCAAAATGACATGTACAAGGTGAAAGACATGCAATGGAAAGAACTAGGAAGAAGAGAAAGATGAAAATGAAAGGGTGGATCAAGCTTCAATAATTTTTCTAGCTAGTTATCGATCAGATCTAGGCTATTTTTCCAAAAAGGTATACTCACTCTGGGGTGACTAAACTCTTGGATGTTCACCAAGTGAGAAAGCCCAAAAGGTGAGAAACATACACTTGGTGTGTATTCACAAACAAATAGGTGGATTTGGGGAAATTTGTGCCTTGGAATTGGCTTCCGAATCAACCATACCAGAGTTATACCTCCTAATAAATTTAATAAGGCACCAAAAAGGAAAATGATTTTTGAGCTCTACGAAGTAAACAAAAATTTGTATGCTTGACACTCATAGACATTGTTAATGAAGAATAGTGCAAGGAATATTCAAAGGGATTTTACTTAATTTGTGCAAGGTCTCATCTTAGGAAACATCATGCTTAATGTCTCCAAGAGATTATAAGTGCAAACTATCTCATCTTGCTTCCAAGAGATGACATGTGCAAGGTCCCATCCTGGGCAACATTGTGCCTAATGCTTCCAATAGAGGAAATTGCAAGAAAAATAAAATCACACAATGAAATGTTAGTGGTGATATATGCCCCCCACTTTAAAGTGGTTACAAACACCAATAATTTGAGAAATTTATTTAAAGTAGAAGAAGGTGAATATGGGAGCTTACTCAGAAAGTGCTATGCCAAGTCATGTGTTTTTGACAAGCTACATCATGAAAAAGGGATTATGTCACATGCGAGCCATCTTAAGGCATGTTTTCCACATCCCATGCTTGATTTTATATGCTCATTAAAAGTTAACAAATAGTCAAAAGAGGCAATGACAAGTGACATATGAGGGAAAGGCTAGTGAACCCCTTGCCCCCACTTAGTGCAAGAAAAAGGTGAGCCGAAATGGTTGATGAGATGAATGGTAGAGTGAAAATCGGTATCAATTAGAGGAATTAGGTGCCCCCCATAGAGTAAGCATAAAAGATTCCTTAAGATGTTGGATTATATAACTCAAATCATTACATTCATTAGTGGAGTGACCATGAACTCTATGATAGGCGCAAAATGAAGTATTGTAAGGGAATTTATTTCAATTTCTAGGCGGAAGGGTGATCATGTGATATTGGAGGAGTCTCAACAAGATTCCCTCTTAATCAATGGTAGAAGGTGGTCTTGTGGCTTGCATCAAAGATACATCTTACTTAGTATTAGATGTCATACTTACACAAGTTTCTCTAGATTGTGAGATTTTGTTCTCACTTTTATAGGAGGAGGTAAAATCTATTAGATGCAAATCATTAGTGTCTTGCAAGATGACATTGACATTAAGAGAAGGTGTATTTGTTGGTTGGATGTCTTGTAAAGGAGAACAGTCAAGACAACTAGTGTCTATTAGTTAAGGATGTTTTACAGTTAAGGTTGAATTAGAAGAATGTGATGTGAGAGTGTTGGCATTGATTGAAGGCTTGGAAATTTCTATCAAAGGGAAATAATGAAGACCCTAAGTGGTTTGTTGTGTGTTAGGCTCTATAGGGTTGTAGATACCTTGTTCTCAAGCACCACATCCTTCTCCATGATGATCCTGCACATACCCAAATGATCAATGGTGGGATTATTAAGAGGGGGATGATTATGAGAAGGTATTACTTGAGTTTCCAATGTCTTGAAGGCATCATTCTCTTGTTCCATATTATCTACCCTACAAAGAGAGCTTGTAATATATTCATCCAAGGATAAAGTAGCTTCATCACAAGTGGGGGAGGCATCAAGAGAAGGACCACTATGGTTTTCTAATGGATTTTTTCCATAGAAAAAAGGCCTCTTATCATTTTCATGACCTTTTAGGTCTTGTTTCATGGTGTTGGAACCATGTTGCTATGATTTTATGTTGTAACACGGCTTGAACATGCTTAGTTAGGTACTAAAACTCAAAGAAAGACATATTGTAAAGGTGTTGTGAAGTGTTGTAGGACATTTCTACATTCTTATAGACTCTATTAATTATAATTCACCTAAAAATCACCATTTTATTCATAAACAAGTCATATTTTTAATTGTGTAAAATCTTGTAACTATATTTCACGCTCTTCTAGGAATATTTTCACTATTTACTCCCTTAGAACTCATGCTTTATTTGGTCTCTTTATGCCCTCATAAGTTGTAATTAAGTGTATTTTTGCATATTATCTTGACAAACAACATGAAATACAACATTTTTCTTGACACATGTTTTTAGGTCCTAGGTGGGACCTATTTGCCATGGGTGGCGAATGAGTCCCCCTTGGCCCTAAATTCAAAATATTTCAAATTTCCTTTCAGGATTTTATTCAATATCACTTGATTTCACCCTGTGATGAGGTATGAATAGATAACTAAGGCACAAGAATTGCATAAATAAGTGATTTTCACCTCATTTTACATCTCCTCACTCATTAAAGCATTCAATCCTACATTTCAAGCACTATTTAAGAACTTTGAAGCAGCCATTGACATTACTTCAAACTTGCATCATCAAGGGTTAGGTAAGTTGATAGCACTTGCATGTTATTAGTTTATCTTTCTCTTTCATTTCATTGTCTTTTCAAGGGCTTAATTACCAAAAGTGGGGTTTGACCAAGGAAAACCTCTATTCACTAACCCCTAATCATTTTTCCCCTATTACATGTTTGTTTGTAGCTCTTTGTTTGCAAATTTGATAGGTTATTAGGTGTTGAAGATTGATTTCCAAGTCAACTAGGTGCTTTAAGTCAGCTTGAGTCAAATTCAAGCTTTGAGAGAGTTATTTGTCTAGTTTTTGTAGATCTGATTTCAGTAACCCTACAAGCAGACATTTCTAGATCTGGTGTTACAGAGTTGTCTCCTAATTTTCAAAAATTTGGCAAAGGATTGATTCACCACCTGTGGCGAATGAGTCCCACCTTAGGACTAGAAACTTGAGTTTTTTCAAATTCTGGATCTCGACAGATAGAAACCAACTCCTGATAGTTTTTCACTAGTAGGTGGACTGATTCACCACCCTAGGCGAATGAGTCCCACCATGAAAAATCAGTGATTTCCATTAGCATTTGGAACACTCCATAATCATTACAAGTCATCCTGGTGCACTTAGATTCATCCCTATACTTTATTTTTTGCATTATTTGTTCATTTACATAGTTGTTTGCATATCATAATATGTTTTCAAACATAGTTGTAATTAAACTTTTGCATTCATTTTTGGTCATTGAGATTCATCAATTGCATCTAGTCAAGATCATTTACATTAAACAAGATTTCATACATCCGAATTTGAGTGATACATTAGCATTTTTCGCCCTATCTCTCTCCTTTTAGGTGAAAAACCCTAAAAGTGCAAGAGTAGTTTGTAGGGTCCCAAAAGTCTATATTTCATTTTGGTGAACCTGAATTTTGAACACTTTATATTCCTAATTGCATGCACACACTACATCTTAATTTCCATTTTCATTAACATTCAATTAGGACATTGAATTTTTATTGCATTCTAGGACTTTTTATTTTGCATTAGTGAAACCTTCAGTTAGCTTTCATTTTTGCATTACATCTCATTGAAAAAAGTAAAAATATGCATTTTGCATCTAAAAATTACAGACTATAGAGCATTTAAATCATCTTAAAATTTATGAAAAACACTAAAAAACTTCATACTGGGATCATTCTCCATGGAGGGCGAATCAGTCCCTCTACAATGTTTAGATAACATTTCTAGCATTTTTCTGGCATTTATTTCTATTTTTTTTTCTATAGTTAGATCTTTGTTACAATTAGTAGAATATCTAGTATTTTCATTTTAAAGCTCTTAGATTAGCTTGCATTTTCCTTCACCCCTCCTTTGTGGTACTTACATAATTGTTTGGTGCCCCATTCATAATACTTTAGTGAGACAAAGTTCTAGACTCAAGGAATCCTGTGATAGTACTTTGATTGTGGACCTTGGGATCTCATGAGATCCTACTCCTAGTTTCGACAATGGTGCATTAGGGCATGTGCAGGATCATCATGGAAAAAATAGGCCCTTAAATGACAAAAAATTTAGAAAAATCAGAGTTAGGAAACTTGAAATAAAAATTTAAATAAGTTATCTATAATATTTCAAAAATATGTAAGAATAGAATAGAAAAATGAATTTAGTTTCTAAACTACTAGGTTTGTTTAAAAAAAAAATCTATTTGGTGAAAATTTGAAATTTCAATGTAGTGGTACTTAAATTTCAGGGAAAAAATAAGTAGGTGTCTGTCTGACCACCCTAACCACAATAAAATGATAATATTTTTTTATAATATTTTAGATATAAGTATAGGACTCATGTCCCAATGTGATGCATATTTTTTTGTAATTTTTTTCCAAGTAAATAATTAATTATGAATTTTTTATTACAACTTTTAAAAAATATAGAAACTTGTATGTCTAACCACCTTAACTTGGTAAAAAATTTATGAAATTCAAATTTTCTTTTTTTAATCTTATATTATGCGAAGAATAGAATGTGATGCATGTTTTGGATTCAAAAAATGTGATACTATTTGAAAGCTATAGATGTTTTTCAATCAACCTATCAATTAGGACTTTAGTTGTAATTTGAATAGAAAATGAATAATAATTACTTATTAAATTCAAAGTAAGGCATAATTTATATTGGTATAAATATGAGAATCTACTTTAAAAACCCTTTTCATTTCATCAATTTTGGGTAAAAATGTCGCCACATACCCATCATATTGTCACTTTTGGCCCATCATGATCCTACATATACCCATTAGGCCCTGACAATACCACTTCCATGCCTTCACCTTTCCATCCAATGAATGTTGGCAGCCAAAAAAATTCCCTCTTGCAAGAAAAGGTCATTAATATTCATGAGAACTTTGCACATTTACAACAAGACTTGTCACTTGAAAACATTTCCACAATTGCCATACCTTTGAAAATATTCATTGTTTGATTGAAAGTGATGATGGCTTGAAAGTGATGAAATTTTTTTCTAAGATTTGCAATAAAAATGTCTCTTCAAACACCCAATTAGAAACCATTCCTATATAAGACAAGGAGCGCCTCAAGTTCCTCCCCCTTCAATCATTGCTTCTATCCCAACTTATACCAATCCGCAAGTCAATACAACTATGCATCAAGCTACTTATTTCTCAATTTCCACTAGCATTCCTACTTCTTTTGTGGCATGACAAGTCCCTTCTACCACTTTCACACCTCTTAGCATTCCTTTCACTTCCCCTAACATCACCTACACTCCATCACCATTTTCCCTTCTAGCTCAACCCACATACCCCGATCCTCTTCTTACACAACTTCTCAGTACTCTTTCATCTATGCAACATCAACTTTCCAACATCAATCAAAGTCAATCTGTTCCAACCACATATCATGTCTATAGTAGTCCCTTATCCTTAGAAATATTACGTACCTTGATGCAACAAGGGAAAGAAATTCCTTAGTTTGAGAAATACGGAGGAAAAGGAGATCCTATCAACCATGTTAGTGCTTATACAACTTTGTGTAGTGACTTTGTGCATGACGATAAACTTTTAGCAAAAAAATTTCCAAGGACCTTGAAAGACACTGCCTTAGAATGGTTTTCAAACTTTCCCTAGAATCATTCCATCCATTCATTCAATGAATTGGTGGATGCCTTCATTAGTAACTTTCAAGTTCACATGACACCTAAAAAGACAATGACAGACCTTATGAGATGTAGACAAAACACAAATGAAAAAATGATAGATTTCATCTCACATTACCAATCCTTATATGCTCAAATTGATGTCAAGATTTGTGATGCAGATCTATAAAAGATGTTTATCGAAAACTTGCAGACCAACCTTCAAGATAAACTGGCCATGATGAAATTCCCTTCATTCATGCATTTATGTACAACCTTATGTGACTACCAAAATTTAGTTTCAAGCTATGATTCAAATCCACTTCCAGGTGAGTTGACAAACTAGAACACACCAATCAAAACCAAAACAACACACAAAACTTTTGCAAACCTAATAGAGGCTTTTTACAGTTTAATCTGCCTCCTCAACCTCAACCACAACTAACGCTATCTATTCCAAATCAAGTGGTTGTTGTTATGGTAGTGGTGCCTTATCATTATGGAGATCCAAACAGACAATTCACTCCTTCACCTGATACCCTCCATCACACAATGAGCCAATTAACTCAAAAATGCATGCTCACTTTGCCACCCGTTCGACCACTTGGTCCAAATCAGCCATTACCACCTACCTTCAAACCTAATGCTTATTGCAATTTTCATCGTCAAAATGGTCACCACACCAAACATATAATCATCTTAAACATTTAGTTGAAGACCTCATTTATTTAGGTGAATTGACCATTGCGGCTGTTAATGATCAAGGCAATAAGTCCATTGCACCTCCTAACTAGAATTTACAAATTTTCAGCAATGCTATGCCGATACATACTACCTCGTTTGTTAAGGCTAGTGAACCTTCCAAGCTTGATGTAATGATTTTTGACACAAATAATGAACAACATGATACAACTGCTATTGTTACCCAAGCTAGTCCTATGGATAACCTTGTTTCTATGATAGACGTTATCCCTCATAAGGGCCAAACCACAAAATCACTTGATATTACTTTTTTTGCTAAGGACATACTCCAAAAGATTCTTGTTGGTCCTCTCTATGTAGCTGGTAGAATCTATGATAAGCCCACTAATGGGATATTAATAGATCCCGCTTGTGGTGCAAACGTGATCACATAAGAATTTTTGGTATTACATGAACTATATCAAGATGATTACAATAAACCCATTGCATGGATTAAAACACATAATGGTTTTGCATTCCCTACAATTGGATCAATCATGCTACCCTTACAAATAGGACCTAAATCTTTGGAGGTAACATTTTCAATTATTCCACAACCTAACCAATTTCTTTTGCTACTAGGCCTTCCTTGGCTTCACTCAATGAAAGTGGTCCCATTAGTTGTTCATAAGTGCTTGAAGTTTCCACATGACAATCACCCCAAGCACTTAAATGATACATCCATCTTTAGAAATCACCCTTCGTCCCCCTATTGTCATTAATCTTGATGATGATAATGATGATAATGACAATGCATAAATTGCCAAAATCGATGAAGAAGTGCACAATGATTTAAATTCTTTTTTTTTCATGTACAATGAGCTTAAATGATACATCCTCTCCACCAAGTGATGAACCTAGTACAACTTCTGTTTTGGTGCTTGCAATTATTCCTTTGGATAGTCAAATAACCCCGCATGACATTGAACATTATTGGGAGGTAGATGACCTATTAGATGGTTGACTTGCATTTTCCTAACTATCCTTTTTATTTTTTCTTTTTATTTTCCTCTTCCTTTGCATATCGTGTTCCTTCGTATCGTGTGCTTGATGTCCTCTCTCTTTGTACACTTCTTCCATTTGTACCTCTATTCTTCTATTGATCATGTATTTTCTTTTTCTCTTATTTGTTTTGTGTTCTCCTTTTGGGGATGACGCAAAGTGTAGAGACACCCTATGTCTCTTCCATGTTTACCCAAATGGTCCTTGTATTGTTCTCTTTTTTGTTTTTTGTTTTCCTTTTGGGGATGACAAAAAGTGTAGAGATTCCCTATGTCTCTTCCATGTTGACCCAAATTCCCCTTGTCTTTTTCTCTCTTTGTTTTGTGTTCTCCTTCTAGGGATGACACAAAGCATAGAGATGCCCTATGTCTCTTCCATGTTGACCCACAAGGTTTTTGTCTTTCTATCTTTTTTTTTTTGTATTTTCATTTTGGGGATGATGCAAGGAATTGAGACCAAAATGTCTCCTTCATCTTGACTTAAAAACTTTTTCATTTTCTTTCTCC
Organism: Sequoia sempervirens; assembly: GCA_007258455.2. Taxonomy (NCBI): domain Eukaryota; kingdom Viridiplantae; phylum Streptophyta; class Pinopsida; order Cupressales; family Cupressaceae; genus Sequoia; species Sequoia sempervirens. The sequence continues at coordinate 80,514,371 of VDFB02379711.1, read as the reverse complement.
TTTTCGTTTTCTTTCTTTTTCACTCGTGTTTTCCTTTTGGGGATGATGCAAAGTGTTGATACCACAACATATCTTCCATGTTGAATCAAAATGGACTTTCATTTTCCTTTTTTTTCCATATCTTTGTGTCATTCTTCTCATTCTATGTATTCGGGGAATGATGACAGTTTTGAGCTCTTTAATACAAAAACATTGTAGCAACGAACATATTGACCCAAAATCCATAGATCCCTTATGTGTTTGGTGTGCTTTCTTTTCTAGGGGGAAACTCCAATTTTCCCTTTTTTTCATTTTTCCTTGACATGACACAACCTAACTTCAAAACATATGACTTGGCATAGGGCTTTCTAGGTTCGCTCTCATGTTTTTTTTCTTTTTGAATTTTCTTTTCTTCTCTATTTTAAAGTAATTTCTCATAGAACTATGGGCATAAATTCCTTTAAAGTGGGGGGAATACAAAATACCATTATTTCATTTGCATTCTTTATTCCTACTAGTGCAGCCTTGTTTATTTGATGTGCTCATCACTTTGTGGATGACATTGGGTGTGATGTCCTTCATAAGTGTGATCTATCTTAGCATATTACATTCCTCTTGGTGGCCTGATGCAATGCACAACATCCCCTAAGTTGTGAATATAGTATTCTTTGATTGGTACTCTCTTGGAAGACGTTAGACATAATGTTCCCTGACTGATTGATCTTGCATAAACTGAACAAAACTCCTTTGAACATCTTTTCACTTTTTACATTTTTTACATTTGCATTCCTTTTTTCCATGTTGCATAACACAACTTGCATGACTGTGGTACCTTTCCTTTTTTTTTATGAGCATTTTCTTGTGGTGCCTTGTGAAATTTATCAGGTGGTATAACTTTAACATGGTTGAGCAGGAAGCCCACCTAGCAGCATGACTTTTCCCCATAGACACCTTTGTGTTTTGTGAGTGCATACCAACTAGTGTATGTATCTTATATTTTTGGACTTTCTCACCCCACGAACAACTAGTTCCATGGCCCTGGAGTAAGTATACAGTTGGGATTTCTCACCCTGTGGAAATCCTAAAGTTTCGTGGCCCTAGAGTGAGTACACATTCTCCTTTTCAAACAATCAACCTAGATATCTTTCCACAACTAGTTGGATTTACGATTGAAGCTTCATCCAAATCATTTAAACACTTATGTGTTCCTTTGTTCTTATGTCTAGTTTTCCATGGGATTTTCATCCTGGGGGCTTGATCATAACTCTTGATTGTTGTCATTCCATCCTGCTAATGTAAGTGCATCTAAACCTTCTCCTCGATGTTCATAGCTACTTTAGTGTGAGTTTGAAGCAGGTTCATCCTCTTACTAAAGTGGGGACTAAATGTGTCATAGAAAAATGGCCCCTTATCATTTTCATGACCTTTTAGGTATATTTTCATGGTGTTGGAACCATGTTGCTCTAATTTTATGTTGTATTATGGCTTGAACATGCTTATTTAGGTACTAAAACTCAAAGAATGGTGTCTTGTGAAGGTCTTGTGAACTATTGTAAGACATTTCTACATTCTTCTAGACTCTATTAATTACAATTCACCTAAAAAATCACCTTCTTATTCATAAAGAAGTCCTATTTTGTAGTGTTATAAAGTATTGTAACAAGCTTTCATTCTCTTCTAGGCATATTTTCACTATTTAAACCCTTCTCATGCTTTATTTGGTCTCTTTATGCCCTCATAAGTTGTAATTAAGTGTATTTTTGCATATTATCCCAAAAAACAACATTAAATAGAAATTTTTAACTAACACATGTTTTTAGGTCCTAGGTGGAACCCATTTTCCATGGGTGGCAAATGAGTCCCCCTTGGCCCCAAATTCAAAATATTTCAAATTTCCTTTCAGGATTTTATTCAAAATCACTTGATGTCAGCCTATCATGAGGTATGAATGGATAACTAAGGCACAAGAATTGTATAAATAAGTGATTTTCACCTCATTTTACATCTCTTGACTCATTTAAGAATTCAATCCTACATTTCAAGCATTCAAGCACTTTACATCAATAACTCAAGCACTATTAAGCACTTTGAAGCAGCCATTGACATTACTTCAGACTTGCATCATCAAGGGTTAGGTAAGTTGATAACACTTGCATGTTATTAGTTTATTTTTCTCTTTAATTTCATTGTATTTTCAAGGGTTTAGTTACCAAAAGTGAGGTTTGACCAAGGAAAACCCCTATTCACTAACCCCTAATCATTTTCCCCCTATTACATTTTTGTTTGTAGATTTGACAGGTTATTAGGTGTTGAAGATTGATTTTCAATTCAATTAGGTGCTTCAAGTAAAGTTGAATCAAATTCAAGCTTGGAGAGAGTTATTTGTCCATTTTCTATAGATCTGACTTCGACAACCCGACAAGCAGACATTTCCAGATCAGGTGTTGTAGAGTTGTCTCCTAATTTTTCAAAAAATTGGGAGAGGGATGATTCACCATCTGTAGTGAATGAGTCCCACCTTAGGACTGGAAACTTGAGTTTTTTCAAATTATGAATCCCGATAGATAGAAACCAACTCCCAATAGTTTTTCACCAGTAGGTGGACTGATTTGCCACCCTAGGTGAATGAGTCCCATTGTGAAAAATCATTGATTTCCATCAGCATTCAAAACACTCCAAAATAATTACAAGTCATCCAGGTTTACTTAGATTATTCCCTATACTTCATGTTTTGCATTATTTGTTCATTTACATAGTTGTTTACATATCACAATGTGTTTTCAAACATAGTTGTAATTACACTTTTGCATTCATTTTTGGTCATTTAGATTAGTCAATTGCATTTATTCAAGATCACTTATATTAGAAAACATTGTATACATCCTAATTTGAGTGATACATTAGCATTTTTGGCCCTATCTCTCTCCTTTTAGGTGAAAACCCTACAAGTGCAAGAGTAGTCCATAGGGTCCCAAAAATTTATGTTTTAGGATTTTCCCAAATGGGAGGAGAATCAGGGGAGGATCAAGGGTTTCATGATTCTGAATATGGATTTCTTATAACACCAATTTATCTTATTTACATCGAGGAGGTATATTAGGACATGGACAAGTGTGATTGTCATGGTTATGGAGACTAGGTAAGGTGATATTTAGAAATGTGTCTATGATCTCATGTTTGTGTTGTCTAACATCTTCCAAAGGGGAATGAGGAGATGGAAAATCAAGATCTTCAAGGCTTGTAACTTCATTCACCAAGATACCTTGGTCACTAATAGGGGAGGTATCGGGAGAAGAACAAGTATGATTGTGATGATTGTCGACACTACCATTCTCACCAATGGGTAATGTTATATTAAAGATTGTACCAAGGTTTGATCATGTTTTCTAAAGTCATCATTGTAGTAATAAAAATTGAATAAATAAGAGGGAATCTTTTTGAACCAACAATTTTGTGGTTTGGAATTCTATAGGTTTCTCTTGCACTCTTAGGATCTTCCACCTAAAAGGAGAGATAAAATAACCCAAAAATTGAAGTGGTTCACTCAATCTAATGTATGTGTGATGTGATTAAGGCTAAATGAGATGATATAAATGTAACTAAGTAATGAAATTAATTGATTATGAATGCAAAATCTAAGAAATATGCAATGTTTGAAAACATAATGTGATATGCAAACATGAACTAAAATGTGAACAAATGCAAAACATAAATGAAGAAGGTTGAATCAGAGTGCTCCTAGGAAATGAATGATGAATCTAGAGTGTCCTAAATTCTAGCATAAATCAGTGAAAATTACTAGTGGGACTCATTCACCACAGATGGTGAATCAGTCTTTCGTCTGGCAAAAACTTCTAAAAACTAGTTTCTAGCTGTTGCGATCTAGAATCTGACACAATATACTTTTCTAGCCTTAAGGTGGGACTCATTTGACATTGATGGAAAGTCAATCCTCTCCCAAAATTTTGTAAAATCAAGGACCAATTTTGTAACACCACATTTTCATTTGTCTTCTTGTCGGGTTGACAAAGTCAAATCTGCAGAAAACAAACTGTAGGTTATCTCCAAGCTTGAAATAGGATTGATTTGACTTGAAACACTTTGTTGAATTCTTTAACACCTTTCAACACCAAATTTATTGACAAATATATGTAGAAAAGTTTTCAAACACACATGCAAAGGGGGAAAAACAATAAAGGGTTAGGTTATAGTGATTTTCCTTGGTCAAATCCCACTTTGGTAATCAAACCCTTAATGAAGAAATAGAATGAAATGAACAAGGAAAGATGAATAAACAACATGAAAATTTCCTAAACTCACCAAAACCTTGTTGAATAAATCTAAAGATATGTCAATGGCTGCTCCAAGATGCTTTATTGATGCTTGATTGAATGATGCAAAGTGCTTGAATGCTAATTGATGAATGCAAATAAATTTGATGATTGAATGATTGTAGAAGATGTAAAATGAGGAGGAAAAAAATTTATTTATACACACTTGGGCCTTAGTAACCCAATGATACCTCATCACAGGCTGACATAAGGTAATTTTGAATAGAAACCCAAAAGAAATTTTGAAATATTTTGAGTTTGCAGCCAAGAGGGACTCATTCACCACCCATGGCAAATGGGTCCTACCTTGGCCTTGAAAGTGGGTGTTGGGAATTAAGTTGCATTTTAATGTTGTTTGTCAAGTTTATATTTAAAAATACACTTAATTAAGCCTTATAATGGCATTAAAGGGTCATGTAAAGAATAAGAAAGGTGTAAATAGTGAAAAAAGCCTAGAAAAGCATGAAATCTTGTTACAGGACTTTACAACACTTCAAAATAGGACTTGATAAGTGACAAAAAAGTGATTTTTAAGTGAATTGTAGTGAAAAGAGTCTAGAAAAGTGTAGAAATGTTTTTCAACACCTTCACAATATTCCATAATTTGAATATTTAGGACCTAATGTGAATGCATAAGCTACATTGTGATAATAAATCAAAGAAAAATAGATCAAGCATCATGAGAGAAAGACTTAAAAGACAATGAAAATGTCCAAGATCCATTTTATATGGTACATTTAGCTCCCACTTTAGTGAGAGGATGAACTTGCTTCAAACTCACACTAAAGTAGCCATGCACATCGAGAGGATGTTCAAATGCACTTATGTTAGCAATATGGAATAGGAATGATCAAGAGGGATGATCAAGCCCGTAGGATGAAGATTCCATGGAAAAATAAACATAAGAACAAAGGAACACAAGTGTGACATAAAAGAAGGAAAGGGAGAATTAGATCAAGCTTCGATTATTTTTCCAACTAGTTGTGGATCATATCTAGGTTGTTTGTGAGAAAAAGAGAGTGCATACTCACTCTGGGGCGACATAACTCATGGCGGTCCATCAGGTGAGAAGACCCAAAAAGGTGAAATACATATGCTCATTGGTATGAACTCACAAACACATAGGTGGCTATGGGAATATTCGTGTCACTAAATGGGCTTCCTGTTCGACCATATCAAAGTTATACCTCTTGATAACTTTAACGAGGTGCCACAAAGGAAAATGTTGGTTTGTGCTTCATGAGATAAGAAAAGCTCCATATGCTTAGAAATCATGAAAAAATGAAAATGTACCATAGGCATGCAAGTGTAATATGCAAGGTGGAATATATGTAAAATGTAAAATGTAAAATGTAAAAGGGTATGTGTAGGATCATGATGGGCCAAAAAGTGGCGATATGATGGGTATATGTAGGGTATGTGGCTGACAACTTTTCTTGTACCCAAAATTGATGAAACGAAAAGACTTTTTAAAGGAGATTCTGAGCTTTCCACCAATATAAATTATGCTTTACTTTGAATTTAATAAATAATTATTGTTCATTTTCTATTTGAATTATGACGAAAGTGCTCATTGATAGGCTAATTGAAAAACATCTATATCTTTCAAACGATATCATATTTTTTGAATCTGAAACATGCATCACATTCTATGCTTAGCATACTGTAGGATTAGAAAAAAAGAGTTGAATTTCATGAAGTTTTGACCAAATAAAGGTGGTCAAACATACGAGTTTTTATATTTTTTAAAAGTTGTAATAAAAAATTCATAATTAATTATTTACTTGGACAAAAATTACAAAAAAAATGTATCACATTAGGACATGAGTCCTCTAATTATATCTAAAATATTATAAAAAAATATTATCATTTTATTGTGCTAAGGGTGGTTAGACAGACACCTACTTTTTATTTTTTCTCTGAAATTTAAGTACTACTGCATTGAAATTTCAAAATTTCACCAAATAGTTTATAAAGAATAAAATAAACCTACTAATTTAGAAACTACATTCAATTTTCTATAGATTCTATTCTTACATATTTTTGAAATAATATAGATAACTTATTCAAATTTTTACATCAATTTTCCTAACTCTGATTTTTTGATTTTTTCACCACCTAAGGGTCTATTTTTTCCATGATGATCCTACACATACCCAAAATGTAAAATATAAAATGTAAAAGATATTCAAAGGATTCTTGTTAAGTTCATGCAAGGTTTGTCACTTAAGGAACATTGCATCTAATGTCTCCAAGAGAGGATCAATCAACGAATAGAATATTCACAACTTAGGGGATGCGGTGTATCACATCAAACCACCAAGAGGAATGTAATATGCTAAGATAGATCACACTTATGAAGGACATTAAGCCCAATGTATTCCACAAAGTGACAAACACATTGTATGAAGTGGAAAGGCTACACTAATAACCAATGATGCAAATGAAATTATGCCAATGTATGCTCGGGCTAATGGAAGAAGTTGGGTACACAAAAAACTCAAAAAGTGGAAGTGTTTTTGCTTTTTTTTAGAATTTGTCACACTTGGACTGAAAATTTGAGGTACTTACACAATGAATCTTAAAAAATTAAGTAATATGAAATTTATCATTCTGAATCTAGTTTCCAAATATGTAAATTATTCAAATACCTAAATTATAGAAATTAAATTTTGATAGGGATCTATAAAAACCACTTTTTAAAAGTCCCTATTTTTTTTATCATACCAAGCACATGTACGAACACCACTTTTTGACCCAAATAAAATTATTTTGCTAATTCCTTTTGGGAAAAGAGAGCTAACAACTTGAAGATTTATGTGGAATTTTTTTGTAATTTTTTGTTGAATTCTTTTTTATTGAATTTTTATTGGCCTTAATTGTTGTTTTTAAAAATCAACATGTATGATCAACATAATTGGACCTAAAATAATTATTTTTTGAATCTTTCTTTTCATTGTGTAGAGAATAGTCTAAATTTTGATGCCATGTAATTTTTTTTACAAGAAACTTAACCAAAAAAAAGTTATTAAAAATTTAAAAAAGCCTGATATTTCAAGTTTAAGGACTAGTTTGCTTACAAATTAATTAAAAAATAGAAAACATAATCCAATATTAATAAAAATTATATATCTAGAAATTATACATCATTTTCTCTAATGGGTTTTAATTTTATAGATTGATTCAGAAAAAAAGTCTATCAGCCATATTGCCAAAGTTGGACATTCTTCTTCAATCTGCCTTAGTTTTTTAGTTGCAGGTCAAAGGCTAAGGCTCGGATTTCCAAGCCTTTCCCAAGCCTAAAAACAAGGCTACATGTGCACTAGGAATTCAATTTTTAAATAATGTGTGCGTGTTTCTAAAATGCATATGCGTTATTTAAATGAAATGTGTACGTGTTTCATAACGCATACGGGTTATCTATTTACCCATTGGCTAAAGGTAATGTGTATGCATTATATAATGCGTATACATCCCTAAAATAGAACATGTATGTGTTTCATAACGTGTACGTGTTTTTGATATAGCCAATTTTTCCCAATTTGGAAAATATTGATAAAAACATTTTTTCTGCAACATTCTTTTTCTACAATATGGTTCGAAAGTGCCATTTTCTACATTTTTTATTACAAATTTGTCTTGTGCAGACCATATTCTATTCAAATTGTTGGAAGAGACAAAGTGCAGGTTGAATTTTCTGAAGTGGAATCAATTACAAGGAATTTTTATAGGAAGATTTGGAAAAAAAGAATTTTTGGATGTATTCATGATGTTTTTGTACTTCAAAGTTTATAGAAAAAAGGATCTTCATACTACATAGTTTTATTTGAATATTTGAAGGAGATAGAAATTTGAAAATAGGTTACTTGAATCATTTTTTTGTCATCAAAGAGGGTTTGGTAACCGTGGGTGATAAGCAAAGACAAAGAAAAAAATGTAGAAAGTTAATGACACCCGAAGAACTTCAAACAATTAGAGATATGGAGGCAAAAAGAAAAAGGGATAGAAGAGAAAGGATTTGTCAAATGAAAAATTTGCAAGCATCTAGTTCCAATAATGTTGAAGAGGAAGACATGAATGATGAAATGAATGTGGATGATGCAAATGTGGAGATGGTGAATATGGAAGAAAATACAATTATGGAGACAAACCCAACTATGCCTTCAACTTCAACTTTGAATGATATGGAAATAGTACCTATCCAAAAAAAATTGGGTATGTCTTCAAATCCACCTCCCAATGATATGGAAAATGAACCTATTTATACAATCTATCTAGGTATGTGTTCAAACCCAAGTTTTGATAATATTGATATTGCTTGTTTAGATGAACTTGGATACACCATTGATGATATCAATAATTGTAGGGTTGAAACAATGCAAAAAAATAAAAAATGATGAAATTATATCTTATGAGAATGCAAATGAGAACGAAATCCCTCATATTGATAAAAATGTGAATGAAATCCCTTTTACATTTGAAAATGAAAATGAAACCCCTTGTATGGATGAACCTAAAAATGTTTTTTTGCAATTGAAAGAGATGTGCTCAATAAACTTTGTGGTAAAGTTTCTTAGAGACAAATTAGAAAATATGGAAATAAAATATATAAAAAAAAAATTTATAGAAAGAAATTAGGATTCCAATGTCAACTCATGGTGCAATTGATGATAATGTCAAAAATGAGAATAGTGATGAAAAAATCAGGTGTTTTTGTAAAACCAAAAAAGAAAGATGATTTAGTAGAACAAGTCATATCTAGTGTTTCTGATGCTATTGATTTTATAGGTAAGAAAAGTCGGTTGAAATATAAGATTGTGGATCGTCATGCAATAACAACTGCTCTAGTTGATAAAGCAGCTTCACATAAAATGATGTTAAGTAAGATTAGTAAATGTATAAAATTAAATCCCAGAACTTTGATAAGAGCTGCTAAAAGAAGAGAAAGTATTGAAAAGGATCCAATTAATCAATGTTGGTGTTTTAGTGGTAGAATCCCAAGATTAGACATGAAATTAACTAATAAAATTAAATCTTTAATCAATAAATTTTGGCATGATAATACAAGAGTATCACCTAACATTAGAGATGTCTTAAAATTAAGGGTGGGTTCCAAAATTTGTGAACCTCATCCAAAGCATCTCTTAGATATGACTCAAACTGAATTATATAAAAAAAAATTAGATGCTTCAATCTTACCATTGAATATTAATATAAGTCAAAGATCATTCAAAAAGTGTAAACCTTGGTATGTTAGAATTAATAAGCAACAAATCTCTTGTTGTTGTAAGATTCATGTACAATTTTGTTATTATTATGATAGTTTTTGATATATATGATGCACTTTACATGCTAACAAAATTATCCAGAACATTTTTGGTATTAATATGCCACCAGAAAGAATCAAAGATTTTATAGTAGGTTGGTTTTGTGAACCCTCTAATGGAAACTTATTTTATTTAAAAGCATTTATTTCTGGAGAATGTGATAGATGTGAGTAACTTTTCATTATTAGGAGAATGTATGAATGAAAGTATTTTAGATGAATTTGGACAACAATTAGTGGATGTAAAAAAAATTAAAAATGTTGAGTATTCTTTAAAAGATGGAAAAACTAGAAAATGTTGTGAGGTAATTATGGTAAAATTTAGTGTGCATGCACTTATTAATGAATTTAAAGATAATATTGTACTTAAATATGTTCAACACTCTTAGTATGCTAACATGCTGAGGAAAGCATTTGGATAACAATTAAATGTGGTAACTAATATTGTACCTAAATATTGTGAACCCTCTAATGAAAACTTATTTTGTTTAAAATGATGTATTTCTGGAGAATGTGATAGATGTGGTAACTTTTAATTATTAGGAGAATGTATGCATGAAATTGGTTTAGATGAATTTGGAAAAAAATAGTGGATGTAAAAAAATTTAAAATGTTGAGTATTCTTTAAAAGATGGAAAAACTAGAAAACATTGTGAGCTAATTGTGGAAAAAGTTAGTGTGCATGCATTTATTAATGAATTTAAAGATAATATTGTACCTAAATATGTTCAACACTCTCAATATGCTAAGACAAATGTGGAATGAAGAAGGAAAGTAGGAAAGCAAGCAGGGAGGTGAGTGGAGGAGGAATTTTGAATTCCTCTGTGGCTGGCGAGGAGGATTTAGTAGAGGAGGATAGTGAATCTACAGAGGCGGATGGAGTTTTAGCTGCGTCGAGGGTTTGTTTGGTCCCTACGGTTAAAGATGGTTGGTTCTAGTTTTCTTTCCTCTCTTTTCTGGCCAAGCCTGGTGTTGTTAAATGTGCGCTGATTCGTGCCTTCTCTTCTTATCCTGGCTTTGGGCTAGAGTAGAATGGCCATTTTTGCTCTTCTGGGCTGCTTTTTGTGTTGGTGGACTCCTGGCTTGCAATTTGGAGCAGGATTTTGGGTGTCTCTTGGGTCTTGGTGAATGCTAAGTGGATGAGGAAGGGCGAAGGAGGGATGAGCAGTAGCTATGGCTATTTTGATGGGTTCTCTATAGATGAGGACATTGTAGCTCTAGACCTGGTCGACCTTGGTTATGTCCTGCATCCACTAGAGTTTTATGTGAAAGACTTATTTGTTATGTTTTATGGTGTTGTGCTGGGAAGGGTTCATTCTTCTCATGGCTTGCAAAATCCCTATCTCTTTTGAGATTCTTGGCTTTGGTCTCTCTTTCAGAGCTTTTGGGTACCCATTGTGGGGTCTCTCAGCTATTGAGGAAATCATTTCTAATGTTATCTTGGTGTTGCCTGTCAGAAGAAGAGTTTCGTTGGCCTCTTGTGATGCTCTAGTTCTACTGGGGCCTTCTTTCAGAGCATTTGGGTACCCTTTATGGTTGTCTTGGCTATCTTTCCCAAAGGTAATTTTTGTTTGTTCTTGGATCTGGGTTCTCTCTTGGAGGAGCTCTTTGTTTTTGGGCCTGACTTGGAAGTTGGGTAGTGCTTTGAGATGGTCGAGTGCTCTTCCTTCTTCTTCTTGTTTCTTGGTTGTTGCTTCTCTCTTGGAACTCTCACTTGCTCAACCAAAGGATGGTGTGTTTATTCAATCTTCCAAAGCTTTGGATTTCTTCCATTTCATGTACATTGTGTCTTCTTTTGAGGTGAAGAAAACTTTTGTTGGTCAGGAGTCATTTCCTATTGATTTGGAGGTGGGTGTGCTGGAAGTGGTTGGAAGTCCTCTTTTCTGGTTTCCTTTGGTCCAGTGTTCCTATTGAGGTGGAAGTTTCTTCTATCGAGGTGGTGCCCAAGGTTGTTGGAGAGATGTGCTTTTGATTTCTTGGGTTTTCACATCTTCCTCTCCTATAAAGGGGAGCTCTTTCCTCTCGAGGTGGATTTGGAGTTGGTTTGTGGTACGTTTGGGAGTTTCAAGGGGTGTTTCTCCCTTGGTGCTTTTGATTAGGGGTTTGGGTTTATTGGTGTTTGTTACCATTAAATTACATTTTCTTTTGTTGGGCTATGTTGTGCTGATTATGAGCAGATGGGTGGATACAACTTTGTTGTATTGTTTCCTGACTATTTCAAGTGGTTTACTATCAAAACTTGGTTGTTGTGGCTTTGTTGCAGTGTTGCTTGAATGTTTTAGGTGGTTGTTCATGAGTAGATGGGTTTAGGAGTTTCTGGTCCAAGATAAAACCAAGTTGTATTTGGGCTTCAAGCCCTTGCTTGTGTGTCCTTTATAGCTTGTGTTGTCATGTATATCTATTAGAGGCTAGTGTTGGGATATCGTTGGTATGTGAGTTATCTTTTTAAGCAACATGTTGTTGATGGGTTGAATTATGCTTAGTGTGGTTATCTTTAGTTTCAGTTGTCTTCTTTTGTAAAAGGTTCCAGGCCCCATCAAAACCCTTATTTTACCTATAATCAAAAACACTCTTAGTATGCTCATTGTCTTGATAATCAGTTTTATTTATGTAAAAACACATTCCCAATTGGAATTATATTGTCAGTTCTTGATTTTGCTGAAAATTATACTCTTACCCCACATGAAGAAATTCAATCATAGTATTATAATTCAGTGCAAGTAGCTATATTTGTTCACATTGTTTATAGACATGCAGATGATAGTATAGAAGGTAATAGATTTTTTTTGAGAGAGTACCATTTTTATGTAAGTGATAATTGATTACATTCATCTAATTTTGTTCAATATTATTTTGATATATTTTATAAAAATTTAAAAGAGAGAGGAATTCAAATGCTAGAACATCTCATATGGTCAGATAATTGCACGGGTCAATTAAAAAATGCTAGAATATTTTATTAGTTATGTAGAGTTCATAAGTAAAATAATATCCATCACATATGGAGTTTTTTTGGAGCTGGTCATGGTAAGAGAGAACACGATGGAGCAGGTGCATGTGTGAAAAGAGCTCTTAATAGAGAGAAACTAAAATTTGAGGATGTTGCAAAATTTAGGGATGCACGTGCAATTGTAGATTGGTGCAATACCAAATTATCTACAAGAAAAAGTGAGAGCTCAATAATTCGACGCTTCTTTTGGTTAGTTGAAGAAAATGATATTTTTTCTCAACAAGATTGTGAAACAATTAATGGATCTGCAAAATGGTATTCGTTTAAGAGTTCAAATGCAAACACATGGACAATATGGACAAGGGAGTTGGCATTCTTTTGTCAATTTTGTATTTTAGATGATTGGGAGGCATGTGAAAATATGGAATGGGCCAAGCAATGACAACAAATAGCCTTAACACCTACATCGACACATGTTCAACATGGAACGACAATTGAAGATAATCAAGTGTTCACATTAGATGATTATGATCGTGTTTCGGATCTTGTACAAGAAGGTACATTATTTATTGAGTTAAATTTTATATGTATGCATGTTTATATGTGAATTAAATATAATTCACTCTTTATTGAATTTTTTATTTATTTTGCAGGACATGTGTATGTTGTTGTTGCACCTAAGGGGAATGGAGAGGAGACAAAGTATTGGTTGGCTATATGTGTTGATAGAAAACATAAGTTGGTACATCCTAAAGTGGGTGATGACAACTTTGAGTATCCAACTAGTTCAGTGGTTGTTGTTGGCACCTAGCTTCAAAAATATTTGATGAGAAAGAATGGTTTTTCTGCATTTAAAGATTATGGAAGACACAAGAAGATTATACATTATTCAAATTTGATTTTGGAAACCAATATAAAACTAGTTAGATATCAAGGGAGGCCTGCTAATAAATTTTTATGGGAACTTTCAATGGATGATCATGAGACAATTATAGATGCATTACAAAAAAGAGAGGATGTAGATGGCATAGCAAAGTAAATTTTATATTGGTAAGTATATAGCTTTATATATATTTAATTGACATATATTTGTCTTTAGTAATTTCTTAATTAAAGTTTTATATCATTTTTTGTTTTAGGTCTCCCAAAATTAGATTCTTTACAAAAAAGAGAGGAGATGCACATATATTACAATGGAATTTGAATATAGAGACAGGTAACTATATATAGTTCTAGATACATTTAATTGATAGTATAAATATAAAAATTTTAGAATTGATTTCATATCCCCTTAATCCATTATCTTAAAACCCCTTAAGCCATTCTCTTATGTACCATTAATCCATCGTCTTGTATCCCCTTAAGTCTCTCTATTAATTCCCCTTAAGCCATTCTATTAGGACCCCTTAATCCATATCCTCGTATATCTACCCTTAATCCATCTTCTTGCATCCCCTTAAGTAATTCTATCAACTCCCCTTAAGCCATCCTCTTAGGACCCCTTAATCCATATCCTTGTATATCTACCCTTAATCCATCCACTTGCATCCCCTTCTGTAACTCTCTCAACACCCCTTAAGCCATCCTCTTAGGACCCCTTAATCCATATCCTCATATATCTTCCCTTAATCTGTCCACTTGCATCTCCTTAAGTCACTCTCTCAACACCCCTTAAGTATCCACTTAGGACCCCTTAATCCATCCACTTGCATCCCCTTAAGTCACTCTCTCAACACCCCTTAAGTTATCCTCCTAGGGCCCCTTAATCCATATCCTCTTATATCTACCCTTAATCCATCCACTTGCATCCCATTAAGTCACTCTCTCAACACCCCTTAAGCTATCCTCTTAGGACCTCTTAATCCATATCCTCGTATATCTACCCTTAATCCATTCACTTCCATCCCCTTAAGTCACTCTCTCAACACCCCTTACACCATCCTCTTAGGACCTCTTAATCCATATCCTCATATATCTACCCTTAATCCATCCACTTGCATCCCCTTAAGTCACTCTCTCAACACCCCTTAAGCCATCCTTTTAGGACCCCTTAATCCATATCCTCATATATCTACCCTTAAGTCTCTCTAGGGTTCATGAGATTCTTAGAATAAAAAATCTATATGGGTTAATGGTTTAGGGTTCATCTCCTAGGTCATATGGTTTAGGGTTTAGGGTTTCTATGGTTCATGAGATGCTTAGAATAACAAATTTATATGGGTTAATGGTTTATGGTTCATCTCCTAGTCTTTAGGTCGTATGGTTTAGGGTTTATGGTTTCTAGGGTTCATGAGATGCTTAGAATAACAAATATTTATGGGTTTTAAGGGTTAAGGGTTCATATCCTCGGATTTAGGTCCTATGGTTTAGGGTTTATGGTTTAAAGTCACTCTCTCAACCTCCCTTAATCTACCCTCTTACATCCCTTTAAGTCATTCTATCAACTCCCCTTAATCCACCCTTTTACATCCCTTCAAGTCATTCTATCAAGTTGCCTTAATCCACCATCTTGCATCCCCTTAATCCATCCTCTTAAAGGACCCTTAAGTCATATCCTCTTGGATCCCCTTAATCCACAACCTTGCATCCCTTAAGTCACTCTCATAATTCCCCTTAAACCATCCTCTTAGGGCCTGTTAGACCATATCGTAAGGTTCATGACATGCATCCCCTTAATCCACTATCTCACACCCCTTTAAGTCATTCTATCAACTCCCCTTAATCCACCCTCTTACATCCCTTCAATTCATTCTATCAACTCCCCTTAATCCACCCTCTTGCATCCCCTTAATCCACTCTCTTACATCCCTTTAAGTCATATCCTCTTACATACCCTTAATCCACAATCTTGCATCCCTTAAGTCACTCTCATAATTCCCCTTAAGCCATATCCTAGGGTTCATGACATGCATCCTCTTAACTCCCCTTAAGGCATTCTTTTAAGACCCCCCTTAAGCTATATATCCTCTTACGTCCCCTTAATCCATCCTATGACAAACAACATTTGAATTTGTATAGAATTTACTATATATTCTTATTTTCTCGCATGAATTTTTTACTTAAATGACTCATAAAAATTATAGTTATTTTACTTACATTAATTATTTTTCTAGGTTCT
Source organism: Sequoia sempervirens (assembly GCA_007258455.2). Taxonomy (NCBI): domain Eukaryota; kingdom Viridiplantae; phylum Streptophyta; class Pinopsida; order Cupressales; family Cupressaceae; genus Sequoia; species Sequoia sempervirens. The sequence goes on along the minus strand of VDFB02379711.1, from coordinate 80,498,667 downwards.
CATCAAGTTGGTCTACCATGTGATTTTCACTACAAAATTATTTTATCAAGATATCAATTTTTGGTCTTCACCTAAAATTTGACAAGCTTTAATTGTATCTGCATGCGCATATATGTTTCATCATGTTATATAGTTGTATTAAACATCAATATACATTATATATGTTTGTTCGATGTATGAAATTCAATGAGCTTATTAGTCACATTTTAAATATCTTGTTCCAATTTTATAGATTATACATTTCATGTCTTGTAAATTTACCATATTGTATATAATTGTTCAATTATATAGATTATACATTTTATACATACAAGGAGATAGATTTTTGTTTATTGATTCAAATATTTGTTAGAATTGGAAAATAGTTAAAATTACCTGCCCTTAATTTATTATGAATATGCTCTAATCTATTTAAGGAATATTTTAATTTGTCACCTAACTATGTAATAAATTATATATATGAAATTTTATTCTAGATAAGAATTTATATAGTGCATGTATTACTTGAAAATTGGATAATTTATATCTATACATACATGAGTGCATATAATTAACAAAATGAAACATAACATGATCATAATTTACTACATATATAATCATCATATTAAAGTCAATTGATATAAATAAACACAAATATGATAATAACATGTTCAAAATGAAACTAGAGATAGATAGTCCATAAAATTTATATGTCAAGATGTATATGTCAAGTCCAACACATATATTTAAATAAAACTAGAGATCTATAGTCCATACAATTTAAAACCATCTAACTATCAGGCCGATTAGTGAAATCAAGTCTCCTCTTTGTTCCATGTTGATCAGATGTACCCACATCATGCTATAAAATAGTACAAGAAAGTTGAAATTAGATTTAAAGTTATTTAGAAATTTTGATATAATTAAACATATTTAAACTTTAAAATATAAAATTTTAGACAAAAATAAATTTAATTAAATATCTAGTAAATATAGTAAAACCGATTTTTAGTATGCATAATGTTTATGTAGGATGATCCTCAAAATATAGTAAATTCATGTATGAGTCTATCTGAGATGCATGTGGGTCACCTAAAGTGGATTCCTGAGTATTCCTATAGCCCGAGCCTCCATGCTCTCTATTGGCCACTTCAGTCGCCACGTGTGTAGTCTAATGAGTGAGATGTTCTGAAAGAAAACTCAATGCTCCTAATGTTGATAACATGGTTTGTTTTTTAAATGAAATGGAACACCAAGAGAAGGAGGAACAATAGGAGCAATCAAAGCACATCATTGAGGATCAACACTTGCTCTTAGTCTATGTTGGGACATGCCACACCCAACTCCCTAAAATGACCTCATATCAAAATAGTTGAGATTTTTACCAACAACAAACTCAGCCCATAACCTTCTCAAAAATTATAGGGGCACCTCATAGTTTCCATGTGGTGGATTATCAAACGCCATCCACCATCTATCCCAAAAATGTTCAACTATCTATGGGTGCCTACACCATAAAATTGAAATTTGTTTCTTGGTGGGTGGAATTGGTTGGTTTGTTTGGGGTTTAATAAAATATTGGCACATGGCTTGTTTGGTAATTTTAAGGTCATTGATTTCTTTATAGGACAATCCATCTGCATAGAATTGTCTCCTCTCTTCTCTCCATTGATGGGACCTATCTAGGTCTACATCAATAGATCAAATAGAATTGACAATAGTTTTCATAGTAGATACAAACCATGTGAGATGGGGAGGGATTCTAGGATCATTATCAGATCCATATTTCCTTGAATCACAATATTGTTTTCTCGGATGCTCTCTCTTAATTGATCCTGATCTACTACAAGGGACAGGGGGTTAGGCGGTGGAGAGTCTGTAGGTGTGGGGTTTTGTTCTAGTGGTGGATCTAGATGTATGGGATCTATAGGAATTTTTGGATTGGGCATAAAATCATCTATATTAAATTATGGATCCATGTGAGAAATTAAATAGCAAATGCATGTTAAACAATTAAAAAAAATATATCAACAAACTAGTTAAATAATACACACAATTTTAAAGTTATTTAAAAATCACATTGAGCATGTGCAAATTCAAAATACATTTCATTTAAAGACTATTTGATTTATAACATTAAAAAATCCATAGCATGTACACACATTAAATTGTGTCCAGTGTGTGGTTGTTAATATGAAGGGTAGAAATGAAATTAGGGAGTTTTATTAGAACCCTATTCAAATGCATGCACTATGCCATTGGTTTATTAACTGAATCCCCTAAAAGAAGGCCCCATAAACTTATTTTTAGCTAGATATCACTTGATAATTAAACTATAGCCAAATTTGATGATTTATACATTAATTGATTTATTGAAAAATAAATAAAACCACATGGATTAAGGTAAAGACTTAAGATTTATTTCAATAAATCACCATCAACATTTAAACTGGGATTTGGATAAAATATAACAAGAATTGAGAGCTCAAAAAAGGCTACGATATCAACAATGAGGCTTCTTTGAATCATTAATGGAAAAATTAAATATGAAGATTAGTAAATAAAGACTGTGAACATGAGGTGAGGAACCATTTAATTTCTATAGGTAAAGGACTAAAGAATGAAAAATAAGACACATGTAGATATAGAACTTTGATTTCTCAAATTGGGTGTTAAAATAGGAGGTTAGGGGTTGTTTAGAGTGTCTTCTATTACATATATAAAGGTGGAAAAAGAGAAGGAAAGGTCCCCAAGCTAAGTTAGGTTATGAACAACTCAAAAATGAGTGTCAAAATGGGTAAATGATGAAAACCATGTAGTTGAATTCAAGTAAAAATTATACTAGATTCTATTTATATTAGGATTATTGTTAGACAAGGGTACTCAATGGAGCTCATAAATATCAAGCCTATCAAATTAATTAACTAGTTCATCAATAAGTAATTTATTCTTCTAATTTTTTATGGGTCTAGAGCTTTATCTTTTGGGGTGAGGGGAAGTTTACTCATAGGTGTGGTTGTTTCACAACAAGACTATATCTATAGAGCTAAGGTATATCAAACAAGAATACATGTATTAATCAAGTATGACATAGAATTTAATTTAAAAATTCGATGACAAAATAAACAAAGATGAGCTTGAGCTCTATTAACCAAAGTTTGAGAAATTCTTTGATCCCCTTAAGAAATGTCATATTAGGACCCCTTAAGACATTGATTTATGATTTAGGGTGATACAATGGATTAAGGGGATCTATGTTTACTAAGGTCCTAGGAAAAAATGGTCCATGGCTTAAGGGAATAAAATTTGGTGGAGTTGCCTAAGGAAACCAAATTTCATTTTAAGGTCCTATGAAAAAATGAATGCTTCAAGGTTTAGGGTTTAGGGAACTTAGGGTGAAGTTTGGGTGGCCCTTGGAATAAAGGACTTGCAAGCTAGTGAGCAACATTTTCTTGTGGAATAGTTGATTGAGATAGCTCTTGTTTCCCAACAAGAGTATATCTATATAGCTAAGGTATATCGATTGTGATTACATGTATAATTAATCAAGTATGACATATAATTTAATTATATCTATATAGCTAAGGTATTTTCAAATTTCATGATAAGAGACACAAGTTCTCTATAGTGGGACTTGAAACTTAGTTAAGAAGAAATTATAAGTTTAACACTAACATTAATTTATAATCTCATTCATTGTTTTCAAATAATACTAAAGATAAGAATGAAAAATTAATAGAGTACATTCAAAGGGACACATAGATATATGCTAGTGAGCTAATTGCAATGTACAAAATAAACAAAGATGAGCTTGAGTTCTATTCACCAAATTTTGAGAAATTCTTTGATCCCCTTAAGAAATGTCATATTAGGACCCCTTAAGACATTGATTTATGATTTAGGGTGATAGGATGGCTTAAGGGGATCTATGTGTAGTAAGTTCCTAGGAAAAAATGGTCCATGGATTAAGGGAATAAAATTTGGTGGAGTTGCCTAAGGCAACCAAATTTCATTTTAAGGTCCTACGGAAAAATGAATGATTTAGGGTTTAGGGTTTATATTTAGAGATTTGATGACATGAAAACATATCTATGTCAAATAAAAAATGTAAGAAACATCCAAGGAGCTCTGATTTATGAAACTGCACAATGTGACTGTTGATGCCAAAATTTGACGAGGTAACAGAGTCTTATGGGAAACTCAATTTAAGGGGGACCTTTTGCGCTAAACTGAGTAACCTCCAGATTTTTAAAGAAGCTGACTTCTTCTATAATGGGGTTTGGAAAAGGAAAATGAAGCGGATATAATAAAATAAAGTCTAACCTAAGGCGATGCGCCAAGATTTGATGATGGGCAAGATAAATCATAGATTTAAGGGACTAAATGGGATTGTTGTATTCCAAAACATTAGAGACTTAAAATTATAGCATAGACAATTTATTTATTGAGATAAAATAATATTACATACATTCTTACTCCCAAGAAGAGTCATTAAACATGATCTAGGTAAGAAAACTTGCATCCAACATGTATAGAAGTTCTTCAAATGAAGTGTCAAGACATATAAAGCACAATGAACAGTTTAATCAAAAGCATAAAAAAAATAGAAAGGCCAAAAAATTGGCACAGTCTGAGAGTTTTGCAATTAAATGGAATAGTAATAGAGGCTTGGTGTCTTTTGCTAAACCAGCGTGTTTTTCTCTAGTTCTGACCTCTTTCTCATCAACAGAGAAAGTATATATAGCAGGAAAACCTCCCACTACTTTGGAGAACAACAACAGAAAAGATCTTGCAATCTTCTGCAATGATGCCTGAATCAAAATATTCCCAAGGCCGTTACAATAGCATCGTACCGTAACACAACATCCAGTCATCTCGAGCACAGGTGCATCCTCTGTAATGATGGCAGTGGTCCTAGCCAGGCTCGATTAGACAAGTGTCATCCATTATTGTCAATGATTATGACAAGTAGCAACCAATAACATTATTTAGTTCATCCGACTTATCGCCCTCATAATAGATCAGTCGTTAGGCATGTGGTAGTCTTTCACTGCCCGCATGAACCTTTCTCCCATCGCTGTCAAGGATTTGCAAAAATGAAACACATGTCAAATGGGCTGAGAAACTTATCACAACAAAGGGAATGCTCCATTAGCCGGGTGTAAAAGACACATGGCAACATTTCACTACCCGCGGTTGCTATTTCATCCCCACATTGAAAGATTTGTGAACAGTTTCCATGTAGCAAGATGTGGGGCCTGCCAATACCCTTTAGAAATGAAGGCTTCGTGGAAGCATTTCGTAGCCCAACGAGGCCTAAAGGAAATAAGAACAAAAGAATCCTGTAACTACAACACGTGGAAGCATAGCGGAGTTTCCTAGGATCCAAAAGGAATGCCAATACTCGAAGCTACAAAGAGTAGATGCACAAAGTAGCAGATCAAAACTTTGATAAAAAAGATGAGCAAACTCGGTGATGCATAGGCCAGCGCACACATAATACAAAAGATAAAACCAAAGGGAGCTGCTCAAATATTTATTTAACAGCTTTTGGCGACTAATAGGGGCATTTCAACTAAGGAATGGAGAACCCAAAATATCTCTTGTTCTATAGACCAGAGCCTTATCCATAGCACTAATGGAGTCAGAGATTGGAAAGAGCCGCCTACAAAGTTGACTATTCATCTTCGGACAGCTTCACTATGTTGTACAAATTCACCTGTGTTCCACATAGATCAATAGTTTCTTTGTGAGGCAGCACATTAGGTAAACCAACCCCTGCTTGTATATGAAATAGCAGCTGTGAGAGCTGATGAATGACTGCCTCAATGTCAGATACTATTGGAGGATGGTTGAACTCCCTAAAAGCCTCTGAGTCTCGTTCCTTCTCTTCAATAATTTATGTAATTTGTGCAATCGTGGCAATAGAGCCATCCTCGAAGAACAGGGACTGTAATCCCATCCCACCTAACTCAAAGAAACATCCCCATATGCTATCCAGTGTCTTACTTAGAATAGCTATGACTGTCTTAGTGTGTTGGAAGGTAGAGTAGCAATGGATAAATTTGCTTGCCATTTGAGCAGCAGTGTCCCGATCTTCAATACCTGCTCCAACAAGGTTCTCATCAGAGACGGAGTATAACTTGTTGAGCAGGTCTTTTACCTTAGAAACCTTTTCCAAGATGAATCGTGGGAAGTGCTCTATCATATCATGGGCCTCCTGGCCGAGCCTTGATGCCTTGTCGATAAATCGGAGGGTAGGCTGTAGTGTTAGGCAAAAGGTTTTGATTTTCTCCTAGTGAGAAATGTATAATTTCCTAACCAACGAAATGATATTAGGTTGTATAGGGGAAGGAAGGAGAGAGGATTTAAGCGAAGTAATCTTTGTGTCTCTTAAAATAATGACCTTAGCCAATTCTTCCTTTTTCCTTTTCTCGGATGCCAACTGCTTTGCATAGTTGCTCATTTATTTATTCCAAGTCTACTCGACTTGTGAGTGATTTGCTAAGTGCTCTTCTAAAGAAGTCTTTGTCTCTCGGAGCTCTTCCTCTATTTGATCCTTTAGGCCTTTAAATTCGGCCTCTTTCTCTTATATTCTTTGCTCATATTGAGCCTGTTGGTGTTCCAACTCTTCCCTTTTTTGTGCCATCCCTTGACTATGCTCAAGGCAGAGGCGCTCCACCTCTTCATCCTTCAGTTGTAGATTTTGCTTTACCCCCTGGTTCTTCCTTTGTAGCTCTTTTATCATGCCAGGGTCAGCAACTTGAGTCTTCACAATTTTTCCTTGAAGCTTGTTCCTCTCATCCTCTACTGTCAGCGCCCTTTTAGTTATGCGGGCAATATCTTCCTCTAAGGATTTCTCATTCCTTTCTAGAAAACTAACCCTTTCCCTAGCTACCTTGAGCTGTTCATCTTTCTTCTTTAGCTAGCGACCAGTTTTGAGGAAGTTGGAAGTGACTACCCATAGCATTTCCTCCATGATTTCAACTTTATCCTACGGTTGGGCTACCTTCATGTTGAGTCTAACTACATATATATCATAGTCTTCTAGTTCCATTTCTCCCTAAGGCTTGCTTACCCATGGGTACATAGTTGCGAACTTCAATTCTTGTTGAGCCTCATCGTACAGAGCTTGTACTCTTGGCTCGATGGAAACATTGTCATCCTTTGCCTTGCGTTTCCTCATTCTATTCGCGCATTCCTCATTTCCGCAATCTATCTGTGCTATGAGTTCGGCTTGCGATGAAACTAGTCCACGTGCGAAAGGAGCACCAAAAGGAAGGGCATAGGGATAGGTAACCTTCATAGGCATAGGCATTTTTTTTCTTTCAGAGAGTGACAATTTGTGGAGAGAAGTGAGGCATGTTGCATAGTTTGGTTTGAGAACCAATAGTAGGGCTAGTCATTTGTAATGACTAGACCGGGGAATCAGCCGTAAGGCTCATTAGCTAGGAAGGGGGAGTTGTTAATGGGGTGTTAGCCTGTTGCAATGAAAGAGGATCTATAATCATAGTGAAAAGAGAATGGGCACTCACAAGGGGAATGCCTTCTGAAAGCGAGGTGAGGAAGGTCTGAGTGGAAGCGGTAGACGTAAGCATATGCAGAGGAGTAATTATGAGTGGGTGGCCCTGTGAAAATTGGGTGAATCCAACTAGATATGTTAGACTAAAAGTAGAGGGTAGAGGGCCAATACCTATGGTAGGGGTCGGTAGTGAGGCAGGGGAAGATACTAAGGAATGAGATGCAAGAGAAGAAGGAGTAAATTCTACCTGCTGACTGGTTGTTAGTGTCTCCAGAAATGTCAGAGGCTCCCTCACAACCTTTGGCTCCTAACTAGTAGCGAGTACTCCTCCTCCGGTAGGTTCTTGCGAACCCTCTCCGATAATACGCTGTTGTTTCATAGGTGGAATCTCACTAGCTTCGGCAGTCATCTCCTTCTACTGAAGTGATAGCTTGGCTAGTTTAGTAGCCCAAGTGAGTGTATGCAAGCCCATTGATATATTAAAATGTATGTTCATGGCCACATTGGCAGGCTGTCTGGAGACTTTCTCTTTTTGCGCAGAGGAAGCTGATGTCGCCGCTTCCTCCTCCTACTCCTCAGATTCCTCCCTCTCTTCACTTCTATTAATACTAGAGCTTGGGCTGGGATGGCCTTCCTTCCACCACCTTTCAAATTCCTGGTCATCCTTTAGTTGATTGTAAGGAGCATCCAATTATGTAATTTCCTGGCGATATTTCTAAAAAGCCTTTATTTTCTCCTCACTCCATTCCTCATCCTTCTTTAACCTATTGTACATGTCGCGCTCCATGGGGAAATTATCCTAGGCCACAGCCATAGGAAAGTAGAACTTGTTCCATGGGCCTCTGGTGTCTAGTGTAGGGATTTGCGCCAATTCAACAAAATTCTCATCTTTGTCCGCTCATAGGTTATGCCGCTTCTCCTAGTATGGTCAGGGAACATGGATAACCCTCATATGTGGCTCTGGAAAGTCATCAAAAGGGTTGTATTCCCACTTATCATTTACTAGTACCAACCTTAGATATGCCAGCTTGTTTTATAAAAACTGGTTCGATTGCTTCTTTAGTAGAGTTACTGACTTAAAATTCTTCAAACAAGAGAAGAATCCCTTCTTCTTGACCTTTTCACTGCTACAGAAAGTAAAATCAATGATACACACCTGTCGGAACATTTCCAGCTTGAATCTATAACACAAGCTAGGAGCAGGAAAGGTTTTCCAGTAAAGCCCTACATTCAGAGGATTATAAAATCTTTGCCCAAGAACCAATCACAAGCAGGGGTGAAGCTCAACATAAATTTGGCTTGCTCCCTATCAATCCAGATAATATCACCTTCTCCAATCAAATAATTCAAGACCAGGGCTATGAAATAGTCTGGAAATGCATAATAATTGTATGATGTGGAAAGAAAAGGTGTCCATGTGGACACTGACTTCCTTTTATTTTGCTCATCAAAAATTGATAGCGGAAAATACTGGGCAAAGAAATCCAGGTTCTAATGTAGAAATATGTGGACCAAGAAGGAAATAAACCTAAATTTTTGCTCCGCCTGATAATTCTCAATTTTCCATTTCATTTCTTCAACCATAAACTCAGCAAAATCATACCAGAAGAGTTCATGCTGCTTGCAAAATTGTATTTCCAATCCTAGTTTAAAGGTATCTATCTTCTCATCGGAGTCTCAGTCGCACACAAAGGCTAGCATGGACATGGCATCCTGGAGATCATTGTGAAATGCACCATGTGACAATGAAATACTTGGCACTTTAGTGGCTGGGATGCCTTTCTTACCAGTCTCCTCTCACAAGAACTCTGAGCTAGTTTTCATCTTCCTCCATATTTTCTCTCCTTTTCTTGGGTGAAAGGTCTCAATTTTTCCTTCCTCTTACTTGGGTCCAAGATACATAACATGTGTCAAATGACCTCTGGAGTGATATGCACCTTTAGGTTGCGGCCTTCAATGTAGTGGGTATCAGGATTATAACACTGGATAGCAGCATCAACAATCTCTGGGCAATAGTGCACCAGTGGGACCATGTATTGAGGGATACCACTGTACCAAACTCTATTCACCGTAGATTCATCTGCATTTGGTGCTGATAACCTTGCACAAGCTACCTCTCTGAGGGACTTAGGGATTTTTGTGAGCCTTGGGTCATAGATATTGTCCCATTTTTCTTCAACATTTTTCTAGTTTCTCCAATTCTTAGGTCTATTCAGCTCTTCTGTGTAGGCTCTCCTTGGCCTACTGGGTATACCAAGTGTAGCGTATGCCACATCCTCATAGAAATATACCTCTACTGAAGAACATATAGCCATAAATGGTTCCTAGCTAATATCTTTTTACATTGGCTGAGATGAAGATTCTGACATTTTTCCTTCTTTGAAGATTTCTGCAAGTTTCTGGTTAGCTGCGACTATGCTCGGCTCTAGATACACAGAAAGAAAACAACTTTGCACTTTTATCTTTGGAATTTGTGAAAAGACTTTGAAATGTTAAGCCTTTTCATGCAATAATAGCAACCTTTCTCAAGGTGGTAGGCGAAAGCAAGCCTTTTGCATTTAATTCGGCATGTACCGTTAATTTTGCAATTCATGCAAAATGAACTACTTGCTATTTCGAGGTGGCCAGAATTCATTATTGCATTTGGCGATCATGTGATACGCTGTGATCTCCTTGGAACTTGAGCTAGAAATTTGCTTGCTAACCTTGCGTTAGCATGCGTTGGCAATTAATATCCCAGCTAGAATGATTACGCCAAGCAAACGATCATAGCTTGAAAAGATATGAATATTGCCTTGGACTTTGGGATGTGTTTGAGTGATGACATAATAGCCTACGACCATACGTCTCACTGCTAATGAGCACCACCTTTTTAAAGCTAATTAATCAGCTCCATTTAATCAAGCACGCATTGATCCATGCTATCAGAGATGCAACTGGCCCGAAAATGTGAGCAATCATAGGCACGCCTTTCAAGCTAGCAACTAGCTTAATATCACATTTTTTCACAGTGAATTAGCATGCATCCTGTCAATTTTCTATAAATAGGCCAGTAAGTAGTAAGGAAAACATACTTAGCATTTGAGTAGTGATAGGTCAGTAGCAGAGTCTTAAGCAAGTATTCTCATAGGTTAGGTGGTAGAAAAGTTTCCGCATTAGCTCAGAAGCCTAGGGATAGTGTCAGAGCAATGGATACTCCAGTTCGCCTGACCTTGTATAAGTTGCAGATAGAATTCCTAGGGGAGATTTCAACTAGGAAACTAAAAAAGATGACCAAAAATAAGCATTATTTGGTCTTGGTAGCCATAAAGTGGGTTTTAGGCAAAGACTATATAGAATATGAGGACAAGTATCAGGTGAACACCGACATATGCTCCCATTTTGTAGTGTCTATGTTGGACATTAGCATTCCCTGGCCACTTATCTTGAAGCTGATTAAAGAAATCTTCTCTAAAAAATACTTGAATGGTCTCAATGAGGTCGTTGCTCATGTTGCCTATGGGGTGGGTCTATCGTCAGCAAGCAACCTGCGTCACTTTATTGAGGAAGAAGTTGTTGTTTGGCTATCGTTCCTTAGCAGATTCTGCCTACAGACCCACGACCAGCACCATCAAAAGGTTACTCAGGCCCTACACTTCTTGTTTCGCAGTTGCGTCATACCTTTCTATGATGTAGACTAGTATACTAACTTCAGGAACTTATTGTTCCCCCCGCCAATGGCGGTTGTGCCAAATGATGCTGCCAATGCTGTCAAAGAACCCATGGATGAGGAAGAAGTGGACGCTGCAGTTAATATATCAATTTCCGCCAGCCATGCCTTTGGATGAAAAAACCCCTGCCTAATCAACCAATGTCTCCCTACCTGCTACTCAAAATACCTGCTCATAACTATATATAAGCCTAAAGAAAAAGCCTATCATATATATAATAACTCAATATGCTTGTAAATTTTGAAATATGGCTTCCCAACCACTTTTGTAATGAAAAGAACATATATGAATAGATATCTATCATTTAAAGCAAATCCATGCTCTTTCTTTCATTCTGTATTTAAGTTTTTCTGGGCTTGCAATTTTTATTTGCTATTTCTCCGCACATGGGTGTGTTCTGTGTAAAGCAACTCTTGTGTTCCACCCACCAATAATAATGGGTTAGTTACGCAAAAGTATAAACTAATTCACAAAAAAAATTGGCCAAAGAAATAAAAATAAAATAAAAGTGCTATTTACATATGTACAAAATAGAGCTTAATGCCTAATGGAACAACTTAAGATGAATCTCATTGATTGGGATTCCTAATGGTTCATGTTCCATATTCTCCAGCTCAAAAGAGTTGTGTTCTTTGCACCGAATGATTTTAAAGGGACCCTCTCATAGGCTATCAAATTTACCGTGCTGACTTGGCTTTGCAGCCCTGCTATCATACTTTAGCACTAAGTCTCCACATTTTAGACCCTAGTCAGAAGCCTTCTTGTCAAACCATCATTTGACCACCTGTTGACAGCTTGCAATTGCTATTAGGGAATTCTGCCTTTTTTCCTATACTTCCAATAGTTTGGTAAGCCGAACTTCCATGGCTTCATTTTTTTCTATCTCAAGAGATTTCAACAACTGTATTGCCAGAATTTCCACGGAGATAGGTAACAAAGCCTCTTTCTCGTATACCAACTCATAAGGTGAAGTGTTAAGGACTTGCTTAGGAGTTATACGATTTTCCTAGAGTGTTGTTCAGAGGTTTTTATGCCATTCCCTCTAGTGTTCTGAGCCAATCCTTTTAAGGAGTCAAACTAAACTTTTGTTCATTGACTCTGCTAGACCATTGCCCCGTGGGTAATAGTTTGATGATGTTTTAAGGAATATGTTATTCTTTAATGCAAAGTGGCTTACCTTTGCACTTAGGAATGCTCTAGCATTGTCTGAAATGATAGTTTTTGATGCTCCAAACCTTCTCACCAGTTTCTTAGGGAAATCTACAATCTTTGTTTCTGTTGTGCCTTTAAAGGGAACAACCTCCGTCCACCTTGTGAAGTAGTCTGTAGCAGTCAGAATCCACTTGTGTCCAACACTAGAAACTGGGTTGATAATTCCGATGAAGTCGAGGCCCCATTGTGCAAATGGTTCATCTACCACTATAGGTCTAAGTGGCATTGCAGAATTCTTCCTTTTGTCTGTGAAGAACAGGCAGTTTTTACAAGCCCTCACCAAAGATTGGGAGTCATTGAAAAGTGTGGGCCAATAATAGCTAGCACGCATGATTTTAATTGTGGTGGTTTTGATAGAGAAATGTCCGCTTGCAGTGCTATTGTGGAACGCGTTGAGGATCCTCTTCGCCTGCTCTGAAGTAACGCATTGTAGGAGAACACCATTGAAATTCGTTTTGAAAAGGAATCCTTCTATTTGCATATACCCACAATTCTGTAGCCGGTAATACCTCCTTTTTTTGGATGAGAGGCCTAGCAAATACTTTCCAGTTTGCATGAACCTCATTCTATCAGTTAGCCAACCACCTTCTGATTCTGATTCATTTATCAAGACGAGATCTAGCTGCTCCTCCGCGACAAGTATCTCCTCATTTTATGCCATGTATTCACATAGTCCTCTTCCTTTAATAGTCTTAGTAGCCTTGACTTCAATTTCATATTCAAGGATCTTAGTGATCCAATTAGCCCTTTTTTCCATGATCTCCCCCTCCATGATATATCCACGCACACTGGAATGTGCGACATATACCAGCACCTTGTAGGAAATTAGATGGTAGAACTTTTTTAAGTCCCTTTACTATTGCAAAGGCCTATCTTTTGAAAAAATTATAATTTGCCTCATATTCATTTAGGGTCTAGGAATAGAACGCCACTGGATGTTCCCCCTTTTCTTCATTATCCTTTTGGGTTAGAACAGTAGCAATACTAGACTTGCTACTGAAAGCATACATTATAAAATCTTTAGATTGATCCAGATTAACCAGCACCAGAGGTGTGAAAATAGCTTCCTTGACCCTTTTGAAAGCTTCCTGAGCTTCGGTTGTCCACTTGAATGTTTGATCTTTCTTTAGCATTAGGGTGATCGGCCCAATCATTCTGGTGAAATCAGAAATAAACTTGTTGATGAAATTTACTTTTCCTAGGAAAGACTGGACACCTTTCTTATTTACCAAAAGAGGAAGTTCTTTGATAGCCTTCACTCATTCGAGGTAAATTGAAACACCTTCTGTAGACAAAACATCTCCAAATAGCTTGCCCTGCGACACTCTGAATACACATTTCTTTGGATTTAGGGAAACTCTAAACTCTTGGCACTTTTGAAAAACTAATTCCAAATGGTCAAAATGATCATCCTTAGATTTAGAGAACATAGTAAGGTCATCCAAATAGATTAGAAAAAACTTATTGATTAGTTTACTGAATGCGACATCCATCACCCTTTGGAATGTTGCCCCTGCATTGGATAAACCAAAAGGCATTTTAGCATACGTAAATGTTCCCCACTTTGTGGTGAATGTAGTCTTGTGTTGATCCTCTTCTTTAACACGGATCTTATTGTAGCCAGAGAAACCATCCAACAAAGAAAACATTTCCAATCCTCACATAGTTTGTAGGATTGACTCCATAGAAGGCAATAGATACTGGTCTTTCAGAGATGCTCAGTTTAAGTTTAGAAGTCCACACACAAGCAAATATCTTCATTCTTTTTTTGGACTGGGACCAGATTCGATACCCAAGTACTATGTTTGATTGGGAAGACAATGCATGACACAATGAGCTTAGTTAGCTCATGTGCCATTAGGGCCTCAATTTTAGGGTTCACTGGCCTCAGTTTCTGTCAGACTAGTTTTGCACCTTCTATTAGCCCAATAGTGTGTTGAATGATGCCAGGATCATAACCCTCCAGATCATTGTAGGACCAAGCCAGTACTCCATATTTTTCACAGAAATTGATGAGCCTTTTCTTATCATGGTGCCAGACATTTTTTCTAACTCAGAGATTCCTACCATCAGAGACTCGAAGGTCCTCATAATCACTTTTGTCCACCACGAACTTCCGCTTATCATTTTGGGCATCATCACAATTGAAAAAGTTTTCAAGAGTAACTAATCCTTTCAGAAGTTTATTAGATTTGAGCTGCATAATTTGTCCTTCATAAGCCTTGGAAATCTTTGGTTGAAGCTGATCAGTGAATTCCCCTAAGTGCTGGATAAACGAGGTGATATGTTCATCACTTTCAAAGACTTGCCAACACTGATCATTATCGGGGATCACTGGTCGGACTAGCACTCATACTGAATGCTTATTATGAAGTAGGATAGACACAGGATCAAATTGAGCATCAATCATAGCCATGCGATTTGCATCGCTATTTTGTCTTTAGGGAACAGTCTGGATGTTGAAAACTTCAAAACTATCAATCAGGTCCTAGACTCGGTGCTGATAGGATCTCATGCGGACATTCTTTGCTACAAAAATTCCTCAGACATGGTTAGCTACCAGTTTGAAATCTCTGAACACAATTAATTGCTTAATGCCCATTCATTCTGCAAGGCATAGGCCTTGGACTAACCCTTCATATTCAGCCTCATTGTTTGAACAGAAAAAATGAAAGCGAAAAGGCCTCAACCATTTTTTTTTTGTAGGGATATTAGATATACCCCTGCTCCAACACCTACTTTGCTTCTTTCTCTGTCAAAGTATAGTGTCCATAGCTCATTTGCTTGGTTATCTTTAGATTCTTTGGTGACCCTCGGTAGCACCTGGTCTTCATCATAAATTACATACATGCCCAATCCTGTAGCGTGATAATTTATGAAAGGATCATTATTTATGTGTTCACTCAATAGAGCATCTTCTTTATCATTCCGATCTCTGCTCACCTTCTCCTCCTCTAGCAAATCAATGTAATACATTTCTTGCTTGGTGATAGAGGTATGCACTACTTCAAAATTGATCAAGGCCTCATCTGCCACATGTTCAGAATGAGAAGCCTCTGATTCTATCTTCATTTTTGCATCATGCTTGGTTCTAAGTATCAGATGAGCCCAATCCAAGAACAGGTATCCACCCACCTTTGAAGTGAATTCTTGGGATAGAAAGAGACCAAACATAGGAGGAACATCTATGATCACTGTGTCCTATGGGACTGTGATACTAGGGTAGGTGAATAGAGTTAAAGGGAGCGTTTTGATGATACCTACGATCTCAACTTTATTTCCATCAAACTACATCACCCCTCTTTTCATAGGTTCATAGCTGACTCCCAAAGCTTTGGCTATTTATTTAGGCATAACCGTTGTACTAGCACCAGAATCAATTATAGTGTTGTGCAAAAGCTTTTTTCCTATAATGAGAGTCAAGAAGAAGGGCTGAGGTTTTGACCTAATTTTGTCCTCGGTAGGAGATTCCTTTGTATTGTTTGTAAGAACCTTTGTTGGCGGTATGTGACAAATAACCTTTGCACTGGTAGATGACTCTGTTGGTGTCAAGTTGATCTATTCTTGAAGCACCTTCTATAATAGCATCTTTTGTTTTGGGATAGCCAGAATGTCCCACAAAGACACATTAGTGGATGATTTCTTCAATTTCTCTACCACATTAAAAGGTGGAAAACTTGAAGATTTCTGCTCCTTGGTTCTTGCTATAATAATCTTCTTCCATGGTTGAGAAGGTGAAGGGACGGTTGAAGCATTGGGAATTTGATCAGACACGCCTTTGAGTTGTGGGTTGTCTAGATGTGAAACAACTAGCTCACCAGTGAATCTCCTCTTTGAGCGTGTGCTATAGTCAGACTACACCTACAGTGTTTTGGATATGAATGCATCATTAACAAACATTGTTTCTTCTTCTTCCATCCAAGAGAAAAGTGCATGATCAAGAGCAATATCTGATTCTTATTCTAAAGACATTCCTTGCATTTGTGCGGTAAGGACCTCACTCTCCATTTGTGGTGAGGCATATACATAACCTCCATTTTCCGTTGTCGTGCCTTGGTTGCGTTGCTCCACCACCTTCTATTATAGGTTGCAACGCAGACAATTTTAGGGCATATGTGCATCACTGCAGGGGAAACACCATAGATTGATGTCATCAATAAGGTTGTTCTGCCCTACAGTTAATTCCCTACTTGAGCTTGGTGACGCGATCGTCAGTGGAGAAGGCACCAGCACCATTTGGTTTATAGTCAGCATTGGTGGATTAGTGTGAGGTGCACCCTGATAGTGATTTTGTTGATAAGTAGAGTTCCCACCTTGATAGTTTTGATATGCAGGTCGCGGAAGCATTTCTTGGTTCCACTTAAGAGTCATTATGTCATTTGCCATGGTTCGCAACATCTCCTTGAGGTTTCCTATTTCATCCTTGCAAGATCTTGATGTAGAAGCCACGATTTCAGGAGCGGCCACATATGAGTACATTGATTGAGTAGTTGTGGGTGCACTAGTCGACGCGACCTCTTGCGTGGAGATCGATATTTCAGGAAATATCGACATAATAGGTTAAGGAGGCAATTTTTTGCAATCTATCAAATGATTCTCAGCTTTGATAATGGTACCATAGGCATCTGGTTGAGTAGCTCCTCCCAAAGACTTGATCATCACAGAAATTCCAGAATTGATGGACTTTAGATAAAATATAAAGGCCAACTTAGGAGTCGGGTGGATGGTAACAGGGATCCTCTGTCAATTTGCCTGAAATTGGGCATTGAAGTTTGTTAGAGCCTCTTAGGGGGCTCGTTCTATGATGGATAGCTAGTAATACAACGAAGAATGATCTCAGAGCTCATCCTAGGTGTGAATTGAATTAGGAGTCAATGTTCGGTACCAATCCAGAGCCTTGCCTTTGAAAGACGTGACAAGGAGCCTTAGGGCTACATTCTCCACTATAATACTATGTACCAGACATATGTCCACCACATCCTGCAAATGTTCTGTTGGCATTTTTGAGCTATCTCTGACAAATTTGGGGATAGCTTTCATGGTCAAAACTGGGATAGCGCCCCAGACGGCGGGTGCTACCGGGGCTACTAGGGGACTTCTGGCATCCCATGCTACGTAGTTTTTGTTGGCGGCTAGAAACATGGTGAGAGGAAAGGCTGGTGGGGATGGAATAGTTACCAGCTGATTAGCAACCTTGACTGTCCCTAGTGGAGGTACTAGTAAACTTGGATTACCTGTAGTTTGGGATCTAGTTACAGGCTGATGGCTCATACACCCTTCTATAATGCAATTTCATTAAGTTCAGGTCCCACCGGGTGTTCCAGAAAAAGAACAAACTATTGACACCAAAATTTGATGAGGTAACAGAGTCTTATGGAAAAATCAGTTTAAGGGGGACCTTGTGTGCTAAACTGAGTAACCTCCAAATTTTTAGAGAAGCTAACTTCTTCTATAATGGGGTTTGGAAAGGGAAAAAGAAGCGGATATAATAAAGTAAAGTCTAACCTATGGCAATGCACCAAGATTTGATGATGGGCATGATAAATCATAGATTTAAGGGCCTGAATAGGATTGTTGTATTCCAAAACATCAGAGACTTAAAATTAAAGCATAGACAATTTATTTATTGACATTATCACTACCAAGAAGAGTCATTAGACATGATTTAGGTAAGTAAAATTGCATCCAACATGTATAGAAGTTCTTCAAATGAAGTGTCAAGACAATATAAAGCACAGTTCATAGTTTAATCAAAAGCATAAAAAAAATAGAAAGGCCGAACAACTGGCACAGTCTGAGAGTTTTGCAATTAAATGAAACAGTAATAGAGGCCTGCTTTCTCATCAACAGAGAAAGTATATATAGTAGGAAAACCTCCCACCGCTTTGGAGAACAACAACAAAAAATATCTTGCAATCTTCTACAATGATGCCTGAATCAGAATATTCTGAAGGTCTTTACAACAACATCGAGCAAGAACACAACATCTAGTCATCCTAAACATAGGTGCATCCTCTGTAATGATGGCGGTGGTCCCAGCCAGGCTCGACTAGACAAGTGTCATCCATTGCTGCAAATGATTATGACAAGCAGCAACCAATAGCATTATTTGGTTCATCCGACTTATCGTCTGCATAATAGATCAACCGTTAGGCACCTGGTAGCCTTTCGTTGCCCTCATGAACCTATCTCCCATCACTGCTAAGGATTTTCAATAATGCAACACGTGTTGAATGGGATGAGAACCTTATCACAACGGAGGGAATGCTCCATCAGCTTGGCATAAAAGACGCGTGGTAGTATTTCGCTACCCGCGGTTGCTATTTCATCCCCGCATTGAAAGATTTGCAAACGGTTGTCATGTAGCAAGATGTGGAGCCTGCCAACACCCTTTAGGAATGAAGGCTTCATGGAATCATTTCGCAGCTCGATTAGGCCTCAAGGAAGCAAGAAAAAAAGCATCCTGTAACTACAACACATGGAAGCACAACAGAGTTTCTCAGGATTTGAAATGAATGCCTATACCCAAAGCTGTAAAGAGTAGATGCACAAAGCGGCAGATCAAAACTTTGATAAAAAATTTGAGAAAACTCGACAATGCATAGGCTGGCACACACATAATACAAAAGATAAACCCGAAGGGAGCTGCTCAAATATTTATTTAACAGTGTCAAGGATGTTTTATAAATTGGTCAGTGAAGTGTAGCAATAACTGAAAAAATCCTAATGTGGATTATTTTTAGCCTCAATCTCAATCTTAATCTCAATGAAAACTACCCCAAATCTAGGTAACATTCAGGCTGGATGCTTCTAAAATTATGTGAACTATTATGGTTTTAGGTTTATGTTTTAGGGTTTAGGTCCAAGGATTAACCTGGGTAAATTAGTTTTTAGGGACCTATGTTTTTTGGAACCTAGGGTTTTGATTTCTAATTTAAAAATGTGTCCAATTTAGGTTTAATATTTATGGTTTTCAATTTAGAATTATTTATTTTTTGTTTCATTGATGTTTTTGGTTTTTTAAGTGCAATTTAAAAACTATAAAATATTGAACAAAAAAAAACTAAATACCAATTACAAAAAAAAACACAAGATATAAAGCAAAAAAAAGGAAAAATTCAACCAACCAAGAGGTCATTGAGGTCAATTGTGTTGATGGGAGGAGCTGGTGTAGTGAAAATTTTCTTCAATTAGGCCCTTCAAAATGTGTACACAATCTCATATCCTCTTCTCTGGCACGGATAAAACTATGAGTGAAAATGAAAACACAGTTGCTAATTTAAAAAATAATAAATACCTTTAAGAAATGTGTACACATTTCAAAATGCATATGTGTTTTCGGTTCACGCACCCAAAGTGGAATGCATACATGTTTGGATTTAGGCTTAAAGGTACCCAATCTGTAACACGTATGCATTTTTTAAAAACACGTACACATTTCATGAGAAATCTTTTGTTTTGGCTAAAACTTCCTCTCTTCGTACACCCAACTTCTTGCTTTTACCCACCCCCCACTTTAAAGGAATTGCTACACACCGTTCTGTGAGAAATTACTTTAAAGTAGTAAAGGAGAATTTAAAAAAGAAACAAGACATGAGAGCCAACTTGGAAATCCCCTATGCCAAGTCATATGTTTTCGAGTAAGGCTACATCATGTAAATGAAAAGAGAAAAAAAGAAAGGGAGTTTCCCCTAGAAAAGAACACACCAAACACATAAGGGATCTATGTATTTGAGGTTAGTATGTTCTTTGCTGCAATGTTTTTATTAAATAGCTCAGAACTATCATCATTCCCCAAAGCACATAGAACTAGAAGAATGACACAAAGAGAGTGAAAAAAAAAGAAAAAAAAAATTGTTTTGGATTAACATGGAAGAGACATTGTGGTCTCAATGCTTTGCATCGTCCCCAAAATGAAAAACACAAGCGAAAAGAAAATGAAAAGGAGAAATAAAAGGAAAATATTTTGGGTCAACATGAAAGAGACATTATTGTCTTGATGCCTTACATCATCCCCAAAAGAAAAAATGCAAGAAAAATAAAAAGTAAAAAGGAAAAGGGACCGATTGGGTCAACATGGAAGAGACATAGGGGTATGTGTAGGATCATCATGGAAAAAATAGGCCCTTCAATGGCAAAAAATTCAAAAAATATAGAATTAGGCAACTTGACATAAAAATTTGAATAAGTTATCTATATTATTTCAAAAATATTTAAGAATAGAATATGTATAAAATTTAATGTAGTTTCTAAAATACTATGTTTATTTAAAAAAGAAAAAATCTATTTTGTGAAAATTTGAAATTTCAACGCAGTAGTACTTAAATTTCAGGGAAAAAATAAGTAGGTGTCTGTCTGACCACCCTAACCACAATAAAATGATAATATTTTTTTATAAGATGTTATATATAAGTATATGACTCATGTCCAGATGTGATGCATATTTTTTTGTAATTTTTTTCTAAGTAAATAATTAATAATGAATTTTTTATTACAACTTTAAAAAAATATAAGAACTTCGTATGTCGACCACCTTAACATGGTCAAAAATTCATAAAATTCAATTTTATTTTTTTAATCCTATAGTATACAAAGCATAGAATGTGACACATGTTTTGGATTCAAAAAATGTGATACCGTTTGAAAGCTATAGATGTTTTTCAATCAGCCTATCAATCGAGACTTTAGTTGTAATTCAAATAAAAAATGAATAATAATTATTTATTAAATTCAAATTAAAGCATAATTTATATTGGTGGAAAGCTAAGAATTTCCTTTAAAAACCCTTTTCATTTTATCAATTTTGGGTAAAAAAGAGGTCATCATCCACATGGGCCATCATATCACTTACATATTGCCACTTTTTGGCCCATCATGATCCTACACATACCCACAGGGAATATCAATGCTTTGTGTCATCCCCAAAAGGAGAAACACAAAAAAAATAGGGAAAAAAGGTTAAAGGACTATTTGGGTCAACATGGAAGAGACATAGGGTCTTTCAAAGCTTTGCGTCATCTCCAAAAGGAGAACACAAAAGAAAAAATGAAAAAATAAAAAAGGAGCTTTTGGGTCAACATGGAAGAGACATAGGGCATCTCAACGCTTTGCATCATCCCCAAAAGGAGAACACAAAACAAAAGTGAAAAAGAAAATGTACAAAAGATAGAAGAATAAAGGTACAAATAGAGGAATTCCAAAAGAGAGAGAACATCAAACATACATTACGTGGGAATATGATATGCAAATGAAATAAAAATAAAAATATAAAAGGAGAGAGTAATTCAAATGTAATTCAACCATTAACCAAGTTATGGACTTCACAATCTTAAGTAATATAAACGGAAGATGAATAACGTAGTTAAGAGACAAAGAAAATTGCAGTATGAGGACAAGGCTAAAAACTTCTTTCCTTCACAAAGTGTAGGGTAAGAATGATCCGATTTGGGTGATTGGAAAGGATCATGCAATAGTGAGAATAGAAAATTCTACAACTATGGCATGAAGAGAGGATTTTTTTTTAAGAGATGATAGGAAAGTAGTTAGTATCAGTGAAGTGATACTTATCCAGTATGTCATTCAATGTCCAACATTCTTCGATTCGATGTCCAAGAAAATGATGATATTTACTATATTGTATGTTAGCATATTTAGAATAGATGACCAACCTATTCAAAGGTGGTAAGAGTATAAGGCCTTTGTTTAAAAGTAATTGAAGTCTTCTTTCACATTCAGGTGGAGGATGAGTAGGAAACTTGATTTTTTGCAATTTCTAAGGTCATTTTCATTTGCTAGACTCTCCTTTTTCATGAATGGAAGTAGGAAAAGGACCTATGGTAATCCTAGCATCCTTGTCATGATAATTAGGTAATGGTTGTGTTGGAAGACTGAAATCATTAAGAGGGGGGGTGAATCAGTGATTTATGAAAGTCACAAAACTTTTTCAAAAACAAGATTGTAAGTTTGTTTTGAGCAAAGAAAACAAATGATGGTATGTATTGCAAACTTGACATTTAAATCAAGACACCAAAGGAAAATTCAAAGAACATATTTTACTTGTGCATAAATAGTAGTGTATTTGCATGAACCAGGAATTTAAACATGAAACTTTAACAAAAGAGAAATATAACACTTTCACATGTAACAGAGCTCATTTTCAATAAGAACTTTTTATGCATGAAACCTAACAAATATATATTGGTAGATGTGAATTCAATATATATTTGGTGACACATTTAAAAAAAATAGACAGATAAGAAAACTCACACATATAAACATCACATAACACCAGAATTTTTCTTGAGTGGAAAAACCCTCTTGGGGAATAAAAAACAAATCAAAAAATATTTCCTTTATTCACTTAGAGCACCAACTCTTTCACATTCACAAGAACCAAATCCACAAGTTTAGGAGCACCAACTCAACAAAATTCAGAAGCACTAACTTCATAAGACACAGGAGCACCAACTCCTTTACAAAGTAGCAAATTATAGAATTCTATCGGAATCCTATAAGGGCAAGTTTTGCAATCCTAGAATTACAATAGAAGACTATGAAAGATTTTAAATAAGCTCATTGAATAATGTTGTATGAGAATGACATTTTCCTAAAAATACAACAATCTAAGTATCAATAGAAAGATTTTCAATTTAATACAACTTCTGGACTGAATATAAAAAACATCATATTCCTCTTTTCCCAATTTTATGAAAATGCTTGAAGATCATCTTTTAAAGACCCCTACAAATAATTATCTCTATATGCAGTTTGAATAACTATAAACGAATGTAAGTTAGGGTTACAAGAAAAACCCTAAATATTTTTTCAACTAACTCTTTTAAGAATCATATGTTCTCATATAACTTTATCAAAATTTCAATATTGGAATAACTGAATGCATTAACATTTTATTTGTTTGCTAAGAAATAATCAAGGGTTTCAAATAAAATTAACCACTGAATCTTCATAACTAATGCTTTAACAAAGAAATAATGTTCCAAGCCCATAAATTGTATTTACCTTAATACATGTTTAAGGAGGAATGAAAAGAAATAAAAACCAAAGGAACCATTTCAAAACTTCCAAACTAAAGATCTCCATTTGTTATCTTCCAACTTCCTTAGTCAACACTCTATCTTCTTCCATTATCGTGCTCAAAAATATGCTAACACATCTTCATGGTGGCGGCTAGGGTTTCACATGTTTTCCACATTGAAACAATAATAAATTTTCCCTAAACTTCCTTAAAGTCTTTCGAAGAATTTTCAAACAAATATCATCATTTAAAATTTGAGCATCATAACGCCTTTAGAATCCGTTGTCAAATATTAAATCATTAACACATAATGGCTTTCGATACCCATGTCACTACAAAGTGACTTTAGCTAAATCAAAATCCTTAAGAAAACATAATGCCCGATGTCAAATGCTAAGTATGACAAAACTTTATGTATCAATTCCATGTTATTGTTGACTGCCAAGTGAATTTATACTAAGTCAAAAAACATTATATTCATAACAGTTGATGCCACATGTGTAATGTGACTGAAATATAAACTTCAAGCCAAACTCTACTTAATCTCTTAAAAAGATTTGAAAACTTCAATATGCCGACTCCACAAAGCTTAAATATCGACCAAATATATCTTAAGTTTTGGTTCCTTTGCATTGTTTAAACATTGATCACATTTATCTTAAGTTCCCTATACCATTATGGTATTACATATAAATCATTCAATATCTTCATCATAGGCCACCCAAAAAATAAATCAATGAAATCCTTTAAAGGACATACAATGTAATAAAGAATTACAAGCTACCTAAAGCCATATGCTTCACAATGTTTTAAATTTGAAGACCTGTAAACTACAAGTTCTTACAACTTGTATGATAAAAAACCTAAGACTTCACATCACATTTGAACCATTAGCTCATATAGAAATAAATTTGCACAAATATATATAAGAAAATGTATACCTCACTAAGAACTTTCCAAACCACTTTCCATGGTGTCAAAGATGCCTAATCAAAGCCCATGTATCATGTAAAGTCATGTTTTGTAGTTTCCTGAAAGATAAACACTGTCACTTGTAGCACCCTGAAATACAATCATTGTCAGTACCAACATGCATATATCAAGAGTATCAAAAAACCATAGTCAAATGAATCATGTTACACACTGAGTCAAGTAAATCACTATGAAAATAGGCTCATATGTAAGATCATGAACAAGAATGTATCCTAGATGCCAAAGTTCCATATGTATCCAAACTAGAGTTATATCAAAGTTTTTCCATAGTGTTACCAAAATTTCAATGACGCAACACATGTTAGAGATACCTGTTTAAAGATTAAAAAGTATATTGTGCCAACCAAGACAGTTACCCAAACTGATGATGCATTTACAAGTAAGCTGGAGTCAACATATATACCATGTGTGTTGATGAAAATGATGAAAAAGCAACTGAACTTTGTCAAAAACTTAGTTATGAACATCATAACTCTAATCAAGAAACATTCCAGCATCATCTACATGCATCTGTGTAGCTTGGTAGCTTGTCATCTCAAACAAAGTACCATTGAACTAGTTTTGTCATCAAGGACAAATCAAGAAAAAAATGAAACAATTGAGAGCCAACAAACTCCCCCTTTTTCCTTGATGGAAAAACACATGCTTTTCTCTCCCCTTTTTTTCCTCAATAAAAATGGATGAAAGAGGAGAATGTGAGATACCATGAAGATAAACAATTGAGAGTCCAACCAACACATATCCAACTGAAAGTATGAATCAAGACTCAAGGATCAACCAATATACCATCAATTTATAAGAAAAAAATGATGTTGCATGTATCTCCTTGTGTCAATCACATGGATAAATAGAATATCTTTGCATGCACAACAATCAAAGACCATGTCAATTCAGATGCTTAAGGACAAATTGCCACATGAAGCTCCCCCAACCGCTTTGCATATACTAAATCTTGGCAGAAGATATTTTATCTTTCCTTCAAGAAAATGACCTTTAGTGTAAAGCGTCATTATTTCTAAATGCTGATTAGCAAATAAGTTCAAGAAAATTGACTTTTTTCATATAATGTTACATGTGAATCAAAGCAAGATACAATCAAAACTCAGTACGACTAACAAATTTAGTATGCATGCAAGCAACAAAAAGAATCAATAGGATTTTACCACTGTCCACCATAGAAGAGTATGTTGTACTATCAAAGAATCAAAAACCATTTATATCATTATCAGTTTTGTTGGAATAGAGAACAATAACTGTCATTGAATGGACTCTCTATCCACCAATTTTGTACAAACATCAATAATGTTGTCTTTTACTTCTTGGTTCATAGCAATACTTGTTATGAAAATGAGTGTGTGAACCAAAGTAAACCATTACTCCTTCAAATCATTAACTGTCCAAGCTAAGTCACTACACCTTAAGAATTACATTGACATGACAATGCACCTTTTAACCTTATAAATATAGTTGTTAACCAAAAACAAATCTAGGTATGAACTGCTTAACAATTATCAAACCTTCAAACTATGTGAACATGTGAATCCAAGATTTATACATTGTCATTTGAGAAAAAATTTTGTCAACAACCAACAAACCACTGTCAATAGCTAATATGAATCATTATCTTATGTGACTGAGGACTCCTGTAGTCAATAATGACTCATGACCAAAGAAAGAAGCATCAATAAATTGTTTTCTAATTTTTTTTATCATGCTTCAAGGAAGATACCAAGTATCAAACACGAGACAAATATTTGAACATCGTCTCTTTATTGCTTTGTCATATATGACTATCATTGACATACCAATTTCAAAATCCACATTGCAATAGTTAAAACACAGACACTTGCAACTACAACAATATTAGAAACACAATTGTCCTAAGAGTGCAATGTTTTGTCACCAAATAGATTATCAAGTCCACAACCTCTTGCAACTTTTATAATAAATACACAACTCCAAAATAGTACAGATGACCTATATCAAAAACTTTTGAAGATCATCACCATTGCTATTAAGTAGAGGCTCTGTCAAAGAGGAGTCATTGTCAATCAACAATCTGTTAATCAAATGACTGCACAAACAAACTTCCAGAATCAACAACATTTAGAGATGTATCATGATCTTTCCAAAAAATGGTATCTTTCAAACCCCCTATATCACCACTAGACCACGTGATTGACATATATCACCAATCTTCTAAAAACTATCCTTTAGAATCAACACAAGATCAAGTAATTTGGAATGAATTTAGTAACTCTGAGCTCTCAAAAAACTCAGCTTGTGAATAATAAGGAAACACCATGAATACTATGTATAATGACTTATCAAAGTGTAAGGAATATATATCTAATAAGAATCATAAAATTACTGTTATGTTGATTTCTACACACACCACAATACTTGTTCCAAAGTCATCCCAACAAAACATAATTACACCCTTGATACCCTGAGATCTAGTTATGACATGAACATTTGCATGAAAATAATTAAAGCACATCTAACCATGAAGAATACTATCATGTATACTACCAGTCATGTACATCAGATAATTGTAGTAAAAACCACATACTACTATACTTTCTCTATTATAAAATATTTCTAACCACATATATATCACTGTTCTTTGATCTGACAAACTCACTTGGTCCATGAAGCAGGAAAACTACTCCAAAACTTAAAAAAAAATTGTTCCACTACATTCTAAGACTCCTTAGGGATAGAAAATAAAACTTTGGATTACTCCCCCTAAAACCAAACAACCATTAAATGCTAAGAGATTATCCTTGTGCATCACACACAAGACTGGGTCCTTCCTACTCTTTTTCTTGCTTTCTTCTCCATATTTTTAGAGATTCATTTCCAGATGATTTCTCCCTACAAAACCTTGATTTAAGAATAGATTCATTACATCTATAACAAACAACTTAAGATTTACACTCCCCTACATCATCTTTTAGAAACAATTTATCACAATATCTTGCAATATGACCTGGCTGACTACACCTGAAGCATGTGACAATACCAAAGTTCCTTTGCCAATCATTTTTCTTCACTTTAATCCAACATTTAGATGCTTTATGGACATAATAAAAATAATAATAGCAATATCCTAAAAATAACAACTATTCCTCATCAATTTACCTTGCCAAGCATAGGAAGATCCTGTGAATTATTTTGTTCTATTCCTTCATCCTCTATTGATATCCTTGTATTCTTTGTTTCCTATAGTTTCAATGTTAGTAGCAAGAAAGTTTAAATCCACCTTTGTTCTAGGTGTTTTTCTAACCCTAGAGCACTATCCTTCCTCTAAGCCTAGACCACCTTTGTCACTTAGAGTTTTTTTTGCACCAATAATTTTATCTAAAGATGTAGATCCATTCCCATTCATTTTATCATCACTTAACTATTTTGATGCTTTTTCAATGTTCCTCAGTAAGACCACTTGACACTCAATTTTTTCTATACTCTGTTCTTTTAGCTCAAGTTGGTTTCTAACTTCTTCCTCAATCCTTCTAGCTTCTTCAGCTTGTATCTTTGCTTCTACAAGATATGAACATATCTTATCTTTGATATCTTTTTCTTGTTGAAGTTTCCTTTTTAAATTTTGGTTCTCTCTTCTAAGCTACTTAATTGTATCTAAAGCACATAGGAGTTCACCTTCCAAATCAACCTTGCTTTCTTTCTCCTCATATTCATGTTCAAAATTCACTTCACCCAAAAATTGATCTACTTCTTCATTAATTTCTTGGCCATTTGAATGTTCCTCAGTAATCTCTATAGATTTGAACTCAATCTGATTTTCTTCATAACTATGAATATTTTCACAATCATCACTTTCAGACGACTTGCAACTTGTTTAATTTTTTAAAGATATCTCCTCTTGTAACTCACCATTTTGACTAATTCAATCAAACTATCCCAAACTTCCTTTGCATTCCTACAATGCATAACCTTAGCAATAATTTCATTTGGAAAAATATTGAAAATAGCATCTATAGCCTTAGCATTGAATTCAAGAGTTGTTTTCTCCTCATGTGTGGAAGAAGATGTTATAGATACAATGCAACCTCTTTCTACTACTACCCACACATGAAACCCTAAGGAAGAAAAATATGTCTCCATCCAATGTTTCCAAAGAATAAAATTGGTACCTTCAAACTAAAGGTGTTCTAAACATAGGATACTCTTATCATTTTTGGAATCTTATTACTAATGATCTCTTCCTCATTACTTCTCATGTAGTGAGTTCAGCAAGATCTTCATGGTTACTATTTTCCTATGAACTTATTTTTCCCATGTCAGACACAACACTCCAATACTAGAAACCTTAAGTCAATTAGACTTTATTAATCAAGGATTTGACTCAAGTCACAAAAGTACCTTCTTGAACTTGTCATATGTTTAACAGGCTTCCATCAACCAAAATCTATCCTAGGTAGATTACACCTGTGAAAGGACCCTACACACTAATACCAATTGTTGGAAGATTGAAATCACTAAGGAGGGGGGGTGAGTCAGTGAATTATGAAAGTCACAAAACGTTTTCAAAAACAAGATTGTATATTTTTTTTGAGCCAAGAAGACAAATGATAGTATGTATTGAAACTTTAACAGAAGAGAAATGTAACAGTTTCACATGTATCAAAGCTCATTTTAAATTATAACTTTTTATGCATGAAACTTGACATATATATATTAGCAGATGTGAATTCAATATATATTTTGTGACACATTTTAAAAAAATAGATAGATAAGAAAAATCACACACATATAAACATCACATAACACCAAAAAAATTTGTGAGTGGAAAAACCATCTTGGGGAATAAAAAACCACTCAAAAAATATTTCCTTTATTCACCTAGAGCACAAAATCTTGCACATTTAGAAGCACAAACTCCACAAGTTTAGGAGAATTAACTCCACAAAATTCAGAAGCACCAACTTCATAAGACACAGGACCACCAACTCCTTTACAAAGTAGCAAATTATAGCATTCTATCAGAACCCTAGAAGTGAAATTTTTGCAACCCTAGAATTACAATAGAAGACTATGAAATAGTTTCAATAAGCTCATTGAAGAATGTTGTATGAGAAAGACAACATCTTCCACAAAATACAATAATCTGAGTATCAATATAAAGATTTTCAATGCAATAAAACTTCTGGATTGAATATTAGAAACATCATATTCCTCTTTTCCTAAGTAATTTTATGAAAATGCCTAAAGAACTACTTTTAAAGACCCCTGCAAATAATAATCTTTGTATGCAGTTTCAATAGCTGTATACCAACACGAGTTAGGGTTACAAGAAAAACCCTAAATGTTTTTACAACTCTTTTAAGAATCATATGTTCTCATATAACTTTATCAAAATTTCAAGATTGGAATAACTGAATGCATTAACCGTTTCTTTGTTTTCTAAGAAATATTGAAGGTTTTTGAATAAAATTAACCACTGAATCTTCACAACTAATGCTTTAACAAAGAAATAATGTTCCAATCACATAAATTGTATTTACCTTAATACTTATTTAAGGAGGAATGAAAATAAATAAAAACTAGAGGAACTATTTCAAAACTTCGAAACTGAAGATCTCCATCTATTATCTTCCAACTTCCCTAGTTAACACTTTATCTTCTTCCACTATTGAGCTCATAAATCTACTAACACATCTTCATGGCACTGGCAGCTAGGGTTTCACATGTTTTCCACATTGAAACAATAATAACTTTTCCCTAACCTTCCTTCAAGTCTTCCAAAGACTTTTCAAACAAATATCATTATTTGAAATCTGAGCATCATAATTCCTTTAGAATCCATAGTCAAATATTAAATCATTAACACATAATGTTTTTTGATACCCATGTCACTACAAAGTGACTTTAGCCAAGTAAAAATCCTTAAAAAACATAATTATCTATGTCAAATGCTAAGTATGACCAGATTTATGCATTGAAACCATATTTTTGTTGACTGCCAAGTCACTTTATACTAAGTCAAAAAACTTTATGTTCATAACAGCCGATGTCACATGTGTAATGTGACTGAAATATAAACTTCAAGGTAGCCTCTACTTAAGCTTTTAAAAAGCTTTGAAAACTTCAATATGCTGACTCCACAAAGCTTAAATATTGACCAAACATATCTTAAGTGTCGGTTCCTTTGCATTATTTAAACATTGATCACATTTATCTTAAGTTCCAAATACCATTATGGTATTACATATAAATCATTCAATATCTTCATCATAGGCCACCCAAAAAATCAATCAATGAAATCCTTTAAAGCACATACAATGTAATAAAGAAGTGCAAGCTACCTGAAGCCATATGCTTCATAATGTTTTAAATCTGAAGACCTCTAAACTGCACTTGCCTGCAACTTGTATCATCAAACATAAGACTTCACATCACATTTGAACTGTGAGCTCATATAGAAATAAATTTGCACAAATATATATAAGAAAATGTATACCTCACTAAGAACTTGCCAAACCATTGTGCATGGTGTCAAAGATGCCTGATCAAAACCCTTGTTATCATCTAAAGTCCTATCTTGTAGCTTCCTAAAAGATAAGTCACTGTCACTTGTAACACAATGGAAGACAGTCACTTTCAATACCAACATTCATATATCAAGAGTATCCAAAAACCCATAGTCAAATGAATCATGTTACACACTGAGTCAAGAAAATCAGTGTGAAAACGTCATATGTAAGATCATGAACAAGAATGTATCCTATGCGAGAGTTCCATATGTATCCATGTATGGGTATGCATCTAAACTAGAGTTATATCAAAGTCTTTCCATAGTGTTACCAAAATGTTAATGACATAGAACATGTCAAAGATACTTGCTCAAAGATTAAAAGTATACTATGCCAACCAAGACAATTACCCAAACTGATGATGCATAAACAAGTAATTTGGAGTCATTATATATACCATGTTTGTTGATGACAATGATGCAAAAGCAACTAAAATGAGTCAAAAACTTAGTTATGAACATCACAACTATGTATGTGTAGGATCATGATAGGCCAAAAAGTGGCGATATGATGGGTATGTGTAGGGTATGTGGCTAATGAATTTTTTTAACCCAAAATTAATGAAATGAAAAGGGTTTTTAAAGGAGGTTCTCAAATTTCCACCAATATAAATTATGATTTACTTTGAATTAAACAAATAATTATTATTCATTTTTTATTTGTGTAGACACACAAAATTGGCATAATGCGTTCAATTAGGTCATATTCATCCACTCAGCAAATAAATCAAGTTTAATTATCAATATCCTAAAGTCACCAACTTATATTAAATAAATCAACTTGATCCTAACATCACCATCCTTTTAATTAAATAAATCAAGCCTTTTATTTAATTAAATATGAAATCACCAGGTTCCACCACTTTTGATTTAAATAAATCAAAATATTCAAGTCAAATGGGTCAAATAAACTAATCATCATCTAAGTTAATCCTGATTAAATCTAATCTAATGCATGTCACATCCTCTAGCTTTTCCCACTTGCACCAATAAATCAATTTATTGATTTATTAAAATCATAATTTTCCATCAACATGGCATCTTTAAGGAATATTCCCTCAAGTTTGAATTCAAAACAAGTGGACATGTACATCCAACAAAGCATTTATGAGGCCTTACATGGCTCTTACATGTCCCTTGCACAAGTCAAACTCATCATTCACTCTCAAATAAAAATTTGAAATCTCCGTCTCTTTGGCACATTGACCAAAATGTGCTCATCCTCCAACCTATCACAAGTTGACAAGTGGCTCCATTTGATTGGCTAAATAATTATCCCACATTGCTCTATTTTGAGCTCTCTTCCAACTTGAAAATCTATAAATGAAAGGACTCATTTTTCATCAAGACATCCACAACTCATGCAAAGTTATTCTCTTCAATTGAGAGCTAATTTTTCCCTTCTTCATAATATCTTCATATCAATTTCATCATTGAGTTTAGCAAAGGATTGGGAAAGGTCTATTTTCCACAATAGCACCAATCCACTATGGGATAGGATTCATTTCATGTTTTATATGCCTTAGTTTGTCTTATGATTTTTTTGAATTTTAAAGCATGATTTATTATTTCATAGGAGCACTAATAAGTTTGCATTTGGTATGAAATAACTCATTTCAATGAATGTTGAAGTTTAGGGGCTATTTGTAGGTTTACGGTGCTCACATATGGCAATAGAAAGAGGGCTGCTACATTCATTGGTTTTGCAGATTTGATTTCAAATTCAACAAATATCTCTTGATTGTTTCTTATGCTGCATATCCTTAAAAGTGTAGTTAGACAATGGACCATGGTTTGTTGGTACAATATCAAGGATAGACTAGTTGATTTTTGCATCTGTATTTAAAATTGTATGGTTAGTTGCTATGCTTCCAGTAACAGTGAATTCTTCTATCATAGTAAGATCATTTTGCATTGTGTCTAGTCCAGGGTTCAATAGTGATTTACTTTGTTGTTTCTGTTACTTTCCATCAAAACTACAAAGTGATAATTGACATGCTAGTTTCATTTTATTATCTTCATGATGTTTATTATTTTTTGAGTTGAATGGACATATGAATCCAATTCTACATATGGAGTTGCTTCAGCCACATTATTATGCTTAGCTGCAACAATCTCAGCATCTGACATCTCAAAATCCATCTTAGCTTTTTTTTATAGCATCCTAAGTCCACTAGTGTACTATTTTTATCCTACCAGTGCTACTGCTCTTCATATTTATGAACATGTGAGTTATCTGATGATCCTAAATTGTTATTTTCCTCACAGTTAGTTGTTGCAAGCTAAGCCATAGACTGGCTACTTTCACTACCATCATTCTCGATTTCCATAACAATATTGGATAGCTAAACTTACACCTCACTTGGATCTTTTAATCCCAAACTCCATCGCAGGTTCAAAGTTGCAATTTGTTTTCATTTTTCTTGACTCTGATTTGTCCCAATCATTGGTTGACTTCCTTCTGATATAGTTTTCTAGCCAATATCATTATGTTGCTTAATTGTCATCATGTCAATGAACGACCCATATGCTTCTAAATGACCCTTTTATTCTCCATCTGATGCCAATCCTGTGTTAATGTTTTGCTTATTCACCTTGATGTTAATGGAAGAGACTTTGATTTGTCATTATTTTGGACCATACTCCATAGAGATTCTCTATCTGACTTGACATTGAAATCACTACACATTGGATGTTGGAAAAATGTGGTATTGCAACACCAACAAACAAGCATTTGGAAATTGGAGCTATCAATTTTATTTTTGTTGTTTTCAAAACTTCTAAGGACCTCACATTGTTGCATCCAAACTGCAATCTTTGCATTTCATGCGACCACATTTCTATAAGGCATTATGTCAAGTGGTTCATCATTGCATTGCATCCCTTTCCTTGAGGTGGCTGATTCTCGTCCATTTACCTCGGCCTTGTGTTTTTGTTTCACTATCCTTTCTTCATCATCATCATTGAATGAGTATGCAACATCAGAGAATACTTTGGAGCTTGCCCAAGTTGCATTTTCAGGCCCTTCATCCTTATCAACCATAGTGTCAACAAGAAGCGATAAATAATTTTGTGTTTTGGAGTTACCAATCTACATCTACAAAATCTGAAACCCAAGTGCCACAACAATTACATTTGTGTTATTCTTACACCTTTTCAAATAAATCCATTTTATGTAGATCCCGCAATGATTGCACTCCATGAAACCACGTTTCTTTGGCACACCTTATCAAACAATAGGTGTGCATTGTTTATACATCCACATTTGGCATTCATATCTATGATTACAGTTTCCACATTACTTTTCGCTTGCTGATTATAGTTGCTTAAATATTTCCAAGGGCTCTTTAAAAAGTCCTTTTTGTGTATAAACCTACCTACTGCATTTACACATTCCACTACTACATCTACGCCTTCTACTCAATTAAGAGTGTCATGTAAGGTTCTACCGTCACTGCCAGAAGTTATGTGAAACCTTCAACTACTACATGCAAGCAAGCCTTGGGTGTGCTTGAAAAGTACACTGGTGTCTAAGTTTTGATGTTGCTTTCTTTTTGGAGATCTGTATCTGAATTCTTCTTGTTGCTTTCATATCTTTTAAAATCTTTATGACTTGTGCATTGTGTTGTCAAAACTTTAAATTCTATATCAATTGGAGACATCATCAAATTTGTCTTTTTTCTTGCTAGCAGCATTAAAGCGTAGATATTGTTGCTCGCTAGATTGGATAATTTGCATTCGATAGGAGTCTATTCTTACCAGACATGCCTCACTCAACATCACACTTTAAAGGTATTGCTAAGATTTGGGCCTAACAAAAGTCCTCTTATCTTTTGTTTGATCTTTTAGCAAAGATCTTCTATACCCACCTCAAATCACTGGGGGGTGGAGGATAAATATGATGTGCAATGGGAGACTCACAGACCCCTACACATACTATTTGTTTCAAGATAGTTGCAACTATGAACTGATAGCGACTGCAACACTCAGAGATATGGAAATCTAGTACAAATTGTTTTTGACATAAGTTGCATGTTGATTGTTGTCAGTTATTAAATTTCATAATTTTAAAACTACCTTGATGACTAGATGTCTATCTACTCTCATTGTGTTTGGTTTATTTTCATTTAGCCATCGCTTTTTTATCAATCTTAGTAGACTTTAAGCTTTTGTCTAGGATTATGGCTAGATTCACTGCAAAACAAAATCTTTCAGCCTCAAAATGTTATGGACGAGGAGGAGGCTCTAATTTTGAGATCACGATCTTCACAAGTTAATTCCACATGTTTTTGTATCATTTATGAGTTAATTTGAGTCTAGATGCTGCTATATCATTTACTTGTGCCTGCACTTTTATTTTCCTTTTTAGCGTGTATCTGTTACTATTGAGGTCCCTAGTTTTCAAATGATATACATTTGGTTGGATTTTTTTAAAACTTGACTATCTCACCATATTATCTTACCACTGCAAGGAAAAAAATCATTAATTGGCTGGGGTACTTGATTTGATATGACTTCACTATGACTTTTTGTGTGGTGGGTCACAAACTTTATGAATAGAGTTGTAAACTTTGACTGTTTTATTTTCCCTATCAACAACTATTGAATATTAAATGACTGCTTTATCTCATGTCAACAACTTCTAATTCGAATCATGACTTTGATATCTTTTGGTGCACAATCTCTCTTGAGGATAGATTACCGCAATCTTTCTTGAAAACTTATTATGATCTCCATACCTTAAAATCTATTTTGAGTAACTACATTTGTAGGACTTAAAGTGGGATGGTAGGTTATCAAGGAGTTGATCGATATGATGCTTGGGATTTTTGGTAGACGTACCTTTTGTGACTTGAAGAGTACACCCAATCTTGGTCTAGGAGGTTTGAATAAAAAATTAGGGAATTGAAATCAAAGAATCATGAGCACATTTGAAGTGGGGATTGGACATTGAACTTGAATTGACCAATGGTGAAAGATTATCAATTAGATATCATCATTAAATTGACCACATCTTTGAAATTTATTTCTTTCAATATTTATTTCTTGAATTTTTTCTTAAACAATTAATTCTCATATGTTTTTATCTTGCAGATTACATTTGCACATGGAACTTGCAAATTTGAAGCGAAGGAAACAATCTCTAGAGAATTTTTGAATTGAAAGTGGGCCTTGAGCATTAAACTTAAAATTGACAAAAGCATTTTTTAATGCTTAGAGTGTCCATTTTCTACTTTCATTTTCTATTTTAGGCTAACATTGAACAAGCAACTTCACACTTAAATTGATTTGATCTTTCAAAATTAGGATTAAATTGAACCTTAGACACCTACGAGATTTCAATTTTGCCTAAAATTGAACAAGCAACTTCACACTTGATATTGGTTTTTTAAAACGAACTCACATTTTGCTTTGTGGATTTAAAAAGAACAAGTGCAACTTTGCTTTTTGTGAAGGCTTACTTAAACTAAAAGCATTGAAAAAGGACGTATGCACTTCTCTTGCACTTTATAGTGATCTTGAGAATTAAAAGGCCTTTTTCATGACTTTAGGGTGAGATAAAGAAATCACCTCCACACTTCAATTTGGGTTTAAAAATTGAACAATATCTTGTGCGAGTGTGAGTGGGGGCATTATCACATATATTCTCTTTCTTTGTGTCATCAAAGATTGATCGAGTTATGGATTTTGTCTTTGCTTGCTTTTGTTTATCCTAGAGGGCCTGCCTTCAGGAAAAAGTACTCACCCAAGGGAATGACTCAACTAGTAACACTCTAAAGCCAGGAGTATTTCCAACAAGGATATAAATGTGGGTATTGGAGTAAACACCAATATCACACGATTGATTCTAACAAGACAGATCTGAAAGGGGACTCTTGCCATATGGGTCAATCTCCAGAATGGAAAATCCAAAATATAAACTTTGTTTTGTAGTGACTAATTGATCCATTGAGCAAGTTTATGAAAGTGGTGCATTGGAACTTAGATTCCAAGAAGTTACTTGCCATGTCTGATCTCAGTTAAAGTACAAAGGTTAAGAATTCATTCTTAACATACCTTTATACTCTTTCCTTGGTTGCATGAAAAATCATCTCTTCTATGAAGGGCATGAGGCAAGCCCACTAAGAAAAATGTACCAATTGAGCTAGGGTGTTATATTTCTTGGCGTTCATTTTAAAACACAGTTCTTTGATCGAAAACGTTAGAAAACCAACATTGAACATGAGCATCAAATCTCAAACCCTTTAGGAGAAGCAAAAAAATCCTTCAAAAAATTCACATGTTATTGCTTTCCCTTGGGATTCGTATCCTTAGAGGATTCTAAGCATTTGGATTTCATCTTAATTTGCTCCTACTAGGATCAATAATAGGTAACTCTTGCCTCAAATTTCCTTGGTTTCTGCATAATACACTTTGCTGGATAAGGGGAAAGTTGAGACATTAGACATCTAGATTCAAAATCTAATCAAGAGTGTGTTTGTGGTAAAAAAGAATCCATTAAGCAAAGATTAAATCAATTGGACCCTACACATGTGCTTGGTATCTTTTTTTCATATGGTTTTCATGCAAACATTGGTCTTTTGATTTTGAATTACTCTTAGAGAAAGGCATGTTCTTCACTATCTTGGTCTTGTAAACAAGTCCTTCCTAGGTTCATTTAGGATCGAATCAAACAATTCATCCATCCCAAAACATCTATCAAAACCCATCCCATCTAACAACTTTAGAACTTTGAAAACATCATTCTAGACTTGGGTAAATCATCAAAATAAAAATAACCTTGTTTAGTTAGGTGTAGGGGAATGCATCCTTTCTCATACATTTAATTGAATTAGAAATCCTTTGAACAAATTCATCCTAAGATAACATCTAACATATTAGGGTTTACAAGTCCATTATCCAAATCCAATCAAAACAATCAAAATCAAACCCTAAGTCTAGCATTGATCCAAAGTTCCTATACGTTCATCACTCATCATTTCCCCTTTTCATCCTTCATCTTGTCATTGGTCCTAAGAACCTTAGAGGTCACTTTTGCAACAAGGTAAAAACACAAGGAGAACATGGATTATAAACTTTATCAATACATCATGAGTAATCCAAGTCAACTAAGCTATCAAAGCCTTACAACACTGATTGATTATCAACACTCACATCTATACAAACCATACATGGGATCATTACCTTCAACAAATGTCAATAGTACAACAAATGTGAGTATTCCCAAATTAAAATTTGGCACACCTTTCCCAGTGGTGGATTTAAATCTAATTCCAAACCTACAAATCCACCAACCGAACAATCAATGCATGAGCCTTCAAATGAGCAACATCATCCCACCAAATCCCTATGTTCCAAATGAGAATGTACCAAGTACAAGTTTTCCAAACATGAATCTGGAAAACTTTAGGATAAATATGCTTGCAAATTATATGAATATTGTTCAAAGTACAAACAAGATGTTAACGACTCCAAACAAGATGTTAATGACTCCAAGTTAAGGTAACACTATGCAAAATCAAAGTTACCTAAATCAAGGCAATGTGATTCCTAACATCAACAATGGCCAATTTCAACCTATCATGCCAAATCTGAACATCATCCCAAATCAGAACAATGTCCAAAATCAATTTGTCCATTATCCCATTCAAAAACCACAAGTATGCATCCCAAATCTGCTTGAACGAAAACCAAATCAACTATATCAAGGGAGTCAAGATCAAAATCAAGATTAAATTTGGTGAGATCCAATTGCTACACTTACCAAAATACTTGAGTCATTGTGCCAAGAGAAACTCCACCACCATTACCCATATCAACATCATCCCTTGGTTTAGGGCTTCCCCCTTTACCTAGCACCAATAAATCCATCCAAATCAATCCACTTAACATCAATCAAGCCATCACATCAAATCCTTTGAATATACTATCGACATCGCATTAACATATGGTATCTAATCAAATGACAACATCAAAATATGTTCTCCCAAGTACCTATCACCTTGGTCATTCCAACCATTCCTATCACTTCAATCATTCCAACAACTACTCTCATCACATCTCAACCCATCACTACCACAATCACTTCAAGCATATCTCAACCACTTATCACCACATCCAACATGATTCCAAATCCACCATTGAAACCAAATTCAGCAAGATAATATAACATTGCGCTAAAAGATCATCGGGCCTACCAAAAGGCCATCCACAAATATCTAGCCATGCAACAAGCAACACAAGATCAATAGGTGCAACAAGCCTCTCAAGCCGCCCAACAAACACAAGAACAAACACAAAAAAAGACAATTGTTGAGAACAAGGATCAACATCAATCCATCACTGAGCACCTTGAAGCTATGTCTACTTCATCCAATGATCAAATCAACATATGTCGAGAGTCACTTCTCAATCATGATCAAAATCCACCAACAATACCCAACAATGATCCAATTCAAGAAATGACAACATCACTTGTCTCTATGGTTGAAGACATTCACAATCTCTTTACCATAATTGTTGAAAACAATGTTCAAGATCTCTCAATTAAGGAGCATATTGAAGATGTTTTTGCCCCACCCGATGATCAACTCACCATACATCAAGAGCCACTTTTTAGTGATCTATTTCAAGGAGTTTTAGGATTATTTGATCCTATTCACATAATGTACGATCCATTCACCTATGATCATGTTGAAAATGTCTCTACATTACCTTATGAGCTAGAGGACATATCTCAAGAATTTATCCCAAAGCATGATCAACATCTCTCACCAAAGTCTAGAAATGGTCCTTTCCAAGACATGTTGAAGCCCTTTGAACTCATGGTTATAGATACTGAAGGAACCCTAAACTCAACACTTGAGGATATTGAACCACTTACCATGCCTAATGATGACATCCAAGAACCCTTTGTAAGAAATCCATCCTTTGAAACTGACCCATGTCAAGAACTTGATTCAAAGCATGAGAAAAGAAACTCTGAAATAATTCAAAATCAAGAATTTGTATCCCCAAGATACTACAATGATCTAATGGACAATCTCCTATCTATGCAATATGCAAATACTCCTCCATCCACCCATGAGATGCTTTCTATGGATGGACACATAGATGATCTTTATTCGGAACAAGATCCCTTTATTCTTGACATTGTTATAGAAAAGGAGCAGATTATTGATGCCTATAGTCAAAATGAGTTATTGACATCACGATCAGATATATCCAAAATCTAGACTGAAGACATCATGTATAAAGACATCCAACATTATCCACTCAATGAAGCTAGTTAGATAAAACAAGATACTTCAGAGTCAGCAGTGCATCCAATCAAAATAACATCATCTGTAGTGGTCATTTATCAGAGAATGCATTCTAAGCAGGAACCCTCAAAACAAGCAGAATCAAGGAACGAAGGTGCCACTACCACCATACTGGGGGAAACTATGTCTCAAGCAAATGTCAACATAGGGAGCACGAAGAATCCTTTTGATGAAACCAATGCCAATACTACAACCAGCCATGTCATGAATCTTCATCCACCCATTACCCCAACCACGAATTGGGATCAACATCAAAAGAAGTTGAGAAGCATAATGGACAAATCAAATATGCATGGATACCAAAACATATAAAGAAATATAATACCTATCAAACTCCATCAATCAAAGAAACTATGGGGAAAAATAAAAAAGGGAAAAGTATCCATCAAAGATGTCCACAAAAGCGAAAGCAATATTTTCAAGCGATATACAAAGTGTATCAAGTAGTTGGTCCTAATTCCATGTGCACTTTCATATCCACCCATCATTGCTCATCTTCCCAAGTTTGGAGAGTCAAAGATTCCAAGCTATCAACCAATCCATCTTTTATGACCCCTGAACACACTCCATCCATGCCTCCACGCATGATATCCAATTCTCACATTGACCATGTATTGCTAATGACCCTTCATCATAAGGATTCAGAAGGCACTCTATCACGATGTGCGCACCAAGATGAAGTCAACTCTAGTATCAATGAAGCAAATCAGGAGTCCCAAAAGCTCCATTCAAGTGCACATATCTTAGCAAAGAAACTTCTTCAGGTAGGATACCGATGACACATTATGGCAGAAGCATCTACATCGACACTGCTAGGTGGGTCAGCATAAATTTTTCAAAAAAACCAAAAAAATCAAAAAAATATGAAAATCCAAAAAAAAAAAATCAGACAAAGGATTGAAAATAGTAAAGAGAAAAAAAAATTCCTCTAGTGAAAACCACTATGGTGGCGCTTTGGGAAAGACCATGATGAAAACCTGGAAAATAGGCGTCATGTGCAGAATCGAGCATCTATGTGTGCCACTTTAGGTGAAAGCATCTCATCCCATCCATAATAAATCTAGCATTCCATCCATCTCAGCCATAATAAATCCATTCATCCATGAACCGTTTACCCAATCCATTTCCATCCATTAGTATCCATAGTCCAGATTATCTTGATCTTGATGAAAGTTTGGGGCACACTTTATGCTTGCTTATGGTAAACATCTTGACATGAGCCATTTTTCATTGATCTTATCCTATGCAGCATTATTTGAGCTATGAAGCACTATCCAAATGAGCTTTCTTGATCCAAACACTTTATCTTATTGCAAGATAATCCATATCCATCCATCCATACACCTATCTGAGCATCCATCCATGACATTCCATAGATTTCTAGAAACTAGGGGTAGATATGTACACCTTGCTTCAAGAATAAATCTTGGTCTATATCCTCCAACTTACGTGGTGATCTAAACATTGGCAAACATGAAATCAAATTGGTCAAAACATTTGTGATCCAAAATCCAAATCACTAGCCCATGGCAAATTTTGACAAGAAGACATTCCTTATCAGTCTTCATCTTTCATCAAACGTCAATCCAAACAATCATTATTGGTTGCATCTAATGTGTACTTCAACATCACGTCAAATCATTCAAACAAATTTTGTTCCAAATCAAGCTTCATCAATCATGATCAATCAAATCCAATAAAAAAACCATCATCTCAGGATATCCTTGTGTTGCTTAACACTATCCTTGCATTGTTTTGCATCCTCAACAATGTTATCATCATCAATCCTAATCATTGAAATCCTTGCATTGTTGTACATCCTTAACAATGTTATCATCATCATCAATCCATCAATCTAATCAATCAACCTTAGCTTGATTTTCAACAAAATCCCAAACAAAACACTGATATCATATCCATAGCCAAATCATCAAAATCATGCAAAAAATCCAAAAACATCCAAAACATCAAAAAATCCAAAAACATCCAAAACATCAAAAAATCAAAAAACATCCAAAACATCGAAAAATCCAAAAACATTCATAAAATTCAAAAAACATCAAAAACATGGAATCCGAACTATGTCATCTCTGAGCTTAAACGTAGGCAAGGCTAAATCTTTGATTAGCCCTCGAGACGTCAAAATCCAAAAACATTCAAAAAATGTGAAAATCCAAAAACATTAAAAAAAAAACCAAAATCCAAGAACATTCGCAAAAATAAAAAATCAAAACATTTGTAAAATCTTGAAAATACCAAAAACAGCCTCAAAACATTTCAAAATGGAAAAAACATCCAAATATTTGAAAAAAAAATCCATCCATCCCATCTCACTTGCACTCGCAATAATCAATCATCCATAATAAACTGATTGTCACCTTCATCCTTTGGCAAAACAAACAGAAACAACCATGACAATCAGCAAAAGAAAACTTCAAACGTAAAATCTAAATTGAAACGACAAACATGTCAGTCAAACTTATAACAACCTATCAATCAACTTATCAACCCATCATCATCCTATGCAATGCATGTCCTAGGATATATCGTTCCGACAATGGGCATCATTTTGGATATCACTTTGGATTCTTATCCTATCAAAACAAATCCGTTTGGCTGAAGGTATGAAGAACATTGGCTTGTTTGTGTACTTGATTTTTTCTTTTGATTTATCTTATTGTGCTCATTCTGAGGACCTCTCGATGATATCCGAACGAAGGATTTAGAGACATAGGAATGGGGCAACGATCATTATCCTCTTGTCTACTATGCTTGTTGGATGTTCTTGTAAAATAACTTGGCGAATACTTGCTTTGTTAGGTACATCCTAACAAGGTTTCCATATGTCAAGTGTGAACAAGAATACTCCTATTTGTTTGTTGAGTCAAAGTCCATCGCACTAGGTACAATGCCATCCTGGTTCTTTATACATTGATGCATTGTACCTCCATGTGTAATCAAACATAAGGTAAGTAGCCCTTTTAAAATCCCAATTCTTGATAAGCGCATCATCATCTATCATCATCATCATATCTCATAAATTTGGCTTGTTGGGTCATCTTTTCATCATCTAATGTCTTCTTTTCTACACTAACATCACATCATGAATAGTTAATCATCATCACCAGTGCATCCATCATGCATCCACGAACCATCAATATTCTGCATATCATCTCACATGCATAATCATCATCATAATATAGATCTGTTGGTCTAAGCATCTCATAAATCACATATTTGCATAAAACATCCATTGGATAATCATGGCATATGACATCATCCATCTCATCCATCATCACATCATATCATCATTTAAGTTGTTTAGGATAATAT
Source organism: Sequoia sempervirens (assembly GCA_007258455.2). Taxonomy (NCBI): domain Eukaryota; kingdom Viridiplantae; phylum Streptophyta; class Pinopsida; order Cupressales; family Cupressaceae; genus Sequoia; species Sequoia sempervirens. Next base: position 80,455,007 of record VDFB02379711.1, on the reverse strand, counting down.
AGATTTGTTATTCTAAGCATCTTAAACCATCCAATTTGCATAATAATCCATAACCATCCATTTTGAACCTCTTTATCATGAGATCAACCCTCAGATTGAATCTTTTCACTCAATCTTTTGAGGGGGCAATGTACCAGTGTACTTTCCACTGGGGCATCCAAAAAATCAAATTTTTTTTGAATTTTGATCACGGCAAGTTTATTCTTTGAACCAATGCAACAAGTACATTGCTTTAAAGAGGGGAAAAATGTAGACATGCAAAATTGGCATAATGCATTCGATTAGGTCATATTCATCAACTCAGAAAACAAATCAAGTTTATTTATCAATATCCTAAAGTCACCAACTTATATTAAATAAATCAACTTGATCCTAACAACACCATCCTTTTAATTAAATAAATCAAGCCTTTTATTTAATTAAAAATGAAATCATCTTCCATCCCTTTTGATTTAAATAAATCAAAATATTCAATTCAAATGGGTCAAATAAAATAATCATCATCTAAGGTAATCCTGATTAAATCTAATCTAATGCATGTCACATCCTCTAGCTTTTCCCACTTGCACCAATAAATCAATTTATTGATTTATTAAAATCAACATTTTCCATCAACATGGCATCTTTGAGGAATATTTCCCCAAGTTTGAATTCAAAAACAAGTGGACATGTACATCCAACAAAGCATTTATGAGGCCTTACATGGCTCTTACATGTCCCTTGCACAAGTCAAACTCGACATTCACTCTCAAATTCAAATTTGAAATCTCCGTCTCTTTGGCACATTGACCAAAATGTGCTCATCCTCCAACCTATCACAAGTTGACAAGTGGCTCCATTTTATTGGCTAAATCATTACCCCACATTGTTCTATTTTGAGCTATCTTCGAACTTGAAAATCTATAAATGAAAGGCCTCATTTTTCATCAAGACATCCACAACTCATGCAAAGTTACTCTCTTCAATTGAGAGATAATTTTTCCCATCTTCATAATATCTTCATATCAATTTCATCATTGATCTTAGCAAAGGATTGGGAAAGGGCTATTTTCCAAAATAGCACCAATCCACTATGGGATAGGATTCATTTCATGTTTTATATGCCTTAGTTTGTCTTGTGATTTGTTTTCATTTTAAAGCATGATTTATTATTTCATAGGAGCACTAATAACTTTGCATTTGGTATGAAATAACTCATTTCAATGAATGTTGAAGTTTAGGGGCTATTTGCAAGTTTACGTTACTCACAATTTGAATTATGACTAAAATCCTAATTCATAGGTTGATTGAAAAACATCTATAGCTTTCAAATGATATCAAATTTTTTTAATCCAAAACATGTTCACATTCTATGCTTCACATACTATAGGATTAAAAAAAATGAATTTCATGAAGTTTTGACGAAGTTAAGGTGGTCAGACATACAATTTTTTTAAAAAGTTGTAATAAAAAATTCATAATTAATTATTTACTTGGAACAAAATTACAGAAAATATGCATCACATCAAGACATGAGTTCTCTACTTATATCTAAAATTTTATAAAAAAATATTATCATTTTATTGTGGTTAGGGTGGTCAGACAGACACCTACTTCTTATTTTTCGCCTGAAATTTAAGTACTATTCCATTGAAATTTTAAATTTTCATCAAATAGATTTTTAAAAAAAAATAAACCTAGTAGTTTAGAAACTACATTCAATTTTCTACATATTCTATTCTTACATAGTTTTGAAAGAATATGGATAACTTATTCAAATTTTTATGTCAAGCTGCCTAACTTTGATTTTTCTAAATTTTTCACCACTTAAGGGCCTATTTTTTCATGATTATCTTGCACATACCCAACTCTAATCAAGAAACATTTCAACATCATCTACACCAATCTGTGTAGCTTAGTAGCTTGTCATCTCAAACAAAGAACCATAGAACCTGTTTTGTCATCAAGGATAAATTAAGAAACAACTGAAACAACTAAGAACCAACAGGTTGTTCTCATGGAAGGAGAAGTTCAAGTCAGGAGGAGAATCAAAGATCACTATGTTTCTTGGGAATTCTACTTCCTTCCCAGAGACTCTGGAGGACTTGGGTTGCTCTCCACTCAATGACAAGGGACTACTTTGTGTGTCAAATTGATAATTTGTGCCCTTACTAGCAATGAGGCCTAGAAAATTCTTCCCAGACATTGCAGTCTGGCTTTCCCGAGGATAGACTCACCTGGAAGGGGATTGGGTTTCAAACCCTCCTGGTCATGGAGGAACCAATCCAAATTGTAAGGAATTTTGTGGCTAAAAGCATTTGGAGAGCCTAGGAGCCAGTTAAGCCTTAGCTTCGCTGGGCTGGCTCTGGTTTCTGTGATGGGCTTTTACTCAACCAGCAGAATGTTTGGTGGTCACCCATTTTTTTCTAGTAATGGTTAGCCATTGGCTAAATTTCCTTGGATTAAGGTGCTTGGATTCCACAAAAAGGGTATCCAGACCTTGCAATATATTTTTCATAGACCCACAATGTGTATCATGCAGTGGGAATAATTTTGTGCCCTTTAGAGGCTTCATAACTAGGACCGTGCTACCTTTGTGGTCTAGTGAATTCTATTCCTAAAGAGATGATTCATAAGGTTGGAAGTCATGGAAGAAAACCCTAGTGGAAGGACTAGAAGTGGTATCCAGATACCCCTTTTAGAAATTACAAGCCTCAACTTGGTTATAGGTGGCTTTCACCACACTTTCCTATGATTCAAAGTTTGAACCAAAGGTGGCTTGTTCAATCTCCCACTCATGTTTGGCATAAAATATTTATTGCAACTTGGTCTGCAAGTGTTGACCCAAAACTTTCCCACTTCTCTTGGTGTATTCTTTTCCAAGGCTTTCGTGTGGGTTCTCGGCTTGTTCACTTGGGGTCTAGAACTCTCATTTCCCTTTTTGGGGAAAGCTAATACTTTTAAGCATCTTTTATGGTTTTGTCCCAGAGCTCGACAGTTTTGGATTTGGATTCATGACTTCTTTCGACCCTTTAGGATGGAGCCTTTCTCCTAGCATATGATTCTACTGGGAGATTAACCCAAATTTCTTCCTATGTATACCCAGTTTTTGCACAATTTCAGGATGGAAATCCTTTTCAATATATGGACAGACAAAAATGCTTGCATATTTACTCATTCTTAAATGGATATTAATGTTTCTTTATATGCTAAATCTATTATGTATTCTAATATGCTCTTACAGATTTTGGGTGCAAGCTAACAAAGTTGCACTTGAGGTTGCTCACCTGCAAGTGTTGCTCGAGTGCCCACTTCACCCACCTCTCACCATGGTCGGTTGTCTTCTTAGGGCCGACAACAGAGTGGTTTTGTGGGTCCCCACTCTTAGCCTCCTCTTTGGAAGGATTCTTTCCTTCCTTAGTGCAGTCGCTCTCCTCCACCATGGGCTGGCCAAGGGGGGCCCTCTAGTGGTGATTTGAGGAGTGGTGGTGGTGGTTCTAGGTGGCCCTCTGATGACACTCCTACTTCTGGCTCTGGTTGACTAGAGTTTGGTAAATGCTTTATGCATCTAGCACTTGCAATCTTGCCCAAGTGTGAGGATAAAGATAAAAATAAGGAAAAAGATGTTGATGATGGTTGGGGTCCTCCTCCTAATGTCACTGACCTCGTTGATGTATGGGGGAAGAATTTGGATGACAAAGACCCTCCTAGCTTTGTTGGCACTACTTTGGCCACTGAATGGCCCTTTTTATATGTTTTGTAATCATGGAATTCTAGGCTTGGCCCATGTGACTGGTTAATTTTTTGGTTTTTCTAGGTGTTGCCCATGTGATTCTCGAGGTGTGCCTTCTTACCACCGACCTTTTTTTTGTGAATATGTAACTTTATCTTTATATTAATATAGATAGCTACATATTCATAAAAAAAAGATAATTGTACCAACATCATCTGAAAGTCTCCAATATTTAAAAGGAGACTTGTCAATATGAGGAGGATCTTGATATCCTAATCTTGTTGTTTTTTCTTCGGTTGATTTTTTTTTCAAGAAGTTGATGAATTTTATACTTATTTTTTATATCAAAGCCTTGTTTACTTAGGATAGTAAATCCTTTTCCATATGTTTATTCATGATTGATGGGAGTTTTTGTAACTTTGTGATCATAAAATGGTTGAGGATGTGGTTATTTAGAGGAACTAGGTCCACTTGATGGAGGAAACTTAGGTCCTTCAATGGTTTCAGGATGTAGGTATCCAAAGCCATCACGAGGGGCCATAGTAGGAAGATCTTGTGACTTCATGGATGGGTAAAAGGATGCATTGGCTTCAAGGTTATCAAGACATTCATTTAAGAAATTGTCCATGCTATCATCATCTTCTCCAATGACGTCTACATCATGAGGAGGAAAATCGTGTGGAGTTGAAGGAGCATGTGGAAACTCAAGGTCATTAGGATCATATCTAAAGGTACAATTAGACATGTCTACTAGGGATTTCAATGAATTCCAAAACTTATTAAAAGAAGATTCCATGATGACAATGTATGAAAGTCAACTAAGATGTAAGAAATAGAAGAAAACAAAGAATCTGGAAAGCAAAATAGGAAGCAACTAAAAAAAATTGTAATGTAGGAAATACACAGAAAATGTCTAAAAATGTTGTTTAAAATGTGCAAGTGGACTAATTTTCCTAGGGTGGCGAATGAGTCTAGGTATGATTTTTTTGTGTTTCTCAGAAAATTTAAAGTGATTTTAATGCTTTTAAGATGCCAAATGAGGATGCAAATGCAAATTTTTAGTTTTTTAATGATATGAAATGTAAAAGTGAAATCTAAATGAGTCTTTCACTAATGCAATTTGAGAAACCCTAAGATGCAAAAACAAAAAAATAACCTAATTGAATGTTGATGCAAATGAAACCTAGAAAGAAAGATGCAATTGAAATAAAAGAGAGAGAGTGCTCAATATGCAGGTTCACCAAAATGAACCAACAATTTTGTGGTTTGGAATTCTATAGGCTTCTCTTGCACTCTTAGGATCTTCTACGTAAAAGGAGAGAGATAAAATAACAACCCCAAAATTGAAGTGGTTCACTCAATATAATGTATGTGTGATGTGATTAAGGCTAAATGAAATGATCTAAATGCAACTAATAAATGTAATTGAATGACTATGAATGCAAAATCTAAGAAATATGCAATGTTTGAAAACACAATGTGATATGCAAAAATGAACAAAAATATGAATGAATGCAATACAAAAATGAAGAAGGATGAATCAGAGTGCACCTGGGAAATGAATGATAAATCTGGAGTGTCTTGAATGCTGGCAGAAATTAGTGAAAATCACTAGTGGGATTCATTCACCAGTGATGGCAAATTAGTCTTGCTTCTGGAAAAAACTTCTAAAAACTGGTTTTCAACTATCAGGATTTAGAATCTGACAAAATATAATTTTCTAGCCTCAAGGTGTGACTCATTCACCACTGATGGAGAATTAGTCCTCTCAAAAAATTCTATGAAATGAAGGACCAATTCTATAACACCAAATCTGCATTTTTCCTCTTATCGGGTTGATGGAGTCAAATCTATAGAAAATAGACTGTAGGTTTTCTCCAAGCTTGAAATAGGATTGATTTGACTTGAAACAATTTTATGAATTCTTTACCACCTTTCAACACCAAATTTCTTGAAAATTTTGCAAACAAAAGTCTACAAACACACATACAAAATGGGAAAAATGGTTAAGGGTTAGGTTATAGGGATTTTCCTTGGTGAAATCCCACTTTGGTAATCAAACCCTTAATGAAGAAATGGAATGAAATGAACAAGGAAAGATGAATAAACAACATGAAAATGTCCTAAACTCACCACAAGCTTGTTGAAGAAATTTGAAGATATGTCAATGGATGCTTCAAGATGCTTGATTGATGCTTGATTAAATGATGCAAAGTGCTTGAATGCTAATTGATGAATGTAAGTAAACTTGATGATTGAATAGTTGTAGGAGATGTAAAATGAGGAAAAAAAACACTTATTTATACACACTTGTGCCTTAGAAACCCAATGATACCTCATCAGAGGCCGACATAAGGTAGTTTTGAATAAAAATCCTAAAATAAAATTTGAAATATTTTGAATTTGGAGCCAAGAGGGACTCATTTGCCACCCATGGCGAATGGGTCCCACCTTGGACTTGAAAGTGGGTCTCGGGAATTAAGTTGCATTTAATGTTGTTTGTTGGGTTTACATTCAAAAATACACTTACTTAAGCCTTATAAGTGCACAAAGGGGTCTTAAACAAATAAGAAAGGTGTAAATAGTGAAAAAAGCCTAGAAAAGCGTGAAATCTTGTTACAAGACTTTACAACAGTTCAAAATAGGACTTGATAAGTGATGAAAAGGTGATTTTTAGGTGAATTGTAATGAAAAGGGTCTAGAAAAGTGTAGAAATGTTTTACAACAATTCACAACACCTTCACAAGATGCCACAATTTGAATATTTAGGACCTAATGTGAATGCATAAGTTACATTATAGCATTAAATTAAAGAAAAATAGACTAAGTGTCATGAGAGAAAGGCCTAAAAGACCATGAAAATGTCCTAGAGCCTTTTTTCTATGGTACAGTTGTATTTAGGCAATCCATTATTAATGAAATCAAAGCCACATCTACTAAAAGAAAACATGCTATGATAAAAAAGGAAAGAAAGTGCAATGTAATTACTTAAACTAAAATGCAATTTTCAGATACGAAATAGGGTAACGTTCTGATTACAATATGCACCAATCAAAAAATGACATGTGAAAAATGAAAATGTAAAATGGAGCCATGCTAGAAATGAGCTATTTTAAGTGAGATCTAGTGAAATGCATGTTACAAAAACTCAACTAACTGATACAAGTAGGCAAAGGCACCAAACAAAAGCTTAAAAATAGGATTTTTAGTTTTGTAAAGGGCAGTTTTAGGGGTGAAAAGGGATTGATTCGCCCAAGGTGGTGAATGAGTCCCAATGTAGATTTTTTCATAATTTTCAAAAATTTGTGAGTGATATTAATTGTTTCTAAGTTATATGATGCAGACCTAAGTTAAAAATGTAAAATTTCAAAAAAATTGAATGAATTTAGATTCCAACAATGCAACCTAAATGCACTTTTTATGAATACAAAATTTGAAAGTTAGCATGCAAATTAATCCATGAAAACCCTAATGCAAGATCACTATGAGGCTAGATCTATGATGAAGGAATCTAAACCAAAAAAGAGAAATATTCAAAAAGAGGGTTCACCAAAATGAACTAAATATTTTAGGATTAGGGATGCTATGTCTCTTTTGCTCAATTAGGGTCTTTCACCTAATGGAAAGAGATAGATCACACACCTAAAATCTAAGTGGTTCACTCAAAATAATGCAAGTATAATGAAAATATGCCTAAAAGAAATGACTTAAATGCAAAGAATTGATAAAATAGACTGATTATTTATACAAAACCTAAGAAATGTAACTTTTTGGAAAACACATTGTGATATATGAAAACACATAGAAATGAATACAAATTGCAACATAAATGGATGAAGCTGAAAGTGTGCACCTAAGATATGGAAGGAGGATAGAAATGACATTTGAAATGTTGTTGATGCTAGAAATTTGGCCTGTTGGGACTCATTTTCCATTCTAGATGAATTAGTCCTAGTTTTGTAAAACTGACCTGAAACTTGTTTCAGACAAAAGGGTATCCAAAAATATAGAAAACCATGTTTAGGCCTAGAAATGTGACTCATTCGCCACCCATGGTGAATGAGTCCACTTTTGAAGTTTTGAAAATCCAAAAGTGGAAACTAAAGTCCTCGATCTGCTCTTTGGCTCGTGACAGGTGTTCACCTTTGAAAGTCTGATTTCCAAACCTAAAAGTGAGTTTTTGTTGATATTTTTCCTTGGTCAATAGAAATCTGTCTTAAACAACTTAGCAACTTGATTCCTAATGATTTCCAAGTCCTTAATATGCCTAAATCTACAAACACACAAGACAAGAAAGAGAAATATTGGATGTTAGGGCATGGCAGTTTGCCTTGGTCAAACCCCTTTTAGGTAATTAAACCAAATGAAGAAAGAATGTAAGGAAACATGCAATAAAAAATTTATTACCTTGTCATGAAGGTTTATCTTGAATGTCTACAATAAAACATGAAATTTTTTCCCTTGAATGTCTTAGGAAGCAACCTTGATGACTTACAATGATGAAACCCTAACTTGCTTGAATTGAAAGAGAGAAGGGATGATGAATGAGTTGTGAAATGAGTTCATAGATGTAAATTAGGGTTTGGAGACTTGAATTTATAGGCAATTCACCTTATTTTCCCATAAATTGGATCCCTAAGGCTGACATGTAAAAATAATAAACTTAAATTTCAATTTTTTTTGCTCAAAGGTCAAAATTGGGCCAAATGGGACTCATTCACTACCCATGGAAAATGGGTCCCACTTGGATGGGACTGATTTTCAATGGATGGAGAATGGGTCCCACAAGGGCCATTTTGTCAACTAAGATGTCAAGAAATAAGGTTTTTATGATGACTGTCGATTATTTGATCAATTGAAGCCTCAAGATGCACAATATGGGTTAATAGGGGCCTATTAGTGATGATGTAAAGTTAAATTAGGGATTGGGACACAAAATTCAATGTGAAAGTGTGATTAAATACACTTTACAACACTAAAATGAGGTTCACATAGCCTAGAAAGGCACAAGAACCAATGTGAATGTGCAAGACATATTACAACACTAGTTTAACATTAAGTTTAATTTACAAGCCTTCTAGATTGATGTGGTAGTGTATTTAAATACATTTTATAATGTTGAATTAGGGGAAAATGGGTTCATAAAGTCTAGAAAAGTGTGAAATTCTTTTACAACACTTTACAACACCTTTACAAAGACATCGTTAAATGCATTTGAAAGGGTCCAAGACCTAGTGTAGATGTGAAAAATGCCTCACAACACTAAATCAAAGCCTCATTAAGTCCAATTTATCATCAATTATTCCCAAATCAAGCAAGTTTACTTTTTTATACAGTACAAGGAGGTAATATTATAGTAGCTTGGGAACCTTGTACTTATATGGTAAACTATATTTTCAATGTCATTCACAGTGAGGATCCTAACATTAAATTCAAATACGTTGAAGTAGTAGTGAAAACTAGACAAATCAAGGAAGTGGAATGTGTAACTAGACAATCAAACTTCTATGATGCTAAAAAGGAAAAGAACTTTCTTATTGAAACAAGACTTCTAGATGCTAGTTCACTGATAAATGTTTGTGATCGGTTTAGATTTATCCACTGAAATGTTTAGTAAAGCTTATCAGTCAAGGTATATGCAGAACAAAGTTCTCAGTCCATACGGAGTATTCATGGTGTGAATTTTGTAGAGGAGTCTTTCATAGGACCCTTAGGATTCATTTTTCAAGTAGTTCTTTCATGTTTTGGAGTTGTATAAGCAAAAAATAGAGCATTGCAACTCAGCTTTCTCAGTCACAACACTGAGAAAAACACTTTGTAACACATTTTTTGAAGAAAAGACATTTAATTCTTCTATCTATTATAACAACACCTTTTCTCAATAAAAATTTAGTATTTTTCCTTCTTAATAGTTGTTTCATTATGTGCAAATGAATGATTGATTACGTTTTTCTATGTTTTATGTTTAAACCTCAAAAGCATTGTCTCATTTCCAACACTTTTATGCAGAAATCAGTCGTGAAGAAAAATAAAAAAATAAACTACCAATTGACTAAATATACTACCAATTGATTGAAATCAGTGAATAAATATGACTAAAAATATATGACAAAATATACTACCAATTGATAGAAATTAGTGAATAAATATTCTACCAATTGACAGAAATCAATGAATAAATGACTAAATCAATGATTAAAAATATACTACCAAATTGATCAATCAAAACAACCAAATAAGTGACTAGCAATAAACTACTAATGGTCATGTGACCAAGCTTAGTGAATAATATGACTAAATCAATGACTAAATATACCACCAAATCGATCAATCAAAATGACTGAATAAATGACTAAAATTGGTTTGGTCATAAATTTGGTCATGTTATAAATGACTGGCAATAAATTACTAATGGTCATGTGACAAAATTTAGTCATTTATAAGCAGTTTTTAGTAGTTTTTTCACTCATATATTGTTGTTTCTATACTAGTGACGGTCTCCCACCCAAGCAAAGGAATGTGTCCTTTTTTGGGGAGCCAACCTATAGTAGTTTTCTTTGGATACCTATTAGCCTTCTTACCACTTTGCTTGGTGCTTTGATGCTTGATAGCATGAAGATTGGAATTATTGCTAATACCACTTTTACCATTATTAGGCTCCCTCCTAGAGATAATCAATGACCTTTCCAATTTTCAATTTTGTTGTATTTTTTTATTGTGCTCTCCCATAGATTGAATTTCATGAGGTTTGTGAAGAGGGGAATGCCTAGGTATCTTTTTGGGACTTGGCTAGCACTAAACCCCAATTTATTAAGGATTATTCTTTGGAGACCCTTAGATGTATTGATGAAGAAAATGCTTGAATTCTCGGCATTAATTTTTTGCCCTACTTGTGAACTATAGATTTACATTATAGGTTCCATTGTCATTACCACTTCCATTGATGTAAACTCATAAAATATTGTGTCATCTATAAAAAATTAATGAGATATAGAAGAAATTTGGTTTGTCACTTTACTACCATGTGACATCCATGATGCTTTTCCCTTTGAGATGTGTTTTCTTAGTTCCTTTTCCATGATCATGTATAGGAAGGGTGATATGGGATTGCCTTGGTACAAACCATTCGTACCTCTTAAAATCTTAGCACAATTGGTAGAAGAATGTATTAAACATGTCAGGGCTTGGTGCCTTGTTGGGCTACCTTTGAAATAGTTCTTCTTTAACTTCTACCATTGTAATATTCTTAAATATAAAAATTCATTATCATTCGACCTTACTATAGGGGTTATGTCTTTGATTATATCCATTTCAAATTGTGTTGCTTCTTCTGCACCCCCCAATCACACTGAGAAGAATGAGACACCAACCTTCTATATCTCAGGCCCACTGGTGATGTAACTACCATATTCTCCCATAATTTGTGCAATATGATTCCAACTATTCTTATCCTTAGTAGAATTATTAAAAAAAAAATGGTTTTGATCACCTTCTGCTAGCCATGTATCTTTGGATTTTGATCTCCAATAACACTCTTCCCTTGCTAGGCTCTCATTATACTTTTCCATCAGATCTTTTTCTTTTTTCACATTCTATATTTGTCATAACTTGCTTTAATATGACATCCCCAAAATCCACCAACTCTTCCTTAATACGTTCTTTCCCCTAAAAAATATTTTTAAAAGAGGTTTTTTTCCATACCTTTAGTTTGTCTTTTAAGTTTTTTAATTTCTTTTTGAACACAAACATTCTTGACCCTTTTATCTTTGTGGGTTCCAACCATCATTCTTTCATCAACTTTGAGAGTTCAACTAATCTCATCCACATCTTTTTGAAATGAAACTACCCCTTTGTTGGCCTCAAATATTCATTTATGAATAAGGATATTAGAAAATGATCTAATATTGAAATTAGGAAAATTATTGATTTTGGCAATAGATTACCCTACAACCAATCTTCAAACACTAAAATTTTTTTTAGCCTTTTAGCTATGTTAGTGAAATCCTTTCTTCTATTACTCTAAGTGTAAATTCCACTTGTGGCCTGGATATCCATCAACTTGTTCCATTCTATGAAATTAACAAAATCCTTTTGTTCCCATTTCTTTTCTTTTAAATCTATTATTGCTTTGAAATCCCCCCTTATAATTATTTTAACATTCCCTATTGCATTAGAAACTAAGTCCCAGTATACTATTTTGTCCTTTATTTTTATCGAACCATAAACATTGTGAATTTCATAGGTAAAATTATTGTGTAAGTTTGTTACCTCTATTTTCATCCAATTTGTATTGGAATCAATGATTGTTATTTTGATTCTCTTCAATTTCCATAGCACCCCAAGACCTCTAGCTGATCCTCTTGCATCCATGGATTTTCCATCCGAGCCTTTGCAAGATTTGAGGAATGCAAAGGTTTCCTCCCCCTCAACTTTCATTTCTTGTAGCAAAATTAAATTTAAATTTTGGCAATCCAACTGACGTTTTACTATTCGTCTTTTGTTATAGATTTTGATGCTCCTAACATTCCATGTGAGGACCTTCATCTTCCCAAGGGAGGCCTACACTCCCTTGGACAATGTCATGTATGATCTAATTGAGGGTTGATCACTTTTCATGCCATTTCTTCCCTTTTCTGTTTATTTTGTTTCCTCCCAACCTTTGAAGTCGAGGTGATCTATGGTGTTTGTTAGATTCTTCTTGGTTATGTTGTCTTCATCTCTTCCAATAACTTATTTTCAGAGATTTGTTCCACACTTTCCAGATCCTCGTTCACATACCATTCTAACATTCTTGGCGGGGAACTCTTCCCAGTTGCCAAAATTTCTCCCTCTTCACTCTGTATTTCACCTATTGTGTTCATTGGTTCTGCCATTACGTTTTTCTAGTTCTTTACATGGGATGAGGCTTGTAAACCATTAAATTCCACTTCCTCACTATTGTCTTCTATTTTTTTCCTCCTGCTATTCATTCAATGTTTCCTTTTTCTTTTACTCCCTCCATACTTCTTTGGTAGTTGGGGGAAATCATTTGCAATTTTTTGCATTATGATTCCTTCTTTTACACTTCAGAAAAAAGAAATTTTATTTTTTCTATTTCAATGCTTTGCACCTATTCCACTAAGCTCGAGTGCAGTTTTATTGTTGATGGGATTTCCTTTATCGCAATGAGTAGGATTCACCCTCCCTTAAATCAACTTCAATTGTTTGTCTGATTGCATCCCCAATTTTGGATAAGCAACTCACAGACTAATATTCAAATGGTAGGTTATACAAACGCACCCACATCGGACCATCTTGTGGATAAAATTTCCTCTGGAACCTTTATAGAAATAGTTAAGAAGATCCATATTTCCAAACTCTCTCAATTATCTCCTCCCTTTCGGCTTTTGTCCTAAATACTGTTACAAAAAAGCCTTTTGGGAGGAAGTTTAACACTAGATCCATTTTCCATTCGTTTGACCCATTCGCTAATTTCCTCAAGTGTGTGAACCATTTCCCCAAAAACCTTCCAATAACTACTTTTTTTCAAAGTTTTTTGCATTATTTTTTGTAAATTCTGATACATACACCGAAAGCAGTTTTCGATTCTTGTAGTCACTTTGTTCACAACCTGCATTCCTTTCTGTGTCTTGTTCCTTTGTACCCGTCACTTTGTTCACAACCTGCATTCCTTTCTGTGTCTTGTTCCTATTCGCTTGGGCGATCCTTCTCAGAATTTCCTCCCATGTTTGTCTTGTCTTAAAAAAATATTTTTTTACATAAAAAGATATTTATAATATTTTCATTAATAATATTAATTTGTTTATGACTAATTTTTATTTTTTAGGCATTTATGAAAGCCACATTGACCACACACATTTCCATATATCAAAATAATAATAAAAATTATTATTAGATTTCAGTTTAATTTCTAATATCTGAGTAATATTATAATGGAAGATCAATCAATAGTTATTAAGGTTTAATTATCCAATAGGCTACATATAGTGTGAGATTTGAGCCTGAAACAAGTCTCACGACTGCAAACCACTATTGAGTTGCTAGAAAGCAAGTTTCAACTTCCATTTGATGTTAAAAGCCCACAAAATATCAAGTAAAAGCCTCTAAAATCTCACTTATCACCTAAAATACAAATAAATATTGGTTTAACAACTAGATGGCAACATTCTATTTCCATTTGCAATATTTTTCATCCATTTGATGGCAACATTCTTTTTCATTTGCATTGCTTTATGTTTTAAATCTGTATGCAAATATTTCATAATCATATAATACTTAATTTCTTTAAGGAAAAAACATAAATTTGTCTAAGTTTATTTCATTCCATTATTTATCACCTATTAATTGTTTAATCCAGTGACATGCAACTAGAATTTTCACTCCATCCATATAGAAACACATACTCTTTAACATATTAAAATTGACATAATCCTTGAACCTCCTCTAAGTGCAAGTGCTAGTTATGAATATTCATCGACATGATACGCCACAAATTGTAGTTCCCACCAACAATTATCCAAAAACATTAATAAATTTAGTAATGAAACAATCTTTGCAAAAAAATGTACAAGTAATTGCAAAACATTAAAAAATTATCAAAGAATCATAGAAAATTTGGTAGGTTATTGAAAGAACAAAGAAAAGAATAAAATGAAAGTATTACCAATGATAGATGTTGAAAGCCATATGCATTGCATTTTCTTACGCAATGGGTATAAACACAACAAAGAATGAAAATTATTTGATCACAGAGAAAGCTTGGAAGACATCATAATTTTGAGTTCAAAGATGTCCAACACTCCATTTGAGTCCAAATCAAATCTGCGTATCATTTGCTCCCACTGTTCCAGGTCTTGGCCCCAGGGAATTAATCCCATGCTAAACAGTACCTGCTACAGCTCCACTGAAGTTATGTATCCATCTTTATTCTGATCAAACACACCGAATACTTCCACCAAATTCTTCGACTCTTCTTTTTCTTCATCTTGATTATTGTTTAGAATGGATTCATAGACCTCAACAAATTCTTCAAATCATAGGAGCGCACCATGGTGGAGAGATACTTACCAGGGCACATGCAACGTCAATTTGGTGAGCCACAGGACTAGCTCGACGATGATTACTTGGCCATATTTTCCTGTACCACCTCACAGACATCATGGGGGTAATATATTCTTGTTTCAGAGGCTATTGATAGTTTTAGACAGTTGGTGGCTCGACCGTGGGTTTACGATCAAGGGCTTGTAGATCCAGGTGTCACACAGGCATATAGAGATTGGTTTCGACTTCCCCCACATTTGAAAGTTCCAGGTGTAGTCCCCAATTGGCGAAGGACAAGAGGTATATGGGGAAGACGAGGATTGAGAGACGACACATGATAGGACTATCCGGCCAGGCCCCTAGTGCAGCTAGTTCAGCCAAGTAAGGCCAACGTGTAGATGCAGGATCAGGAGCAGGTATCGGCTAGGTAGTAGGGGCAAGCAGGTGCACCACCACAGGCTGGGGGTGAGGTTCAACCTCATGTGTAGCCCCAGGTGCATCCCCCACTAGTATAGCCAACAGGGTAGGTAGACCCTTCAGATACATTGATTGCACAGTTGCAGCCCCAGGTGCAGACTTTGATAGGGGAGAGAGATCAGGTGCGGACTGAGAGGGACCATGCCAAGGCCGAGAGGGATCAAGTCATAATATAGAGATAGGCCACAGAGTTATAGGTGGTCACAAAGATGGGATAGAGATAGTAGTTGGAGAGCATGGTAGCCTCCTCCTCTCAAACTATCGTGTCACTTCATTCTTATAGGGAGGCTATCTAAGAGGTTGATTACTATTGTTGGCACTATCACCAGGCTATACCTAGAGTAGAGTGGGTCCCAGAGTACTCACAGCGGACTAGCCATAGACAAGTAGAGGGTCATGGTGATAGGGGCGAGGGAAACAAACATGAGGGTTAGGCCTCTTTTTGATCGAGATGATATTATTTTTTGTGCCTTGTGGGCTCCTTTTTGATAGCCCGATGGGCATTTTTTTGTACTTATTGACACAGATGTACAGTGATCCAATTATTTTGTACTATGACAGTTACCCAATGATGATATATATATGAGATGATGATTTCAATTATGATGCAATGTGATGTGTATGATTTATTTATGCATTTATGGATGATTCTACTTCCATATGTTGTGCAATATTGTTTATGATGTTATATGATATTTTTATGGATGCATTTATTTTCGATGGTACATGCATTATGCAATTATTATGACTAACAGATCTTGTAGACATATGAAATTGACATCATGCATTTAATTAGTTCAT
>VDFB02379711.1:80397952-80438877 GCA_007258455.2 Sequoia sempervirens | reverse complement strand
CTCTCCCACTCTCTCTCCCACTCTCTACCACCCTCTCCCACCCTCTCTCAGGCTCTCCCACCCACCCACACTCTCTGCCACTCCCACCCTCGCTCACCCTCTCTGCCATAAGCATAAATATATACATATAGGCATACATACATACATGACACACCAGCATACATATACATATAAAAATATGAACAAACATTCAAAAAGTTGGCATTTAACTAAAGGAATAAATAACATGAGCATGTTATTTGTTCCTAGAAATGTTCCATGGAAAAGGAAAAAGTGAAAACTAGTAAATAACGCACTCGCGTTATAACAAGAGGGCCTTATAACACGAGCACCTTTTATCTTTCTTTGGGAATCCCTGAGCCTTAGCTTTGGTATTTTCCTTGGAATACCAACCCAAAGGCTCAGAGGGCATGCCCAATGACCAGATACGTGTTTTTTGCAAATTCTATAATTTTTCACATAATCGGGTTCATGCTCACCATCAAGATTTCATTTGGTTCAATATCAACAAAATTGAGCACATGGGTAATGTTAAGTTTTGTCTTAGCTTTCCAACGATATAATTTTTTTCACTTTCTGACAATGTTAGGCCTTTCATCCATAATTTATTTCATTTGTATGTCTGTTTTTTGTCAAAAAGTAGTGTTTGGTTTTTTTTTGGTTATAAATTAACTATTCATCAAAATTTTAAATAAATTACATTTTTAGAAACTAGACTCCATTCTACAAATTTAAAAAAATCTATTCCTTTCAAAAATTTGTAGGGGGAGCACAGCCAAAATTTTCTTTTTATGAAGTGCCCACTTAGAAAATTAGTAAAAAATCAATATTCATTAAAAAATTATCTGAAAAATTGTGCATCAACTAGATGCTATTAGCTAACTTTGACCATAGCAATTTTAAAAATACTAAAAAAAAGTTCACCGTGCTCAGGTCGTACAAGAGTTGCTATGTTATGTTTTTCTAACAAAAACAACACCAATTTGTGTACATCCCTCTATTGAACCCCTTAATCTCAACCATTTTCAAAATAAATTAGTAGTTTAGAAAGTAGACTCAGAGCACTTCGATCCTTGTTTTTGTTCCATCTCAAAATTTTGAGTGTAACTATCCTCAATTTCATGTCCAAGGTCAGCATTTCCTGATTTCAGAAAAAAAAAGTGGCCACTTAAACCCCCTTTTTGGGAAACATCTTGGTGCACTTACCCAATGGTAATGTATGCCCCCCACTTTAAAGGAATTACTACATGTCATTCTATGAGAAATTACTTTAAAGTAGAGAAGAAAAGAAAAAGAAAAAAGGAAACAAGACATGAGAGCCAACCTAGAAAGCTCTATGCCAAGTCATATGTTTTGAGGCTAGGCTACGTCATGTCAAGGAAAAATGAAAAGCAAAGAAATAATGAGTTTCCCCATAGAAAGGAAAGCACAACAAACACATAAGGGATCTATGGATTTGGGGTCAATATGTTTGATTTTGCAATGTTTGTATGAAAGAGGTTAGAATTGTCATCATTCCCCAAATACACATAGAACTGGAAGAATGACAGAAAAAGAGAAAAAACAAAGAAAGTTCATTTTGGGTCAACATGGAAGAGACATTTTGGTCTTGATACATTGCATCGTCCCCAAAAGGAAAACACAAGCAAAAACAAAACAAAAAAGAAAAAGAAAATGAAAAAGCTTTTGGGTCAACATGAAGGAGACATTTCGGTCTCAATGCCTTGCATCATCATCCCCAAAGAAAAACACAAAATAAAAATGAAAAAGACAAGGACTGTTTGGGTCAACATGGAAGAGACATAGGGTATCTCAATGCTTTGCAGCATCCCCAAAAGGAAAACACAAAACAAAGCATGACAAAAAGAAGAATAAAGGTACGAATAGAAGAAGTGGACAAAGAGAGGAGACATCAAATGCACTATACGAGGGAACAAGATACACACATGAAAAGAAAGATAAAAAGAAACAAGTAACACAAATGTAAGTCAACCATTAACTAATTGATTGGTTTCTCAATCTTGGATATACAAGTGGAAAAAGTAATAACACATGGCTGAGAGACAAATTCAAATGCATTGCAAAGGAAAAGGCATGAGCCCAAGGGCTAAGATGGAAAGGATCATGCAATAGTTAGAATGAAAAGATTCTACAACTATAGCATGAAAAGGAAATGGTTTTTTAAGGGATGAGGGGAAAATAGTTAGTATTAGTGAAGTGATACTTTTCCAGTATCTCGTTCAAAGTCTGACATGCTTATGTATGATGTCCAATAATATGATGATATTCACAATATGGAATATTAGAGTTGTCAAGATGAATGAATAGTTGATTGGAAGGTGGTAAGAGTATAAGACCTTTGTTTAGAAGCAATTGAAGTCTCTATTCACATTTGGGTGGAGGATGTGTAGGAAAATTTATCTTCTTCAATTTGTATGGTCGTTTGCATTTACTAGGTTCTCCTTTTTCATGAGTAGAAGGAGGAAGGGGACCCATAGGGATCCTAACATCCTTGTCATTAGAAGGAGATAATGGGTGTTCATGTGGAAGGAGAATTTTCAAGTTAGGAGGATTAAAGACCACTATACTAGCATCCCAAATTATCCTAGGTTTAAGAGAATGTCTGTCATGATGAGAATGATCTTGATATCCTAGTCCTATTGTATGTGCTTCAGTTGGTTGTTGTTCAAAAAGTTGATGGATATCATGTTCATTTTTTATGTCAGAACCTTGTTTACTCAAAATATTAAAGTCTTTACCATATGTGTTCTCAAGGTTGATAGGATTGTTTGTGACTGTATAAACTCATAGAATGGTTGGGATTGTGGTGGTTAAGAGGAACTAGGTTCACTTAAGGGAGGATCCATAGGCCTTGTGTTGAATTCAGGATGTAAATAAGCAAAGTGATTAGGTGGTGCAAAAATAGGAAATTCTTATGATCTCATAGAGGGATAAAAGGTTGTATTTTATTCTAGGTTTTCAAGGCAATCGTTATAGAATTTTTTCATGCTAACATCATCTTCTCCAATGATGTATACATCAAAAGGAGGAAAATCACGAGGAGTTAAAGGATCATGGGATTTTTTAATGTCATTAAGGTCACAACAAAAGGTATAGTTGGACATGTCTACCAATGATTTGAGTGAATTCCAAAAGTTATTAAAGGAAAATGCCATGATGCCAATAAACTAAGACGCAATAAGTAAGGAAAAATAGAGAATCTCATAATATAGGAACATAAAAGTGTAATGCAGAAAAATGCCAAAGATTTGCTTCAGAAATGCAGAGGGACTGATTCGCCCTAGGTGCCGAAGGAGTCCTAGGATGAAATTTTTTTATATTTTTCAGAATTTTAAGGATGATTTAAATGCTTTTCAGAATGAAAGTACAGATGCAGAATGTAGAGTTTCACTTTTTTTAATGAAATTGAATGCAAAAATAAAAACTAAATGAATGTTTCCCTAATGCAAAATGAAAGGTCCTAGGATGCAATAACAAATTAATGTCCTAATTGATTGTCAATGCAAATGGAAACTAGGATGTAAGATATGAATGTAATTAGAAGTTTAAAATGTTGAAATGGTCGGTTCACAAAAATGTGACATAGATTTTTGGACCCAATGGACTCTCTTACTCTTATAGGGTTCTTCACCTAAAAGGAGAGAGATTAGATCAAAAAATGCTTATGTAACACTCAAATTCGGATGTATGCAATGTGATATGATGTAAATGAAATTAAATAAATGCAATTAACTAATTAAGATGATCTAAAATGAATGCAAAAGTGCAATTTACACTATGTTTGGAAACACATTGTGATATGCAAACAATTATGAAAATGAAGAAATTATGCAGAACAAAAGGTACAAGAATAAATATGAGTCCACTTGGATGATCTATGAGCTTTCTGGAGTATCTGTAATGGTGATGAATTTTAATGATTTTTCACAATGGGACTCATTCGCTAAGGGTGGTGAAAAAGTGTTGGGAACTGATTTTTGACAGTCGAGATCCAAAATCTGACAAAATATAGATTTTCAAATTTCAAGTGGGACTCATTCACCAAGGGTGGTGAATCATTTCTCCCCAATATTTCTAGAAAATCATGAGGCAACTCTACTACACCGGATTTGGAGATGTCTAAATGTTGGGTTGTAAAGGTTAGTTCTGTAGGAAATAGAAAGAAAACACTCAAAATGCTCGAAAGGATGATAAGTTGATTTGAAGAGCCTAGTTGACTTAATTTCCACTTTTTAACACCTTTAAACTTGTTAAATCTACAAAACAAGGTTGCAAATACACATGCAAAAAGGGGAAAAATGTTGAGGGGTTAGTGGATATGGGTTTGCCTTTTTAAAACCCCACTTTGGTAATCAAACCCAATAGAAATTAAATGGAATGCAAAGGAAATGATAAATGAACAACATGAAAGTGTTACTAACTTACAGAGATCCTTGTATATGCAAATCTAAAATGATGTCAATGGCTGCTCCAAAGTGCTTGAAACCTTTGGACTCTTTGAACTCTTTTCCCTTGAAACCTTTTGTGCAAGGGTATAGTGCCTTGTAAATGCAACTTAATATATCAAAAATATTATATTATTATTATTTTTTATTTTTTTTTGAAATTGAGGCTCTCAGTCCTCTTCTCTCTCATGCACAACTTGCTAATGAAATCCATGGTTTGTCTAGTGTTGGTGCTTTTATTGTTGTTGATGGGGTTCTTGTTGGTGCATTGCATGTTGCTCTTCCTATTGTTATGTTTTTGTTTCTATTGTTGGAATTTTGTCTTTTGTTATATCATTACCTAGATTCTCCCATGCTATTTTTATACTGTCTCTTTTGAGTTATGTTGATTATGATGGGAATGTTGTTTCATCTATTGGTGCTAGCACTGCTATCACTTTTGTTGATGTTTGTGGTGGCGGATATATTTTTGCTTCCTCTCCACACATCCCTTTCTTTGGTGTTTCCCCTATCCTTTCTTTGGCTAGGAAGATTATAATACAATGTGCTCTTCCCCCCTAATCTTGGTTTTAGGTGGGAGGTTTTAAAAATAAAATTGTATTTTTCTCAAAAGTGTCTAATTTACAAATTTGAGCAATTATGGCCTTGGCTTAGTGATCTTAATTATTGGATTTCAAAGAAATGGAATCATATTGTTGCAAGTATGAGAATATTGGTGTTGCCATTGATGTCAACAAGGTTGTGTTGTCATTGGTGTCAACTGTATAAGGAGGAAATTTTACGTGTTCTCTAGATTTCTTATCAGTACACTTATCAACAACTCCTCATGTTAGACTAGGAGTTGTATTGTATCCCTTATGACTTTGATTATTTTTCATAGCATTAATCCAACAACAAGGTACAATTCCATGAACTAAATGAGTTATCAAGGTTTTATTAGGGATTACATTTCTATAGGAGTAACCAATGAGTTAAAGGTGGGAGGGGGCATGGATTCCATAAATTTTTGATCATGACAAAGACTATTAATATTTATGACACTTTTTTTCTCTATCAGTTAAGATGGGAAAATGGTCTTATTCCCACATAAAGTAGAGTTTTCTTTTAACTAGGGTCCCAACCTTTTACAAAGCTATTGAAAAACTTAGTCAACTCAACAAACACCAGTCATAAGGAAACGTGAAGCTAGTTACAAAAAATAAATACCTTAAAGCTTTCTTTTTGGTGACCAACAATAAAAGAACACAACTAGTAAATTGCATAAGGCCTAGAAAATCACTCAATTAATTCAAGCATTGGAATGTGAGACATGCTTTGGAAGACCTGTCTTCCTATGTTGAAAAAATATTCCAAGAAAACCCATTATCCTCATTGCCAAATAGCAATGAGGAAGGAGGAGAAACCTTTTTGTTGGTCCTAGAGGCATACAAGCCATGAGAAGGGATATGAACTGGGAATGAGGACCTTAGAGGACGTATCATGTGATTTTTAGGAGGCTCATATGCAACAGAACAATGAATGAACAAGGGATTAGAATAAACTTGTGGTGTAGGTGGATTGGGAACCAATGCCTCATCAATAATAGTTAGAATAAGAGCCTTTAAATTAAACCTGATGAGGAATCCGAAATTTTTAGGTGAGGACAAGCCAATTCCAAGTGAGCAATTCCAAAATAATATTTACATTGTAAATAAAATTTTTTTTATCAAAAGAATATATAAAAAATAGAGACTCATTAAGTTATTACTTACATGGCATGAAAATGAATTTTCATAAAGTCTTTTTGATTAATTATAATTAAATTTGAAAATTTATTATTATTTCTTATTTGTATTGACCCCTTACTAAGACATCTTAGGTCATGATTTGAATCTCTGAAATAGAGGAATCAATACTTTTCTTGATAGTTTTTTTCTAAAACTAATATAATTTTCTATTCTAGTTTGAGGAAAAATTGAAATATAGGATCTATATATGGCTCATTCCTATTGTGTTTATTCCTCTTTATATGGCTCACAAATTGAACATGAGAAGTTTTAAACCTTTGTCAAAATATTAGAATAATATTTGGATAAAACATTTTGCAATTATAGACAATTCAAAATATACACTTGGAAAGCTTTACACATTCATGTAGTTTCAAAATTCAATTAAAAATGGCATCTTTATTCTTCCATAGACCTTATTTATACTATAAATTTTATATAGTAAATTATGGGATATCTAAAGCTTTCCTATTTTTCATGGTTTATTCTCTACCAAGGCCTTGTTATTAGTACTAAGCTAATATAACTTGGTCTTTTCAATCTTCATTTTTCATTCTATGTATATATAGAGATTTAAAGAACTTCTTCAAGTTTTGTCAAAGACCCTAGGTTGCTTTGAATTGGATTCATAATTTATAAGCCTTTTTGTCTAATTTTTTTATGGAATATAATTTTTATGGGAAATTGGCTTGATTACTTTTTGATTTCACCTAGATTTGTCATGATTTTATGGTGAAATTATTTTTAGCATTTAGAAAGATAGAAGTTTATCAATATCTTCTAGTTGTATTAGTATTCACTTCTCATTTTACACAAACATTACATTTCCTTACAATGTTCTATTTCTATAAGAAAATAAATTTGAACTTAAGTGACTCATTTATAGGAGTATTTCGATCTTTAGGGTAATGCCTCATGTATGGTTGGTAGTTTTCCACTAACACCGAATTCTAATAGGGGCCATTACCCTTCTAATTTTCATCAAGATGTCAAATTACTTGTGGACATTCTCTATCATATGTTTCTCAACCCCCTCAAGGAAGATCCAAAGATTGATCTACTCTTCAAATAGGTTTAAGACAAATTAAATAAACAAAACTAACTAATTATTTAGTAAAATGTAAAATTTATATTTGCATATGTGTAATAGATAAAATAAATAAAATAACATACTAAATAAAAATATCTTAAAAATAATATTTTTTAATGTAAAAAATATAATATTTACATTAATAATATTCAGTTGTTTGGAGGAAATCCTAGCTACAACAAGGCATAGAGTCAGTGTCCTGGGGCCATGGGATACCCAACAATTGTGTGAGGTGGGAGTTGAGGCGGAATGCCCTCCATTCCTTGGAAACTTTTGCATGGTGACACTAGAGCATCACAAAGTGTTAGCACACATGGGAAGTCATTTTCTAAAGAAAGTTAACAACCTTGAGTCTTTGAATGACCTCCAATGGATAGTGGATTTTGACACCTCCTATGATGTTGCCTGAAGAGTCCACTTAATCTCCTACTTAAAATTTGATATTTCTCTAATTTTGTTTCACTTTCTATTATGAGGCTTCTTACTATTTTGGTCTCCATGTGTAAAAGTCCCTAGTATATGGGACATTTCGCTTTGGTCCTTAGACCAACTTATTTTTTAAGTTTCTCTATCATACTTATGTAACTTCAACACTTTTATATTATTAATAATATTTCAGATTTTTTGACTTTTATCTAAAAAAATATTAAATTGTTTATGATTAATTACATACAAATTATGAAAACCACGTAAACAACACACATCTCCATGTATCAAAATAATAACAATTATTATTAAAATTTTAATTATTTTATTTTTAATATTTGACTAATATTATAATGGAAGATCAATCATTAGTTAAGGTTTAATTATGAATCTTTTTGTTGAGGTATCCAAAAAGGCCCAAAAGAAAAGTGAGACCGATAGTGGTGTACTAAGTCATGTTTTATTGGTTCGTTGATGTGGCATCACATGATTTGTCACTTTGCATACTTTATGGATAAAAAATGTTTTGCAATTCAATATTAAAGTGCTCCATTATGGGGCTCACTGAGGACTACTTCTATCCCCACTATTGGACCCTACTCCATTATGGGCCCCTCTCCCCTATTCATTGACATGATATGCCACAAATTTCGGTTCCAAAAAACAATTATCCAAAATGAAATTAATAAAGTAAGTCAATCTTTGCAAAGAAATGTGCAAGTAATTGCAAACCATTAAAATAATGTCAAAGGATATTGATAAATTTGTAGGTTATCGGAAGAACCAAGAAAAGAGTAAAATGGAAATATTATAATAGATGTTGAAAGCCATGTGCATTGCATTTGCTTACACAATGGACATAAACAAAACGACGAACGAAAACTCATTTCTCATGGAGAAAGCTTAGAAGACATCATACTTTTGAATTCAGAGAAGTCCAACACTCCATTTGAGTCCAAATCAAATCGGCATATCATTTACTCGCACTGTTGCAGATCTTGGCCCCCAGGAATTAATCCCATGGAAGACAGGACCTGTTGCAGCCACTGAAGTTATGTATCAATATTTATTCTGATCAAACACACCGAGCGTTTCTACCAAATCCTCCGACTCTTCTTTTTCTTTATCGTGATTATTGTTTAGAATGGATTGATAGACCTCAACAAATTCTTCAAATCGCAGGCCGCTACAATCCTCTTGAAGAGAAGTGCTGAGCATCAATCTCACATCTTCTTCCGAGATTGGTATTATACGCTGGTCCATGAAGCCACATATCTCACTCACGCTCACCTCTCCATCCGAATTTTCATCCACCATGTCCTACTCTCTATGAATTTCATTAAGATCAGCTATTTCTTTCAACGTTGTGGACTCCATTCGATTGAGCCTCAAGATTAATATAAACAGGCCTACAAATCAAAAGAACAAGTAATGGGTAAAACAAGTCGGAGATCTCAAGGAACTCAAAATATGAAAAAGCAGGTCTTATCCCATTGATTATCCTCTGCGAATAATGTATTATTTATAGAAGTAAGGAGAAGGTAACGAGATCCTCTGCGCGTAAGAGTTTGGATTGGAAGGAAGAAGGAACGATCCCTCCCCAACACTAGAAATGAGGAAGAAATGCTAAACGTTAACTCTTCCTGCAGTTACATGACGTGCCGACATTAATTACTTGTTGATTCGCATGGTCAGAAGCGGTGAACCCGATTCACGGAACCTCAATCGACAAATAAATTGAGAACAAAAAGAGAGAATGCGATAGGTCATAGCATAATGCAAGAGTAATTTAAAAAATGGGACAAATGAGATTGTTTCTCTTTGTGTAGTCCAAAAGATAGTATAGGATTCCAATAGTAAAAAGAGTTGAAGTTTCCACCTTTTCGACGCGTTTCCACAACGTTCTTGCCAGGTTTCGGCGAAAATAACCTATCTTTATGTCGGTACACTCAGAAACATCAAATGGATTGCTAATCAAGTCAAAGATATTTTGTTAATATCAAGAACATGATAATTATTTATTGTTTTCATATAAATGACGTTAAGAGATATTATTATTTATTTGATATTTAATTAGATCCTTTAATATAAAATGAATCCTATTTAAATATTAAATGATTCAAAATTTAAAGGTTTAATAGTAATATATATTTTTTTTAAATGATGCAAATGGTTGCATTTGTAAAGTATAAATTGAGTCATAGTTTAAAATAGAAACAATATATCGCATAAGCAAGGTGTGAATTGTGTTTTAGAAGGTTTCAACCATCATTATCTTCTTGTTTATGTGTACAAATAATTTGAGATAATTGAGAAAACTTGTCAATGCCTAGCAAGTTAGCAATTTCACCACCAAAAGTTGATGGAGATATAGAATAGTGTATGTGGGTTGCGATCATGCTCACTATGTTGGAGATAATAATCCCAACTACCCTAGCATTTAAAGCAGAAGCTTCTCACCGATATTTTGGTTGACTCTGCCACCATCCTCTCACCGACCTGCAGACCATCTTCTAGCATGTGCTTTGAACGTTGATTTCTAGAAAGCTCTAAGCCCTCTATAAATAGAGGCACATGTAATGAGATTATTCACTCTCATATGAGTCCAGCTCTGTAGAGCTGTAACCTATAAGGGTATGAGTTGAATCTCAGAAAGTCTTTGTAGTGTTCTCATTATGATCAATATTAAATTTCTGTCATTTGGTATCAGAGCTAGGATGACAGCAAAGGGATATGAGGTTTGGTTCTTTGCAGATGTAGCAAAAGAGAGAAAATTTTGGATGGAGGAGAAGTCGCCAGAATGAAGTCCAAATCACCATAGTTTTGAGCAAAGAGAGTCGATGTTGTTTTCTGGAGATTGTATTGCTCAGTGTTTTTTAGAAGTGCACCACATCAGAGAAGAGATCGTTGCTTTGTCAGTCATTGCCTGAAAGAGAGTCAAAAGTGTGATGCCAGTCAAATCTCTATTGCAGAAGATAAGGCCGCAGCCAAGAGATGATCGCAGTTGCTTGGTTGTTGATGCCATTGCAAGGAAGAACTGTTGTCCCAATCAGAGGAGTTGTTGGGAGATCACAACAGCCGTTGATGTTGTTGAGGAGAGCCTACCGCTCAGGAGTCAAAAAGATTGAATCACTGTCTCAAAAAGAAGCTGATGTAGAATGGAAGATGCCCGAACTGCTATTTTGATGAGATTCAAAGGAGTTTATTAGTTGATCGCCCAATTTGCAGTTTTTGAAAAAGCCATCACTGTTGTCTATGAAAAAGCCATCGCTAATGTCTCAAAGGTGAAGTAGCCCAGTCAAAGACAAAGATCATTGGTGACTGATTGAAGAAAAATTCTGGCAGAAGAAACACCAAAGTGTATGGAAGTGCCAAGTGAACCAATGCATTGATTTGAGGAGTAAACCAGCCCATGTTAGGAGTTGGATCGTTGTCTTTCAGATCTATAGCAGAAGCTGAGAAGGATCATAAGAATCCAAAGAAGAATTAGTTTGTGAAGGTATATGCCACCGCAAGGATCTGAGGAAGTCCGACAAATTCCCAAGATACTGTGGATCATGCATGTTGTAGCTGTAGCTGCTGATTACAAAGGAGATCAACACCAGTCGTTGCCAAATAAAGACAATAGTTTTTGTCTGCATAAAGGAGATCATTTTTTGAACAAAAGATGCAAGGAGGAGTCATAGCCAAAGGAATCCGTCCAAGTAGATCGTGGAGATAAGAGCCAAGTCACCGTCTGGTCAAAAGTCCAACCGCTAGCTTAATGGTGAGTGCCCAAGTGTGAGGAAAGTCATTCTCAAAGAGAGATTGAGGAAGTTGTTGGAGCTTGATTGAAGGACTTCCAAGTCTGAGTACGAGGAAGCCACCGTGCAAGGAGATTGCAGCCAAAGAAGAAAAGGTTGTAGCATCGCTATAGATATGTTGTTAAAGAGTCTGAAGTTGTTGTTTAAAATGTGGAAATCTATGTGTTGTTCAGATCACCCAGCTTTTAGAAGCCTGAAGGCTATTTGAGTTAAGTGCAAGTCACCTTTGTTAAAAGGAAAAACCAAAGTGTGTATTGTACCTGATTTGTTGTAAGGGGTGCATGTTTGGTTGTACCCGACACCTCCAATGTTTTTAATATTGATGATCCATGTATCCGAAAAGGAATCCTATACAACTAGTGAGTACAGTGGCTGGTTACCCATTTATCTTGGTAGATGGATTTCTATTTATATGGACTCAATAATCAATTTTGATGTAGGTATAGAAGGAGAAAATCCTAGAGTGATGATGGTTTCCCTATGATGATAATTTGGGGAGTCATATGTGAGTTTGTGGTCATCTAAAACCACTTGTATGCACGATTTGTGGTTAGCAAAGCCTAGTAAGATTCCCGAGCACCTGCAATGTGACTCTACGGGAGGTGTTGAAGAAAAATAGAGATTTCACACCTGAACTGACGATGGACTGGTTATCAAGAGGGCCAGAGCTCGTGGTTAAAGCATCCCAATTGCAACATGGGATTTCCTAGGTTCAATTGCTAGATCCAAAAGTTTTTAGATGCCGTAGCATTAGTGAAAGAGATTGAGAATGTAAAATGTAAAGATAATTCATGGTACTTGTGATTAGGGGGGAGTGTTGGAGATAATAATCCCAACTACCCCAGCATTTAAAGCAGAAGCTTCTCACTGATATTTTGGTTGACTCTGCCACTGTCCTCTCACTGACCTACAGACCATCTTCTAGCATGTGCTTTGAACATTGATTTCTAGAAAGCTCTAAGCCCTCTATAAATAGAGGCACATGTAATGAGGTTATTCACTCTCAGATGAGTATAGCTCTATAGAGTTGTACCTGTAAGGGTATGAGCTGAAGCTCAGAAAGTCTCTGTAGTGTTTTCATTATGATTAATATTAAATTTCTGTCACACTAAGCATTATCATGTCTCATAAGAGAAAAATAAGACCGATACTGAGCATGCTGACTGCGACAAGTAGACTAGCTATATCCATGATGATGCTCATGAGGCGAAGACCAACCTTTGCTAAGGATGGTATCTTGGAATCACATGTTTCTAGAAGATATTTATATTAATATTTCTATAAACTTGTTTACACATAAATGTGAAAAGTTATCATCCTATTTTTAAAAGTAATAAAATACTTTTGACAATTAAATTGGTTGATGCATAAAACTAATCATCAAGTGAAAAAAAAAATTGGTTCAATTTTTTCCATTTTCGTACTCAAAATAGTCCAATATTAAATCTCTAATGACATATGTAGTGATGCTAAAGTTGATTAGGCTCCACATTGGACTAACATAAAAGCTATGAAACTCACCAAATATTTATTCTAATTCTAATTATGAGATTCATTTTTTTGAGATGTTGGGATGTGTATAATTTAATAAAATAAAACTTGAAATATAAAATATGTTTATTTATTTATAGTTTAAATTCATATTTTTAAATAAACATTTTTAGGTTATCTACATCTTATGCAGGTGGTTTCAATGCGTAGTGTAGAAAATTGTCGCCCTTAACAATTTCACATTATCTTTTGTCTCCCTAATTTATTGGACTTAATTAAGCCCCTAATTTCCTAAATTATGCATCTCAAGGCCTATTTTTACCATTTTCAAAGGATTACAAGCACTAAATGAATGCATTCATCTAATACTTTTCCCCCAAGACATTAAATTTTGGAAAATAGGGCTGGGACTCATTCACCTAAATGGGACTCATGGGATCGAATTTATAGGAAAGTGAATCCAAATACCTATAAATACCTATTCTTTTCACAATTTGAAACTAAAATACAAGTTGGAAGAGAATTTATGATCAATTATTATTGTCAAGAGAAACATTTCAAATTTTATTACAGCAATTCAAGATCCTAGCATCATGTCAAAGTGTATGTGAGTTTATTTGTTCATGTTATCATTTTTTTGTGAAGGATAACCCTCGTTGTAGGTATCCAAACATTTTAAGCTTTCAAGCAAGCATGATCCAAATCCTTGAGGTGATGTGTATGACTTCAATCCTTTAAGGAAGCCATTGAAGGGTGGTGAGTTGCAACACTTTCAATTGTCAGGATCTTGTACTTTTTATATTAGGGCATATATGATCATTAGTTTAATCATCCCAATTCAATTCCACTTCATTCCCATCATCAATAAAATGTAGATCAAGGTCTAATTAGCTCACCTTCATGGTTGATAGTCAATATAATCACCTTGTTGATCTATGACTTAATGTAACTTGGAAAAGGCTATTGAATCTTAGGATCTTTGCACTTAGGACTTAGGGTTCCCTTTTTATATGTTACACAATGTTTATTTATAATGAGATCAAGAAAATAGTTAGTCATAGCACACTTACATGACAATGTGCAATGTATCTTGAAAAATAGTTTTGTTGAAGGGAGAGGGTATTTTACGTATAATTATTTTATTAAAAAATTATTTCATGCAAATCTATCAATTTAGACTAGCGGTAAATACATTATAATTGATTCTAGAAATAAGTGGTTTCAAAACTATAGGTGTGATAAAAAAAATAGATCTTCCATGGTTTTGTCCCATATCTAAAAATAAGCTATGACTAGCATATATATTTTTAATAATATATATAAAATACATAGAGATATTCTTCTTGAGATGCCTATTACACTTTTTATGTGAGAAATTGTTAAAAAATAGGTACCTTGAGAAGGATATCTCTTAGTAGTAGCATTCATGGTGCAACATATAACAAATTAATTGAATTAGGATTAGGGCTAGGGTTACTATTAGGGTTAAGGTTAGGGTTAGGGTTGGTGTTAGGGTTTGGGTTATAGTTAGGATTAGGGTTAAGGTTTAGCATAAGGTTAGGGTTAGGGATAAGATTTGTTTTAGGGTAAGGGTTAGGGTTAGAGTTAAGGTTAGTAATAGAATTCAAGTAAGGGTTAGGGTTAAAGATATAATTAAGTTTAGCTATAGGATTATGATTAAGGTGAGGGTTAGGGTTAGTGTTATAACATTTCCTCGTTGGATGATTGATGAGTAGCCTAGGATGACCTTATAGTTTCCTGACTTGGAAGGAGCCCAAATGAGCTAGTCAGGGTCCATAGAAGGGACAAATTGTCTTTGTTGGAGAATTTTTGATAGCTGAGACTTTTTGATTTGCTAGAAATCTTCAACTTGTAAATTTATTCCTTTTTGCATTTGAAAGAAGGTTCTCTTCTAGCTTAAGGTAGTCTTTTACTTTTCTACCCCAGTGGTGCTTCAAGTGTATTCTCACTTCTTTCAATCTTTCAATTTTGAATAGTGGTGTGAAGCCATTCTAGGAGTCTTCCCATAACATTGCTTTTTCTTCATTACATATAGACCAGGTTAAATATTGAATGATAACTTCTCTACAGGTTATGATAATATCCCACATTTTAGAGCTCTTGGTAGATTTATTATTGTAAATATTCGTTTAAGCAATATAGATTCCATATATTTTCTTCACATAATTTTTGGCCCATTTGCAAGAAGGTTTTGAAAAAAACATTCCATGCTAGTTTGGCCCCCAAGGCTAGATTCCTTTCCTTTAGGTTATGTAAACCAACTCATCAATATATTTTTTGGATGTTGATTGGAGCCATGTGGTAGATTTCAAAACTTCTCAGGTTCTAGGTCAAGTTAATGTGTATAGGTGGAAGGACCCGTAGGAGTGGCCTCCTGGGGGTTTGGTAGAGGATTGTCGAGAGCTTGCTACTATTTTGATTGGTCGAGTGTGTAACTCTCTTCCTAGGAGGGATGTGTTTGCTTGGGGCCCTAATCTAAAAGGAAATTTTTTATGTTGCTTCTAGTTATCATGTTTTGGATAAAAAAAATGTTTGAGAGTTTAGGGGTCTAAGGGTGGAAGCAGGTTTGGAATAAGTTTTCATGGCCTAAGTGTAATTTTTTCTCTTGGTTAGTGGTGCAAGTAAGATGTCTTATGTGGAAGAATATTTGAAAGTGAGGGTTTCAGGGCCCTTCTATGTGTGTCATGTGTTTTGGTCAAGAGGAGTTTATTTCCCATCTCTTTTTTTAGTGTCCTTTTGCTAATGCAATTTGCGACTATCAGTGGAACATCTGGAGCCAGCCATGTAGGCATGCCTACTCTTTGGAGGACTTTTGGAAGGGGTAGGGGAGTCCCCATGTTAAAACCTCTTTTTTTCAAATTTCCTAGGTTATTGGCTTGAGCTTGATTATTTGGAATATCTGATTGGAGAATAATTTTAGATTTTTTTGGATAAGAAGTTTCTTGTTGGTCAGCTTTAGATGAGGATTATGGGGGTCCCACAAGAGACCTTGGTTGCTAAGTGTCATTTATCTATTCCTGTTGACCCTAGTGATTTAGGAGTGATCAGTTCAATGGTTTTGTCTGCTGTTGGAAGGAGATACCTTTAGCTTGGCTGGCGATGGTGTGGTAGGGAGAGGATTCAACATAGTGGTCATTGGCATCCTCCTTCTCTGGCAGAGTTGAAAATTAATACTGATGACTCCTTTAGAGGTAATCTTAGGTATGCAGGAGTTGGTGGTATTAGTAGGGATAGTTTGAGAGTGGTGGTTTTCTTTTTTTTGTTTATAAAGGTCACCATACTAATAACTCTATGGAAGCCTTAGCTATTCTTCTAGTATTGGAACGTGCTTATGCCTTTGGCTAGAGGTAGGTTGTTTATGAATATGATTCTCAGGTTGTTATTGATGTGTTGACTAAGGGGCATCTTGATGATGTGAATTGTAGTAGGCTATGGTAGTTAGCAGATTATTGCTCTAAGTGGGGTTTTTGATTTTCTCACCTTTATTCATATTCCTCGAGAATGGAATAAGGTGGTGGATGGTTTAGGCATATGGGTATTTGAATAGATGGGGACTTGGAATGTGGATGATTGGGGCAGCCTTCTTGGAGATTTGTCTCATGTTCTTAAGGATTGGGTTATGGAAGATGTGATATTTTTCTTGCCCTTGGCAAGCTAGGTTTATTGGCTTTGTAATGGTTTTTTGATTCAATAATTTTTTTACCCCTTTGGTTTAGAAAAAAAGAGTGAAATTTATATTTGCATATATGTAATAATAAAATAAATAAAATAACGTATTGAATAAAAATGTCTTAAGAATAATATTTTTTAATGTAAAAATAAATATAATATGTACATTAATAATATTAAGTTGTTTGTAGTAAATCCTACTTATTAGAGGAAATCCTTGTTACAACAAGACAAAGAGTCAGTGGACACCGAGGGCACAAGATATCCAATGATTGTGCGAGGTCTGCATTGAGGTGGAATGCCTTCCATTCCTTGGAAGCTTTCACATAGTGACACTAGCGTAGCACATAGTGTCAACATGAATGGGAAGTCTTTTTCTAAAAAAAGTTAACATCTTGAAGCCTATGACTAACCTCCAATGGATAGTGGATTTTGATGCCTCCCTTGATGTGGCCTAGGAAGTCCACTTAATCTCCTGCTTAAAATTTGATATTTCTATGATTTTGTTTCACTTTTTATTATAAGGCTTATGTATTGTTTTGGTCTCCATGCGTAAAGTCCTTGATATATGGGACATTTTTTTTGCTCCTTAGACCAACTTATTCTGTAAGTTTCTCTATCATACTTATGTAACATCAACACTTTTATATTATCAATAATATTTCAAACTTTTTATCTTTTATCTGAAATAAAATATTAAGTTGTTTATGATTAATTAATTACAAATTATTAAAACAACATAAACAACATACATGTCCTATAACAAAATAATAACTTTTAATTGTTTTATTTCTAATATTTAAACAAATATTATAATGGAAGATCAATTATTAGTTACTGAGGTTTAATTATGAATATTCATCGACATGATATGCCACGAATTGTGGTTCCAAACAACAATTATCCAAAAAGAAATTAATAAAATGAGTCAATCTTTGCAAAGAACTGTGCAAGTAATTGCGAACTAACTAAAAAATGTCAAAGAATCATGGAAATTTTGTAGGCTATCCGAATAACCAAGAAAAGAATAAAATGGGAATATTATGATAGATGTTGAAAGCCATGTGCATTGCATTTGCTTACACAATAAACATAAACACAATGAAGAGCGAAAATGCATTCCTCATGGAGAAAGCTTAGAAGACATCATGATTTTGAATTCAGACAAGTCCA
Organism: Sequoia sempervirens; assembly: GCA_007258455.2. NCBI lineage: Eukaryota > Viridiplantae > Streptophyta > Pinopsida > Cupressales > Cupressaceae > Sequoia > Sequoia sempervirens. Next base: position 80,420,972 of record VDFB02379711.1, on the reverse strand, counting down.
ACACTCCATTTGAGTCCAAATCAAATCGGCATATCATTTGCTCGCACTGTTGCAGATCTTGGCCCCCGGGAATTAATCCCATGGTGGATAGGACCTGCTGCAGCTCCACTGAAGTTATGTATCCATCTTTATTCTGATCAAACACACCGAATGCTTCCACCATATCCTCCGACTCTTCATTGTCTTCATCGTGATTATTGTTTAGAATGGATTGATAGACCTCAACAAATTCTTCAAATCGCAGGCCGCTACAATCCTCTCGAAGAGTAGTGCCGAGCATAAGTCTCACATCTTCTTCCGAGATTGGTATTCTGAGCTTGTTCATGAAGCCGCATAATTCACCCACGCTCACCTCTCCATCCGAATTTTCATCCACCATGTCATACATTCTACGAATCTCATTAAGATCAGCCATTCCTTTCGACGTTGCGGACTCCATTCGATTGAACTTCAAAATTAAGATAAACAGGCTTACAAATCAAAAGAACAAGTAATGGGTAAAAGGAGTCGGAGATCTCAAGGCACTCAAAATATGAAAAAGCAGGTCTTATCGCATTGATTATTCTATGCGCATAATGTATTATTTATAGAAGGAAGGAGAAGGTAACGAGATCCTCTGCGCGTAAGAGTTTGGATTGGAAGGAAGAAGGAACGATCCCTCGCCTTCACTAGAAATGAGGAAGAAATGCTAAACGTTAACTCTTCCTACAGTTACATGACGTGCCGACATTAATTTCTCGTTGATTCGCATGGTCAGAAGCGGTGAACCCGATTCACGCAACCTCAATCGACAAATAAATTGAGAACAAAAAGAGAGAATGTGATAGGTCATAGCATAATGCAAGAGTAATTTTAAAAATGGGACAAATGAGATTGTTTCTCTTTGTGTAGTCCAAAAGACAGTCTAGGATTCCAATAGTAAAAACAGTTGAAGTTTCACACCTTTTCGACGCGTTTCCACAACGTTCTTGCCAGGTTTCGGTGAAAATAACCGATCTTTTGTGTCGGTACGCTCATAAGCATCAAATGGATTGCTAATCAAGTCAAAGATATTTTGTTAATATCAAGAACATTATAATTATTTATTGTTTTCATATAAATGAGCCCAAGAGATATTATTATTTATTTGATATTTAATTAGATCCTTTTATATATAATGCATCCGATTTAAATATTAAATGGTTCAAAGTTTAAAGGTCTAATAGTAATATATATTTTTTAAAAATGAAGGAAATGGTTGCGTAAAGTATAAATTGAGGCATAGTTAAAAATAGAAACATATCACATACGCAAGGTGTGAATTGTCTTTGAGAAGGTTTCAAACATCATTATCATCTTGTTTATATGTACAAGTAACTTGAATAAGAGAAATAACAAGAGATAATTAAGAAAACTTGCCAATGTCTAGCAAGTTAGCATAGAGAATGTGGGCTGCGATCATGCTCACTAAGCACGGTCATGTCTCATAAGAGAAAAGGAAGCCTGATACTAAGCATATCAGTTGCAACAAGAAGACTAGCTACACCCATGAGGCGAAGACAAACCCTTTACGAAGGATGGTATCTTGGAATAAAATGTTTCTAGAAGTTATTTCTATTAAGATTTCCATTAACTTGTTTACACATAAATGTGACAAAATATCATCTTATTTTTTACCATTAAATTCGTTGATACATAAAAATAATCATCATATTACGAGTGAGAAAAAAATTTGGTTCAAATTTTTCCATTTTCATACTCAAAATAGTCCAATATTAAATCTCTAATTGACATATGTAGTGATGCTAAAGTTTATTAAGCTCCACATTTGACTAACACAAAAGCTATGACATTCACCAAATATTCATTCTAATTGTGATTATGAGATTCATTTTTTTAGATGTTGGGATGTGTATAATTTAATAAAATAAAAATTGAAATATAAAATATGTTTATATATTTATAGTTTAAATTCATATTTTTAAATAAAGGATTTTAGTTGATCTACATCTTATGCAGGTGGTTTCAATGTGTAGTGTAGAAAATTGTCACTATTAACAATTTCACATAATGTTTTGTCTCCCTAATTTATTAGACTTAATTAATCCCCTAATTTCCTAAATTATGCATCTCAAGGCCTATTTTTACCATTTTTGAAGGATTGCAAACATTGAACAAATGCATTCATCTAATACTTTGCCCCCAACACCTTAAATTCTAGAAAATAGGGTTTGGGTTCATTTGCCTAAATGGGAATAAGTTTCTATAATGGGATTCATTTTCCCAATGAGAGTAATGCCCCACTACTCCATTTCCAAACAAATTTGAAAATGTCGGTGGTGGTATTGTAACATTTAAATTTCAACTTGGAATGGTTATTTGTTGGGATAATTTTTTTAGGAAAGTGAATAAATACCTATAAATACCTAGTCTTTTCACTGTTTGAAACTAAAACACAATTTGGAAGAGAATTTATGATCAAGTATTATTGTCAAGAGCAACATTTAAAATTTTATTACAACAATTCAAGATTTGAGCATCATTTCAAAGTGTATGTGAGTTTATGTGTTCATGTTTTCATTGTTTTGTGAAGACTAACCCTTGTTGTAGGTCTCCAAAGCATTCAAGTTTTCAAGCAAGAAAGATACAAATCCTTGAGGTGATGTGTATGACTTTAGTCCTTCAAGGAAGCCATTGAGGGGTGGTGAGTTGCAACACTTTATGATTTCATCATTCCTTCATTTTGATTAGCATTCCTATCATTAACATTGTCATTGTGGAAATAGAAACACTTATGTGGGGTTTGATTGAGGCAAGCCCCTAAAATGACCCAACATTTCATCTCTTTGTGAATGTGTAGATCTTAGATTGAAGAAGATTGAAGGAATATTGAAGATAAATTCTCCATTGTTGCATTTGGTTTCATACATCTTGTCAAGCCATAGAAACTCACCTACATAATTACTGATGACATTCGAACAACTCTATAGGTGGAAATAGGGATCTTATATCTGCCATCAGAGGACCTAAAAAGTTGAGCACAACACACTGTCAATGACTCATTCTCCATTGGGTGAATAAGTCCTTATATGAAAAACTAGAGCAATTTTTATTGGTAGGTACAAAGTCATTTGCACTTTCTAGATCTATCAAAACTTGACTGTTTCAGTTTTTTGGTTGTAAGATCTTGTAATTTTCATATTAGGGCATATATGATCATTAGGTTAATCATCCCAAATTAATTCCAATCCATTACCATCCTAAATAAAAAGTATATCAAGGTCTGATTAGCTCACCTTCATGGTTGATAGTCAATCTAATCACCTTGCTAATCTACATCTTAATGTAACTTGGAAAAAGGCTATTAAATCCTAGGATCTTTCCAAATAGGACCTAGGGCATGCTTTTTATATGTTACACAATGTTTATTTATACTTAGATCAAGAAAATAGTTAGTCATAACACACATACATGAAAATGTGCAACACATCTTGAAAAGTAGTTTTGTTCAAGGGGGGGTATTTTATATAGAAATGTTTTATTAAAAAAATGTTTTATGGAAATCTATCAATTTAGACTAGGGGTGAATACATAATTTTTTATTCTAAAAATAAATGGTTTCAAAACTACTGGTGTGATAAAAAAATTAGATCTTCCACAGTTTCGTCCCATATCTAAAAATGAGTTATGACTAGCATATATATATATATACACCAAGATATTCTTCTTGAGATGCCTATTACACTTTTTATGTGAGAAATTGATTAAAAATTTGGCACCTTGAGAAGAATATCTCTTAGTGTGTTTTATATGTATTATATGCTAGTAGCGTTCATGGCGCAACATATAAAAAAATAAATGAATTAGGGTTAGGGTTAGGGTTATTGTTAGGATTAACGTTAGGGTTAGGGTTAGTGTTAGGGTTTGTATTATAGTTAGGATTAGGGTTAGGGTTAGGGTTTAGCATAAGGTGAGGGTTAGGGATAATATTTGGGTTAGGGTTAGGGTTAAGGCTAGAGATAGAATTTGAGTAATGGTTAGGGTTAAAGATATAATTAAGTTTAGTTATGGGATTATGATTAAGGAGAGGGTTAGGGTTAGAGTTATAGCATTTCCTCATTGGATGATTGACGAGTAGCCTAGGTTGACCTTATAGTTTCCTTACTCGAAAGGATCCCAAATGAGCATGTTAGAGTCCCTGGAAGAAAAAAATTCTCTGTTGGAGAATTTTTGGTGGCTGAGACTTTTGGTTTGCTAGAAAATTTCAAACATTAAATTTATTCCATTTTTCATTTGAAAGAAGGTTCTCTTTCAGCTTAAGGTAGTCTTTTACTTTTTCACCCCAATGGTGCTTCAATTATATTCACTTCTTTCAATCCTTCAATTTTCAATAGTGGTGTGAAGCCGTTCTAGGAGTCTTCACATAGCAATGTTTTTTATCCATTACATATAGACTAGGTTAAATATGGAATAATAACTTCTCTGCGGGTTATGATAAAATCCCACATTTTAGAGCCCTTTGGTTGATTTATTATTGTAAAGATTCATTTAAGCATTGTAGAGTCCATATAATTTTTTATCCCATTAGGAAAAAGGTTTTGAAAAAACATTCCATGCTAGTTTTCTCCCTAAACCATCAATTTTGTGTTCTATGTACTCTTGCACTCTTAGGATCTTTCACCTAAAAGGAGAGAGATAAAACCCTAAAATTGAGGTGGTTCACTCAAATTAATGTATGTATGATGAAATTATGACTAAATGGAATAACCTAAATGCAACTAATCTATGGAATTGATTGATTATGAAAGTAAAACTAATGAAATTTAGATTGTTTGAAAACATAGTCTGATATGTAGAAAACATCTAGAAGTGAATGCAAATTGCAATAGAAATGGATGAAACTGAAAGTATGCACCTAAGATATGGATGAAGACTAGAAATGACATCTGGAATGTTGTTGATCTTGATTTTTAGGCCTGGTGGGACTCATTCGCCATTTTGGGTGAATTAGTCCAATGGAAAATTAGTTCCAAATCTATGAAACTATTCTGAAGCCTGTTTCGAACAAAAGGGTATCCAAAAATGCAAAAAACCAAACTCAGGCCTGGAAGTGGGACTCATTCACCACCCATGGTGAATAATTCCACTTTTGAATTTTTGAAGATTCAAAGGGGGAAACAGATGCCTTTGATTTGCACTTTCTGCTTCTCCAAGTGTCTAGTTTTGAAACTATCAGATTCAGGCCTAAAAGTGTCTTTTTGTTGATATTTTTCCTTAGAAAATGAAGAGAAGACTTAAAAAAATTTGCAACTTGATTCTTAATGATTTCCAAGCCTCCAAGATTCCTAAATCTGTAAACACACAAGAAGAGAAAGAGAAATGTTGGATGTTAGGGCATGGGGGTTTGCCTTGGTCAAACCCCTTTGTAGGTAATTAAACCAAAATGAGAAAAGAATGTAATGAAGAATACAATAATGGAGTTATTACCTTACCATGAAGATTGATCTTGAATGCCTGCAACAATGGAGGAAGATTCTTCCCTTGAATGTCTTTGGAAGCTGTCTTGATGATCTAAAGTGATAAAACCCTAAATTTCTTGACTTGAAGTGGAAGACAAATTATGAATGAGTTGTGAATGAGTTAAGAGATGTAAATTGGGTTTAAAGACTTGATTTTATAGGAAATTCACCTTATTCTCTCATAAATTGGATCCCTAAGGCCAACCTGTAAAAATAATAAACTTAAATTTCAATTTTTCTTGCTCAAAGGTCAAAAATGTCCCAAATGGGACTCATTTGCCACCTTGGGTAAATCAGTCCCACCTGGCAGGGACTCATTTACCATAGGTGGTGAATTAGTTTCAGTGGGGTCCATTTGGCAACTATGATGCTAGGAAGCAAGGAAATAAGATATTTATGGTGACTATGTTGGGTATTTCATCAAATATTGCCTCAAGATGCACAATATGGGGTAATAGGGGACCTATTAATGATGATGTGAAGGTCAATTAGGGATTGGGACACAAAATTTAATGTGAAAGTGTGATTAATACACTTTACAACACTAAAATGAGGTCCGCACAACCTAGAAAGGCACAACATCCAATGTGAATGTGTAAAACACATTACAACACTAGGTTAAAATTAAGTTTATTTTACAAGCCTTCTAGATTAATGTGAAGATGCAATTAAATACATTTTGTAATGTTGAATTAAGGGAAAATGGGTTCATTAAGTCTAGAGAGGTGTGAAAGTCCTTTACAACACTTTACAACACCTTCACGAGACATTGTTAAATGCATTCTATTCAGTTTGCAAGGGTTGAAGACCTAGTGTGGATGTGAAAAACACCTCATAACACCAAATCAAGGCCTCCTTAAGTCCAATTTATCATCAACTATTCCCATGTCAAGTAAGAAATACTTTTTTCTACGATACACCCCCCAAGGCCATATTCCTTGCCTCTAGGTTATGTAAACTAGCTCCCTGATATAATTTTTCTTTATAGATTTTATTCCATGAATTTAGTGGTATCTGACTCATTTTCTTATTGTAAATATTCCCATGCTAGAGGAAATTTCTTATTCATTTTTATTTATTCTATTGCACTACTTTTGGTAACTTAAGGGTTGACATAACATAATTAGGAATAGCTAAAGGACTGCTCTAGTTAGTGTGAGCTTTCTTGCCATTATTAGTGTGTCATAGAAAAAAGTATCACTTGCTTGACATGGGATCAATTCATTATAATATGGACTTAATGAGGTCTTAATCTAGTGTTGTGAGGAATTTTATGAATCCACACTAGGTCTTGGACCCTTGCAAATCAAATAGCATGCTTTTAACAACATCTTGTAAAGGTGTTGCAAAGTCTTATAAAGGACTTTCACACTTTTCTAGATTTAATTAACTTATTTCTCCCTAATTAAACATTATAAAATTTGCCTAATAACATTATTACATCAATCTAGAAGGCTTCTAAACTAAACTTAATGTTAAATTAGTGTTGTAATGTGTCTTGCACATTCACATTGATTTTTGTGCCTTCCTAGGCTATGTTGACCACATTTTAATGTTGTAAAGTGTATTTAATCACACTTTCAAATTGAACTTTGTGTCCCAAGCCCTATTTGAAATTTACATCATCACTAATAGTCCCATATTAATCCATATTATGCATCACGAGGCTTAAATTGATCAAACACCCTACAAGGTTGCATTTTAGACCTTATTTCCTAATTCCTTGGCATCTGAACTGTCAAAATAGCCCCTGTAAGACCCATTCACCATGTGTGGTGAATGAATCCCATTTGGCCCAATTTTGACCTTTGAGCAAGAAATAAAGTGAAATTTGAGTTTAATTTTCCTTCATGTTAGCCTCTGATGAGGTATTAACGGGTTACTAAGGAACATATGTGTATAAATATCTATTTTTCTCCTCATTTCACATCTCTTATTCATCTCTTATCTCTCATCATTCATTCATCCATAAATCTTCTCTCTCAAGTCAAGCAACTTAGAGTTTTAACATTACAAGTCATTCAAGTTTAATTTTTAGACTTTCAAGGGAAGATTCTACATGTTATGTTGCAAAATTTCAAGATCAATCATCATGGAAAGGTAATCTATTTCATTATTTCATGCTTCATTCCATTATTTCATCATTTTAGTTTAATTACCTAAATGGGGTTTGACCAAGGCAAACCCCCATGCCCTAACAATCAACATTTCATGTTTTCTTCTTGTGTGTTTGCATATTTAGGTATCTTGGAAGCTTGGAAATCATTGAGGATCAAGTTGAAAAGTTATTCAAGTCATCCCTTCATCATTGAAGTCAAAATATCAACAAAAAGTCACTTTCAGACCTGAATCCAACAATTTTAGAAGTAGACAGCTATAGGAAGTAGAAGTGTAGATCTATTTCCACAGAATCTACTCTTGAATTTGTAGATTCTTGTAGGTGGAATAATTCACCACCCATGGCGAATGAGTCCCATTTTTTTGCCTAAAAAGTGGTTTTGTCAGAATTCAACTCCTGACAGTCAGAAACCTATTTCTTGGACTTTTCATTAGAAGCAAGACTGATTCACCATGCATGGAGAATCTGTCCTAGTGGCCATTAATAGTGACTTCTAGAACATTCCATAACCTTCCAGTAATAGTAATCTACCTCCAGGTGCACTCTGTTCAGTTTCATCAATTTCTATTTTCATTTGTTAAAAATTTTAGTTCATATTTGCAATCAACATTGTGTTTTCAAACATCTTGCATTGGGTTAGTTTTCATTCATTTATTTTCATTTTTAAGCATTCAAACACATATACATACACTTCACATCAATATCCCATCCATCCTTACATTAATCTTGAGTGAAACATTGTGCATTTTGGTCCAATCCTTCCCCTTTTAGGTGAAAAACCCTAAAAGGACAATGAAGGATTTGGTGACCAAAATCCTTCATTTCAGTTAGCCATCTTCCATTCTATGATGCTAATCTATTTTTAATTTAGGTCACAATTTTGTTCCCAAACTAAGGCTTTTTTCGCCCTAAGAAGAATGGGATACCCATGTATTGGCTTGGAAATTGATCATTTTTTAAATCAAGAATGGATAAAATACATGTTGACACCATTAGGGAGGTGTTTAGAAAGAAAATACTTGATTTATTTATATTTATTTTTTGACCTAAACTTATTATATTATACTATTATTTTATTCTAATTTTTATTATATTATTATTATTCTTATATCATTATAGCTTTATTATATTATATAATTATATTTAATATTTGACTATTATTAATAAATTATTATTAATATTAGTATAATATTATTCTTATTATTATATTAATAAATATTAAAGTTGGGTAAATATTTAACAAGGATTAAGATTAAGGTTATTATTGTAGATACATAAGTATTATGTTATTATAATACTTTTATATGTTTATTATTATGTTATATATATATATATATATATATATATATATATATATATATATAATTGTCAATATGAATATAAAGTAGGGCTACCTCAAGGGTTTGGATTATATAGTTCAATTAGGGGAGGTATTCAATAAGGTTTAGTGTTCACTTATATTTATGATTAAGGTTTAATTAAAGTAAGTATTGTATAATTATAATATTTTTATATTATTATATTACTATTATTTTTATTTTAATATGTATACTATAATAGTTATATTTTATTAATATATTATTGTTAATATTAATATCAATAATATAAAGGTTAGAGCTATTATTATATTTTTATTTTATATTATTAATATGTTATTTTAATTATTATAATATTACACTATTCTTATTATTATTATTAAATTATTATTACTATTATTTCACTATTAATATGAGTATTACATCATTATTATATTAATAGTAAGAATATAATAATAATAAATTATAAAAAAAGGATAAGATAAGAAAATAAGATAATAATATTATAATAAAAATATAATAGTATAATAATAAAAATAATGATATAATTGTATATTGTAAAATATATAATTATGATTATTTTAGTCAAAATTAATATTAAAAATTATATTTAAAAATCTTTAGTTTAAAATATATTTTTATAAATTATAATATTATTTTTTATTAGAAAACATATTAATAAGATCAATGAAAAAATATTTTCATGAATAGTTTTAGAAATCTGCTTCATAATTCCAAATTAAAAATAATTTTGAATTTAGAAATAAACTTCATTTTCATACAATAAACATTAATTTATAATTATAAAAATCATGTGTTGTTAGATTTGTGCCCCTGCCCAGCATAGAAAGTTATTAATTCAAATGTTAATATATATATATATATATATCACTATAAATTTATATATTATTATGTTATCATGTTATCACTAATCTATATATATACAGACATTAGTTTAAAAAGTGAAAAAAATTCATCAAATAACTAGATATTTGTGCCCTTTAATGTCATGCACGTGGTTGACATTAGCTTTCTCATATATGTCAAGTTTTTCACTCAAGTTTCTTTTACATTAGTTTTTCTAGTAATAAAAATAGTTTATATAATATGAAATATCAATTTTATTATTATATACTTTATAATTTATTAATATTATATCTTATATTTTATAATAAAAATATTAAATATAAATGTATTATTAATATATAATACATTTCTTATATACTAGAATTATTTATAGTTATTAATAATATATTATTTATATATTATAGTTATATATTATTAATAACTATATTATATATTATAGAAATTTAAAACTACACTATTAATACATTTTTTTGGATATCAATCATCCAAAAAAAAGAGACTAGGTATATTATTTTCATACAATCTTGGCTTACTCATTGACCAATCTTGAATTGTAATGATTGCATAATATGCACAAAATAGATTTATTGAAAAAATTCAATAACTTTTGACAACACTTTTCATGCCTATGCTAAATTGGATGCATTCGTAAAGGATATAAACATACAACAAAGCATCATGGAAGGGTGATTTATGCTAGCAATTATAGTTGGAAGTGTTTGGGTAGAATTGTATGCAAAATGTAGAAGCATGGACAAGGTGATCAACTATTTAATAAAATAAAAATATTAAAATGAGTATATTTTAGGTAGAGGAAAAATAGAGTTTAAAAAAATACAAATGCGAAAATAGAGTAAATAGCATAGATAGAAGGGAAAGTAAAATTATATGAAGAAATGTTAATTTATAATAAGGGGTAAAGAACTTGGATAGAAAGTAGGTTGATGTTGGATGAAGTAAGCATAGTAAATTGTATCAGTATAGTGTTAAAATCTATCATACAATATCTAGCTTGCCACTAAAAATTATTTGGGAAAATTATTTCTATGTTACATGGTATCCATCACACCTACATTTCAGCCTACACTATGGTCCTGGTCAATGAAGCTTTATACGTGGAGACCAGTTAAACAATCTATGTTTTCAACTTGAATCTAATGGGTGGAACATGGGACACAAACTCAAAGTGATCAAATTTTATGATAGAAAAATGTTTGGTAAAATTCCCTAAAGATTTGTTATAATGGATTTTTATGATTGTAGAATATGCACAAAATGGATTTGTTGAATTATTCTTGGAAATTTTCAAGAAAATGAAATCAAAATGTATAAAGTTAATCTCAAAACCCTTTTTCTACCTTATTAATTGTCTAAAATAAGAGCTCTATAATAGGGTATGGCATCTATCACAACATAATTTAAGGGGATTTTATTAGATGTTATAGATGCAAATTTAACTATCAATCTCTTTTCACTCAATATCTATTTCCTTTTATCTCTCTTACCTCTCTCTCTTTTCCTCTTGGTCTCTCTATGTATCTATATCTCTTTGTCTCCATCACTCTCTCTCTCTTTGAATATGTGTGTTGCTCTCTATCTCCCTCTTCCCTCTTTGCATATCAATCTCTTTCTCAGGTCCTTTCTCTTTTGTCTTTATGTCTCATGCTATTTCTTCCTCTATCTCATTTCCCCCTCCATATATCCCTTTTTTATCCCTATCTCTCCCCCCCCTCTCTCTCTTCCTCTCTCTTTATCACAAACATAACATGATCCTATTGGTAATGGAGTTTTGATTCTTTCTCATTCAAATTTTTCATTTCAATCGTCTTTGGATCCCTATAAGAGGATGCATAGTTTATTTTAATCTATCACTTCTCCATTGAGACCTTTGTTGCACAAACAACATCATTTTTTAAATAGCCTACCAATTAACCTCATGTAGTGCATAAATTCATGCAAAAAATAAACCAATTAGAGAACATTATGAATAATGCATTCTATTTAAATATGGAATGGCTCAAAGCTAAAAGAGTTAATAATAATTTTATAGATGTGATATCATGGAATTTCACATTTTTAGAAGATAGTTCTATAAAAAAAATTACCACATTTAATTGTCATAAAATAATAATTATATTTAAAAAATTATTATTATTAAATTTCTTGATGATTGAAAATAATTATCATATTTAAGGTTAAGTATAATTTATTTCATTTATGGTACATAAATTTTGTGGCAAACTAGGCTTGCTTACTTGCTAATTTAAACTAGATTTGTCATGTTTTTATCGTAGAATTAATTTTAGCATTTATGAAAGATACAATTTTAATAATATTTTTAAGTTGTTGTATTAATATTCAGTTCTCACCTTATACTAGAACATTACAATTCCTTACAATGTTATATTTCTATAAGAAAAAAAATTTACACTTCAAGTGACTCATTTATAAGAGCATTTGGATCTTTAGGGTTATGTCTCATGTATGGTTGGTAGTGTTCCATGAATCCCAACTTCTAATAGGGGTCACTACCCTTCTAATGTCCATCAACATGGATAGTTAAATTAATTTTGGACACTCTTTGTCATATGTTTTTCATCCTATGCAAAGAAGATTCAAAGATTTCAACTCACTCTTAAATAAATTTAAGATAAATAAATAAATAAAAGTAACTAATTATTTAGTAAAAATAACATTTATATTTACATATAAATAATAGTTAAAATAACATATTGAATATAAACATCCTAAAAATAATATATATATGGCAAATTGCTATAGAGAGGTAGCACTCTTTCATTAATGTGAAACCAAAACTATTAATTATTACATAGTCTGCATAGTAGGGTTATCAGACTCACACCTAGCTCTATCATCCTTCCCGCCTGAAAATCTTCAAAAGCACCCTTATTTTCTATTACATGGTTCAAGAAAATTTGTAGATCCTTTACTTCAATAGCTTCCCTCAACTTGTCCACTGCTTTGGCCACTTCCTTTTTGTTGTGTACTTTCTCTGCTTCAACCACATCACATACCACCCTCGCTTTTTGCCATTTTTCAAGAGAAAAGATTATTTTAATGGCCACTTCAACATAGATATTCTTCAAACATCAAGCCACTGCCACTGCATCGCTTTTCCTTCTGCTTGAACGAGCTTCATTCGAGATAACAAGCCCCATTAGGTTACCATCGTGAATGTGAGCCCCTTTAAACCTGCATTCCCTTATCACTTGTTTCATCACTTTCATGGTTTCTTCAGACTCTGTATTAAAAAGCCGACCAATTTGGGCTTCATATGTTTCCAGCGCAGCCTCCACCACCTACCTGCTGTGAGCAGACACCCAATAGCACCTACATACTTCCTTATACTCCATTGCTACTAACAACACACCACTTGAGACACTGCCACCGAAGTTTAAAGGCACAAAGAGGCTCCAAAGACTTCTTTTTCTAAGTTTGCAGCCTCCCTGTATTATTCCCCTGATTATTTTAGGATACCGCTTGTACGTAGCCTTCCCTTTGAGTGGTTATCAACCCCTATTTTAGGCTCGTCCTTGCGGGCTTTAGATCCCCGTGACACCATCTTTTCATCGTAGGCCATTTGATAGAGATTACACTCTACTGAAAATGTGCGCTGGCACTTGGAGTACATTACTCTTTTGACCCAAATTTTAAACTTTCCAAATATATCAAGATTATCCTTTCCAATCCTGTACACATTTGAAATTATCTTTTCCACTATCTGGCCAATACCAAATTTTGAGAGGAAGTTTGTCGCCGTACTAGTGTCTCTCTACACGTGAGATTTTGAAGTCTCTTAGAGTTCTTAAAACCATATTAATGTTCTCAACCGACATTTTGAGTTTTCGGCTGTAGTGTACAAAAAAATCCTTTTTTTACACTTAATTTGGGAATGAATAATTAATAATAAAATGAGCTTAATGATTCCTTAATTTAGTGTTGTAATATGTATTCTACATATTCACATTAAATTTAGGGCCTTATTTATTAAAATGGACTTAATTGTCCCTTATTTTTGGTTTTGTAAATTGTACCCTTCCAAAAACTAATCTAGAGATTCGTTAATTAATTGAGGATAATTTTCCTTAATTGACCCCTTTAATTCAAATCCAAGCCTAATTAATTACATTTTTCAAGGGATAAAACTAGAAATTCATAAATTCCATAACATAATGTTTAACATTGAGCAATGTGTATCTTGGGTAAGTGGCCTAGGACCCATTCACAATAGGTCAAATGGGTCCTCACTTAGGCCTAGGACCTAAATTTAAACTATCTTTTTGGTAGATTTTCAATGATTTCAAATGTGTATTGAAATGTCAACTTGTGATATTTGAATTTCAGGAATTAATCTTAACATATGTATAAATAAGAGGTCATTTCACTAAGTTTCACCTAGAAAGTTTTCATGAGCACCTAGAATTTCAAGAGAGCAACCTTATAGAAAATTTTATGATAAACAACATTTCAAGAGCATTTTCAAGGCATTCAAGAGAAAATTTGTAGAAGATTATTGCAACAATTAAAATTCCATTATCATATCAAAGATTTATTGATCATGCATGTTGTTTGAGCTAATATGGTGATGTAGAGTTTAAGATCTATTCAAGTATTCAAAGGCATTATTTCTAATCAAGTTTCAAGATCAAGATTGACATCCATTGAAGCCAATTAATGCAAGTTGCAGATGTACAATCCAAGGTTCAAAAAAATGTTTAATTTTAGGTGGAAGATCCTTCAAAGAAAAAAATTGAAGAAAGCTAGAAATAAATTTGTCATTTCACAAGAACTCTTCTACAGGATTAATTTCTAGTTGTCTGACAGTGAGAATCGGGAATTTGAGAGTGCAGATATAGTAGAAGAGAACCCATAAAAGATTTTTATAGAGCCCTAGTAGGACCCATTTTCCATAGGGTGAATGAGTCCTCTGTGAGCTTCAAAAAGTTACTTTTGGTGACTGGTATGCATTATTTCCCCCTTTCCAGATCTTCCTTATGATTTCTATTTCTAGTAGCTTTGAGTACAATCTTTCATTTCCATTTTATAGCTTGCATTTTGGAGCTTGTTTGATGGTTTTAGTCTTTCTCCCCAAAGTGTTATTTGACTCATATCCCTGTCCTTGCATAGAAAGGAAATTTGAAGATTCATACCTTGATTTGACTCAACTTTTGGTTGTTATCCATCTCATTTTTTGGATCTCATTTCCCTGAATTAAATTAGCAAAATAGGCCCTTTCTTCTCAATCCATTTTTGGGGTCACATTCCCCAACCCTATTTTTTTTGTTTCATTTTGGTCAACCTAAGTTTGATCATTGTATTTTCTAATTTTGGAGTGTTCTTTCACCCTAGATTTAGGTCTTGCATTCATTTTCATCTCTTTGAATTGAATTAAGTCTCATTCAAGTTTTCTAGTTTGCATTTAACTTTGCATTTCATTTAAGGGTTTCAGGATTGCATATTTGCATTCTTTAAAACTGAAAAATACAAAAAAAAATCAATCATTTTACATATCATTTACATAGCATTACATCATATTCTTTTGCATTTAAAAATTGAAACAAAACTACACATCAAATTAGGTTTTCTAGGTTGGACCATTTTGTCACATTTTACATTTCAATTCAAACTTCATTTCATAGAAAGAAATAAAACTATAACTTGTTGTATCAGATCATAATCTAGAAACCACTAAAATTAACTCAAAATTGTAAAAACACTTTTCAAAACCCTAATCTAGGACTCATTCACCCTAGGGTGAATAAACCCCTAATTAGGGTCATTTCTTGATTTTTCAGGCATTAAAACATTTATTTTTGCATTTATGTTTGTTGTTCTCATAAATTTCTATTTCTATTTGCAAAAATTATGTTTCTTCAATTTGGTCATATTTAGCTTCATTTGATAAAATTAGTGCATTATCTGATTTCAAAATTACATTTACAAGACATTATTTTTTAGGTTTTTGCATTGTGTACTCAAAAAATTATCTTGTTTAGAATCTAAAAATTGTATTGACATATTGCACTCTAGGTCATTGCCTTGCATTTTACCCTCTTTCCATTTTGGTTTGACATTAAGTTTGTGTACCATAGAAAAATGGCTCTTGGACATTTTTATGGTCTTTTAGCTCTTTCTCTCATGATTCTTGGCCTATTTTTCTTTGATTTAATGTTGCAATGTAACTTATGGATTCACATTAAGTCCTAAATATTCAAACTACGACATCTTGTGAAGGTGTTGTGAAGTGTTGTAAAACATTTCTACACTTTTCTAAACTCTTTTCATCACAATTCACCTAAAAATCACCTTTTCATCACTTATCAAACTTCTTATTTTGAAGTGTTGTAAAGTCTTGTAACAAGATTTCATGCTTTTCTAGGCTTGTTTTCACTATTTACACCTTTCTTATGCTTTACATGACCCATTTATGCCCTTATAAGTCTTAATTAAGTGTATTTTTGAATGTAAACTCGATAAACAACATTAAATGCAACTTAATTCATGACACCTACTTTCAAGTCCAAGGTGGGACCCATTCACCATGGGTGGCGAATGAGTCCCTCTTGGCTCAAAATTCAAAATATTTCAAATTTTCTTTCAAGGTTTTATTCAAAATTACCTTATGTCGGCCTGTGATGAGGTATCATTGTGTTACTAAGGAACATGTGTGTATAAATAAATGTTTTTCTCCCCATTTTACATCTCCTACAATCATTCAATGATCAAGTTTACTTGCATTCATCAACTGGCATTCAAGCACTTTGGATCATTCAATCAAGCATCAATCAAGAATCTTGGAGTAGTCATTAACATATCTTCAAATTTCTTCAACAAGGTTGTGGTGACAATTTGCATGTTGTTTATTCATCTTTCCTTGTTCATTTCATTCCATTTCTTCATTAAGGGTTTGATTACCAAAGTGGGATTTTACCAAGCAAATCCTTATAAACTAACCCTTAACCATTTTGCCCCTTTTGCATGTGTGTTTGTAAACCTTTGTATGCAGATTTGTCAAGCAATTTGGTGTTGAAAGGTGGTCAAGAAGTCCAAAAAGTGTTTCAAGTCAAATCAATCCTATTTCAAGCTTTGAGACAACTTATAATCTATTTTTCTATAGATTTGACTCCGTCAACCCAACAAGAAGACAAGTGCAGATCTGGTGTTACAGAATTGGTCCTTGATTTCATAGAATTTTGGGAGAGGACTAATTCACCATTAGTGGTGAATGAGTCCCACCTTAAGGTTAGAAAAGTAGATTTTGTTAGATTCTAGATCCTAACAACTGGAAACCAATTTTTAAAAGTTTTTGCCAGAAGTAGGACTGATTCGCCATCAGTGTCAAATGAGTCCCACTGGTGATTTTCATTGATTTCTTCCAACATTTAGAACACTCTAGATTCATCATTAATTTCCTAGGTGCACTCTATTTTAGCCTTCTTCATTTCTATTTTGCATTTGTTCATATTTTAGTTCATGTTTGCATATCACATTGTGTTTTCAAACATTACATATTTCTTAGATTTGGCATTCATAATCAATCAAATACATTGTTGTGTTGTATTTATATAATCTCATTTAGACTTATTCACATCACACATACATTATATTGAGTGAACCACTTTGGTTTTTGGGTTATTCTATCTCTCTCCTTTTAGGTGGAAGATCCTAAGAGTGCAAGAGAAGCCTATAAAATTCCAAACCACAAAATTGTTGGTTTAGTTTGTGAATCTTATATGAATTTTAAAACTTGGTCTCCTATTAGCAATACTATTGTGAGACATAGTTCGAGACTCATGTCATCCCACAATACACCAATCACCATGGATCTTGGGATTTCTAACTCTTTCGCTAATAGTGTAGATAATCAACCCCCTATGGATCATAGCCTAAATACCTCGTATCCAATTATTTCCTTACCTACAACCAATGTTCTTGATGTTGTTTATGTCATGCAAGAAATCATAAGAAGAATGGATGAAGGCCTAGAAAAGTTGCATGGCTTTGTGCATACTGAAAACATTAACATTAGTATTATTCCTACTTTAGATAATCTAAGAAAATATGGAATACAATTTTCTGTATCCTCTCTTGCATCCTTAACGAGAACCTCAAATATCAAGAGAATGATAATATACATACTTCAGTAAACTTTATTGAAGCTAAGCCTTGTAAGGGCCAAACAAAAATTCCCCTTGATATTGCTTTCTCAAAAAATGACACAATCAAACATGCACTTGATGGTCATCTTTACATAGTTGGAAGAATCAATGACAACCCTACCTATCAGATATTAATTGATACTATTTGTGTAGAGAACGTGATCACTAAAGAATTCCTATTTGTCCATGAACTCTATCAAGATACATATGAAAGATCGAAAGCATGGATCAAAAAATATAAAGGTTTTTTTTTCCCTATGATTTGCTTAATAAATCTCCCTCTAAAGGTTGGACCAGAAAAAATTAAATCTCTCATTCACCATCATCCCAACATCGGATAAGTTTAATATGAATTTAGGTTATCCATAGCTTCGCTCCATGAATGTCATCTCATTGGTTGTGCATAAATGTTTGAAGTTTCCCTTTGGAAATTAAATATTTACTATGCACCATAGTGGTTTTAATCTCGTGTCTTCCCATGGGAACTTTTCATTGGATTTAGTTTTCCCTGAGCCTATTGAACCCATTAGACCTCGTGGGGACTTCTTTTTCAAATCATATCAAAATTTTAAGGAAAAGAACATAGAAAAATTATTCCTTAGCAGTATGTCTCAACCCGTGATTGAGCCACCTATCCTTGATGATATTATGATTGAACAAAATTTCCTTCCAAATATCCAAGAGTAGCCTACGAAAAATCCTCCTATCATTTCATATAAAAAACCATGAGACAATCAAAACAATCCCATTGTGCCTCCTAAAATCAAACAAGTTTACAAACATAAAGAGAGTGGTTGAACAACCTCCCATGGTTCCTTCCATTCCTTCTTTAAGGGAAGAAAAGAAACCTATGGTTGAAAAACCCACTCCTACCCAAAACCAACTTGAAAATAGAATGAGAAGAAATAAAAATGCTAGAGAACGTAGGCATAGACATCGTGCTATTGCTCGTTGATTGTAGGTAAAAGAAGAAAATAATAACATAGAAAATCAAAATCCAAACTTTTCTCTAGTAAGGCAAGATGCTTCTTTTCCCTCGCCACAACATAAACAACAAAAATCTCGTATGGAAATTATCATTTGACCTCCTGGTGTGATTAATTTAGATGGTGACATTGATATTGCAAGGATTGATGAACAAGTACACAATGAGTTGAATTCATTGTTCTCCTCTTATATGAGCTTAAAATATAGTTCTCCTAAAAAGAGTGTTGAAATTGGTATGTGTCTTAGTTTAGCACTTGATGTTGCCCCTTTGGCTAGTTGTTTTCCTTCCACATATAATGATCAAGATTGGGATGTGGACGAATTACTATAGGTTGACTCACATGTGCCTTACTAGTCTTTTGCATTCTTTTCCTTTTCATTTCTCTTGCTATGGTTGCATGTGCATGATGTGATCCCCCATACTATTTTGTTTGATGTGTCTCTCTCTTTTTGTGCATTCCTCTATTTTTTCCTACATTCTTCTACATATTGTAAACATTTATCTTTTTCATTTGTCTTGTGTTTTCCTTTTGGGGATGGCACAAGGTGTCAATGCATTTAGGTCTCTTCCATGTTGACCCAAAAAAAATATATATATTTTCACTCTTTTTGTGTCATTCTTCTAGTTCTTTGAGTATTTGGGGAATGATGACGTTTTTCAGCTCTATATGAACATTGTAGCAAAGATATAGTGACCCCGAATCTATAGATCCCTTATGTGTTTTTGAGGGAAACCCCTCCTTCCTTTCTCATGATGTAGCTTCATTTCAAAAATAGATGACTTGGAATAGGGCTCCTAGTCTTTGATTTTGTATGATTGAGTATCTTTGTTATTACTACATACAAAAGAGTCTTGAATGTCTAATTTAGTGTGACTTTGCACTTGTGCTTATACTCTCACTAAAGTTGGGGCTAAATGTAGTGTAGGAAAAAAGTATCCCTTTTTCACACTTAATTTCAAAATGAATAATTACTAATAAAATAAGCTTAATGATGCCTTAATTTAGTGTTGTAATATGTATTTTACATATTCATATTAATTTTAGGGCCTTATTTATTAAAATGGACTTAATTGTGCCTTATTTTTGGTGTTGTAAGATGTACCTTTACACCTTCATAGTAATCTATGAATTCATTAATTAATTAATGTTAATTTTCCTTAATTGGCCCCTTTAATTCAAATCCAAACCCAATTATATTTTCCAAGGGATAAACCCTGACATTCATAAATACCATAACATCATGTTTAACATTGAGCAATGTGTGTCCTAGGAAAGTGACCTGCAACCCGTTCGCTATAGGGTGAATGGGTCCTCACTTAGGACTAGGACTTAAATTCAAACTATGTTTTTGGTGGTTTTCCAATGATTTAAAATGTGTATTCAAATTTCAGCTTGTGATATTTGAATTTTAGGAATTAATCTTAACATATGTATAAATAAGAGGTCATTTCACTAAGTTTCACATAGAAAGTTTTCATGAGTACCTATAATTTCAAGAGAGCATCTTTATAGAAAAGTTTATGATCAAGAGCATTTCAAGAGAATTTTTAAGGCATTAAAGAGCAGATTTGTAGAACATTATTGCAACAATCAAGATTTCATTATCATATCAAAGATTTATTGCATCATGCATGTTGTTTGAACTAATATGGTGATGTATAGTTCAATATCTATTCAAGTAGCATTGTTTCTAATCAAGTTTCAAGATCAAGATCCACATCCATTGAAGCCAATTCATCTAAGTTGCAGATCTACAATCCAAAGTTCAAACAAAGGTTTGATTTTAGGTGGAAGATCCTTTGAAGAGAAAAATTGAAGAAAGTTGCAAGGAAAGTTTTCATTTTCATAAACTCTTCTACAAGGTTTATTTCTAGTTGTTCGATAGTGAGAATTGGGAATTTGGGATTGTAGACGCAACAAAAGAGAACCCGTAGAGGATTTTTGTAAAGCCTACATAGCCCTAGCCAGGACCCATTCACCGTAGGGTGAATGAGTCCTCTGTGATCTTCAAAAAGTGACTTTTAGTGACTGGTACACATTATTTCCCCTTTCTAGATCTTCCTTTTAATTTTTGTTTCTAGTAGTTTTGAGTATAGTCTTTCATTTGCATTTTATAGCTTGCATTTTGGAGACTGTTTGATTATTTTAATCTTTCTCCCCAAATTGCTATTTGAATCATACCCTTATCCTTGGATAGAAAAGAAATATGTTGATTCATACCTTGATTTGACTCACCTTTTGGTTTTTAGTCATCTCATTGTTTGGAGATAATTTCCTTGAATGAAATTAGGAAAATAGGTCCTTTCTTATCAATCCATTTTTGGGGTTACATTCCCCACCCTATTTTTCTTCATTTCATCATCTTGGAGCATAATTACACCTAACCACCATTATTACAATTTTTGAATCTCCTTCTATGTCCACATTGTTCTATCCTTTCAAAAGGAAAAAAATACCTCTTCCAAAAGTGTACCACATTCCACCTCATTATTAGTCCCCCATGGCAATTTGATCAATTCCCCTCCTACAATTTTCCATTATCATTTCAGATGATGAATCCCACCCTAGAGGGCCTCGGGTTCCCCTTTGAGGTCTTTACAAAATTTAGTTTTAATCTTCCTCTTGGGGGGAGATTCCATTTATATTTTCCTCTCTTAGCTTTGCTTTTGAGTAGATAACATTTTGGGGGTTTTAACATACTCTAGGTTTTGCTCATCTTTGACTCCCAAGAAATGAAATGAATGTAGTGTTGCTTCTTAAGTTTGTAATTTATGTGCTTGCTTACCCCCAACTCTATTTTTTGAATGACACCTTGAATGTGGGTTGACTTCTTTAAAATTATTGTGTTTCTCTCTTTCTACATTTTCCACACTAGCATTGCTAGTATTTCCTTCTAGAGATCACCGTATGTTGCCCCTTTGTGCAATATTAGCCACAATTCAAAAATTTGTTTGAGATTGTTTGGCAGTGGTCCCTACCATTTAACCTTGGCACAAAAGCTTGACCAAAGGCTCTATGTGAATATACATTTTACCAATACATGTGTATCTTCGCTATTCTATTTGCACATCATGCACAAGGGTATATGCAGGATCATCATGGAAAAAATAGGTCCTTAAGTCGCAAAAAATTTAGAAAAAATCAGAGTTAGGAAACTTGACGTAAAAAATTGAATAAGTTATCTATATTATTTCAAAAATATGTAAGAATAGAATCTATAGCAAATTGAATGTAGTTTCTATACTACTAGGTTTATTTTTTATTTTTAAATCTATTTGGTGAAAATTTGAAATTTCAATGTAGTAGTAATTAAATTTTAGGGAAAAATAAAGTCAGTGTCTATTTGACCACCCTAACCACAATAAAATGATAATATTTTAGATATAAGTAATATAAGTAGAGGACTCATGTCCCGATGTGATGAATTATTTTTTGTAATTTTTTCCAAGTAAATAATTAATTATGATTTTTATTACAACTTTTAAAAAATCTAAAAACTCATATGTCTAACCACCTTAACAAGTGGTCAAAACTTAATGAAATTCAATTTTTTTTTAATCTTATAGTATGTGAAGTATAGAATTTGTGACACATGTTTTGGATTAAAAAAATGTGATACTATTTGAAAGCTATAGATGTTTCTCAATCGGCCTATCAATTAGGACTTTAGTTGTAATTCAAATAGAAAATGAGTAATAATTATTGATTAAATTCAAAGTAAAGAATAATTTATATTGGTGGAAATATGAGAATCTCCTTTAAAAACCCTATTCGTTTCATCAATTTTGGGTAAAAAGACAGCTGTTAGCCACATAACCTACACATACCCGTCATATCGCCACTTTTTGGCCCATCATGATCCTGCACATACCCACAAATGTGGATCGCTTATTCCAATTCGGTCAAGCCATTAATGTGTGATAATGTGACCATGAAAGGAGGTCCACACAAAGGAATCTGCCTTTGGAAGAACACTTGTTTTCCAGCATAAGATTTTTGGCCATGTCGAGTAATTGACTTCTTGCTTTATCAGCATATATCCCAAATTGGA
>VDFB02379711.1:80349837-80397852 GCA_007258455.2 Sequoia sempervirens | reverse complement strand
CCTTTTTTCATGTGTATTTGCAGCCTCGTTTTGTAGATTTAACAGGTTTAAAGGTATTGAAAAGTGGAAATTAAGTCAACTAGGCTCTTCAAGTCAACTTATCATCCTTTCAAGCATTTTGAGTGTTTTATGTCTATTTCCTATAGAACTGACCTCGACAACCTGACATTCAGACATCTCCAAATCTGGTGTACCAGAGTTGCCTCCTAATTTTCTAGAAATCTTGGGGAGGACTGATTCCCCACCCTTGGTGAATGAGTCCCACTTGAAATATGAAAATATTTATTTTGTTAGATTTCGGATCTCGACTATCAGAAATCAGTTCCCAACACTTTTTCACCAGTTGGAGGACTATTTCACCACCCTTGGGGAATGAGTCCCACTATGAAAAATCAGTAAAATTCACCAGCATTCTAGATACTCTAGACAACTTATATTTCATCCAGGTGCACTCAGATTTACCCCTATACCTTTCATTTTTTATAATTTCTTAATTTTCATAGTTGTTTGCATTTCACAATGTGTTTTCAAACATATCATAAATTGCACTTTTTCATTCATTTTAGATCATCTTAATCATTTAATTGCATTTATTTAAGTTCATTTACATCATTTCACATCGCATACATCCTAATTTGAGTGTTACATAAGCATTTTTTGATCTAATCTCTCTCCTTTTAGGTGAAAACCCGTATAAGAGTAAGAGAGTCCATTTGGTCCAAAAATCTGTCACATACAACATAGAAAGCATAAATATCAATTGAAAATTTCTAATTTTTTTGAAAATTACCTATTGGGACTCATTCACCACTTTGGGCGAATCTGTCCTAATGTAGATTTTGCACTGCATTTTTTGGCCTTTAAAACACCTCTTCTATGCTCTTGTTTGTTGTTGTTACCTTTGTGTTCTAGCTTATAGGCTTTTTGTTTCATTCAATTTATTACAGATAGTTTAAGTTAGTTCATCTTGTGCATTGCTGAAATTCCAAATTGCATCTAGAACATTTCATTTCATATTGTTGCATAGTTTAGAATCTGAAATTTAAATCATGGATATGTGATTTGGTAAGCTTTGGATATCTTTGAAATCCTTAGTGGATGTGTGAAATTGTGCTATTGGAAATGATCCTAATGAAATTGAACTAACTCATGCTCCTTGAAATCCTAATGCATGTTCTTCTCATGATGTTGACATCATTGGAGAAGATGATGACAACATGAATAAGTTCCTAAACAATTTCCTTAAGAACCTTGAAGCTAATGCATCCTTTTATCTATCAATCATGGAACAACCAAAACACCCTACAATACCTCCTCTTGAGATGTTTGGTTATTTACATCCTGAAGTTGAGAAGAAATTTGAACCTAGTTCCTCTAGAAGCAAGAAAACACTCAACCATTCTATGTTAACAAAGTAACAGACATTCCTATCAACCTAGAAGAGACATACAGAAAAGGATTTAAAATATTGATTAAACAAGGATGTGATACAAGTGAACATGAAATTCATCAACTCTTAGAGAAAATACCAATTCAAAGTACTAAAGGCATAGGATATCAAGATCCTCCTCCTGATATGAATATCATCCTTCATAAATAACAACCAATGCCTTGTAATAATAATAAGGATGATAGGATCACCTTAGTTCCTCCTCCTCAACTTTCAACTAGAGAAATTGGTGAATCTAGCAAACACAAAAGACCTTACAAACTCAAGAAACTACAATTCCCTTCCTCACCAACTGACATTGAAAGGAATTTGTAGATACTCTTGCATAGAGGATTGATTACATTACATCCCATAAGAGAAGACTGAAAACAAAATCCTAAGGACATAAACACGTCACATTGTCGATACCATATAATGATTGGACATAGTACCGATGAGTGTTGTACTTTACAAAAAATATTCAAAAGGATTGATATTGTAGAAATAGTCCCTTAAAGCAAGACCCTTTCACCCCTTTTCATGTAATACTTGTAGAATCTGTGGGAGTAAATGGTGACTCCCCAACACCCCCAAGAATAGTTGCGATCAAAACCACTTCCACAAGAGAGAGAATGGCAAGAAAGATTGCTTCACAATGCAAGATTGATTAATGGTTGAATATTGATGAATTGATGCAAATGTACATGAGATTCCTTGCTTATAAAGGCAAGGTTGAGATGTAGTAATGGACATGATGTTGACAAATGTCATAATCCTACACATTTTACAACCAACAACCTAATCACCTAGGAAATGATGCATTACTATCTAGATAAGATAAGTTCTATAAAAGCCAACTAAGATTTCTAGAAAGAATCTTTTTCCTAAGTAAACTTAACATGTGAATATGTCCCCTAATTGACCTAGTGAATGAATTAGCTAGGTACAAGACATTTATTCACACCAACACCCCCCCTTAAGTGCAACTTACGGAGAAGATTATTATGCACACTACTATGAAAATACTATGACTATGGGTCTCGACTACTAGGCCATGTTAGGTACCCATTTACAATGTAAATGAAAACAATGCAATCTCTCACAAGTGGAGAAAAGGAGAAAACCAAGTGGGATAAAAATCCTCTCCAAAAGAGAGAAAACAAAAAAAAACAAACATGATTTATGGAGGGCTTAATGATACCCCCCAAGGACTACATCCATCATGTATATACAATCAAATACCACCCCATAAGAGGGAAGGAGAGAGATAAGATATCCCCCCATAATGAAGAAGCTCCAATGCTGATGAAGAATGCCTGAAAACAAAATATGAGTGAATGTCTACAAGAAACACATCTTCCCTTAGGAAGAAACAAATCCATAAGATGATGAACAAGCCACTCCATGTCCAACTAAAAGGAGGAAGCATGAAAAATCAACATGTATGCCTTTGAAAACTAACGAGGAGTCTCCAAGCTTGAATGAGTCACAACATAATCATGGTCAAACTCAACCAAGAAACATGACAAATCAAGAGGAGGAGACTCATGAATATCAATCTCCAAAGACAAAGTAGTTGGTGTAACAGTTGTGTTGAAACTATCATCAAAGAGGAGAGAAATCCCCTCAAGTGTGTCCACATCTGCAATATGAGACTCCATGAACAAGTTAGAGATACCTATCAAATATTCATCCCACAAAGAAAGATTTGAAAAACTATGATCATCCTATTGAATAGAAGCATCAATAGTTGAAGGAGAAGGAGGTGGAGGAGTAGGAAGCTCAACACTGGTCTCTAAAATACCAAGGTGTAGATGACCAAACTTCTCCTCACTAACATGGTTCACACTCAATGGAGTGTGTGATGCAACCAAAGGAACATTATCATTTTCTAAAGAAAAATGTGAAAAGGAATACACACAAGATGAATGATCAGCCATCCTGATAGCAACAATATCCCTAGTCTCCATGTCCCTTATGTACACCCTAGCTGGAGTGAACTCAACTGTTTTACCTTGACTTCCATGATTAATTTGATAAATAGAAAGGAGATTAGTGGACAAGGAATGAACACAAAGTACATCATTAAAGGTCCCTTCCCCCATATCAATAGAACCCTTCCCACTTACCTTCATATATGTAGTGTTACCCATCAATATATGAGGTGAATTACAAGGCTCAAAAGAAGAGAACATATCCATAGAAGATTCCATATGATGAGATGCCCCTAAATCAAGAAGTGATCTATGAGATTCAGGACTTGTAGAGGCCAAGAGTGCTTGTCCTTTCATTTTGTGTAGCCCAGATGTAGATCTTGTATCCTGTGACTGAGATGATGATGAAGAGGCTGCTGATTGAGATGTTGAAGAAGAAGTAGCAGACACTGATGAGGGAAGCTGAATGTTATTCTTTTGAAGGTGTGTGAGTTCATCAATCTTCTTATTGTAACATCTATTCTCATCATGTCCTAGCCTTTTTCAATATGCACATTTTGACTTCTTCTTTTTAGATGATTCCTCTTTGGAAGAGGGTGTGGACTCAGGAGTACTATGTGAAGGATGATCTTTACCTTGCTCATTAGACTTGGGAGCCTTGTTCTGCTTCTTACATTTTCCACTTGAAGCCTTTGTATCCTTTGCAACAAGAGCATGAGATGTAGAGGACTTCAATTTTCCCATGTTAACCAACTTTGCTTGTTCCCTTGTGAGTTGAGCTGCAAATTCATCAATAGAAGGGATTTTGTGTGCATTTCCAAGGGAATTCATTGTAGCATAGAATGTAGAAACAAACACTAAATAATCAGGACCAAGCTTAGCAAGAATAGAAAGTATCAATTGTTCATCCTCTTTAGTGACCCCACAATTAGATAACTGCAATCTAAGAGAATTGAGCTTAGAGAAAAAATCTTGGATACTATCAAAGTATGAAGGATTAAGACCCATTAGTTCATTCTCCAACTTAAATTTCCTCATTTTATCTAGCTTACTAAAGAGACTCTCTAAAGTAGTCTAGGCTTCATTAGGATGAGTGCAAGATGCAACATGATATCTAGGATCTAGAGAAATGTACAACTTCAAAGCACCAAAAGCTTCATCCCTTCTATCAAGCCATTTTCTTCTCTCTTTTACTCCTACGAGTTTTGGATCTTGACCAAATGTAATCCTTTGCAATTTTGATTTTAACAATAATAACTCCATTTGAGTTCTCCACTCATGATTGTTATATGGAGTTAGAAGTACAAATTTTGGAAAATCCATGATATAATGAGATAGTACAAGAGAAGAACAACAAATTTCCCTCACAATGCAAGAAATCAACCCCTTTGTCCAAATAGATTTACACTTTTTTTGCAAATTTACAAGGAATTCTAAACTATCAAATCAACACCAAACTGAAAATATGAAAATCTAGATTTTTTTTTTCAAAAAGTGCATGAATACAACTGAAGTACTCCTGATTACATTCTCGATGCCACAAATTTGTAGAAAATTGGAGGTCGGAGCACAAAGATATGAGCTCAGAGGTGAAAAATGATGATCTAGCTCCAACCTAGAAAAAGAGGCACAAAATTGAAAAATATCTACACCACTAAAAACTTTAGACTTCCATCTTTCCATCAATATTTCGTTTGAAAAATTTTGCTGAGCCGTATGCAAAAGTTATGAAAAAATGAAAAAAGGCCTTTAAAAGGCACTATAGAGCAAAATACATAGCACAGTCAATGCTAAACTGACGCAAAAAGAGGGCACCTCAGGGCTAAATAGAGGCCATCCATATGACCACAGTGGCAATAATTGCAAAACAAAAAAGCCACCCTCTATACAAATACCCGTCGGCTTACAAGAAAATTAATCAAAGATTTCAACAAATAGGACCCGTAAAATCAAGGCAACAAGACAATCGGTGCCCGAGTACAAATGCAAGTCTTAATAAATTTTTCTATTAATACTAAAACCTGAGCTATATAAAATACCCTACGTACTGGAACATATTACATACCAAGTACAAATAACACCAACGTAGGTACTAGGTACCAACCAGAACTGGGGAAAGGACAGTGGCCAAAGATGTGAGTAGAACCGATCACTGTGACAACCAACAAGGCCAGATCTAAACAATGCGATCCCTATGGAATGTCGATTCTTCAAACCTGCGGATTGACCATGTACCCATTGCAATGACCATCACTGAAGGATCATGCAAGTCGGAAAAATAATATGCCAATGTGGTCACCAAATGATGTACACAAGCGGTTGAACGATGGTTATTTTTCCAGAGGAAATATGAATGACAACAACCAAACTGTGTACAACCCTGGCCGATGAAAGATCTGACAATGTTGACACTGATCCACTTGATTTGACCAATTGACATAGACAATATAGCCCGAATAATATGCCAATCCAATAAATTTATATCTATAGTTTTTTTGATAAAACCTATATATATATATTTTCCCAGACTATACAAAAATTTGCATAGAATTTTTGTCAGATATAATTAAAAATTTTCCCCAAAATTTTAACAATAATACCACATAAAATATTTTTTGAAAATATTTTTTTACAAAAATATGAAAAATGGTACCGCTGAGAAGGTTTCTCTAGCAAAAAAAAAAAATCCTCAAAAACAACTTTACCCAAAATAGTCAAATTTATAGTCAAAATTCGTCTGCGAAATCTTTTGATCTCAATCGTGAGGCTATTGAAACCCCAATCTACACCCAACAAAAAACTTCAAGCCAACACAATGCCCTCAGATCTAGGAAGGAATATGCAACACCTAGAGAGCTCTGATACCATGTGGGAGTAAATGGTGACTCCCCAACACCCCTAAGGACAATTGCGATCAAAACCACTTCCAAAAGAGAGAGAATGGCAAGAAAGATTAATTCACAATGCAAGATTGATTAATGGTTGAATATTAATGAATTGATACAAATGTACATGAGATGCCTTTCTTATAAAGGCAAGGTTGAGATGTAGTAATGAACATGATGTTGAAAAAATTCATAATCCTACACATGAGACAACCAACAACCTAATCACCTAGGAAATGATGCATTACTAGCTAGATAAGATAAGTTCTAGAAAAGCCAACTAAGACTTCTAGAAAGAATATTTTTCCTAAGTAAACTTAACATGTGAATATGTCCCCTAATTTACCTAGTGAATGAATTAGCTAGGTAGAAGACATTTATTCACACCAACAAAATCTTGTATTCTCACCATTACATGATCTTTCACATCACCTACCTTGGCTCATTCTTGTCTTGCACTGAGTGGGGGAAAGAGGTAGATAGCCTTGTCCTAGTAATGCATTTGTCACTATCTGTTAGGCTAGTTTTCTATCTTTCATTTATACAGATTGAGATTGGGATGTGGATGAATTGCTTTAGGTTGACTCACATGTGCCTTACTAGTCTTTTGCATTATTTATTTTTCTTTTTCCTTTTATGATTGCATGTGGGTAATGTGATCCACCATAATGTTCTATTTGATGTATCTCTCTCTCTTTGTGACATTCCTCTATTTGTACCTTCATTCTTCTCTATGTCATAAACCTTTTATCTTTTTGCCTTTTACCTTTTTCATTTTTCTTGTGTTTTCCTTTTTGGGATGACCCAATGGATCGATACATTCATGTATCTTCCATGTTGACCCAAAAGATTTTGTATTTTATCTTTTTCATTTGTCTTGTGTTTTCCTTTTGGGTATGACACAAGCATCAAGACATTCACATCTCTTCCATGTTGACTCAAAAGCTTTTCTTTTACCTTTTTCAGGTTTCTTTTTTTTCCTTTTGGGGATGACGCAAGGCATCAAGACATTCATGTCTCTTCTATGTTGAACCAAAATATTTTTCTTTATCTTTTCATTTGTATTGTGTTTTCCTTTTGGGGATGATGCAAGGCATCGAGACATTCATGTCTCTTCCATGTTGACCCAAAAAGTTTTTCTTTGTTTTCACTCTCTTTGTGTCATTCTTCTAGTTCTATCTGTACTTGGGGAATGATGACAGTTCTAAGCTCTCTAAAAATGTTCTAGTAAGATCATATTGACACCAAATCCATAGATCCCTTATGTGTTTGGATTTTAATTTTTGGGGCAACCCCTCTCTTGCATGACATAGCTTTACTTGGAATAATATGATTGGCATAGGGCTTTCCAAGTTAGCTCTCATGTCTTCTTTATTATTTGCATTTATCATTTGCTACTTTGAAGTAATTTCTCATAGCATGGTGTTTAGAAATTTATTTAAAATGGGGGCATACATTCGAATTATTCTTTGGCTTTTTTATTTTTCATGGTTCATGGTGCAATATTTTTACTTTATGTGATGTCTTTTGTTTTGTGGATGACATTGGGTGCGATGTCCTTCAAGAGCATGATCTCTCTTAACATATTGAATTCCTCTTAGTGGCTTAATGCAACATACTGCATACCCTAAGTTGTGAATTTTCTATTCTATGATTGGTCATCTCTTGGAGACATTAGGCATAATGTTCCCTAAGGTAAGAACTTTCATGAACTAAGCAATACTTCTTTGAAAGCTCATTATTGTTCCATTTACATTCTAATATATATGGCCACCTTGCATAACACAACTTGTATTCCTATAGAGCCATTTTTTTTCTCATGAGCCCCAAGAATACGAGGTAAAGCTTGTCTCATGAAGCTCGAAAACCATTTATTGTGTGGTGACTTATCAAATTTGTCATGAGGTATAACTTTGGTATGGTTTTGACAACAAACCAAATGAGGGAATGACTTTCTCTTAGTCATGCATGTGTGTGTGTGTGAGTGCATAATAGCCGTGTGTGTATGTGTCTCGCCTCTTGGATTTATCACCCAACGAGAAGCCTAAAGTTTAATTTCCTCAGAGTGAGTATGAATTTTTTGGATGAACATCCTAGATCTGATCCACATCACGATGGACAAATGGTCAAAGATTTATTTGTCCCTTTTTCATTTTGTTTCATTCTCTTTATGCCTTTGACAATGCATGCTTGTGCTTTGTTGATGCTCTTTATATCATTTTCATGTCTATGAACTTTTGTGCCTATGTTGGTTTTCCATTGGATCTTAATCTTGGGGGATTGATTACCCCTCTTGATCATTTTCATCCTATCTTACCGAAATTGGTGCACTTGGACCCCTCTTGATGTGTTCTTGTCTACTATAGTGTGAGGTTGAAACAAGTTCATACTCTCACTAAAGTGGGGGCTAAATGTGGCAATGGAAAAAGTATCTCTTCTACTTTTCCTTGCTTGTTTGGGACCTCCTTGTAGACTAGGGTTAATGGTGTCTTGATTTAGTGTTGTAATGTGTTTGATACATTCACATTAGGTATTGGGCCCTTGTGAACTAAATGATATTATTGGTGCCTTATTTGGAGTGTTGTAAAGTGTTGTAACACACTTTCACACTTTTCTAGGGTTTCATTTAATAATTGGGCTTATTTATGCCTTAATTGGCCTCATTTTGCATCCACAAGCCTCATTTAATGCATCTTTTTGAGGATGATCTTAACACAAAATCACATCCAATCATAATTTAGGTGTTTGCAGCTTGTGTGGCTTAGATTTAGGGATCTAGGACTCAGTCACCACCCTAGGTGAATGAGTCCCACCTAGGATTTTGGGTCCCGAACTTGGTTTCACAACTTTCTAAGAACTTTTAAAAATGGTCCCATAAATTATGCCTAATGGCTCATTCACCACCTTGGGAAAATAAGTCTTGTGTGACCCAAAATCAAAATTAATTGAAAATTTTGGTGGTATTTTATTCTCCTAGATTTGATATCAGCTTGTAGTGTTGTAATTTTGAGAATATTTTCATAATTGAGTATAAATATTATTGACTTTCTCTTTGTGGTATATTGTCCTTGATGAAAAAATTGATTGGTGATTGACATTATCATACTTGGTGCTCTTTGTATTCAGTTTGGCATATTCAGTATTTTGTGGACCATGCTTTGGATTGATGCATTTGGGTGCATTTGTTTATCATATATTGTGATACTGATCATGTTGAGCTTCATGTGCAGATAAAAGTTATTTTGTCTATTCAGGTGGCATTGGTTTTCAAGTGATATC
Source organism: Sequoia sempervirens (assembly GCA_007258455.2). Lineage (NCBI taxonomy): Eukaryota > Viridiplantae > Streptophyta > Pinopsida > Cupressales > Cupressaceae > Sequoia > Sequoia sempervirens. The sequence continues at coordinate 80,388,325 of VDFB02379711.1, read as the reverse complement.
ATGGAATAGTTGATTTCATTTTGACAGATTAACACTTCTTTATTGCACAACAGGTATATTATTTCAATTGCTCATTATCAAGTTGATCATGGCATCATTGACAAGATTCATTTGATTATGTCTTCATGACACTCTATTGATGATCTTCATGGTTGTCACATAATTTTTGGTGTCAATAGTAATGAAACATTATTTGATACATGGCATATTGGATTGGAATTATATTAATGCCTTCTTTGACACTTGAGTTTGATATTTCATTTGGCATTATTGGTATATAAGGTTACTATACAATCTTCAGTTGGTTTTGTCATTGCATATCCTCATGACTCTTTCACATTATCTTGGTTTCACTGGATAGGACACAGTGGTTGGTATATATGAAGTCTTCATCTAGTTCATATGCTTCAGATTGACATAATTTCATAATCAGCTTCTAAAGATGAAAGGTTTCTATGATGATCATAGGATCATGGTGTTGTCTATTTGATGTAGTGTTAACTCTTATAGGTGATTGCAAAGGTATATTGTTGATTCAGTTCAGTATTTAACATTCAAATTCAATGTCTTTATACATTTGGTGAATACATTTATTCACATATACTTAATAGTGTTGAGCTTCAATTTTGCACCATGAACATAGCATGAATTCACACTTCATTGTGACTCAACACTACATGTTGTACATACTTAGGTTTTAATCTTACATTGATTATTCATTTATAGATGGTATTCAAGATTTCTCTTTTAAATGCTAACACATAGCATTATAAAGCACTTTGATTACCTAGCATATTTTATAGTGCTATCAGGTTGAAATACTTAGTGCTTTGTATTATTTTAAAAGTGCTTTCATAAAGAACTAAGGATGACACCATATTTTTCAAGCTCATAAATGTTATACTTTAAAGTGTTTTTTGAACACTATAAGTTGACATCAATTATATTATTAAGGTTTTGGGCTCATGTCATTATTCTATTGTAGACTTATCAACATTTAATGGCTATCATTTATTTTGGAGACTTTGGTCTTTTCCATGCATGTGGTTATTGACACACTTATTACTTGGATAGTCGGCTTATATTGGGTGCTCGTTGCGTCACGTGGATTTTGATAAGGCACATCATATTGTTAGATTCCTTGGATCTCCAAATTATTACGTTTTGAATCATGAATTTTAAAAGTTATGTATTATGATTTGGGGGTTCGATGTAAAGAAAAGTTAGGGAAAAACAAAAGTTATTGTTATGTCTTTCATTTCATATTGCAAGTCTAATCCCTAGTTGTGCCACAATGGAGGATTTGAGATCACAGTATATAGTTGGTTTTCAAGCTGAAAGTTGGAAGAGTTTTAGTGAGGATGCTATAAAAAGTTTGCACAATCAGCTGGTAAAATTTTGCCCACCCTAACAAGTATTTTTGTTTTTTGTTTGAAAGTTTTGTGTTGGCTTCAAAGGTAATTGTTTTTGTGATTAAGTTGAAGATCATAAATTTGTTAAGGATTAATTTCACATTTTTACTTACTTGAGTCTGCTCAATGATTTTATCATTTTCAGTGGAAATTCATTGATATATCTATGGTTATGCTTTAAACCCTTAGGGGTAACATGATTAAATAACATTGCTTTACCAATTTATTAAACCATGGTTATTGAATATGGGTTTTTGAAAAGGATGGATAATTATTTGTAAATGTTGTATATATACTTGGCAGAAAACATATGATGGGGTGGTGTGATGAGAAGATATAGTCGAAATAGTACATTGATTAACATTGTGATATCATTCTATAAAGAAGAGAAGAAGGGTTTGTTCTATTTTTATCTCTGGTTGTATTACAAAGACTATTTTCAACTGGGAATTATTGCAAAATCATTTTGTATCCTATTGTAATTTTATAACTACAGAGAGTTATTGGAGTTATAAGGTTCTAATGGGTTGCAGTACCTTGAATGTTTGATGAAGTTGGTGCTTCAGAAAGATTATGGGAGTTGGTGCTCCACATTGTAACAGAGTTGGTTCTCTTTTGAATGAATAAAAGGATCAGTTTGTGAGTGGTTTTTTATACCCCAAGAGGGTTTTTCCACTCAAGAAATCTTTGTGTTATGTTTGTTAGTTTTGTCTTATTCTATTTCAAGTTAATGTGCTTAATTATTCATTGCTCTAATACTTTTATTTTGTTTACAAGACAAGTTAAGTTTGTTTAAAAACCTTCCTAAAGCAAGTTAAACCCGCATTGTGTAAAGTTGAAGTCTTTTTTCGAAAAGCATAAATAAGGGTGTTCACAATTTGATGGAACAATGCTACATGATGCTTTTAATATGATTTGATTCTCTTGCATAGCTTTCTGCAAAGTTTAAGTATTCATTTGTTTGGTTAAATCTACCACATTGTTTGAAGGTAAAATATTTGGGTATTTGTAGGATCATGATGGGCCAAAAAGTGGCAGTATGATGGGTATGTGGCTGACGACTTTTTTTTTTTACTCAAAATTGATTAAACATAAAGGGTTTTAAAGAGATTCGAGTTTTCCAATATAAATTATGCTTTACTTTTAATTTAATAAATAATATTATTCATTTCTATTCAATTATGATTAAAGTCGATTGATAGGCTGATTGAAAATATCTATAGCTTTCAAATGATATCACATTTTTGAATCCAAAATGAGTCATTCTGTTTTCATACACAAAGAAAAATTGAATTTCGAAGTTTTGACCAAGTTAAGGTGGTCAAACATACAAGTTTTTAATATTTTTTAAAAGTTGTAATAAAAAGATCATAATTAATTATTTACTTGTAAAAAAATTACAAAAAAATATGCATCTCATCAAGATATGATTCCTCTACTTATATATAAAATATTAAAAAAATATATTATCATTTTATTGTGGTTAGGGTGGTCAGACAGACACCTACTTCTTATTTTTTCCCTGAAATTTAAGTACTATTGCATTGAAATTTCAAACTTTCACCAAATAGATTTAAAAAATAAAAATAAATCTAGTAGTTTAGAAACCACATTCAATTTTCTTCAAATTCTATTATTACATATTTTTGAAAAAATATAGATAACTTATTCAAATTTTTATGTCAAGTTGTGGAACTCTGATTTTTCTGAATTTTTTGCCACTTAAGGGCCTATTTTTCCATGATGATCCTCCACATACCAATTTAAGTTGTGGGTATGTGTAGGATCATCAAGGAAAAAACAAACCCTTAAATTTGTTGTGCAAACTGATAAAAATTTGAATAAGTTATCTATATTATTTCAAAAATATAACAATAGAATTTAAAGAAAATTGAATGTAGTTTCTAAACTACTAATTTTTTTAATTTTTTAAAATCGATTCGGTGAAAATTTGAAATTTCAATGCAGTAGTACTTAAATTTCAGGGAAAAAATAAGAAGTAGGTGTCTGTTTGACCACCCTAACCACAAGAAAATGATAATATATTCTTATAATATTTTATATATAAGTAGAGGAATCATATCTCGATGAGAGGGATATTTTTTTGTAATTTTTTTACAAGTAAATAATTAATTATGATTTTTTTATTACAACTTTTGAAAATATAAAAACTTGTATGTCTGACCAACTTAACTTGGTCAAAACTTCATGAAATTTAATTTTTCTTTTTTAAATCCTATAGTATGTGAATCATAGAATGTGACACATGTTTTAGATTCAAAAATGTGATACCATTTGAAAGTTATAGATTTTTCAATCATCCTATCAATCAGAATTTAGTTAGAATTCTAATAGAAAATGAATAATAATTATTTATTAAATTCAAATTAAAGGATAATTTATATTGGTGGAAATTTGAGAATCTCCTCTAAAAACCCTTTTCGTTTAATCAATTTTGGGTAAAAAAAAAGTCGTCAGCCACATACCCATAATATTGCCAATTTTTGGCCCATCATGATCCTGCACATACCCTTGTGCATTCAAATCCAAGAGTTTAAAAAATTATATCACTCTGATTCACCCCCCCTCTCAGAGTGAATCCACTTCCAACAAGTGGTATCAGAAGTCTGTTTGGCTTAAGGACTTTTGGTTCATTAGTGTTATGTATGATATGACAAAAGGGAGAAGGAATAAAGGAAAAATAAATTCATAGAAAACATTAACAATCAGGTTGTGTATGAACATAGTGTAAGTAGTAATGAAGAAATGATCATTAACAACTCATAAATGATACAACATACTATGCATAGAATACCTCAATTTGAAGGTATCAACTTTAATTTGTGGAAGCGTCAGATGGAAAATTATTTGTCCTCCTTAGGTTTTGATGTGTGGACAACAGTAGAGAGAGGTTGCACTGTGTCTGTAACATCTCCCTCCACTCTTGAGGAAAAGATAGTTCTTGAATCCAATACTAAGGCTCTACATGCTATTTTCAGTAGTCTGCCAAATGACACTATTGCTAAAGTTATGCACTATAGAGATGAAAAGGAAGTTTGGGATAGATTGATTGAAATATATCAGGATGGTGAGTTGCAAGAAGATACATCTTTGAAAACTGAAGCAAGTTGTGATTCTTCTGTAAGTGGTGATTCTGAAAATCATCATAGTTCTAAAGAAAATCTATTTGAGTCTAAATCTCTAGAGATTATAGATGAACATTCACATGGCCAAAAAACTAATGAAGTAGATCAAGTAAAGTTTGAACAAGAATTAGATGATCAAGAAAGTGAGCTTGATCTGGAAGGTGAACTTATGTGTGCTTTAGACACAATTAAACAACTTAGAAGAGAGAACCTGATTTTAAAGAAGCAACTTCAACAAGAAAAGGATATCACAGATAAGGTATGCTCAAATCTTATAGAAGAAAAAACCCAAGTTGAAGAAGCTAGAAATATTGAGGAAGTGTTCAAAGATCAACTTAAAGAAAAAGAATAGTTCATAGAAAATCTTGAGTTGCAAGTAGTTTTACTAAGGAACATTGGTAAAGAATCAAAGCAATTAAGCAATGAAAAAATCAGTGAGAGTGGCTCCATGTCTTTGGATAAACTTATTGAAACACAGAAGGCTCCAAATGACAAAACTAGTCTAGGCTTAGAGGAAGGATAATGTTCTAAGACACTTAGTACAAAGAAAGATTTAAAATTTCATGTTGCTAATTCTAAAACTGTAGGAAACAAAAGAGGAAGGAATAGAACACACAAGTTGTCAGGATCTTGATCTTCCTGGCAAGGTAAGTTGATGAAGTATTATTATTATTTTTCAGGTTATTGGTACTCAATTTTTGAGTATGGCTATAGAGCATCTGAATGTTTGTCTAAAATAAAGAAAAGTGATAAGCAAAGGAACCATGATAATATCACATGCTTTGAATGTAGTCAATCAGGTCATAATGCAAGAAATTGTAATAAGGGTGACACAAGATATTACAAGTATTTGGTTTTATGTTATAAATGTAATAGCTTTGGGCATAAAGAAAATTTTTGTAGGAGTCAATGGGAGAAAGCATCTAGAAGCAACAAAGAGTTTGTAAAAGTATGGAGAAAAAAGCAAAAGAAAGACAATAGGCTTGTGCTTGATGCACAAGAGACACTGTTGAATGCATAATTAGACCAAGAGGTCAAAGGGGAACAATAAATGTATCATCTTACAAACCCCTAGAAAATAAAATACCTTTGAGATTCAAGGTATAGAGTATCTACAAAGTGTCACAGGATAGTGGAATTATCTAATGCATAAGCTTGATATGTGAGTTAGGTTTCCAAGTAGACCAAATACTTGTTTGTGCTTTGTCAAAACAAGTAACATGGCAGTATAGAGATTGAATAATTCTATGTAAAGGTTAAACAATGCTAATAGTAAGGGAAATCTAGTTGATACACTCATATGTCTATAACAAACATTGACAATGTAGTTAAGACAAAGCTAAAATGTGTGACTGTGATCATCTATTGTGTTAAAATCAGTGGCATCCACCAAAGTATAAAGGAAGGAGGATTACTGTCAAAATGTTGTAAGTTGCAAGTACCCTAGTAAACATGAAGCAAAGATATGGTTCAATGGTCTATTAAAATCTTTTGCACAATGGATATGTACAAGATATTCAAATAGACTCAAGACAGTAAGCGTACAAGAAAACATCTCTGCAGTGTTTAGAGATGAGAGAATAGTGTTTATGTACACAATAAAACAAGGAAAAATGAAATAGTCTTCAGAGCATTTTTTTTTTAACAGTTCATGTTTATCTTGAATGTTGAATAGTTGATAGGTCATTCAAGGTGTTTGTTAAGTAACGGTTGATACAGTGATATTGGTTTCATCTCTAATGGCATTTCATTCTTGTTAACTGATGCATGGTGTAGACCTTTATAATGTTGCAGTGAAAAACTAGAATTGGCATCTCTGTCACACATATTTGACAAAGTTTTGACAGTCTTAATGATGTTCTTTCAAGGTGCTTTCATGGTCGAAGGAAAATATATTATAAGTACAAGACAATGTTTTTCAAACTACTATTGGTTTTGGCCGATTTCACTGCTTTGTTGCACAAGTTTTCTTTACTGTCATGAATCATAAGGTGAAGATTATTGTTGCAGTTTCATTGTAACACAATTCTACAGTGTTGCATTTTTACTCTAGAAAGTTCCTCTTTTGGCATTTCATTTGTAAAGAATTAGGGGGAGCTTCATGTTGTAATTGATAAGGTGCATGCAATGATACTCTATTTATCCATATAATTAATACAAGGAGATACATACATCAACATTACTTGCGTATAAAGAGGAAACAATGCTTTTTTTTTCTAGTATTGGTACACAGAGATAATTGTCTTTGATTTGAATTATTGGAAATGGCTCTCTAACAGATTGCTTGGTTAGCAGCAATAGAGTGGAAGAGATTTTCATGCTTATATTTGTGCTATAGTTTGGCATTAATAATTGTTTCATTGTATTATCTTGATTGACAAATTGACAATAGACTTGGACAATATGTTTCGATCATGACCACAGTATGATGTCAAATATGTTTTCAAGTTTTTTTATGTTACAATGAACAATTCCCATTCATATTCTTGGACAATATGAAGTAAATTCAACTAGTTAGAAAGTCTTATTTTCTTATGTGCTCAGTGCTATTTCAGTATGGAGTGAGTTGTTTGGTGATCAATGAATTACCATATCATGTCATTATTTATCTTGCATTCTAAAAGGGGCAGTAAAAGCCTTAAAGGCCAGAACATTTTTTAGCAAGTTTCTTCATACATTTGAGATCTTGTAGAACATCAGGTTACTAATCAGCCAATTATATTTATGATGTGTTGTTTGAATTTTGTTAGGACTGATTATTTTAATAGAAGAGAAGATCTATTCCAATTGGCTCGCATACATCTCTTGAATCTAAAGATGTCTTTAAAAAGCACAAATCTAGGTTGGGAGTTGTCTCTCAATCGTTACTTGCTCAAAGAGATCATTGATTTAGGGGGATATTTTTAGCTCTCCTAGTAGCTTCTTGTTGCTTTTATGATTTATTTGCTGCTTCATTGCTCTATTTGCAGTTGGTTCAGTTCTTGGTTTTTTTTATTTCATTGTTTACCCTTTGTCCTTGAGAAAAAAAGGGGGAGAAATATGAGTATTCATTGGTAGATTGGTATCTTTTTGTTTGGAATTGATGTGATTTGATTGGAAATATTGGAAAGTTCAATTCAAATTATTTTTTGTTTCAGATGGTTTTTGCCATCATGGACAAAGGGGGACTTTGTTGACTTTCTCTTTTTGGTATATTGTCCTTGATGGCAAAACTGATTGGTGATTGGCATTATGATATTTGGTGCTATTTGTATTCAGTTTGGCATATTTAGTATTTTGTGGACTATGCTTTGAATTGATGCATTTGGGTGCCCTTTTTTATCATATATTGTGATAATAATCATGTTGAGCTTCATGTGCAGATAAAAGTTATTTTGTCTATTCAAGTGGCATTGGTTTTCAGGTGATATCATGGAATGGTTGATTTCATTTTGATAGATTGGCACTTCTTTATTGCACAACAGGTATATTATTTCAATTTCTCATTATCAGGTTGATCATGGCATCATTGACAAGATTCATTTGATTATGTCTTTGTAGCATTCTATTGATGATCTTCATGGTTGTCACATAATTTTTGGTGTCAATGGATATGAAACATTATTTGATAGATGACATATTCCATTGGAATTATATTAATGCCTTCTTTGACACTTGAATTTGATATTTCATTTGGCATCATTGGTATATGAGGTCACTATACACTCTTTAGTTGGTTTTGTCATTGCATATCTTCATGACTCTTTCACATTATCTTGGTGTCACTGGCTATGACATAGTAGTTGGTATATATGAAGTCTTCATCTAATTCATGTGCTTTATATTGAATTAATTTCATAATCAACTTCTAAATATGAAAGGTTTCTATATTGATCACAGGATCATGGTGTTGTCTATTTGATGCAGTGTTAACTCTTACATGTGATTGCAAAGGTATATTGTTGATTCAGTTTAGTATTTGACATTTAGATTCAATGTATTTATACATTTGGTGAATACATTTATTTACATATACTTGATAGTGTTGAGCTTCAGTTTTGCACCATGAACATAGCATGAATTCACACTTCATTGTGACTTAGCACTAAATGATGTACATACTCAAGTTTTAGTGTTACATTGATTATTCATTTATAAATGGTATTCAAGATTTCTTTTTAAAATGTTAACACATAGCATTATCAATCACTTTGATTACTTAGCATATTTTATAGTGCTATTGGGTTTGGGTTGAAATACTTAGTGCTTTGTATTATATTTAAAGTGATTTCATAAAGCAATAAGGCCGACATTGATAGCTCTCCTAGTAGCTTCTTGTTGCTTTTATGATTTATTTGCTGCTTCATTGCTCTATTTGCAGTTGGTTCAGTTCTTGGTTTTTTTTTATTTCATTGTTTACCCTTTGTCCTTGAGAAAAAAAGGGGGAGAAATATGAGTATTCATTGGTAGATTGGTATCACTTTGTTTGGAATTGATGTGATTTGATTGGAAAGATTGGAAAGTTCAATTCAAATTATTTTTTGTTTCAGATGGTTTTTGCCATCATGGACAAAGGGGGACTTTGTTGACTTTCTCTTTTTGGTATATTGTCCTTGATGGCAAAACTGATTGGTGATTGGCATTATGATATTTGGTGCTATTTGTATTCAGTTTGGCATATTTAGTATTTTGTGGATGCTTGATGCATATTATAGTATTTTGTGCCTTGCTTTGAATCCTGGTGCATCATATATGTGATGTTGAGATCTCATGCAGCTTTTGTCATCATGTTGAGCTTCATGTGCATGTCTATTCAAGTCAGGTGATATCATGGAATGGTTGATTTCATTTTGATAGATTGGCACTTCTTTATTGCACAACAGGTATATTATTTCAATTTCTCATTATCAGGTTGATCATGGCATCATTGACAAGATTCATTTGATTATGTCTTTGTAGCATTCTATTGATGATCTTCATGGCTGTCACATAATTTTTGGTGTCAATGGATATGAAACATTATTTGATAGATGACATATTCCATTGGAATTATATTAATGCCTTCTTTGACACTTGAATTTGATATTTCATTTGGCATCATTGGTATATGAGGTCACTATACACTCTTTAGTTGGTTTTGTCATTGCATATCTTCATGACTCTTTCACATTATCTTGGTGTCATCTTCATGACTCTCATGTCACATTATCTTGGTGTCACTGGCTATGACATAGTAGTTGGTATATATTAAGTCTTCATCTAATTCATGTGCTTTATATTGAATTAATTTCATAATCAACTTCTAAATATGAAAGGTTTCTATATTGATCACAGGATCATGGTGTTGTCTATTTGATGCAGTGTTAACTCTTACATGTGATTGCAAAGGTATATTGTTGATTCAGTTTAGTATTTGACATTTAGATTCAATGTATTTATACATTTGGTGAATACATTTATTCACATATACTTCATAGTGTTGAGCTTCAGTTTTGCACCATGAACATAGCATGAATTCACACTTCATTGTGACTTAGCACTAAATGATGTACATACTCAAGTTTTAGTGTTACATTGATTATTCATTTATAAATGGTATTCAAGATTTCTTTTTTAAATGTTAACACATAGCATTATCAATCACTTTGATTACTTAGCATATTTTATAGTGCTATTGGGTTTGGGTTGAAATACTTAGTGCTTTGTATTATATTTAAAGTGATTTCATAAAGCAATAAGGCCGACACCATATTTTTTGAGCTGATAAATGTTATACTTTAAAGTGTTTTTTGAACACTATTAGTTGACATCGATGATATTATTAAGGTTTCGAGCTTATGAATTATTGAATTGTAGACTTATTAACATTTGATGGTTATCATTTATTTTGGAGACTTTGGTCTTTTCCATGCATGTGGTTATTGACACACTTATTACTTGGACAATTGGCTTATCGTTGTGTCACGTGGATTTTGATAAGGCACATAATATTGTCGGATTCCTTGGATCTCAAAATTATTATGTTTTGACTCATGGATTTCAAAAGTTATGTATTATGATTTGGGGGTTCAATGTAAAGAAAAGTTAATGAAAAAGAAAAGTTATTTTTATGTCTTTCATTTCATACTGCAAGTCTAATCCCTAGCTATGCGGCCATGGAGGATTTGAGATCAAAGTATATATCTGGTTTTCAAGCTAAAAGTTGGAAGAGTTTTAGTGAGGACATTATAAGAAGTTTGCACAATCAACTGGTAAAAGTTTGGCCTCCCTGACAAATATTTTTGTTTTTAGTTTGAAAGTTTGGTTTTGGTTTCAAAGGTAATTTTTTTTGTGATTAAGTTGAAGATCAATCTCTTCAATTTTTTTTAAGGATTAATCACATTTTTACTAACCCGAGTTTACTCAAGGGTTTTATCATTTTTAGTGGAAATTCATTGATGTATCTATGGTTATGCTTTAAACCCTTATGGTTAACATTATTAAATAACATTGTTTTACCATTTTATTAAACCTTGGTTATTGAATACGATTTTTTGACAAGGATGGATAACTGTTTGTAAATGTTGTATATATACTTGGTAGAAAACATATGATGGGGTGGTGTGATGAGAAGATATAGTCTGAACAGTATATTGATTAACATTGTGATATCATTCTGTAAAGAAGAGAAGAGGGGTTTATTCTATTTTCATCTTTGGTTGTATTACAAAGATTATTTTGAATTGGGAATTATTGCAAAATCATTTTGTATCCTATTATAATTTTATAACTACAGAGAGTTATTGTAGTTATAAGGTTCTAATGGGTTGCAATACCTTGAATGTTTGATGAAGTTGGTGCTTCAGAAAGATTATGGGAGTTGGTGCTCCACATTGTAATAGATTTTGTGCTCTTTTGAATGAATAAAAGGACCAGTTTGTGAGTGGTTTGTTATACCCCAAGAGGGTTTTTCCACTTAGGAAATCTTTGTGTTATGTGATGTTATTTTTGTCTCTCATTATGTTTCAAGTTAATGTGCTTAATTATTCATTGCTCTTATACTTTTAGATTGTTTACAAGACAAGTTAAGTTTGTTTAAAAACCTTCCTAAAGCAAGTTAAACTTGCATTGTGTAAACTTGAAGTCTTGTTTCAAAACTCATAAATAAGGTTGTTCACAATTTGACGGAACAATGCTACATGATTCTTTTAATATGAGTTGGTCGTCTTGCATATCTTTCTGCAAAGTTTAAGTGTTCATGTGTTTGGTTAGATCTACCATATTGTTTCAAGGTCAAAAATTTAAGTTGTGCATTCAAATCCAAGAGTTTAAATTTTTTTATCACTTTAATTCACCCCCCCTCTGAGAGTGAATTCACTTCCAACAAATACAAGGTTCTTTCACTCATTTTCAACCCCAGACATTCAAGTATTCATCCTTATATCAAGTTTGAGTTCATAAGAGAAATCAAGTGTTTACAAGAGCATTCAAGGGAAAATTATCAAGCATTTTATATCATTATTCAAACATCAAGTATCATTTCAAGGACTTCATACAGTATATTTATTTTTGAGCTAACACTTGTGATCTAGGGTTTCATGATTCAAGCTGGAATTTCATTCAAGATCTATCACCTTCAAGAAAAAGTTAAGATCTGCATCCATTGGAATCATCTCACACATGTTTGTAGCATCTAATTGATTGGGTTTGGTGAGTTGCAACATCATATTTTTTTCATTCATTATTCTTCATTCCTATTTTATTCCATTTCAAGATTTGATTACCAAAACGGGGTTTGACCAAGGAAACCCCTATCAACTAACAAATATAGTATTTTTTCATCTCTTTTGTGTGTGTTTTGTAGGTTTAGATTTAAGATACATCGAAGAGAAAGATTGGAGAAAGTTGTCAAAGTTCCTAGAGTTGTCAAGGTTGTCATCAAGCATTGGAGAACATTGGAGAACACCTACGAGTTGATTTATAGAGATTTAGATCCAAAAATCAGTTGGGAAGCACAAACCAGTCCTTGAAGACTAGATTCAGATCTTAAAGTTTCAAAAATCCCTAATTGGACTGATTTGTCACTTCTAGCGAATGAGTCCCAGTTGAGTTCAAAGTTTAGCTTTTTGCAGATTTAGATACCCATTTGTCAGATTCATGTTCCTACACAAAAATCCAAATTTTGGACTAATTCACCTAGCTTGGAAAATTAGTCCCACTCAACATTAAAGATAGAATTTCTAGCATTTCAGACCTCCTTCCAGTCATCTCTAGGTTTCTAGGTGCATGCATTCCATCTTACAACTTTATGCTTTGTTTCATTTACATTTCTAGGTCATCTTGTAAGTCATTACATTGTATTAGGGTTTAATAGTACATCTTGCATTGCATTTGTCTTTCCAAGTCTTAACTTGGTGGTGAACCCCTCATTAGTTTACAATCATCCCCTAGGAAAACCCTATTTTAAGATCTCTTTCTCTTTTGCATTGAGATCTCTACGGTTATCCTTGAATGAAATAACTAGAAAGTGAGTGTGCTCTATGTCCTAAACCATACGAAAGTATCTAGCCACCATTTTTAGATGTTCACTAAAAAACTAACCAAAGACAACATTTATAGAAACCAAGCAACTAAACTAAAAAGGACATATCTTATTGGTTGTTACAAGATTTCCTTTAAACCTAGATGCTCTTGCATCAGTTTTTACAATGTTGTCTAATTTTTGTGTTTTTTTCCTTATAGTTCTTGGTAGTGGGGGTTCAAAAGTAAATCTCCTTGGATTTTCCTCTTTTCCTTTACTAATAGTTATTTCTATTTGAAAATAATTTTGTAATATTTATTTATTTATATACTTTTATCCCTTTTTTGCCTCAAAAAACTAAAAATAGATTATCCATAAACTTTAACTAATTCATCTATAACCATGACACTTGTAAGAATAGAAGAATTATAAGTATTTTTTAATTATCATGATAATACTTTTTATGTAGATCAAATCATTAATAAATTATTATTATTTTTACGTAATATTTTAGATTTATATTTTTTTTCCTTTTTAGCGTGTTAATATTCTATTCATATGTAAATTTAGTATGCAATTTCCTTTAAGAATCTTTTGATTATTTGTATTGGTGATAAAGTATGAATACAAAAATATATCTACCTCTAGAAACATTTCTTTCTAAAAAACAATATAATTGATACCTTATAGAATTAGATTAATATACATTGTTCAAATAAAAATCTATTAAATTAATACTTCAAAGAATTAATTAAATCATTATCTACCATTTAAAATTAATGAATTAATAAGATATTATTGAATGACCACTAATCACAAAACAAACCAATATATAATATAACTTCACTTAAAAATAAATAAATATATATACTTAATTTAAAAATTGGCTTTAGGAAAATACACCGTCAACAATTCATATATATATATATTTTAATATATATTTGGAAATTTTTGATTTTATTAAATATATTAATGTGGTTAAATTTTCGGAGTGAATTGCTGGTGATGAATTTCACTTGGCAGTGAATTTGTCATGATGATGAAGTTTCCTACAGTAAATTTCTGGTAGTAAATTTTCTGTCAGTGAATTACTAGCGGTGAATTTGCCGCATGCCTTAAAAACTATAAAGATTGATGACTACCAGCTATTTAATATTACTACAATCTTGGATAAAACAAGCGTCACATCACTTATCAAATAAGGGAAAATATAAGAGGAAAAGACAAGCGAAGATCCACATACTCGGTTAAATCCAAATGTCTCCTCAACCAAAAATGCTCGTGCCTGGTGTGACACAGAAAATGGGTAGTTTGAATAAAAACTAAAAATACAAAAGCAAGATTACCAGTTAATAAATGGACACAAAAGCTGTCTACAATAGAGTTCCATATCTCATTGTGAAAGTTTGGAGCACATCATATTTTTGAACTCAGAAAAATCTAAAACCCCATTGCAGTCTGAATCAAATCTACATATCATTTCTTGACATTGCTGAGGGTCTTGGCCCCGCGAGATCAGTCCTAACCTGGAGAGTACTTGTTGTAGCTCAGTAGAAGAGATGTATCCATCATTATCCAGATCAAAAACTCTGAATGCTTCCACTATATCCTTACATTCATCCTCCAACACTTCCTCATCATTGCTGAAGATATACTGATATAGATGCACAAACTCTTCGAATCCAAGACTATCGCTACCATCGAGGTCTTTGGAGAGTGGGGCACTGACCATACATCTCACATCTTCTTCTGACATTTGTATTCCGAGCTTGATTAAGAAGCGACTGATCTCACCCACACTCACCCTTCCATCTGCATTTTCATCGATTAGTTTATATGCTTTCTCAATTTCATTCAGATCTGCCATTACTTTGAAGAAAGGGACAACCTAGATGGATAGCGAAAAGTAAGAATTCGTAGCAATGCAAGGAGGAGGATGTTAAACGGTAGAGAATACTAAGGTTTAGAATGTGTGGTGATTTAAAGTAGTTGTGAAACCACCTCGGAATTATGAGAGGTGAATGCACTAGTGAAAGCCGCGTAAGCAAATGAGTATGTGGAATAAGCGTGTCAAATAACGGCTGTGGGTTCGCGTTGAAGTTTTAGTACTACAAATGTAAACACGGAATACCTTACTAAGCTTGACTAAAACGGACAAATCCAACATGGCGGTATAATCCTGTCGGGAATATGTTCTACGCGTTTTCCGTCGGTGGTGGAAAATAATGGATTCCCCTACACTTTTTACACGATCTATACAACGTGTTAAGAAAGAAAAGTCTAAAGCGTTTCCAATTTCCACAGTTAATGAGAGCAATGTATATAGATAAGATCTGGACTGCATAACTTTTTTAAACATTAAAATCCAGAAATCTATATAAAGGCTGTCTTCTTTTTCTTTCTATTTTTCTTTCGAAAGATTAAACATAACTATTATATTAAACTAAAATTCAATTATGGGAACAAACAAAGAGTCACTTAATCAGTATAATTTGAAGGAATAAAACAAAGAGGAAAGACAATAATAATAACTGTGGACACAGAAAATGTAACCCTTCTACTTTTTCTTATTTTATCCCTCATTGTGCTTAATAGACTTGGTTTTTCCTTGATTTAATGTTGCAATGTGGCCCACACATTCACATTAGGTCTTGAATTTTTATAAATTATTAAGACTTTATGATGTCTTGTAAAGGTGTTGTGAAGTGTTGTAACACATTTTCACACTTTTCTAGGCTCTTCTTATTATAATTCACCTACATACCCCTTTTTTATCACTTACCAAGTCTTATTTTAAACTGTTGTAAAGTCTCATAACAAACTTTCACGATTTCTTATACTTGTCATCAATAAATACACCTTTCTTATGCTTTATTTGGCCCCTTTATGCACTTACATGCCTTAATTAAATGTATTTTTTTAATGTAAACCCAACAAACATCATTTCAAACAACTTAATTCCTGACACCCATTTATATGCCTTGGGTGGGACCCATTTGCCACTAGGGGCGAATGAGTCCTTGGCACAAAAATCAAGATAAATTCAAATTATTGGTAGTTTTTTATTCCTTAAGCCCTAAAGTCGGCCTGTGATGTATTTTCAGAAAATTAGGGCATATTTGTGTATAAATACATGATTTTCTATTCATTTTAAGCCCCATTCATCCATTCAAATCTTCATGCATTCATCATAGCATTTTAGCATTCTCATCATTTAATCAAGCATTCAAGCATCTTGGAGTAGCATATCGTCAAACTTCAACACCAAGGGTTTGGTGAGTTTATGACATTGCGTGTTATTTGTTCATCATTCTCTCTTTATTTCATTTCATTATCAAGGGTTTGATTACCAAATTGGAGTTTGACCAAGGCAAACCCCTATACTCTAACCCTTAACCCTTTTCCCCCTCTTTGCATGTGTGTTTGCAAGTCTTGTAGGTAGATTCATCAAGGAGAAAGGTGTCAAAAAGGTGTTGAAAAGTCATCAAAGTAAACACAACCCTATTTGAAGCTTGGAGAGCATTTTCCCATCAGATTTTATAGATTCAAGTCCAACAAGCTATCAGGCAGAAAAGTGTAGACCAGGACCCATAGAGTTCACCCTTGACTTTTCAAAAATCTGCAGGTGGACTAATTCGCCATTTGTGACAAATGAGTCCCATTACTAGGTTGGAAAAAGTTTTTTTTTGAAGTTCTATCTTCCCGGCATCCCAAAACCTATTTGAGTAGATTTTACCAGAAACATGACTAATTCACCATTTGTAGTGAATGAGTCCTAATGGGCTTCAACATTAATCTCTGCAACATTCCAGAACCTTTCAACATCAGTTTTCAAGCTCCAAGTGCACCTCATTCAGTTTCATTAAGTTTTGTTCTTGTTTGTTCATGTTTTTAGTTCATATTTGTATACAACACTGTGTTTTCAAACACTTTGCATTTCTTAGTTTTGAATACATAATCAATAGCTTTTATTAGTTATTTGCATTTAGATCATCTAACTTAGGTATTTTGCATCCATATTACATTAATTCTTGAATGTTTACATTGCATTTTGGCCCATCTTTCCCCTTTTAGGTGAAAAACTCTAAAGGGCTAGAAAGCATTCGGGTGCCAAAATCTTTGTTCATATTAAGGTGAACCCGTCTTTAGAACATTTTCACTTCTGATTTCAAGTGCATTTACATCCTAGGGTTAGCTTGCATCAACATTGCATTAGGTTTTGCATTGTTTTGCATCTTAGGGTTTTCAAAATTGCATTAGTGAAAAGATCATCTAATTTTCATTTTTGCATTTCCAATCATTTAAAATAACTTAAATTTTGCATTTGCATCATAAGTCTTGTATCAGACAATTTGAAAAGCATAAAAATCATCTTAATTTTTTTGAAAATTTTCAAAAACAATCATCTTGGACTCATTCGCCACCTTGGGAAAATTAGTCTAGTTGAATATTTTGTACTGTAATTTATGTCGTTTTCAACACATTTCTTGTATTTCTATTTTTTTTTATTTCATCTCTAATACAATTTCTATAATTTCTATTATTAGCATTTCATTGCTCCTAGTTTTCATTTCATTTGCATCCTCCCAGCCTTTAGTAGCCCTTGTATGAGTATTTGGTGCCCTATCGATAATACTTTAGTGAGAAGAAGTTCACAAATCATGGCATCCCATGATAACACACTCGTTGTGGACATTGGGTTGTCTCGAGCTACTACTCCTGGTGTTGACAATAGTGCATTAGGCATGGACCCTACCTTTAGCAATTCTTTGCCTTCTCATAACATGCAAGTTGACACACAAAATGATTACATTTTGTAAGAGAAAATCATTAACATTCATGAGGATTTAGCACATTTGCAACAAAACATGTGTCTTTAAAATATTTTAATCACCGCCATTCCTACTATAGACAGAATCTATTGTCTGCTTGAATGTAGCGAAAGCTTAGACATTATGAAACAAATTGTTGAGATATACCATAAACATATTCCTTCCACCTCTCGTACATCTCAACTGGAAAACACTGTGGTTAGCCAAGGAGGACCTCACATTCTTCCCCCTTCCATTGTAGTATCCATACCTACTTACACCACTCCCCAAGTTGCAATACTCATGAAATCTATTAGTAATGTCACTCCTTCCTTCAGTATTCCTACTAGCACTCCTAGTTCCTTTGGGGCATCAAATGTTCTATCCATTTCCGCCATACCATCTATTAGGATTCCATTCACTTGCCCTACCACTACATACACCCCATCACCATTCTCTCTTCCACCTCCTACCACTTACATTGACCCTCTCATCATGCAACAAAAAATATCCAACATAATTCAAAGTCAAAATGCCCCACCTACCTATTATGTTTGTAGTAGCCCATTATCTTTAGAAATATTAAGAACACCGATGCCACAAGGAATTCAAATACATAGGTTTGAGAAGTATGGAGGGAAGGGTGATCCTACTAATCATGTTAATGCCTATACCACCTTATGTAGTGATTTTTTCCTTGACAATAAACTGTTGGCCAAACTATTTTCTAGGACTTTAAAGGACACTGCCTTGGAGTGGTTTTCATCCTTACCAAACAATTCAATTCATTCATTCAATGTACTAGTTGATGCATTTAAAAATCATTTTCAAGTGAACATGACTCCCAAAAAGACATTAGCTAATCTAATGAGATCTAAACAAAATGTGGATGAAAAGGTAACCGATTTCATCTCACACTATCAATCACTTTATGCCCAAATCGATGTCAAGGTTCCTGATCCACGTCTCCAAAAGATGTTCATTGAAAATTTAAAAAGTCAAATCCAAGATAAATTGGCCATGATGAAATTTCCCTCTTTCATGCATCTATGTACAACCCTTTGTGACTATAACAATTCAGTTAGTAGTCATGATGCCAAGTCCACTACTAGCCGAGTTGAGAAAGCTAAACATGTCAACCCAAACAATTCACAACCCTTTAGAAAACCAAACAAAGGATTTTTACAATTTAATTTGGGCCATCCTCAACAACCACCTCAACCCATAAACAACCAAGTAACAACTATTAAAGATACAATACCTTATAGTTATGGAGATCCAAAATGACAATTTACACCTTTACTAGACACTCTTCACAACACAATGTCCCAACTATTGCAGAAATAGATGATTACCTTTCCTACTATAAAACCATTGGATCCTACTAATCCTTTTCCTCCAACCTTTCACCCTAACGCTTATTGCCATTATCATAGACAAAATGGACATGACACAAAATAGTGTAAGCATCTTAAACACATAGTGCAAGACCTCATTGATTTTGGTCATCTATTTGTTTCCAATGTTAATGTTAAAGGCAATACATCTATTGCCCCACCCAATCAAAATTTGCAATTTTTTACCAATCTGATGCCCAAACATAATGTGTCATTTGTCAAAGCTAGTGAAACTCAAAACAATGATTTTATGAATGTTCATACAACTATTGAACATCTTGATCCTATTCCACAAACATAATGTGTCATTTTTCAAAGCTAGTGAAACTCAAAATAATGATGTCATGAATGTTCATACAACTATTGAACAACTTGATCCTATTCCACATGCCACTACTATTGACCTTATACATGAAATGGTAAGTGTGATAAACGTTGTCCCTCGTAAGGGCCAATCTAAGAAATCTCTTGATATTACTTTTTCTTCTAAGGATATCCTTCTGAAGCTTCCTGATGGTCCTCTTTACATAGTCGACCGTATTTATGATAAGCCCACTAATGGAATACTCATAGATCCCACATGTGGTGAGAATGTGATCACTGAAAAAAATTTCGTATTACATGATCTTTATCAAGATGATTATGAAAAACCAAGAGTATGTATCAAAACACATAATGGTTTCGCTTTACCTATGACAGGATTGATCATCCTTCCATTACAGATAGGACCTAAGATAGTGGATGTAGCATTCTCCATCATCCCACAGTTAGATCAGTTTCTTTTGCAGTTAGGGAACCCATGGCTTCACTCAATGAAAGTTGTCCCTTCAGTCATACACAATGTTTAAAGTTTTGGCTTGATAATGACATATTCATTGTTCACCATAGTGGAATTAACCCTTTGTCTTCTAAAGGAAATTTCTCCTTAGAAGCCTTTTGGCTAGAGCCCATGGAACCCATAACACACCACAAAGAATTATTTTTTATTTCCTATCAAAAATTAAAAGCTAAACAAATTGCGGAATTGTCTCTTCACAACATATCCCCATCCACTTCTAACACTCCCCTCCTATATGAGACAATGCTTAAACCTTAACCTAAACCAGCAACTCAAGCTCAACCAATAACAAAACACTGCACCTTCATCATCCAAATTCCCAAGAGATAATGAAACCAACCCCATCATTCCCACACAACTTCAAAATAGAATCAAAAGAAATTTAGGTGCTAGGAAGTGTAGGCATCGACTTTGTCTCCTTTCTCGTCAAGTACAAACTGAAGAAAACAAAGAAAAAAACATCCACATTTGACAAAAAAAATGCATAATAACCCTCCTCCCCAATCACAACAAAATGATCCAATACAACAACCACAACTTATAATATGCCCTTCATTGGACATTACCATCCATCCTCCTGCAATGATTAATCTAGATGATGATGATGAGATCACTAAAATAGACGAAGAGGTGCATAATTATTTGAGTACATTATTTTCATCTTCCATGAGCTTAAATGATAAATCTCCTACAAAAAGTGTAGAACTTGGTACTTCCCCTAGTTCGACACTTGCACTTGACCCTTTGGCTAGTTTCCCACCCTCAACGCATCATGAACATGAATGGGAGGAAAATGACTTGCTTGATGGCTTACTTGTATTTGTCTTATTAGTCTTTCACATTTTATTTTCTTTATCTTTTGTGTTTGCATGTGTGTATTGTGTTCTCCCATGATGTAACGTTTGATGTTCTCTCTATCTTTGTGCAATTCCTCTTTTTGTTCCTCCATTCTTCTATATTTTGTACATTGCTTTCATTTTTTCCTTTTAGGGATGATGCAAAGCATTGAGACTCCCTATGTCTCTTCCATGTTGACCCAAAAGTTCTTTTTATCTTTTTTTTGCTTTGTTTTGTGTTTTTCCTTTTGGGGATGATGCAACGCATTGAGACTGCAATGCCTCTCTCTTATGTTGACCCAAAAGATTTTTCATTTTTCATTTTCATTTGCTTGTTTTTTCCTTTTGGGGATGATGCAAAGCGTTGAGACATCCTATGTATCTTCCATGTTGACCCAAAATGGATTTTCTTTTTCTTTTGTTTTCGTTCTCTTTGTGTCATTCTTCTAGTTCTATGTGTATTTCAGGAATGATTACAATTTTGAGCTCTTTAATCAAAACATTGTAGGAACTAACATACTGACCACAAATCCATAGATCCCTTATGTGTTTGGTATGTTCTTTTTTGGGAGAAACCCCTCTTTCTTTTGTACCTTTTTCATTTGCATGATGTATCCTTACTCAAAAATGTATGACTTGGCATAGGGGCTTTCCAAGTTAGCTCTCATGTCTTGTTTCAATTTATATTTTTCATTTTCTACTTTAATGTAATTGCTCAGAGAATGGTGTGTAGAAATTCCTTTAAAGTGGGGGAATACATTGGCATAATTCATCTTGCATTCTTCTTCTTTCTGGTTCTTAGTTCAGCCTTCTTGTTCCATACGATGTGTTTGTCCCTTTGTGGATGACACTGGGTGTGATGTATTTCATGAGCATGATCTCTCTTAGCATATTACATTCCTCTTAGTGGCCTAATGTGATGCACTACATCTCCTAAGTTGTGAATATTCTATCCTTTGATTGGTCCCCTCTTGGAGACATTAGACACAATGTTCCCTAAGTTATAGACCTCACATGAACTAAGCAAGACTCCTTTGAACATCTTTTGCATTTTGCATTTTTAATTTACATGGCCACCTTGCATAACATAGCTTGCATTCCTATGGTGCCATTGCATTTTTTCATGATTTCTAAGCATACAAAGCTTTTCTTGGCTCCTGAAGCATGAAACGACATTGTCCTTTGTGGCACCTTATAAATTTATTAGGAGGTATAACTTTAGTATGGTTGAGTGGGAATCCCATTCTAAGGCATGACTTTTCCCCATAGCCACATGTGTATTTGTGAGTACATACTAGCCGTGAGTGTATGTTTTTCATCTTTTGGCCCTTCTCACCCGATGGATAGCCATGAGTTCCATTGCCCCAGAGTGAGTATGTATTTTCTTTCTGAACAAACAACCTAAATCTAATCCATAATGAGCTAGACAAACGATCAAAGCTTGATCCAACTTTCTCCTCACTTTCATTCCTTTTCATCATTTTCATGTTTGTTCCTTTGTGCTTATGATTAGTTTTCCATGGGATCTTCATATTGGGGGCTTGATCATCCCTCTTCATTGATGTCTCATCTCACCAAACATTGGAGCATTCAAACCCATCTTGATTACATGTTCGGCTACTTTAGTGTGAGTTTGAAGCAAGTTCATCCTTTCACTAAAGTGGGGGCTAATTGTGGACACAAAAAAAGTAACCCTTCTAATTTTTCTTGTTCTGTCCCTCCTTGTGCTTAATTATCTTGATTTTTCCTTGAATTAATGTTGCAATGTGGCCCACACATTCACATTAGGTTTTGAATTTTTATGAATCATTAAGACTTTATGATGTCTTGTAAAGGTGTTGTGAAGTGTTGTACATTTTCACACTTTTATACTCTTATTATTATCATTCACCTACATACCCCCTTTTTATCACTTACCAAGTCTTATTTTAAACTGTTGTAAAGTCTTGTAACAATCTTTCACGCTTTCCTAGACTTTTCATCAACAAATACACCTTTCTTATGGTTTGTTTGGCCCCTTTATCAACTTATAGGCCTTAATTAAGTGTATTTTGTAATTTAAACTCGACAAACATCACTTAAGACAACTTAATTCTTGGCACCCATTCACATGCCTTGAGTGGGACCCATTCACCACTAGGGGCGAATGAGTCCCTTTTGGTACAAAATCCAAGATAAATTCAAATTAGTGGCAAGTTTTTATTCCTTAAAACCTAAGGTCGGCCTATGATATTGTATTTTTGGGAAATTAGGGCATATTTGTGTATAAATACATGATTTTCTATTCATTTTAAGCCCCATTTATCCATTCAGTCATTTGTTCAAGTGTTCATGCATTCATCATAGCATTCTAGCATTTTCATCATTCATTCAAGCATTCAAGCATCTTGGAGAATCATATCTTTAGACTTCAACACTAAGGGTTTGGTGAGTTTATGATATTGCATGTTATTTGTTCATCATTCTCTCTTTATTTCATTTCATTATCAAGGGCTTGATTAGAAAATTGGGATTTGGCCAAGGAAAACCCCTATACTCTAACCCTTAACCCTTTTCCCCCTCTTTGGATGTGTGTTTGTAGGTCTTGTAGGAATATTTGTCAAGGAGAAAGGCATAAAAAAGGTGTTGCAAAGTCATCAAAGTCAACACAACCCTATTTGAAGCTTGAAGAGCATTTTCCTATTAGATTTTCTAAATTCAGAACCAGCAAGCTGTCAAGCAAAAAAGTGCAGACTAGGACCCACAGAGTGAACCCTTTCCTTTTCATAAATCTACAGGTGGAATAATTCATCATCTGTGGTGAATGAGTCCCATTACCAAGCTAGAAAAAAATATTTTCTGAAGTTTTGTGTTCCCGACATCTTGAAACCTGTTCCAATAGATTTTACTATAAATAGGACTAATTCACCATCTGTGGTGAATGAGTCCTAGTGGGCTTCAACATTTATCTTTATAGCATTATAGAACCTTTCAACATCAGTTTTCAATCTCTAGGTGCACCTCATTTAGTTTCCTTAATTTTTGTTCTTGTTTGTTCATGTTTTCAGTTCATGTTTGTGTACAACACTATATTTTCAAACACTTTACATTTCTTAGTTTTGCATACATAATCAATAGCTTTTATCAGTTATTTACATTTAGATAATATCACCTAGGAATTTTCCATCCATATTACATTAATTCTTGAATGTTTACATTGCATTTTGGCCCATCTTTCCCCTTTTAGGTGGAAAACCATAGAAGGGATAGAAAGCATTCAGGTGCCAAAATCTTTGTTCACAATAACAATGATGAACAACAAAAGAGCTTAAAACATTTCTATTATGATTTTAGAAAAAATACACAATTGAATACAATAAAAACTAAGGTTGATGCTCTTATTAGAAAACAAAAATTTAGCTACACACCTATAGAAAACTGAAAAGATAAAAATAGGGGTCTCTGTTTCGCTTCTAGGGTTTTGGACCTAAAAGGAGAAAGGCTATTTCCTACCTTTCACTCAAGAACAAACCCTTGAGTCAAAGGAGATTGAAATCTAGCAAAGGGACTGTCCTAGGGATTGAATGAGATGTAATGAGGGGTTAACCACCAAGTGTAAACTTGGAAAAGACAACGAAATGCAAAACACAATGTAAAACCCTAATTGAATGTAAGACAACACTAAAAGACCTAGAAAGATGAATAAAATGTAGTAAAAAGCTATTAAACTAAAAGTGTGCACATGGGAGACTAAAGAAGGTATAATGGAGGTCCGGATGACTAAAAAATATGATGTTAATTTGTTGACTGGGACTCATTCAACAATCTGGGAAAATCAGTCCAATTTCTAGGAAAATGCAGCAAAGAAAATTTTAGCCAAAAGGGTATCCAAATATTCTCAAAACTTTATTAGGCCTATACAGTGGGACACATTTTCCAATAGTGGTGAACAATCCACTTCTACTTTTCTAGAAATTCTGAACTGGATTTTGTGCCTGTTGGTCCGCTCTACTCTTCTTAACTAATTTTTTGGATCTGAAACTACAAAAGGTCACCTGTAGGTCTTCTCCAAGCTTCTCCAAGGCTTAATGGCAACTTTGACAACTTTAGGGACTTGAAAATTTTTCTCCAACTTTCCTTCTTTGCAAATTTGCAATCTAGCCCTGTAAATCACACACAAGAAGAGGGAAAAATGTTGTGGGGGTTAGTGAATAGGGGTTTTCCTTGGTAAAACCCCTTGTTGGTAATTAAACCTTGAAATGAAAGAAAATATGAAAGGAGAATTATGAATGAACAAAAGACTATGTTTAAACTCACCAAACTCTTGTAATTAAGTGTTGCAATTATGCTTGAAATAGCTGCAATGGATGTGGTTCTTGAATCTAGCTTGAAGGAGAAAGATATTGCTTGAAACAATTGCTTGGATCATGAACTTCTACATCACAATTGTTAGTACAATAACAAACATGAAGAATGCAATCTTTGACATGATGATTAATGCTTGAAAAATACTCTTGAATGCTTGATAATCTGCCCTTGAAATTCCTTGAATGCTTTTGTGAATGCTCAAATACTCTTGTGAACTCTCTTGAATGCTAGGTGTTGAATATGAGTGAAAGAACCTTGTATTTATACTTTATTATGCAAGAATTCCCAAAATTACAACACTACAAGCCAACATCAAATCTAGGAGAATACAATATCACCAAAATTTTGAATTAAATTTGAATTTGGGTCACACGAGACTCATTCGCCCAAGGTGGTGAATGAGTCCCATCATGCATAATGTATGGGACCAAAAATCAAAAGTTTCTAGAAATGTGTGAAACTTGCATCATATCCAAATAGACCTAGGTGGGACTCATTCGACCAAGTTGGTGAATGAATCCTAGACACTAAATCTGAACCACACAAGTGAGGAACACTAGAATTATCATTGGTTACTGATTAGTGTCAAGATTATCCTAAAAAAGATGCAATAAATGAGGCTTGTGGATGCAAAATAGGGTCAATTAAAGCATAAGAAAGACCAATTATTAATGAAAATCCTAGAGGAATGTGAAAGTGTATTACAACACTTTAGAACACTCCAATAAGGAAATATTAAGATTAATTATGATTAGTATTATATTTATTATGCTTTGTTAATTGATAAAACCCTAGAAAAGCATGAAAGTGTTTTACAACACTTTACAACACTTTTGCAAGGCAACATTAAATTCCATCGATTCATAAGGGCCCAAGGCCTAATGTGAATGTCTTATCCACATTACAACACTAAATCAAGACAACATTGAGCAAAAATCCACAAGGAGGACCCAAATGAGTGTGAAAAAGTTAAATGACCATTTTTTTGACACTACAAAAACTTACCTACTACTCTTAAAACAAAGCTACTCTTACAAAAGATAAAATTGTTGCCCTTACAAATCAAAGCTAAGTAGAACAAACCTATTTTTTAAACACACACATATATATTGAAACAAAGGAAAGAAATGTGTTGTGATCCTAGGTCCTAAATGCAAAGAACCTAGAATGCAAGGGGCGTTCTTTTCCGAGTTTTATTAAAGAGGGAGACCAAGAAGGTAAATAGATTGACTATCAACCATGAAGGTGAACCAATCAAACCTGGATCTCCTTGTTTTGATCCTTGGAAATGGATTGGTAATTATTTGAAATGATTAACCTAATTGAACTTGTAGACACCCAAAGTTGTTCATTTCATAACATTACCTAGTCATTCATGACCTTGTAAGACATCTTGTAATATTTTACCCTAGGTCATTGCATTATCCCACTTATCCAATTTATTCCACTTAATCACCTTCCCAATTAATTAAATAAATCACATTTACTTAATTAATTTCCCTTCACATGTCTCAAAATAATTTAAATTAAATATTTGAATTAATCCCTCACTTATTACCACATTGCAACATGTGTCACATGACTACAACTCTTCACATGCACAAATAATTTAAATAATTTTATTATTTAAATTATGAGATTCCCAATCACATCCTATTTTTAGCCCCATTCATTGTGTCAGAGGCATCTTTTCCTCCAAAAAAAATAAAAGAATTGCACTTATTCCCTCACATCTTAATTTTAGCCTCATGTCATAACCCACTTAATGTGTGTCATAGGCACTAAAATCAACTTTTAATCCTAGCCATGTGCCTCACATATTTTAATTTTAATTTTAGACATCAAATCAAATCATCATTCTCCTATAAATCAAGCCTTTCACAAGCCATTTAGATCCATCTTCTTCTAGTATCCACACTCTGCCAAAATTTCCTCCAATCTTCTTCTATCATCTTTCATCTCAACATTATGATGTGAAATTGAGCAATCAACAATTAAACCTTCAAAATATTTCATTCTCATGCGAGGTGGAGAAGAGAAATGGAGATAAATCAAGTTTAGCATGGTTTTGGGTTTGCATTCACTTGTTATTTTGATTTTCATGCTTTCTCATACTCCATTGTGCTAGTTTGGGCTTGATATCTTGTTGGTTTAGTTTTATATGTGATTTTACCTAACTAAGTTGGTGAACTTGACATGAATCCTTTGATCTAGCTTTCTTTTTGTAGGTTTCATTAAATTTTTGTTGTAGGTTTATGTCATTTTTGCACAAAACCCTAGGTTTTACAAATTTCTTCATATCTTCCAAATGGCTGCAAATGTTTATAGAATATTTTTACAAAATATTGTGCATCATTTTAGGAGGCTACATTATAAAAATTGCATGTTTATCACCATTTTTGTAAGAGTTATAACGATTTTATGTTTTTTCATAAAATTGACTTTCTAGGCACAAATTAGAGAATTTTCCAAAAAAATTACATTTTTGAAAAGATCTTAAAATTCTAGTGGGGGTCCTTCTTTGATTTTTTGTTGTTTAGATCAATAATTTCTTCAAATAATCAAATCTAATTCAGCTATGTTGAAAACATGTATATGAATTTACCAATTTCCTTGTCTGATGAGCTATTTTTTTATGGCTGCATTATAATATTATTTTTTTGATTTTGTAGGTGAATCTAAGGAGTTGGAACAACATTGGCATCAAAATATACAACAAATTTAAGGGTGAAAAAAATGAGGTGCATAAATTCCATCTTTCATCTCTAATCATTGCTTGTCAACACACTTTAATTTGGGGCTTAAAAAAGAACTTGTCTGATCAGACACTTGGATTTTGGGCTTAAAAAGAACATCTTGTTTGCTATCACATCATTGAAATTGGGTTAAAACAAAAAAATTTCTTCCTACACATTTGGCTTTGGGATCTATAAATAACAAGCACTTGAACTATTTTACACACATTTGAATTTTCTAAAGGGAAATTAACAACTACGAGTGTGAATCAAGTGCATGTGTGATAAAAGACACCTCACTTGGTTTTCTTTTTTCATACCCTTCTTAGGAGGTTTTCTTGGAGAACACACCACTCCAACGGATGACCTCAATTGAGTGGTGAATTAAAAGACACACTTCTTTGGGATTTGAAATATTGCCACTCTTGGCTAAGCCCCAAAAGAACTTTATACTTTTGGGAAGTGAAGGTAAAGGGTGGGTTATCACTTTCTTCGGTTGTGTGACATTATTTTTCTTTCAAATCATCCCTAGTCAACCTCTTGCATCCTAGCTCAAGACCTAATTGGCCATATCTAATTGACTAACATGTGTATTCAAGTGTTTGCTTAATCATAACATTTAATCTTGAAAGACAAATTTATCATTGTGTTTGGTGTGTGTCTTCATGCATTTACATGTGAGATCTTGTGTTTAATATTTCCCAAGTCAAACTTTCAATAACATTTTCCACATCATCCAATCTTTCCAATCCAAATCATCATGGCATTCAAGCAATCACATCATTTTAAATCATCATTGTAATCTTAATCAAATAGTTTCCAAAAGTGATACCATGCCAACAATAGAATTCCTAAAACAAAAGATCATTCACATACTTCACATAGCTCAAACAAACCACACAACAAAAAATCATACCACAACAAGTCCAAACACCATTCCAATATCAACACATTCAACCACAATCCTACATGTCATCTTTATGATCATTCCAACCTAACCCATCTACCTATCATGCCAATGCCACATCAACATATCCACCCATATGTACCATATAAAAAAAGAAACTTGCTTGACATGGGAATAATTCATGATAAATTAGACTTAATGAGGCCTTGATTCAAGTGTTGTGAGGCATTTTATGCATTCACACTAGGTCTTGGACCCTTCCAAATTCAATAAAATGCATTTATTAATGTCTTGTGAAGGTGTTGTGAAGTGTTGTAACACATTTCTACACTTTTCTAGACTCTTCTCATTATAATTCATCTAAATATTCCCTTTTTATTCCTTATCAAGTCCTATTTTAAAGTTTTGTAATGACTTGTAACAAGATTTCACACTTTTCTAGGCTTATCTTCACTATTTACACCTTTCTTATGCTTTATTTGGCCCCTTTATACACTCACAATTCATAATTAAGTGTACTTTTGAATCTAAAATTGACAAACAACCTTAAATGTGACTTAATTCTAGACACCCACTTATAAACCCAAGGAGGGACCCATTCACCATGGGTGGAAAATGAGTCCCTCTTGGCTCCAAATTCAAAATAATTCAAAATTTCTTTAAGGTTTTTATTCAAAAATACCTTATGTTGGCTTGTGATGTTGTATTATTGGGTTATTATGGCATAAGTGTGTACAAATAAGTTTTTTTCCATCCATTCTAACCCCCATTCATCCATTAACTCATTTTCACAATTCATTCATTATTTTTCTTCTCCATCAAGCCAAGCAAGTTAAGATTTCATCATTGCAAATCATTAAGTTAGTTTATCAAGACATTCAAGGGGTGAATCTTCCATCATTTTTGTAGAAATTCAAGGTCAATCACCATGGAAAGGTAACGAACTCCATTATTGCATGCTTCATTACATTCTTTCTCTATTTTGGTTTAATTACCTTAAAGGCATTTGACCAAGCCAAACCCCCATGCCCTAACATTCACCATTTCTCTCTCTTGTCTTATGTGTTTGCAGATTTAGGAATCTTGGAAGCTTGGAAACCATTAAGAATCAAGTTGAAAATTTTCTTAAGTCTTCTTTTCATTGTCCAAATATCAACAAAAAATCATTTCTAGGTTTGGAAATCAAAGTTTCAGAAGTGGAAACCTATGGAGAACCAAAGTGCAGACCGAGGGCTACTGTTTCCTATTTTTAATTCTCATAGATTCAAAAGTGTAATAATTCTCCATGGGTTGTGAATGAGTCCCACTTCTAGGTCATTTTTTAGTTTTCTACATTTTTAGATACCCTTTTGTCAGAAATAGGTTCTAAAACAGTTTTGCAGAACTAGGTCTGATTTGCCCAGAATGGTGAATGAGTCCCACAAGGACTAAAAATTAGCATCAGTAGCATTTTAAATGTCATTCCCATCCTCCTTCAAGATCCTAGGTGCACACTTCCAATTTCATCCATTTATGTTTCATTTTGCACTCATTTCTAAGTATTTTTGCATTACACAATGTGTTTCCAAACAAGTTACATTTCTTAGGTTTTTCATACTTAATCAATCATTTTTATCATCTAGTTTCATT
This sequence comes from Sequoia sempervirens, assembly GCA_007258455.2. Taxonomy (NCBI): domain Eukaryota; kingdom Viridiplantae; phylum Streptophyta; class Pinopsida; order Cupressales; family Cupressaceae; genus Sequoia; species Sequoia sempervirens. The sequence continues at coordinate 80,357,788 of VDFB02379711.1, read as the reverse complement.
TCTATCATTACATTTAGTCTTAACTTCATCATACATCCCTTTATTTGAGTGAACCACATTGATTTGTAGGGTTTATCTGTCTCCTTTTAGGTGAAAAACCCTAAGAGTGTAAGAGTAGTCTATAAACCTCTAAAATCTCTGGTACATTTTGGTGAAGCTACCTTTTGAACAATTTCTTGTCTAATTTTGGAGTCCTTATTCATAGATCTAGGCTTTCATTGACCTTGCATTAGAATTTTCATGGATTAATTTGAATGCTAGGTTTCAAATTTTGCATTCAAAAAAATTGCATTTAAGTTGCATTTTTGGCATCTAAATTCATTTCAATTTTCTGAAATTCTACATTTTTAACTTAGTTCTGCATCATCACACTCAGAAACCATAAAAATCCCTCAAAAAATTTTGAAAATCTTGAAAAATTCCATATTGGGACTCATTCGTCACCTTGGGAAAATCAGTCCCCTTTCACCCCTGAAACAACCTTTTACAGAGCTAAAAAACCCTATTTTTTATGCTGTTGTTTTCTGCCATTAGTTATCTATATCAATTAGCTGAGTTTCTATAGCATTAATTTCATTATATTTATCTTACATTAGCTCATTTCATGCAGGGTTTTAATTTCAAGTTTGCATTCTCATCTTGTTACATATCATAATCAGTCAATTGTCATCTTTAAAATATGAAAAAATACATTCCTCTTTTGTAGATTTGGTTTAGCATTGTTACATTTCAAGTTTGTAGAATAATCATTCCATCATGTTTTCATTACAAAGTTCTATAGTTCTCATCTTGCATGTTCTCTTTTTCGAACTTAATGCATGCTGTAAGAGGATTTTGTTAAATGCATATAAATATGAGGTCCTTTCCCCTCTCTTTTTGTTCATTATAGATCCCTCTCCTAGTTCGCCTTTTTTGGATGAAGTTAGTATAGTGAAAGAAACCTTGGATAATCATAACACTTACATTTTTTCTTCACTTATTTTCTCTCCCACTTGCAAAGAAGAGGTTATAGTGTTAGAAGAAAAAATTAATGTGAGTTTTGACAGTCTGAGTTGTTTCTCTCCTCTTACCTCTCCTATTAGACATAATGTTACTAAAGAAGAGGACATCACACTAAGTAATCATGATGATCACACAACACAACATGAAGATGAGATCATAGACACATTTCTAGACATTACCTTACGTAGTCTCCATAATCATGATAATCAAACTTGTTCTTCTCCTAATATCCCTCCTTGATGCAAAGCATATAGGTTGGTGTTAGAAGACATACCTATTCAAGATCATGAGAACATTTCCCCTACCTTCCCCAATGTCCCTATCCTATGGGAAGATCTATTTGAAAATAATAATGGTCTTTCTCTTGATGCCTCTCCCACTTGTGATGAAGCTACTTTGTAAATTTCAACCTTAGTTGAACATATTACGAGCTCTCCTAGTAGGGTAGTTAATATGGAACAAGAGAATAGGACCTTACAAACAATGAACGATAAAATGGAGTGTTCCCCTAATCTCCCCATTATCAATAATCAAACACATTCCACCATTCATAACTCCCTTAGTTGGGATGAAGTTAGTTTGAATGAACCAAGCCTTATTGTCAAAAACATGAGGTTTGTTGTTCTCCTAAAAACTTTCCTTCTAGGACGAATATCATGGTGCTAGAAAAAGGAAAGAATCATAATGTTTCTTCCTTTGATAGAATGGTGACTCTAGATTTCCCTTTATTAGAGCTACATCAAACTAAAACCACCGAGGTTATGAATGTGCAAGTGTCCCTTAGATCCCCCTCTATCAATGGACATCATACATACCCTGTGGGACATCCTAACAACCCTCTAATTCTCTACCCACACAAACAACAAACTCAAAATAAACCTGAACTTATCCCTTACCCACCTCAAACTAATGTATCACAACAATTGAGTTATAATACCATTGCTCATACATATAACACTCAAAATAATCCACAACCGCAACAACCCATACCACCACCTTTACCATTGCCTAATCCTATCCCACCTCAACCTTTCTTACCAGGTCGCAAAGAGTATGATCTTGTCAAGAAAATTTAGAATAATCATGCTAAGATATCATTGTGGGACCTTCTTCAAGCCTCCCCTCACTATCACAACATGATCCAAATATCCTTACAACAAGTTCCTATCCCTTCTATTGTGCCACCAACTGATATTGTAGCACTGATTCAAGGCCCAAATGTTGACATTATCTTCCACCAAAATGAACTCCTTTCTTTGGATGTGCAAAAAAAAAATGATGCTTTCATGATCATCACTCAATACAGAACAAAATGGATAAATAAAACTCTTGTTGATACTGGTTTCGCTCTTAATGTGTGTAGTGTGAGCCTTTTGGATAGGATTGGCATTGATCAATCAACCATTTGACCTAATTCATTCTCTATTAAGGGATTTGACAATGTAAAAAAGAAACCACTAGGGGTAATCATTATGCCTCTTACTACTGGCATGGTCACCTTGAATACACCAGTCCATGTCATGCCTTATGAAATTTCATGCAATCTTATCTTAGGTAGACAGTGGATTCATGCAATGAAAGGTGTACCTTCCACTCTTCATCACAAAATGAAATACATCTACAACAACATAGTCCACACACTCGACATTGATCATGAGCCTTATTGTGTCTTGCAACTTGAGAAAACCATAGATAACCCCTTGAACACATTAAAACTAACCACACAAGTGGAACCCGCACAAAAAAAGACAAACAACAACATATTGAACAACTCACAATGCTATTAGAAGATGATTGGGGTTCCTTGGATTTTGAACATGACTCAGATGACCTTTCGAAAGCATCTACCTCAACCACTTTAGCCAATGAAGAAACTTACATAAAAACCTTTGATGAATACAATCATGAGCAACCACCGACTTTAAAAGAAATGAAGAAGCTTTATGGACGGGGTTATGAACTAATGAAACAACTTGGATATAGTGGAAAAATATGTGCTCATGAACAAGGTATCTACAACCCTATCAATCCTATCACCCAAAAAACAACTCATGGTCTTGGTTATTTCCCTTTGATAGAAATCACCAAGCCTTCACTCAAAATCAACAATCTCACACAACACACTCCTAAATCATACTTAACAATCGTCCATCCTGAACTCCTCGACACTAGTGGTATTGAACATCATCCTTTACACAATATGACATAGACAAAAAACTCTTCACTTAATGTCAATATCATCTCACAAGACACTAGTACTTTGCATTCGATAGATTATCCCTTCTCATACAAGAGTGAGAACAAAATATCATAATCTAGAGAAACTTGTGTAAGTATGAAATCTAATACTAAGCAAGATGTATCTTTGACACAAATCACAAGAACACCTTCTACCATTGATCAAGAGGGTATCTTTTCGAGACTCCTCCAAGATCACTTGATCACCCTTCCTCCTAGAACTCGAAAGAAATTATCTTACAAGATTTCATTTTGCACCTATCATAGAGTTCATGGTCACTCCACTAATGAATGTAAGGATTTGAGTCGTAAAATCCAACATTTTTAGGACTTTGGTATGCTTCCTTATATGGGGGCACCTAATTCCTCTAATTGATATTGATTTTCATTCTAGCATACACTTCATTAATTATTTCAGCTCAGCTTTGTCCTGCACTAGTGTGGGAAAGGGGTTTAGTATCCTTGTCCTCATATGTCATATTGTTTTTCCTCCTTTGGCTAGTCGTTAACCTTTCATGAACATATAAGAGAAAGCTTGGGATGTGAAAAACATGCCTTAAGTTGGCTTGCATGTGACATACTACCTTTTTCATGACGTATCTCATCAAACACATATGATTTAGCATATGAATTTCCAAGTAAGCTCTCATGTCCTCTTCTTCTACTTTAAAGCAATTTCTCACAGTATTGGTGTTCGCAACCACTTTAAAGTGGAGGCATACATGACCACTCACATTTAATTGTGTGATTTTATTTTTCTTGTGATTTCCTCTCTTGAAATCATTAGGTACAATGTTCCCTAGGATGAGACCTTGCACTTGTCTTCTCTTGGAAACAAGATGAGATCATTTGCAATTTTCCTCTCTTGGAGAAATTAGGCATGATGTTCTTTAAGATGAGACCTTGCATGAACTAAGAAAAATCCCTTTGAACATTCCTTACACTATTTTGCATTAACAATTTCTATGAGTGTCAAGCATACGAAGTTTTGCTTACCTCATAGAGCTCAAAAATCATTTTCCTTTATGTCGCCTTATTAAAGTTATTAGTAGGTATAACTTTGATATAGTTGAGTGGGAAAGCCCATTTTGAGGCATGACCTTTTCCCATAGCCACCTATGTGTTTGTGAGCACATATAGGTCATATGTGTCTCAGCTTTTGGGCTTTCTCACCCCACAAACAACTAGAAGTTTTGTGGCCCCAGAGTGAGTATACTGTTGGGATTTCTCACCCGATGGATAGCCAAAAGTACTGTCACCCTAGAGTGAGTATGGATTTTATTTTTGAAATAAACAAGCCAAGATCTAATCCACAACTAGCTGGACAAATGATCAAAGCTTGATCCACCTTTTCATTTTCAGGGTATGTGCAGGATCATGATGGGCCAAAAAGTGGCGATATGATGGGTATGTGTAGGGTATGTGGCTGTGACTTTTTTTTTACCCCAAAATTGATGAAGTGAAAGAGGTTTTAAAGGGGAGATTCTTAGCTTTCACAAATATAAACTATGATTTACTTTGAATTTAATAAAATGAGTATTATTAATTTCTATTTGAATTCACGACTAAAGTCCTTATTGATAGGAATTGATTGAAAAAAGTTATAGCTTTCAAGTAATTTATCACATTTTTAATCAAAATATGTGTCACATTTATGCCTTGCATACTACTATATAGAGTTAGAAAAAAAAAAATCATGAAGTTTTGACCCGTTAAAGATTGGTGGAATATCTGAATTTTTATATTTTTTAAAACTTGTAATAAAAATTCATGAGGTAATTGTTTACTTGGAAAAAAATTACAAAAAATAGATATCACATCGAGACATCTGTCCTCTACTTATAACTAAAATCTTATAAAAAAATATTATCATTTTATTGTGGTTAGGGTGGTCAAACAGATACCTACTTCTTATTTTTTCCCTAAAATTTAAGTACTACTACATTAAAATTTTAAATTTTCACGAAATAGATTTTTTTATTTTTAAATAAACTGTGATTTTAGAAACTACATTCAATTTTCTATAGATTCTATTATTACATATTTTTGAAATAATATAGATAACTTATTCAAATTTTTACATCAAGTTTCCTAACTCTAATTTTTCTAAATTTTTTGCCACTTAGGGGACTATTTTTTCCATGATGATTTTACACATACCCTTCAGTTCTTTCCATTGCATGATTATGTATCTTGATGGGTTGACTAAGGATCTTGGATCTTGGGGGTTTGTGCAACCTCTTTTGATCTTTTTCATCTACATCTGTACACTCGAATCTCTCTTGAATGTCTACTTTAGTGTGAGTTTGAAGCAAGTTCATCCTCTCACTAAAGTGGGGGTAAATGTACCATAGAAAAGAGGAAAATTTCTTGACATGGGAATAATTCATGATAAATTGGACTTAATGAGGCCTTGATTCAAGTGTTGTGAGGAATTTTATGCATTCACACTAGGTCTTGGACCCTTCCAAATTGAATAAAATGTATTTATTAATGTCTTGTGAAGTGTTGTGAAGTGTTGTAACACATTTCTACACTTTTATAGACTCTTCTCATTATAATTCATCTAAATATTCCCTTTTCATTCCTTATCAAGTCCTATTTTAAAGTGTTGTAATGACTTGTAACAAGATTTCACACTTTTCTAGGCTTATCTTCACTATGTACACCTTTCTTATGCTTTATTTGGACCCTTATACACTCAGAAGTCATAATTAAGTGTACTTTTGAATGTAAACCCAAAAAACAACATTAAATTTGACTTAATTCCTAACACCCACTTACAAACCCAAGGTGGGATCCATTCACCATGGGTGGCGAATGAGTCCCTCTTGGCTCCAAATTCAAAATAATTCAAAATTTCTTTCAGTTTTTTATTCAAAAATACCTAATGTCGACCTGTGATGTTGTATTATTGGGTTATTAGGGCATAAGTGTGTATAAATAAGTTTTCTCTATCCATTCTAACCCACATTCATCCATTAACTCATTTTCACAATTCATTCATCATTTTTCTTCTCCATCAAGCTAAGCAAGTTAGGGTTTCATCACTGCAAATCATTAAGTTAGCTTCTAAAGACATTCAAGGGCTGAATCTTCCTTCATTGTTGTAGAAATTAAAGTTCAATCATCATGGCAAGGTAATCACCTCCATTATTGCATTCTTCATTACATTCTTTCTCTATTTTAGTTTAATTACCTAAAAAGGGTTTGACGAAGGCAAACCCCCATGCCCTAACATTCACCATTTCTCTCTCTTGTCTTGTGTGTTCACATATTTAGGAATCTTGGAAGCTTGGAAACCATTAAGAATCAAGTTGAAAATTTTCTTAATTCTTCTCTTCATTGTCCAAATATCAACAAAAAGTCATTTTCAGGTTCAAAAATTAGAGTTTTGGAAGCGAACACTTGTAGAGAACCAAAGTGTAGAGTGAGGGCTCTTTTTTACTCTTTTGAATTCTTAGAAATTCATAAGTGGAATCATTCATCATGGGTGGTGAATTAGTTCCACTTCGAGCTCAATTTTTTTTTTCTGCATTTCTAGATACCCTTTTGTCATAAACAAGTTTCATAACAGTTTTGCAAAACTGGGACTAATTTTCCTAGAATGGTGAATGAGTCCCACTAGGCTTGAAAAATAAGCATCAACAACATTTCAAATGTCATTTCTAGCCTCCTTCAAAATCCTAGGTGCACATTTCCAGTTTCATGCATTTTTATTTTGTTTTGCATTCATTTCTAAGTATTTTTGTATTACACAATGTCTTTTCAAACAAGTTACATTTCATAGGTTTTTCTTACTTAATCAATCAATTTTATCATATATTTTCATTTATATCATTACATTTGGTCTTAAATTCATCATACATCCCATTTTTTGAGTGAATCACATTGATTTTTAGGGTTAATCTCTCTCCTTTTATGTGAAAAAACCTAAGAGTGCAAGAGTAGTCTATAAACTTCATACCAATCCAATGAAACAAGATGAAATTCCCTCAAATTCATACCAATCCCAATATATTTTATCTACATATCCCACCACTTCACCTTACCACAAAATTTATTCACAAAACTATCAATGGCCTTCACAACAACAATATGTGCACCCAAGTCTAGATTTGCAACAAGACCTAATAACCTTTGACAAGGGAGAAACCAATCTAGATTACGTATCCTATGATTCTCCTTTATTATCCAATCACATGCCAACACATGATCCAACTAGTCCTATCCCAACACCTTCAGGTTATCCAAATCATAATCATTTGATCCATCAACATTCGAATTGATCAATCCCTCCACTAAAGGATCCCTTAGAGATGGCCCTACAATAGTTGGTCCAAGAAAATTTGATTGAGCGATCATTGATAACACCCTTTAAATAAATCCACTTTAAACCCCATTAATATAAAGATGATTAATATTGTGCATAACATAGGTGTAAGGGCCATCCAATATCCACTTGTATACAATTTAAAAGATTGGTCAAGAACCTAGAAGAATGTGGTAAAATTGTGTCAGATAAAACCAATCCATCTAATCCCAAGTCTATTACACTAGATCCAATATCATTTTCCATCCATTTTATTATATGTCTACCCATATACTTGCAAAGGATGTTATCCAATGGCTACTAGCAAAGAATAGACCATCACCATGTCAAGCACCCATTAATGAGCTTACTAAAAGTAGCATAGGAAAATGGATCTTT
>VDFB02379711.1:80253395-80349737 GCA_007258455.2 Sequoia sempervirens | reverse complement strand
GGCGGGCACCATCAATCTTTTTACCATAAATCCTGCTCCTTCAAAATGGTCGTTGTCCTTTCCTTTAACTGTCGAGTAGCTTTTCCCTTAAAATCATAACATCTGCATTGAAATAAAACACGTGCATCTTACAAGTGCATTAGTAATCCACCCCGTAATACATTTAAAACTAGCGAACGCTTTCTTCACTCCTTAGGCTTCATTGCATGAGACACGTGGCAGGCACCCGCGACATCGCGATCCCAAAATTCCTAATCGCGGGATGGCGGGCACCATCAATCTTGAAGAGACAACTCATCAATGGTCACGCAGATTTCATCCTTTATGAAGGGCACATGGCATCCGCCCGTGATATCACGATCCCTGTAATCGCTGATCGCGAGATAGCAGGCGTCGTTGATCTCGTTCCTCTAACACAGTCACCAGCCATGTCGTTAACCTTTGAGCAGCTTTTCCAACGAGATTATAACATATCTGTGGATTTAGAACATGTGTGTCTCGAGAACACTTTAGTAATCCGCCCCTTACTACATTTAAAACCGGCTAGTGTTTCTTTTACTCTTTAGGCTTCATCGGATGAGACACGTGGCGCCTGCCCATGATTTCGCAATCAACCCAAGCACCATCGCAGGATGGTGGGGAACGGCTCAGATCAAATGGTAGTTGGTCAACGATAGCTCAAATTTGATCCCCCGGATAGGACACGTGGCACCCACCCATGATTTCGTGATCCTTGAATTTCTGATCACGGGATGGCGAGCACCGTTGATATCTGCAGAAAATAGATCAATGAAAGCACTAAATCAACCCTTGAGCTCCCCCGAATAGGACACATGGCACCCACCCATGATTTCGTGATCCTTGAATTCTCGATCACGGGATGGCGGGCACCATTGATATTTGTAGGAAATAGATCAACGACAGCACTAAATCAACCCTTGAGCTCCCCGGATAGGACACGTGGCACCCACCTGTGATTTCACGATCCTTGAATTCACGATCACGGGATGGCGGGCACCGTTGATATCTGTAAGAAATAGATCAACTACAGCACTAAATCAACCCTTGCAAAATAAAACATTCATTAAAAGGAGAAGTAGGCATTACTAGGCGAACGACAAATAAAATAAGAGTTGCAGAGCAACGAAGTTCCTGCCAAAAATTTATTAAATAGTTATGTTTTAAGAAGTTTGAAATGAAATTATTGATGAGGTGGGACTCTTATGTAAGAAGAACAAATGATTAAGTTAAGGATTGTATTTGTTGTTATAACTTTAGTTCTAATATATTAAATTATATTTTAGATGGTATATATGTTACATATATATTGTATATATATTATAATATTATAAATGATGTTAAAATTATATATTAGATATTATATATGTTACATATGTATTATATATGTATATATTTCATTTTATTTGAATTTGTTATTAGATTCATTTTTATATATTTGAACTCTTAATAGAATGGAAATATAAAAAATAGACAAGCTAAGTTAAATGATTTATATTGGTAACATAGGAGACAAAAATTAAGAGAAAATATGTTATTCAAAATTATAAAAAATAAAACAATATGCTACTTATAACACTATTTTTTTATGAAGTGACTATTTAAATTTCAAATAAAAACATAAATATTAAAATATATAACATAAATTTTAATTTATTTTAAAATATAAAAATCTAATTAAAATGTGGTAATTTGTTTTTTAGAGTTTAGACTTAGATTTCTATTTTCCCTATTTTATTATTTTGATCTTGCATGCTTACATTAACCATAATTCATTGATACAAAAAAATATAGGAGAGATAATATTTTTTTTATTTTGATTAATCAAAAAAGGTAAGTATTAAAGATTGAATAAATTAAAAATCATAATAAAAGATTGATTCAAGAAGAAAATTATTAAAATTAAAATTATTTATATTAATAATTAAAATATAAGATAATTAAAAAATTAAAGGAGTTGAGAATTTTTAAACTTAATTATTATAGTGGATGTCTTAAACAATTATTCTTTTGGAAATATCAAAACTAAGAATGAAACCAACATAAAATTTTAATAAAATATATTTCAATAAAATGATGTGTACACTAAGTTAAAGCATTTATATTGCTAGTCAAATAGTATGTAGGGAAAACTAAACTAAGAGATAAAATATTTAACAAATAAAAATATATACTATCTATAGCGCAACAATTTTTGGGGGCTAGAAATTTATAAATTTTGTGCTTTGTTTGTGCTAGGTTGTTGCACATCTGTCTTTCACTCTCTTTGTTTATGCTTGTGTTTCTCCTTTTAGTTGTTTAGTTGTTTTGTGGGTTGAGGTGTCTATGCTTTTCTAAACAAACCATTTAAAATTAAATTATATCGTAGTCAAATGCTATGCAAAAAATAAATAAATAAATAAATAAAAAGTCTTACTTTGTAAAATTGGAAAACCTAATTATTATAATGATGAGTTTGTTTATATTAAAAGAAAGGTACAGATCACATGAATTATTCACACTTAAAAAATTGAAAACATCCTCCTTATAGCAATTTTTTTCACTTATTAAATAGTGACTATTAAAATTCCTAATAAAATAAATAAATATTATAGTATAGCATAATAGCTTAAATTCTAATTAATTTAAAAATATCAAAATATAATTAAAAGAATAAAAATAATTACCACTGTATACCACTAACCTAAAATAATGAAAAAAGAGATAAAAAGTCTTACTTTGTAAAATTGGAAAGTCATTCAATCAAACTGCATCTTATAGAAACTAAAAATATATACCTTTACTTGGTAAAATTGAAAAACCTAATTATTATATTAGCACATTTTTTATGTATTAAGAATGTAGAAATTATTATTTTAAAAAATATTATTTATTAAAAATTTAACTCTTTTTTAATTAAAACAATGAAAAGAATAGTCAATTTATAACACTAATCTAAAAGAATGTAAAAAAAAATCTAAATTATATATAAAATAAATATTTCAAAATATAAAATATAAGTATAAATTTAATGAATAGGTTGAATGATAAGATTAGCCATAACATCTAAAAATTAAGGAAGTTATTAAAAAAGACTAAAATTTAAATATAAATTTGTTGATTAAACTATAATCTTCTTAAAAATTAAAAATATTAATATCAATATAATTTAACTATTTTAATTTAAAAATATTTTAAATTAATATGAAGTATGATTTGTTACAATATATATAAGATTAATAGATGAATACTAAGTATGATTTGTTACAATGTAGGATTATACAAGTGATAAGATTAATAGATAAATACTAAGTATGATTTGTTACTATGTGGATTACCACCATTCCATAATAATCGTAATGGAGGTAATGGAAGCTTCAAAATCGCTTTATATATCGTGAAAATTGTGTACCAATTAGATTCAAGAGAATTGATTTTTGAAATATATTTTGTTATATAATTGCGATCTATACATTGATAATAGATTGAAAAAATTCAAATAGAAAAATTATTCAAATTCTCATTGGTTAAAGTGAGAGTTATTAATAACTAGTTAAATTCTGGTGGTGCCTATAGTTCCCTGGCAGGAACTAAAAATTATATTTGTAACACCCCTCCATTTTGTGCTTTGTTAATCAGACAATGTTTTCTCTATGATGCCTTGTGTTTGGATTATGTTAATGATGTAAACTTCATTAGTTAGTGATACTGTATTGGTGAAGGGGATGGGATCACATCACTCGCATGCGAGCGACCTGTGATTCCGCGATTTCCTCTTCACGGTGTGTTTTATTATGTTATATGCATGTTCGACACTCGTGTTGTTTGCAGGATGCAGGTTCAGGACATCGACTCCACCTGGTTCCACAGGTCTGAGCGTGTCCCTTGTTCAATGGAAATCGATTGGGAGATAGTAGCTAGGTTTCTTCTGTGTCAAGCCACTACCCTAGTCTCAGTGTGTCGTCGGGTTGTAGTCGGGTTGGTTGTTATGTTGCCTTGTCTCCATGTTCTTATTTAAATTCAAGTTAAATGGCTTATGTTGCTTAATTGCTGATTAAATGCTTTTGGTTGTAATGCTAGGAATATTAATTACTGTATTAATTAATTTAATTTAATTAATAAAATAATCTAATATTGGATTAGATTTATTTTATTGGTTAATTAAGTTAATTGTGTGAATTAATTAAGTTATTCCTTGAATTAAAAGTGTTAAAAAGATTTAAATTAATTTGTGTGAAAAGAAGGTTTTAAAATATGTTGAATGCTATTTAGAAAATTGAAAATTGTTTAAGTTATTCAAAATTCCTAATATCTTCAATGCAATGACTTTGGGGTAGAAAAGATATTTTCTGAAATAGTTGACTATTTTGGGGAAAGATATTTGTGAAGAGTTGAATTTGAAATTGAATTTGGAAATTGAATTAAAATTGGATTTGAATTTGAATTTGCAATTTAATTTGTATTGAATTGTAATGTGAATTGGAAGTGGATTTGAATTTGAATTTGGAAAATTTGGAAAAGAATATATTTTCATTTTAGGGTTTTCTTTCAAAAGGTTTATGGGAAAATTGGTTGCAAAGAAAAAGGGGGATTTTGGATTTTTTTTCTTTTTGGGAATGGATTCTTTTTTTTATTTTGGTGGAGAGGCTTGGAGGAGGCTAAGATTGTGGAGTTGAAAGAGTGCTTGAAAATCTCCATTGTTGAAGCTTGCAAATTTTGGAGAAAACACAAGTTTCCATCATTTCTCCCTTCATCTTCTTGCTCATTTTGAATGAATTGAAAATATAGTTTTAGATTCAATGGAAATTCATGGAAAAGCTCTTAAATTTGCTAAATGGTAGATAGATTTGGAAATTGAAACCAAACAAGAAATTTATACCAAGTTATTGAAAGAAAATCAAAGAAAACTCAATGTTAGAACTAGATTTTGAAAACCCATTTTGTTGTTTTGAAATAAGTTCTATTCTTGAAATGGGTTTGGATTATTTTTACAAATTGAGTATGAAATCAAAATCTGCATATATATATTTGTGAATATAACCATATATATCAATACATAGATATACCCACAAATATATCTGCAAATATATTTGTTATATTTGAAATTTTGGATTTTGGGTAAAACCCAGGAAAATGCTCTATTTTTTCGCCATATTCAGTGGTTGGTAAAAAAAATATATTATAAATTTTATTTTTGTTGGTTGTGGGGTGGGAGGTCAAACCCCACCGCCACCATGCAGGCCACGGCCAAGGGCCACGGACTATGTGAGGAACACACAGACCACGGCCGAAGGGCCACGAGCTGTGTGAACCCCACACAGACCGCGGCCGAACAGACCGCGGGCTGTGTGAAGCCCACATAGACCGCGGCCGTAAGGCCACAGACTGTGTGAAGCCCACACAAGCCGCGGCCAGAACAACCATGGACTGTGTGGAGCTCACACAGTCCGCGCGGCCATTTAGGGCATTGCAGAATTTCCGCCGATTACCTATGATTTCGTTTCATTATATTTTATATTATTTGTAACTTTGGATATTTATTATTTAATAATATATTAATATTAATATATATAATAATATATGATATATATTATATATATAATATTAATATAATATTTAAATAATAATTTAATTGAATATTTAAATATATATGCATAGTATATGTATACTCATATAATTTTTATATGTGTGGTTTTAAAAATATTTTGTAAGTTCAATTTAAATCGTTATGGGAGGTTGTTTTTTAAAAATGAGTAGATTTACGTCACGATTTGTTTACATTTAAAAATATATGTTTATTCGGAAAATTATATTTTATAACAATAAAGTATTTAAGTAGAAAGAGTATTTTTAATCAATGGCTTTAAGATGAGATAAGTTTATCGGATTCAAAATAAATGTTTTAATTTATATTAAATGTTTTGTTCTGGAACTAATGGTAAACTTAGATTAAGTAAATTGTTTTAAATGTTAGTTGAAAGACTTTATTATTTAAGTGTCGTGATTATGGTTATTGTTGAGAAACTTGAATAATGAATTTATTTATAAGATCGATTCTTTTCTTAAACATCGAGTATGATAGGGCAAATCAAATTTAACTATTGAGTTTTAAAATTCTTCACGTGATTGATTGACCTTTAATTATGTGCAAATAATGGTATTTATTTAAATTGACTTCATGCAATGTGTCACCGCGTGGCTTGGATTTAAGAAATCCTAATATTAACCTGTATAATTGCTTAGAATGTTTTCTAGTGGTGTTTTCGTTTATTCTCGGTATGGGAAATATTGTTTGATTGTGGGTGTACCTTGGTTGTTCTGGGTTTTGTACCTTGAGGCTAGGGACTCTTTGATTTCATTTTTTTAATTCGTATTGGTCTTGTTGATCATGTAAGTCTTCCAACAGTGTTTTCTTGAGATGATGTTATGTCTCTTATGATTTGCTTTGTCTATCTTGGATTGTGTGTGAGTTAAGCTTAAGTGGATACCTGGTTCTTTGAACGGGTTATGTGACCTTGTGATTCATGGTTGAGTCGAGTTATCAGTTTGTTATGTGGGTCTCATTATGTTAGTCAACCTTGTGTTAACCTGAGGTAGTGCACGCTTTGGTTTTAGTTTTGGGCATCTGTAGTGATGTGTTACCTGTTGAGGTGTTTGATTATTTGTGATAAGTGTCAGTGCATTGTCTACCCTTGGCATGTGGTTGAGTTTTTTGTTGTCGATAGGGGAGTGGCTTTCAATGAGCGCCGGGCCCAAAGTGGTTCTAGGATAACTCGTGTGAGAGTCAGTTAATTAAGTGAAAATTAAAATAACTTATACTAGGGATAGAGTAGCTTTGAACTTTAATAAGATAATTCAGCCTCGCTCATTGGCTCAAGGGCTTGTACGAGACTTGAGATGAGTCGGGAAGGCCTGGAATGGCAAGATTGTTATCTTGTCTTTTTGAGAGATAATCGATTCCGCTCTGGTGTGCATGTGGGGCCAGGAGTCGGTTGAGGTTTCCAGGATATCCCTAGAGGGGGGCCGCGACCTAGGAAGACTTGCCAGGAGATCCCATGCAACCTTTTTGATGACACTCCTCCTATGACAGCAGTCAGTATAGTGTTGTACCGTTGGTTTATTTTGTACAACGATTGTACTCGATTTTGAACTCTGAAAGCATTGTAACCATTGTGTTAAGTGATGTGGATTATGTCATTGATTCAGTTTAGTTCATGTGTTAGCCTGTGTCTAGTGGTAGATGGTTTTGTCTAAGAAATCCTTGTTACTATCTCCTAGCACGGGGGGTGAGCCTTTTGGTTTCACTTGGTTGGGTGGAACGTGCACCTTCCTCTGTTGGTTTTTGCTCTTTCTCATGTGGATGAGACTTTCATGTTGGAGAGCTCGTTGGATCCAGATGCTACTCTGGCTTCATTCTTTTCAGTTGATCTTTATTCTTTTACCCCTCATTTATTATCGAGGTGGAATTTGTAAATTGTAATAAGGATTATTGGATTTACCTCATTCAAGGAATGAGTGTTGTAATCATATTGTTTAAATGTTGTTAATTGGAATCTTAAGGTATTTATTATCCTTGTTGTAATTTATCTTGTATGGGATGTATGTAATCTTAATTCTATAAGTGTTGAATGTTTTGGTTTCAATTGATGTTAATTGTTGTTTGGGTTTTAAAGTAATCTTTGTCTTGTGGCCTTAGAGGTTGTTGGCAATGTGTATTCATTTTACATGTTATTTGTACTTAAAATATATATATATATTGGTATGTTTAAGTAGTGAATTGCAACTTCCTCTAGGGTTGCGTGGCGGGGCATTACAATATTTAATATTTATAGAAGAAAAATAAAATAAATCTACAATTTGTTTTATAATTTCACTTTTAACTTTAAATGTATGTTCACTCATTAAGTTGTATTTTTTTTTACAATCACATTTTTATTTTAGATGTTTGTTTATAAAATATAAAGATGCATTAAAAAATATATTAGAAATATTTTCTTATATTATATAGCATTCATAACATTAAATTAACATAGAATAATTTCTCACAATATCACTTAACCAATCAAGAAAAAAAATTAATCATTACTGATTGCAACATTATTGACAACATTATTGACAGATCTTTTAAACTACCAAATAAACATTGAAAACAAATTTATTTTTTATAGTATAACATTTATAACTTAAACCTTTTTATACACAATGTCAAGTTAATTATAAAAACACATAAAATTATTTATAAGCAACTTAAATTTTTAACAATTTAATAAAATATAATTTAATATAATTAAGAAAAAAATTAAATAAGAATTATAGATAACTTAAGGAAATATTGATTTACTTTATCAAGAAAAAATTAATTATAAATTTACTTATTATTGATAAATCTCTACTTTTACCAATCTATTTTAACCATCAAGAAAAATTAATCATTAGTGATTGCAACATTATCGGGCATTACCTTTAAACCCACAACAAACATTGAAAACACATTTATTTTTAGTTCCCCGCCAAGGGAACTATAGGCTTACCCCTTTTCCTTTAACAAGTTAATAATTTTAATTTTAACAAATGAGAACTCAACTTTTTTCCTGTTTGACAAATATTTGTATATAGTTAAAGTAAATATGCAAGATTTTTAACTTTCAAATTTAAAAAAAAAATTAATTTTCCTTTTCAATTTTATTAGCTACAAAACTTTGAGCGATAAGGGCGGATTTTCAGGAAGCATAAACTTTTTATCGCAACTTTTCAAAGTTTTTTTTCCACAAAGACCATAAACAATTTTTTTTATTTTTTCACTTGTAATTAATCTATTTTGTTATTTTGAATCTTTTTATTAGTTCCTGCCAGGGAACTATAGGCACCACCAAATCTTAACTAGTTATTAATAATTATCTTTTTAACCAATGAGAGCTGAACCATTTTTTCTATTTGATTTGTTTTTATCTATTATCAATGTATACATGCCAATTATATAACAAAACATATTTCAAAATTCAATTCTCTTCAATCTAATTGGTAGAGAAATTTCACCCGATATAAGTGATTAATGTGCTTCCATTACTTCCATTACTTCCATTTCGGAATCTTAACTAATTTTTAGGAGTTTTTTTAAACTTAGGTTGTTTATTTCCAATAATTGAATGAGGTAAACCATACTAACTATTTTGAAAATTAAATTACACTATAACGATAAATTACTTTTTATTAAATTACACTATAAAAATAAATTACTTTTCATTAAATTACTTACTAATTACCCCTCACATTGGGTACGTAATATTTATTTACCATTTTCCTTTGCATTATTAAAATAATAATAATAATTAATAAAATTTAAACTTTGAATAACAAATGCTAACTAATTAATCAATATAACATCAAAATTCAACTATTTTAATTACCTTTAATACTCAAATTGATTTGTAGCATAAATTTAATTGAGCTTAATTTCTTTCAAAATATTAATACCACCATCAAAAATTCACATTTCTTTTAATATAAATTAATTAATTATTCAAAAATAAATGAATACCTTGTAAATTATTTTTTATATTATAATTTAAAATAAATTAATACTAATCCTCTCACCTCTCTTGTCATAAATTAATTCTAAACAACACCCTTATTAAACATATATTTAAACTAACAAATTTTCAATTGCTTTGAAATTTGAACTAACTCTAATTACTAACATACGTTTTGCAAAATAAATGAATTAAGACTACAATAATTATTTAGAATAAATACTAATTACTTTTATAAAATATTTATTATTTTTAAAAAGCAACTTTAAAATTAACAGTAATTACTTTTAAATCAAATTTAAATTAATATTAATAAATTAATCATTTAAATCAATCACAAATTCTATCATATTTTTTTTAGAAATAATTCACCTTCTATTTACAACTTATATTAATTACTATATGTTAGTTTCTGAAATAAAAAAATGTTAACTAATTAATAATTAATAAGGAAATAAATAACTTTATTATATTAATTAAATAAATAGTCTAAATTTAAAGATTTTTTTCTTCTAATTTAAATTAAAAAAAAAAAAAAAAAAAAAAAAAAATGGGTTTAGTTTTAGCCAAGCTTAAATTTTCACATCCACCCTTAAATGTTCAGATAAATATTTCAATATATATATATATAAATATATAATAAATTTAAATATTTGTAGCACAACATATATATTCTATATTATAATATAATTTTTTAAATAAATATTAATTAATAATAAAATTAAAATTTTTAATTTTTAAAAGTAACAAGGCCATTGGTCTCTACCATGGATTTATGCACTGTGAAATATATAATTTTAAATATTTATATTGAATTAAATAAATATATATATATATATATATATATATATATATATATATATATATATATATATATATATATATATATATATATAATTATTATACTTATATATGTATTAATTAGTAATATATATATTTATAACTATATAAATTAAAATTGACATGATTCCCTTTTTTATATTAATATTTGAATAAAAATATTATCATAAAATATTAAACTTTAATTTATTGAAGTAATGAAATGTATATGATTTTAAAAATTGTAAATAAATTGATTGAGTAAAATAATTTAGAGGAAATAATATAAAGAAAAATTATTTTAATTATTAGATTGTTTTTTTTATAAGAAAAACATAATTTCCTTCAAGATCTTTTCATAAGAATATGGGTTTGAGCCACATAAAATTATTTTAGAAAAAAAACTATCTTCAAAACAAATTTTAATTTTCAAAGAACATAAAAATTAAATATATGCATTTTAATATTTGAGTCAAATATAGATTTTTAAGAAATATTTTTTTTATATTTTTTTTAATTGATTCCTCTACTTGTTAAGTAGGAAAGCATAACTAGCTATGCATATTCATCTCAATTCCTTTCAACCTTATAAGTTAATATTCAAGTAGATATCTACTTATCAATTAGGAAAACCTGACAAACTGTGCAGATTGTTTGTAACTATGTTTACCTCAACAAACTCTTTCTCTTCCTCTCAATTCCTTTCATCCACACGTGTTCATTCTAAACTATAAAAAATAAACTACCTCATCCTCAAAAAAATTTGGCTACACAACAAGTACAATTATGCTTCTTAATCTATAACATCATGTAATATTATAATCTTATCAAAATATTATCTTTTTACAACTCAAGCATGATCATCCTTAAATTGTTTCAAAAATTTATATCTATTGGATAACATAGTGAATTTGAGCAACTTAGTTTTCCCTAGATTTTGAAAGCAATTATAGTAGCATTGAGCTTAGAGACCACAATGTTGTATTATGACTAAAACATTTTTTTTCCTTTAGATGGACTTGACAGCATATGTAGAGAAGAATGAATTTGTTTTCGATGTAGTCCTAGATGAGCATGTCACAAATGATGATGTGAACTAATGTACCCATGCCATTGTTCTCATTTGGAGTAAAATAATTACATCATGCTTATAAGTATCCTTGATTACGTCTATCAATAGATTGCCTAATCTCCATTGAGAATGTCATAATCTAAAAATATTGTCAGGTGAATGGCATAATCTATAAAAGGTGTTAGATATTACTATTATTAACACCTAGAGTTTTCACATGGTACACCACTATTGTAGTTGATGTAATACAAATTTGGTTGGAACATTTATCTCTCTTAATGATGTCAGAAATTCTATCTTAATGTTGATGACTAAAAGAAAACTGGATGTTGAAAGAGTGTTGGTTAAACTTGAATTTTTATGGTATGTCATACTTCTATGGTTTGAATTAGTGTTATGATTAGGGTCAAGTTCAAGTTATAGTTAGGGTTTATTTAGGCTTATTTTGGTTAATCTTACAATTGGGGTTTAACTAGAATGTTAATTGAACCCTAATTTAACCCCTACAACAAGGTTCAATTAGAGTCAGGGTTCGAGTTCAATTAGGGTTAGGGTTGGCATTCAATTAGTGTTATGATTAGAATCAAGTTCAAGTTACAGTTAGGGTTCAATTCTAGGGCTCTTTATGTATTCTTAGTCTCAGCTTTCACAAATTTCAAGGCTTCTAATTAGAGTTAGGTTTATGGTCCAATTAGGGTTAAGGTTAGGTTCATTTAGATTAAGGTTCAAGTAGGGTTTAATTATAGGATTTAATTTAGGCCATGACACAAGCTTAAATAGGTTAGGTTAATGCTGGGTTAGGATTAAAATTATTAATCTAGGAATAAACTGAAGCTAAGGTTAGAGCTATGGTAAGGGTGAGTTAGGCTTCTAACTCAGTTTAATAAAGCGGTAGGGTACAATAAGGGCATAATAATATTGGTTAATTTTTAAGTCATGACCATGCTAGATGCCAATTTGGTTTAAAAGACCCCTTGTTGAAACCCACAAGACATTTATTTCTATATACCTTTGTGATATTGTTCATATTTATTATCATTGTGTTTCACCTCATGAGAATGCTTCAGAAAAGTACACCTGCAAATCTACTCTGACTCAGAGAACCATTCAATCTCCTCAAAATTCCATCATATTCGAATGATTATCAAATTGATATGTCCAAAGCCTTTAATGTTGACTTGGCAACTTCTATACTGCATATACCTCTTGTCAACTTCAACCAAAAGTACTAATTGCATAATGAATTGTCTTCTTTCAATTCGATTAATCATCCCCCCATAGGTCTTCTTCATAAATTAGGATTAAGTTAAAGAGACCCATTATCATGTTTTTTTTCCATCAAAAATGGTAGAGGCCCTTAGTGTAGAACTACCAGCCAAGATGTTACAAAAATTTACATGACTTCCACCCCATGACACAAGACAAGAAAGGTTTTAAAAGCATGTTACCTAACTTACAAGATGTGATGAGTTTCCAAAGGAGATGCAAATAAAGACAACTTTTCAATTTGTTTCAGTGTCGAGTATGGAGTATCTAAAATTTATTGTTAATTATGAATCTGACATTGACATATATCATTGAACTAAGATTGATACTACTGTTCTAATTCATTGGCGATAATTATTGGATCAGTGTGAAAAATCTAGAGATTTGTGTTTGACTGCAAAGAGTTATCTCTTGTGATTTATCAACAAATTATTATTTCTATTCGTGGGCTTCTTACACAAGACAATATATTTATGTATTTCTTGTAGAGTCTATTCTAATTGATCATAATAAAAAACCCTCTAATTTTGAAAATAATATAACATAGAACCAAATAGCAGTGAAAATCCCAAACAAAGATTGTCAAGAGTGTATCTCATTTAGTTTTTATTTAATCTTTCTCTTTATGTCTACAATTTCTTGAAGTTTTTTCTAATCATCCAAATAATTTAACGTTATATATGTTACATATGTATTATATAGTGTATATTATAATATGTTGTTAAATTAATAATATAATATATTAAAAATATATTATTTATTTGAATTTGTTATTAGATTATTTTATATATTTGAATTTAATAGAATGGAAAATATAAAAAATAGACAACCTAAGTTAAATAATTTATATTGGTAAGATAGGAGACAAAAATTAAGAGAAAATATGTTATTCAAAATTATATAAAATAAAACAATATGCTACTTATAACACTATTTTTTCATGAAGTGACTATTTAAATTTCAAATAAAAACATAAATATTAAAATATATAACATAAATTTTAATTTATTTTAAAATATAAAAATCTAATGAAAATGTGGTAATTTGTTTTTTAGAGTTTAGACTTAGATTTCCATTTTCCCTATTTTTATTATTTTGATCTTGCATGCTTACATTAACCATAATTCATTGATACGTAGGAGAGATAATATTTTTTTAATTTTGATTAATCAAAAAGGCAAGTATTAAAGATTGAATAAATTAAAAATCATAATAAAAGATTGATTCAAGAAGAAAATTATTAAAATTAAAATTATTTATATTAATAATTAAAACAGTATGATAATAAAAAACCAAAGGAGTTTAGAATTTCAAACTCAAATTATTATAGTGGATGTCTTAAACAATTATTCTTTTGGAAATATCAAAACTAAGAATGAAACCAACATAAAATTTTAATAAAATATATTTCAATAAAATGATGTGTACACTAAGTTAAGCATTTATATTGCTAGTCAAATAGTATGTAGGGAAAACGAAAACTAAGAGATAAAAATATTTAACAAATAAAAATATATACTATCTATAGCAACAATTTTTTGGGGGCTAGAAATTTATAAATTATAGGTTGAATGGTAAGGCTAACAATTTTTGTTGTGGCTTGTATTTTTCTTCTGTACTTTGTTTGTGCTAGGCTGTTGCCCATCTGTCTTTCACTCTCTTTGTTTATGCTTGTGTTTCTCCTTTTAGTTGTTTAGTTGTTTTGTGGGTTGAGGTGTCTATGCTTTTTCTAAACAAAACCATTTAAAATTAAATTATATCAGTAGTCAAATGCTATGCAAAAAATAAATAAATAGCCCCCACGGGTTAGAGTAGTTGGTCTCAAGTCTCGGGTTTGCTCCCCGAGGTCTTGGGATCGACTCTCAAGCCCGGTATGAACCCCGTCACAGACACTAGGGGGGCGGTGCTGGTTATCCTGTGACCATAGGGATTAGTCTCGCCTCTCGCTCGCACCTCCCTGAACCAGTGTAAGGGTGGGCCGCTGGGCGGGGGCCGCGGGGATACCCTTGGAGACCAAAAAAAATAAAAAAAAATAAATAAATAAATAAATAAAAAGTCTTACTTTGTAAAATTGGAAAACCTAATTATTATAATGATGAGTTTGTTTATATTAAAAGAAAGGTAAAGATCACATGAATTATTCACACTTATAAAATTGGAAAACATCCAACTTATAGCAACACATTTTTTTCACTTATTAAATAGTGACTTATTGATAAATTTACTTACCAATCTATTTTAACCATCAAGAAAAAATTAATCATTAGTGATTGCAACATTATTGGCACATCTTTTAAACCAACAAATAAACATTGTAAACACATTTATTTTTTAGTTCCTGCCAAGGGAACTATGTGACCCCTTTTCCTTAACAAGTTATTAATAACTTTGATTTTAACAAATGAGAACTCAATTTTTTTTTTGTTTGACAAATATTTGTATATAGTTAAAGTAAATATGCAAGATTTTTAACTTTTCAAATTAAAAAAATTAATTTTTCTAATTTTATTGGCTACAAAACTTTGAGTGATAAGGGCGGATTTTCAGGAAGCATAAACTTTTTTATTTTTTTCACTTGTAATTAATCTATTTCATTATTTTGAATCTTTTTATTAGTTCCAGCAAGGGAACTATAGGCACCACCAAATCTTAACTAGTTATTAATAATTCTCTTTTTAACCAATGAGATCTGAAGCATTTTTTCTATATGTCAAAATTCAATTCTCTTAAAGATGAGATATTGAATTGGAAAACCATTAAAACAAGACTTTATGCCCCTTTGGTCATCCCAACCACAAGAAATATTTGAAATATGAGGATTGAACTTCATTTTCCCATTAAATTTTAGCCAAACACATCAGTGTAAATACATTGTCTTTGCCACTAAAGTATGTGACGAAGTGAGCTCAAGAAAGGGCCATGTAAAACAATAGAAAGGCCAAGTAGAGGCCACAAACAAAGTCCTCATTTTAGTTATAACATGTTCCAGATTCTCTTGGTTTGGTTAAAGATTCTACGATCCCTGTTGTTCTTAATTCCATCCCACTTCCCATCCCCATTCCCCCTAGTGTCTTGGATACCAAGACCAAACACTTGTCTATGAGAATACTATTACCATCACTCAGTTCAATCAAGCTTGGATGAGAGAAATTTTAATGAAAAATGGATGAATATCAAGGATCTTATTTAGAGGAACTTAAACTAGATGTTGAGGACTTCTCTATCTTGAAAGATCATAGTACTAACTTTATGTTCAAACCTCATACTTTCTTTTCTGGGATTTCCTCTACTTCCCCCCAAATGATGGTCATGCTATCAATATGGCCTCTTCGGGTTATAATTTTCTAAAGAAATATAAGGATGAGATTAAAGAAACTGTATGTAAATAAAAAAAGCAGGTTAGGGTTTTGTCTTCTAAGAATGAGTAATTAGAAAGTTTATCTATAGAATTCCTATTCTCTTGAATATTTTCCTAAGTTTGATGACTTCAAACTAGATGTTGATAGTCAGCAAAAACCTTATGACCTTGTGTCTATGACATATGTAACTGGGGTCATCATGCAATAGAAAGTCTGCACAACCTCAACCTACATTTGGCTAATTATCCTTTTATGTAAGATAAGGTTTGTGATGAAGGTCCATGGTTAAGGGATGATGTTGCAGAGAAGCCTATGATGGAACTTAGGATGCAATGTGGCATTGGATTTATTCCAACTTGACAAATAGGCTTGGAACCTTGTGATTTTTATATGTTCTTGTAGTGTGATTAATCTTGCAAGGAGGTGCACCCATTATGACCAACATTTAAATATGGAATCCTTAGATAGTTTTATAGTAGGAGTTTTGTTTTAAATAGTAGGTTTATATTGACTATTGAAGGCATCTTCAATTTTTATATTTTGGTATACATTAATGACAGTCAATAGACAAGTAGTGTCCCAAATCAAGCTATTGGGTTTGGCTAAAAAACTAGATTTATGTTCCTCCAATTTATTGGAAGGATGATAAACTAATACTCTAACATTATATTTAACCAAACTATTAAAGAAAGTTGAAACTAAGTTTAAAGTTTCAATAAATAGCATATATGTGAGACAAATCATGCAATGAGACTATAAATTAGTTTATCTAAGCGGCAGATGAATAATGAGACATAATTGATCAGAATAAATATTTAGGTGAATTAAATAAGTAATTTATTATGTAAATTATTGGTGTGCATTGATAGTAACTACTATTGCTAGGACATAGTTGATGAAGATAGATGTTTAAGTGAACTAAGTGAGAAATTTCACATTTAAGTTATCATTGTGCATTAATAGTGACTATTATTGTATTGGTTTATATGCATTAGAATAACTTAACTAAATTATAACCCTCACTTTTAACCCTGACCCTAACTGTAATTGTAATCTTAAAATATAGCTTGAATGTATAGATACATTTATTTAACAAAAAAATAATCTTAAATTTTTTTAGCATAGTTGAATTTATTAATATCCAGAACTAGCAAGGTTTGTATTGCAAAAATAATTTGAATAATTAACCTATATAATTTAAATTACATAGAATATTTAAGAAATTAGTATAGGGGAATTTATTAGCATTTAGAGTTGGTTAAATTTAGATTGCAAACGTAAATAGGATAGTTAAGTTAAAAGTAAAAGTATAGGGGAATATATTAGCATTTAGAGTTAGTTAAATTTAGATTGTAAATGTAAATAGAATAGTTAAGTTAAAAGTAATTGCCATTAAATAAATAATTAAGTTAAAAGTAAAAGTATAGGGGAATTTATCAGTATTTAGAGTTAGTTAAATTTAGATTGCAAACATAAATAGAATAGTTAAGTTAAAAGTAATTGTCATTTTCTCTTGCCCTTTCCATCTCCCACTATAATCGCAACTCTGATAATGGAGCCGAGAAAGTCGCCCTTATCGCTCAAAAGTTTTGAGCCAATAAAATTGAAGAAAAATAATTTTTGGAATTTGAAAAGTTAAAAATTGTGCATTTAATTATAAAAAAATTAAAATATAATGTATTAAAATTAAATTATAATGTATAGGAAAGAAATTAATAGAATTTGATTGGCTGCAAACAAAACAATTAATCACTAATTAAATTTTTTTTATTTTTTTTTAAAGTAACAAGGCCATTGGCCTCTCCATGGATTTATGCACGCTGTAAATATATATTTTAAATATTTATATTGAATTAAAATAAATAAATATATATAATTATTATATTTATACATGTATTAATTAGTAATATATATATATATATTTATAACTATATAAATTAAAATTGACATGATTCCCTTTTTTATATTAATATTTGAATAAAAATATTCTCATAAAATATTAAACTTTAATTTATTGAAGTAATGAAATGTATTTGATTTTAAAAATTGTAAATAAATTGATTGAGTAAAATAATTTAGAGGAAATAATATAAAGAAAAATTATTTTAATTATTAGAGACCACAATGTTGTATTATGACTAAAACAATTTTGAAATCAATTATAGTAGCATTGAGCTTAGAGACCACAATGTTGTATTATGACTAAAACATTTTTTTTCCTTTAGATGGACTTGACAGCATATGTAGAGAAGCATGAATTTGTTTTCGATGTAGTCCTACATGATCATGTCACAAATGATGATGTGAACTAATGTACCCATGCCATTGTTCTCATTTGGAGTAAAAGATGGTTAATATATAGCAAATTAAGCCGGTATTGGCATGGTGTGTTGGTTTATAGGTGGCATTGTTGTGCTTTCTAGAAAGGTTCAAACCTCGTTGGGGTGGTATTGTTGAATGGTTGTATCCGGTTCATAGCTCCGGTCAAAAGCGTTTACCCCTTGAATAAAAAAAAATATATATAGCAAATTAAAACTATTGCTTCTACTTTTGTATGATCCTAGTGCTAAAAGAGAATACCAATTAGTTGGTCATGTTTCCTAATAAGAGGATTCAATAATAACTTCATCAATTAATCCTCTACCTTGTGGTCTTGGTCTAATGAATATTGCTATGCTTTTGTCCACTACTCTACAATCAACAAAACGAGCATATGGGTTCAATTGAGATTTCAGATGTTTGATCTAGGCCTTTTGCAATACACAACAAATACAAACAAAACTATTCTAAAACTTTATGGTAGGAACTTCGCTGCTCTGCAGCTCTTGTTATATTATAGCATTCATAACTTAAACCTTTTTATACACAATGTCAAGTTAACTATAAATTGTATAGAGTTTATATTTGCTATATCTCTCATATATCAACATAGGTAAATTTGAAAATATTTTAAATTATATAATTTCAAAAAAAAATTGAATGAATTTATAGAAGATTATTTTTATTAAAGTGATAGAATCTAAACCCAATACTAACATTAATTATAAGTCTAACCATAACCCCAAACCCTAAACTAACACTAATTATCTCAAACCTAACTCTAATTTTATATCCAACCTAAACATAACTATGATTTAAAATAATCATGAACTGATCCCTCCCAATACCCCTTGCCCCAATTGACTAACCTCCCAAGTCTATCATAGAACCTCAAACCCTAATCCTAATAGAATCTTATACCTAATTTTAATTAAAGTCTAACCCTATTTGAATCCTTAAACTTAATTGAACTCATGTTTAGGGTTAGGGTTCAATTTTGGTTAGGGTTGAATTATGGTATGATTAGGTCAAAATTCAAATAGGATTATGGTTGGAGTTTAATTAAGGTTGCTATTCACTTAGGGTTAAGGTTCAATTAGTATTCAATTTCTTAGGGATCAATTAGGTTATAATTCAATAAGGGTTTAATTAAGGTTAGTTTAAGGTTTGTCTTAAATTAGGTCTAGGATTGTAGTTAGGGTTCAATTAAGGTAAGGGTTATTGTCTATTTTAGGGTTAGGGTTCAATTAGAGTTCTCTAGGGTTTTGATACAATTATGGGTTATGATTACAGTTCAATTAGTGTTAGAGTTAGGGCTTATAATATGAGTTCAATCAGGTTAGGTTCAAGGTTTAATTAGTGTTAGAGTTAGGGTTGCAATAATAAAATTTTCCATAATGATATGGAAAGGCATTCAATTGGATTCATATACAAATGCATAAATAAAATTGGTAATTAAGAATTCTCTAGAACTAAAGTTATAACAACAAATACAATCTTTAGCTTAATCATTTGTTCTTGTTAGGGTTGGGATAAGAATTTAATGGGTCCAATTGGACTTAGGAAATAAAACCCTGCAGAGGAAATAAAGCATTAAAATCAAAGTTGGGTTTTAATTTTAATCCGGTGACGTAAGCCTAAGCCATTAACTCCAGTGGTCATGTCACCGACGGCTTAGATAAAGCCTTTCATTAAATACTAACCGTGCAATGTGTAGGTTTTCTAGATTCGAAGATATGGGAGAAATCTCGATTGTACCCCGCCAACTCGAGACCTAAGGTGTCACCCTATTCTTTGGCGCAGGTCAGCAAAAGGCATATGTGTGTCCTGTATGGAGTGTGGGGCCGAATCTCCACTCTTGAGCTCATAACCCGTGGTTTTAGATCAACAACGAAGATCAAAAGCTAATGTAAATCTCTGCTGTTCTAGCTAGCAAGAGGAAGATGAAGGTTGGTGAAGCATTAATGAATTATTCCTTGCTTGTGTAGACACGTCGATCTCAATCTGTGTGAAGATGTTATTGTTGGCAATCATAAAGGGTGATCTTTGGATTCTCATGTAGCTCTAGTTAAACGGTGACAGTACATACGCCGCCAAATTGCCATGTTTGCACAAGCATTTTTACTAAGCATTGATGAAGGTTGCCATTACCTCACACAATAAATAGAAGAGGAATTACTACTAATAGTGTCATTCTTTGCAGCAGTTAGAGCACTTTGTGGGTTCAAATTAACTGGCTTGAGTGCTTGTCCGAGAAGAGAAAAATGAGTAAACCAAGAAGGAGGTCTGTTCGCTTGAGCTCACAAAGCCTCATCCCTTATTCCAGTTATTTCTTATTGACAAGCCCAGGCTTCAGGCTCCACTAGATGCAAGAGAAGGTTGCAATTCCGTGATTCGTTGCTCAACCTGCTAGGATGACAGCCATGCTCCATTACTAGTGTTGGTAGAAATAAGGTATACCATGGCTTTCCGATGCCAAAAACTCCACTTGAGGACTGCACATCTCTAAAATATTTGCAGATAGATGCCTAACGGGCATTGAATTAGATGAGAAGAGATCAACTATAAGCAGGCGTAGATGGCGACCAGGATAGTGTTGGTTGAGTCTGTCTTAACCTCGAACCTTATCATTTTCCTACCTAGTCAGATTTGGTAAAAGGTGGCGGAAGAAATATATCACCATTTGTTTAAGCCTGTGTGGTTGCTAGGTCCAACCTTGGTAGTCTAGTCCCTGTGCAAGTCCTCGACGTACCCAACAGTCATAATCACCATCTTCCCTTGAGCCTGCGAAGGGGAAACATAAATTAAAAATAACAGTGAAGATACATGCTAACAGTCTTGTCAGAGAAAACAAAAGCAAAATCTTGGGTGGATTAATCAGTCTTCTTCTTTAGCCCTAGCTCAACTCTTTCTGCCTATTGTCTCTTTCAAGTATAAACTAAAGAGAACAAAATTCTTGCCATTTTTCCAAGAATGAGACACCAAGAAATTACGCTGGACGACGCCAATGGTGTTGGGTCTAATAGCATGCAAAGAGATATTTAAATAAAATTCGGTTGAGTAACTAATAGTTTAGCAGGTGAGAGGGAGAGGTCATGAGGGTGTGTTGATAAGGTCTTCTGCTTCCTATCTCAGTGTTGTGGCGTCTGTTCCTGATGAATTTGAGTGCTGGGTTTTAGCGTATTTCATTGGATGATCAGACTAGCATACTGTGGCAGACCCTTGAGCCGCCCAAATAAAGGGACTCTTGCTATTGATCTCTTGTTTTATGATTTGTCTTTTTCCTTCTATCAACACGTAACTCTGATTGACTTTTGAATTCAATTCTATTTGTTGGCAAATAGAAGGAGAGCTAATCGTTACTTATCAGTTTCTTGGAGATCACATAGGTGTGTTGTAGTTAGCGCTAGACTACCTTTTGGCATGGCGTGTAAAAATGTAGTGACAGCAGAATTATTATCAAATAAATAGCATTAACGTAAGATTAAAAGTTGCAGACAGTACTGGGAGGAAATGCTAGATAAAAGAAGAAAAAGAAAACAAAAAATGTAATCTTGTCTGTGGATAGCATCATCAGATCACAACTAAATGGCTACTGGGTTGCTTCATTCAATTTGAATTTATCTTCTCAAGTAGTCACAGGACAATCACCATGCAATTAGTATTCACAAGTCAAAATAAAATAAATAAATTTAATCCACCTCTGTGAACACCTCTGTATGAGAGTGCAACCATATTCTTGCTTGTTATATAAGCAGAAGGTAGAGTAACAGTATGGTATCAACAAACATTATTAAATCAATTGCTATTGATGACACTATGGGATTAGTTTAGCGTAGATTTATAATATTAAATCCTCATTGATAGTAATAGGATATGATAATTATTCAGTACACTACACTTAAATATATCCATCAGAATTTAACACTAATGTTTACTTCATCCGTTAAAAAAAATAAAAAAAAATAATCTGGTTATTATAATGAAGATACTTATAATTCCGTATGTGCGCTATCCTTTATTATTCATTATCATTCATTTTAATGACAACTATCTTCTACTGGCAACGTGAATATGAATAATATCGAACTTAATATTGTAGGATGATAGCAGTAGTAACTAAGGATATAAAGATATGTCTCTACGTATAATTTAATTATCTCCAAAGGAATGAGAGAAAAGTTAAAAAAAAGAGTCTTAAACTTCTTTATTTACTTGGATCACATATATGGGCACTTTTCTTTATATGTGTTTTCTTTTTGTTTATTTAATAAATCCTCATTTTTAAGTTAGGAAATGTGGTTAGGTTTTCTTATTTGTATTTTATATAGTGAAATGAAGTGTGAAGTCTAATTAATAAATAAATAACTAAAATAAGGAAAATTTAGTATATATATTATCTTTCTTTATAATAGTAATTTTAAAAAATAGTTATTTATGCTTTTGTAAATATTTATTTATTTATTTATTTTAGAATAAAAGATTAAATAAATAAATATGTATACAAGTCCATAATCAATATATAATTAATACATTGATTAGTTAATGGTATAAAGTTAAAAATTTGAAAGTAAACAAGCAAATAGATGTGTGGTTGTAAATGATGTATATGTTGGGGTAACAATATAGGACACGAAACGTTACCATCCAATTGGGAATTGCATCTGATAGTGGGTTATTAACGATTTAAAGTAATTGTCGTTAATCTATTCCCTCTTGTATTACTCACCAATTAAAATGGTATGTAGGGTCGAGATGTAACTTTGCAAAAGAAGTTTCAAGGCAAGTCAATATATCAATAAAATATTGTATATATCCGGTTCTTGGCCAAGTTACCATATTTTCTCCCTATAGATTAATCTGGCAACGCTGAAATATGAATGTTAATATCGAACTTATGATATTGTAGGATGAGTAGCAGTAGTAACCTAAGGAAGGGCCATATAAAGGAGATATCCCCTCTCTACTGTATAATTTAATTGTATCTCCAAAGGAATTGTAGAGATATAGTATCTAAATGAAAAGAGTCTTAATACTTCTTTATTTACTTGGATCACTATGAATACAATTAGGGTTCACTTTTTCAATTAATGTTCACTTACATGGGAGAAGTGTTGGTACATCTTAGTTGTAGATTATATGTGATTTTTCATATGGTTTAAATCCTTCCTTTTTATTGTAAGCTTATTATATGGAAATGAGCTAGGTTATGCATTTTTTCCAAGCACAAATCCTTATAATTCTGAATGTGTTACTTAGGTAATTGTTTATTGCAATAAATAAATACAAAAAAAAATATATATATTTGAATTTGGTTTGTATTAAAATATTTATATATATATATAGAAAAATTTAAATGCAAGGGATTCAAGTACATACCTTTGCTTTTGTTAATGTTGATGAAGATACAAATGTTGATGAAGTGCCAAATTTGATGACATGATCTTCCTAAAAAACTGAATATCTTTGGTCTATGTGGCACTTGAAATTTTGTACAAAACTATAACTAACTCTACCTCAAATTTGTGACTTTGGACCTATTTTGCATCAATAAATATGAGCTTTGACACATGCCTCCTAATCTAGCATACAATATGTACTTAAATGCTCAAAATAGTTGGGAGTAGCTTTTGAGATTGGTGGATCTTTGGGAAGGTCCAATGCTTCACCTTTGTATCTTTATCAAGATGCCTATTGACTTGAAAAAATGCATACATTTTCATGAATATGAATTTGGAAAGCAATCAATTTGATTTCATTATTGTTTGTGTCATTGTTTATCTCAATTCCCATATATAAGGGTACACATTGAAATTTGAAATCATACCAACTTGTCTATAACAACAATGAACCAAGAACAATATTTAGGGTTAGGGTTGAAGGTTAGGGTTAGTGAAAGAATTGGTGTTAGAAATAGGCTTATGGTTAAGGTTAGGGCTAGCATTAGTGTTAGGCCCTGGGTTATAAAACACTAAATGTAACCTTAATCCTAATGCTAATCCTAAACCTAATCCTATTAAACTATTATTCATGCTAACCCTAAACCTAACATTAACTATTAACCCTAAACTTGACAACAAACCTAAATGTAACCTTAATCTTAATGTTAACCCTAACCCAAATTTTGATGCGAACCCTGACCCTCATCATAATGTTAACCATATTTCTAACCCTAACTATATCTATAGCCCTAATCCTAACCTAAACTCTAACCCTGACCCTAACTATATCTCTAGACCTAACCCTAACCTTAAGTATAAATATTATACTATCATATTATAATATATTAATTATTATAATAATTTAATATAAAATATATAAATATAAAAATAATTTATTTAAGATATTACATGTATATAACCCTAACCCTAATTTTAATGCAAACCTTGTCTCTCATGGTAATATTAACTCTAACCATAACCCTAACTATATATTAACTCTAACCCTAACCCTAACTATATCTCCAGAGCTAATCCTAACCTTAACTATATCTCTTAACCTTAACCCTAACCCTAATCCTAACTAAACATTGTTGATATAATTCAGCTAGGGATTAGGATTAGGCTAGATTTAGGGTTAGGGATAAGATTAGGATTAGGGTTAGGTTTTGTAGTTTTATTTAGGGTTAGAATTGGGGTTAGGGTTAGGGTTAGGGTTAGGATTGGGATTAGGATTAGAGTCAAGGTATAATTAGGTTAGGATTACGATGAGTGTTAGGGTTAGGATTAGGATGCGTGTTAGGGTTAGGGTTAGGGTTAGGATTAGGATTAGGGTTAGGATTTAATTAGGTTAGGATTGTGATTAAGATTATGATTATGGTTAGGGTTAGGATGAGGGTTAGGGTTAGGGTTAGGGTTAGATTAGGGTTAGGGTTAGGATTAGGGTTAGATCTAGGGTTAGGGCTAAGATTAGGATTAGGTTAGGGTTTTTAGTTTTATTTAGGGTTAGGGTTAGGGTTAGGATTGGGATTAGGATTCGAGTCAGGGTATAATTAGGTTAGGATTAGGATGAGTGTTAGAGTTAGGATTAGGATGAGTGTTAGGGTTATGGTTAGGGTTAGGATTAGGATTAGGGTTAAGTTTATTGATTTTATTTGGGGTTAGGGTTAGGGTTAGGTTTAGGATTAGGGTTAAGGTTAGAATTAGGAATAGGATTAGGGTTAGGGTTTAATAAGCTTATTGGTGATGATAACCCTAACCCTAATCTTATTCATTATGAAGAACTTCATTATTATGATAACCCTAACTATAACCATAACTATAACCATAACCCTAACCCTCATCCTATTCGTGATGATTAACCTATTCGTAATAATAACCCCATTCCCAATTTCAACTCTAACCTATCCCTAACCTTAACCCTAACCCTAACCCTAACCCTAATTCCTATTTGTGATGATAAACATATTTGTGATAATAACCTGAACACTACTACTAACCCCAACCCTAACCCTAATTATAAACCCTAAATGAATTATAAACCTAACACTAATTTCAATCATAAGTGTAATCAAACCTTAATGATAACCTTGAATCATAATTCTATTTCAACCCTAAACCTAACCCTAACACTAATTTGTTAAATATAGTATGCTAGTTTTAATATATTAATTTAAAAACTTATGATAAAATTTAACCCTAACGTAATCGTTAGTTTAATGCGTCCTTAAGCCCTAATTCTGACCTCTAACCTTAATAGTAATATTAAGTGTTAATCCTATAGTCTAATCTTATATTGCCAACCCTAACTGGCTAATTAACTATCTTAATCTAAAATAATCTAATTTGAATTAGATTTAACCTTTGATTAGAAATTAATTTGTGGAATCATAAAGTTGTTCCTTGAATTAACTTGAAAATATTTAAAATTATTTGTGAAAAGGAAAGTTTAAAAATGTTGAATTCTATTAGAAAAATGAATTTAATTTTGAAGGCTAAAATTCAAATATTAAATTGCAATAACTTAATAGTAAGTTTACCCTATATGAAGTTAACCTTAATTGGAAATTAAATTTTTTAGAGAAAAACCCTAAAAAAAAAACCCCTTTTTGAAGGAAAATTGATTTGTAATTGTGAAGCTTGGGGTTAAATTATTATGAATCAATGTTTTATTATATTAAAAAAAGTTAGGCTGTATTATTATGATTAATAATTGTATAAAATTGTCTCATTTAATAGTTAAAAATGGAGGTATAATTTTTATATCATTCATATTTACTTGATCAAATTAAATGGTTTGAATTCATTCTAATATATTGGTAGTATTTATTAATATCTATCATTAACTTATTATGATATTAAAGATTAGTAGAATTATATTAAGATTTTTTTTAATTTTTCCAAACCTCGGTTACCTGCCCAATTTCAATTAGATTTTAATTGGTGTTTTTATGTTTCAGTGTGTTGGGGGCACTTCAAATCAAAAGGGTTTTAAAAATTTTCATTTTGAATCCAATTTTAACTTTTTCATGGAAATCATGGTGGATCCTGGAATTTGGAAACGTGGTTTAAAAAAATTGGATTTGATGTCAAAAGATGTTGCGGGCACTTTTGAATCAAAAGGAATTCTTACATTATTTTATTGTGAATTAAGTTTAACCTCAATAACCTATAGTTAACCTTGATTAGAATCATTAGATCAAATTTATTATTATTATTTAATTATTAACATTAAGGTTAACTTATGATCATAATATGATTATGCTTAGAATTTTTCACGTGGCGTTTTCATTCATATCGGTGTATACAAATATCGTATGTGATATACAATGAGTGTACTTTGGTTGGCTAATTTGGTTTCCAGAGCGATCAACCCTTGTCGAGTTAAAATTTTTTAAGTTAAAGTTTGGTACTAGGTCTATTGTGTTTCTTCGGTGATGTTATGTCTCTTCGTTTGTGGCGTCTCTGATTAGCAATGAGAATGCTTCAAAAGAAACCTGAACTATGAACTCAGATGTGAGGACAGGGATTAAATTGAGTCTTGTTATCAGTTCTTATGGGGTGTCATTATGTTAGCATATTGTGTTAGCCTTGGGGGTGCACAGAATGGTTTCAATTAAAACATCGGAGGAATTGTTATTGTTGAGGTGTATTTTTATTTTCTGAATGATGGCATTCATCTTTTAAAAGCACTGGTTGAGTTATGGATGAAAAGGGGATGGCTTTTCACGAAGCGCCAAGCCCAGGTGGTTGAGGACAAGGAAAATAGAGTTAGTAATTAAGTGAAAATTAAATAAAAGGGAGGGGATAGAGCTTTGATGGGCAATAAGATAATTTAAACCCCTCATTGGTCAGTGCTTGTAGAGACTTGAGATAATTCAAAAGGCCTGGAATGGAAGATCATAATCTAAAACCTCAACTCCTAACCATTTTCCTCACCATGCATAGGCACCAGGTTTTATGGCATAGTGGATATCCAAACAAATTTTGAGACCGGGAGACACCATTGGATAACAATAAGCCTTAACGATGAACCCCTCCTATGACAGCAGCCCAATAGTCTTGTCTCTCTCTTCTCTCTGTAGTCTATTGTACTCCCTTTTCCCTCTCTTGGCAAGTCTCTCATGTGTTCCTCCTGTCTTCTTGTTCTCTTTCTCTTCTCTTCACTCCTCCCCTCTGTCTTAGTCTAGATCCACTTGTCTCCCTCTCCTTCAACTATCTCAATATCGGACCCCCTGGCCCCCTGGGTTCCACGTCTCGGGGCTCACTCACTCTTTCTCTCTCCTCTTAACCTAAACCTAAGGTCTGACCCCAGTTATGAGCTCGATGGAGCAGTTCTTCTTTTTGTTTGTTCTCTTCTATTCTTAAAAACAACATTATGGACTATAGTTGAAGAAAATCCTATTTAAATTTAAAAACAACACATAATGACCTAAAATACAACTATATGAACAATCTTATTGTTTAAAATTTTTATTTTCCCTCTAGGTATTTTTGTTATTGTTGTAATTAGTGGCTAATTAAATCCTCGTTGAAAACCTACAAAAGCTTTAATGTTTTCTCTCTTTTGTGCTAATTTTGTGATGATTTTAATTACATTGATTCCAATATTTGCTCAATTGGATGGTGTCTATAGTTTTAAATGTCTATTGTACTTAAAAAAAAAAAATTTGGACTTAAAAGGTGTAAAACCAACTTTTTTAATTTTAAAATGCAAAATTAGAAGGCAAAGAAACATAATATGAAGATTGAAGATGGAAAGAGGGAAAGAGGGAGGGAGGGGAGACAACAGAAGGAGGGAGGGTTAAGGGTTAAGGGTTTGAGTTTAAGGGTATGGAGGGATGAGAGATAGAGGGAGTGAGTGAGTGAGAGAAAGACCTAAGAGAGGGAGAAGGGGTAGGAGGGCATAGACTTGAGATAGAGTGAATGAGTGAGAGAGAGACCTCAGAGAGGGAGTGGTGCTAGGAGGAGAGACTTGAGAGAGAGAGAGGGAGGGAGGGGAGAGAGATAGAGGGAGGGAGGGTTAATGGTAGAGGGTAGATGGTTTAAGGGTTTAAGGTTAAGGGTGGAGGGGATAGAGATAGAAGTGAGTGAGTGAGAGAGACCTAAGAGAGGGAGAGGGGGTAGGATATTGAAGATAGTTGAGAGAGATAGAGATAGGGAGGGAGGGGGGGAGAGAAAGACCTAAGAGAGGGAGTGAGTGAGTGAGAGAAAGACCTAAGAGAGGGAGAAGGGGTAGGAGGGAGATACTTGAGAGAGGACCTGAGAGAGGGAGAGGGGGTAGGAGGGAGAGACTTGAGAGAGATAGAGGGTAGAGGGTTTAAGGGTTTTGGGTTTAAGGGTTAAGGGTTAATGGTTTAGGGTTTAGGGTTATGGGTAGTGATGGAACTATAAAAAGCTTGGGTCCTTCAATCTGAAAGCTTGTCTAATTTCTTGATCAACCACACTTTCACTCTCTCCCTCTCTCTCCCACCCTCTCACACTCTCTCCCACTCCCTCGTACTCTCTCCCACTCTCTCCCACTCTCTTCCTGCCTCTCTCCCCCACTCTCTCCCACTCTTTGCCACCCTCTCTCCCACTCTCTCCCACCCTCTCTCCCACCCTCTCACACTCTCTCCCACTCCCTCTTACTCTCTCCCTCTTACTGACTCCCCCATCCTTGAAGAACTCCAAAAGGGATGGCAATCCACCTTCCACGTACTGAACAATTTATACAAAGCTACACATAGGGATCTAGATGCCCCATCAAGGCTCAAACCTACACAAGAAATGGTAAAGGGTGTGATTGATGAGTATAAGTATTTGGTGGATATAAGGAAGAAAGTAAAAAGTAGGAGTACATTTGATTCCATCAAATACATCTTCATCCCATCAATCCTCAAAGATGACAATTAGTTAAATGTATAGATGAATGGAGAGAAGAATTTTATTAGATGATTCCTAAATTCCTATCACATATACAAGATGAGGGGGAGATTAATCTCAACAAGTTCCATACTTTACTCGATGGGATCGTCACGTTGGACAATGCATATACAAAGTTTGTGGTGGATGTTAGAAACTTCCTAGATAACAGATGGAAGAGTCACCTTACAAACTTCATAGCTACACAAGAATTGAAATGGCCAAGTGACCTGGCAATTAATAGGTGGCAAGAAAAATACTTGGGCTCTAAAGAAGATTGATTATGTGCATCACAAAGAGGAAATATCATATAGTAAAATCTTTGAATAGATCTTAGATGACCATGGGTCTTTACTAGGAGATTAATGTATTAGCACACACATTTGTGATTATGTTAGTTTCTTGTGTTATGTTTAGTTTCAAATCCTATTTTGTTATCAAAAGTCATGTCTTTTGGTCTAAAGCTTGTTGCCTCACATATATATAAGAGAGACCAAGACCATAAGAAAGATATAGGAGAAGTTAGTAGTAGAATAGGGGTAATTAATGGATAGTAGAAAAGTTCCATAGTGTTTATATTCTGAAAGACTATCTTGCAAGCAATATTTTGAAGAATCCAACGAAAGATCTTTGATTTTCTAGCATTATCTTGGTATCAATTGTTTGTTCAAATTATTCAATTATCCAATTGTCTCCCTTTTAGTGCTTCCTTATTATTTAAATTGTTATATCAAGTATATATTCAATTTATCAATGCACATTTGTTGCATTTGTGTGATATGATTAATTGGTTTCCCCAAATGAATTAAAATCCTTCTAGTCAATAATAGTAATCTAGAAGTATTATTTGGATCAGTAAGAAGAACCATATAATTAGGATTGTAGGATTGTCAATTTATCTCCAATTTGGTGTTATCTGTGTTCTTGCATAATTTATTCAATTGGTTCTTTCAAGTAAAGAATAAAATCCTTTTGATAAATTATAAGTAACCTTGCTTTGTTAGTTGGATAAGTAAGTAGAGTTTTTCAATCACTGTCCTGCACATTTATACAAGTTATAAACCAATATTAGTGTGCCAAATAGTTAGAGTTACTACTACATACAAGCCACTTATCTTAAAATTTCATTTGATTCCATTTTCCTAAAAAGGAACTGGTCTTACCCATTTCATCATTTAATTTTATCAAATTTGTTTTCAAAAAACCTTACATCTATTAATTGAACATATTAAATTTCACCTTGATATTTCTTACAAAATTTATACCAAATTACCTTAGATCTCTCCACTCCCAATTTATATTGTGGATAGATTGATTAAGTACTAAATACATAGTTTAATTTTTCCTCATTTACATAGGTATACCCACTTAGGTCTGGCAGAGCCTGAAGAGAAGAAGGTTCCAATACATTATTTGGACTTGTTCGTTAGCCTGAAATGTACCAAGAGCTTGGAAACCTCTTGAGGTTTTTCAACAAGTGTTTTTGAGAACTAACAGATTGGTGACTCTGCTAGGGATAAATTGAGTAAATATTGTAGCAGGAAGCCTTTCCTTATAGAGTCATTAAAATTTTCAAGTCAATTCTTCAAATAGAGATTCATAATTGTGTAGTTGCAGCTCTGCATTTGAGTCACACAAACAACAGTTTGGTGACTCTATTGGGGACCAAATTTGAACTCAGGCCTTTTTATCATAGATTCATTCTAGAGTTAAAAGAATCCTCTAGGAAAAAACTAAATCATTTTCCTACATTCAAAGGGTAGGTGGCGACTCTGAAGAGATTTTATGACAAATAAAGTAAGCATCAAATCAAAAAGAATAGACAACATACATTAGAGATACTTTATATCATCTAATATGAATGGAAGAAGATCCTTACACTAGGGTAGTCCCAAGAAGAAAAATGGGAGATGGATTGATAAACATGGATCTCCTCCTACAAATACAAACACAAACAAGAACAAGTCTAAGGAGACATTTAGCCAAGAAGATGTCATAAATGAAGAAAATTCATTAGAACAAGTCTTTAATGCACACAATAGATTTTCCCTATTATATGGGTCAGAAGATCACAAAATTGATCCATGTGGAGATCCCCACACTCCATTTGAATGAGAGAACAGTGATCGCTCCACTTGTCATTTTGAAATAGACCAAGAAAAAATGCAAGAATTCTATGCCTAGAGAGAGGAGGAACAAAGACAGAGACAAGATGAGCATGATCATGAAATGGCCCATAGACAAGAAGGAAACCAATGTTGGCCCATGCATAAAACAACTTTATTTGAAGATTTTCAAAATATACTAATCAAGAATTAGCAATACAAATGTAGTGGGAGGAACAACTTAAAAGAGGAAAATGGATGATAAAAAGAAACATAGAGTTGAGTCAACAACTATCTTAGATGAACAATAATACTTCAAAACCACCTAAGTATGTACCCCCACATAAACAGGGTGGTAATAACAATCCAAAGGAGCATCTTAGAACATAAAAGCACCAAAAAATGTAAACCATAAACATCATTTTCAGAATAATATGCCATCTCAAAAACCTCAACATTCAAATACTACCAATTCTTCCCTACACAATCCACCTCTAGGTCAGTAATACCCCTCACAATATCAACAACATGTTCCCCATCAAAATATGTACCTCAACAAAATTTCTAATAGAATTCTTATCATCAACCTTGATATGGATACCAACAATGCCCTAATCTGCCACCCTTGAACTTGCCTCCACAAAATCCTAAAAACCCTTGTAGAAAATTTCACCTAATAGGGTATCAATTGTACCCATACCCAATGGATAGTAATTGAAGAAATATGGTTCCCAAGTTCACTGAAAATAATGGGATACCAACATAAGAACATGTCAAAAATTTTAGTACCTTTTTTCAAGATATTGGTATGGATTATGAAGAGGTAAATATGATGTTGTTCATGATGTGTCTAACAGAAGAGGAAAGAGATTGGTTCAACATACTGCCTGATGTTTCAATTAATTCTATATCATATTTCCAAGATCAATTTCTAGAGCAATATGGAAATTAGTGTGCACTTGAGTTTTCCTTGCATGAACTGATAAGTATCCAGAAAAATTAGAATGATTCAGTTTATGACTTCAACTAGAGGTTCTCCAAATTGTATAATATTGTAACTAAGGGTTAATTTCAAGTTAGATTAGATGTTAGTAAAGACTAAAACCCAAAGTAATTACAAAACACAATGGAAGTTAAAACAAAGAATGATTATACCTATTAATTGTCGAGGCTTCCATGATTCACTTTTGTAACACCTTCTAGCTTGCTGGTTGACATTTTTCCCTCAGATTCATCGTGCGAGCAATCTGAAAATAAATTTCTAAGTCCTACACCAAGCTTTGAAGGATTTGATCAAAGTCTAAATGCCTAATGCCTATGAAAATATGAATGAAATGCCTATGCCTAAATATGCTAGAATAATATAATTCATGAACATGTAAAGTCTCTGTGTAATCAAAAAATGAGAGGAGAATGGAATTTTATAGAAAATACCATTTTGAATGAATGGATGAGATTGACTTTTGATGGAGACATAAAATCAGAGGCCTAGATTAAATCTGAGAATCCCTAATCAGGGTTAGGGAAAAGTCATTAATCAAGCGGTCGAGATGCCATCTAAGAAGATCGAATCGACAGTGGAGAATAAATGAGGAAATTAATTCAAAAATAAATATTTTTGAAAATCAAGAAGATAAAGACTGCTTGATTTGTGAGATTTGAAAAATCAAGAAGATAAGAGATGAACTGAACGTCAGATTTGGAAAATCAAGAATCTACCCGATTAGTTGATTTTTAGAAGATTATTACCATTTTGAATTAATTTAATTCAAAATATGGATTTTATGAGATAATAAATAATCAATTTTCCAATTATTTTCCAAAATGGATTGTCAGTTAAGAATGTGATGACATTTAAAATAATTAATTTATTTAAAATGAGAGGAATATCAATTTTGACAATTAAATAATTAAATATAATTATTTAATTTAGCAGATCAGACTAATAATTAAATAAATTAATCAATTCATTTAATTATGACAATTAGTGACATATTAAATAAATAAATGAAATTCATTTATTTAATAATCAGGAAGAATAAATGAAGAAAGCTAATTGAATAAATTTATCTGCGAGGAGATCAACAGCCATCAAATAACCCTGCAAAACATTAAACATTACTTAGGAGGAAAAACCCAAGGAAGGGGATGCGGCTTAGGGCAACGACGGTTCGATGACATAAGGTTGTTTTAAAAACATAAGGCACAAACCTGACTTAGACTTTGGTAAATCAAAGGAGGCCAACAATTAAATATTTATCATTTTATTAAAAGGGGCCAGGCCTTAGACGAGTTAATGAGACATAGGTTGTTTTCTTTTTTAAAAACCTTCTCCAAAAAGTAACGATAGAACAGACCCATACCAAAGATAGAAAACCAAGGGTTTATGAAAGCAAAGTAATAACTCCAGCCCTAGGCACCACTCGATAAACAAGACCAACCAATAATAAAAGAAATCCCGGATGTAAATTCACTGCCTTGTCTATGTTATTGCTTACTATTATGCCTTGGAAGATTTTTCCAAGCATCCATAGCTTGTTCGAAAGCACCTGTTTGAGGTTTTTACTTTTTAGCCATAGCATGAAGGCGTTGAACTGTTTGATAAAATGCTTTGGTAGACATGTATGAAAAATGTGGTAGAATAGAAAAGGGAGTGAACTATTTGAAAAAATGCTTCAAAAAATGTGGTCTCATGGTGATGGATTGCCATAACGAATGCCATGACAAGCAAATTTCTATGGATTTTCATGGCATTCCATCACCATGAGACCACATTTCTTTGAGGCATTTTTGAAACAGTTCACTGCCTTGTCTATGCTATTGCTTACTATTATGCTTTGATAGACTTTTTCCAAGCATCCATAGCTTGTTTAAAAGCACTGTTTTAGACTTTTAGCCATAGCAGCAAGGCAATGAACTGTTTGATAAAATGCTTTGGTAGACATGTATGAAAAATGCAGTAGCATAGACAAGGCAGTGAACTGCTTGAAAAAAATGTCTCAAAGAAATGTACTCTCATGGTGATGGAATGCCATGACGAATGCCATGACAAGCAAATTGCTATGGATTATCATGGCATTCCATCACCGTGAGACTGCATTTCTTTTAGGCATTTTTTCAAACAATTCACTGCCTTGTCTATGTTATTGCTTACTATTATGCTTTGGTAGATTTTTTCCAAGCATCCATAGCTTGTTCGAAAGCACCTATTTGAGGTTTTTACTTTAGCCATAGCAAGTATGAAAAATGTGGTAGCATAGAAAAGGTAGTGAACTATTTGAAAAAATGCTTCAAAAATGTGGTCTCATGGTGATGGAATGCCATAACAAATGCCATGACAAGCAAATTGTTATGGATTGTCATGGCATTCCATCACCATGAGACCACATTTCTTTGAGGTATTTTTGAAATAGTTCACGCCTTGTTCTATGCTATTGCTTACTATTATGCTTTGATAGATTTTTCCAAGCATCCATAGCTTGTTGAAAGCACCTATTTTAGGCTTTTAGCCATAGCAGCAAGGTAGTGAACTATTTGATAAAATGCTTTGGTAGACATGTCTAAAAATGTGGTAGCATGACAACTGCCACCATCCGATATTTATGTAGTTGTAGTATGTTTTGTGCAATGTAATCAGCGATATGAATATAACCAACAAAATCTATTTTCTATAATTCATGGATTGAACTCTGTATTTTATTTGCTCTCAATGTCTGTACGCTATGGAAATGCCATTAATTTTTTTAAAAAGTAGTATGCTATGTGTGATACTATCAACAATGTAAT
The DNA here is from genome assembly GCA_007258455.2 of Sequoia sempervirens. NCBI lineage: Eukaryota > Viridiplantae > Streptophyta > Pinopsida > Cupressales > Cupressaceae > Sequoia > Sequoia sempervirens. The sequence goes on along the minus strand of VDFB02379711.1, from coordinate 80,314,142 downwards.
TATATACTGATTACTCTTTCTTTTTACATAATCTAACGTATTCCAAACTTTTCATAGGCTGCCCAACACATCAAAGGCAACAAAGGCAAGACTAGAAAGCACGGGCAACACAAACTTGGCTCTGTGGTTATATGAAATTAGCCGCACGAATTGTAAGTATCAATAAATGAAATATTGCATCCAAATTATAATATTTTGAAAAAAAATTGGTTTTATCACACCATAGAAGAAAATTCATGATCTTCTGCAAAATGTAGGGCTCAATTCAACAGAGTTCCCACAGTACGAAGATTTCCTTCCAGCAAGGCTATGGAGTTGTGGCTGAACGCCTAAGAGTCTTGACTGGGCAAACACAATCTTCCATTGCATCCGACACGCAAGTAAATAAACTCAATAAAGTTTATTAAAAATTGAATACTTGTGCAATCTATTCAATCTTAATTTCCACCATAAAGTAATTACATGCCTATTTGTTTTAAACACTCAAGCAATGATAATATATACTGCACATGACATTGGAATGTAGCCCGGTGAGGGTGGAGCAGTAACGTGCAGATGAAGGTCATGGTGTGCATCCCTACTTTAGAGCATGTAGAGCGTGATCAACATGTTGAGCATGATCAAGCTAGAGAAGATCAGGAATATGATGTGGCCCCATCAGGTAAAGAAGACCACTCTAAAGTTCTTTTAAACATATTTAATTGCAATTGGTGTATTAATTAATGTAACCTTTCGTGTTTCAACTTTAGAGCATGTAGACCATGATCAACATGTTCAGCATGATCAGGCTAGAGAAGATCAGGAACATGATGTGGCCCCATCCGGTAAAGAGGACCACCCTCATGTTCTCTTAAACATATTTAATTTCAATTGGTGTATTTTAATGTAACCTTTCATGTTTCAACTCAGATCAGATTTAGAGCTTGTTCAACATGTTGAGCATGAGTCTATAACAAAAGTTCAGGAACATGATGTGGACCCATCGTAAAGAGAACCACTCTAATGTTCTTTCAATTAATCAAATACTTGTAACAATAATAATAAAACATATCAGTTTAACATTTCTTTCTTATTGCAGCAAATCCCCCTTGAAGCGGCGTCCACGCATGAGCAGATGACTACGCATACATTAAGATCACAAGCAGAGGGTAGAACAACTAAAGGGGGGACAGATATTGATTTAGAAAATGATACTCCACTTCAGCTTTATGTAGCTTTGAAAAAGAAACAAAAAAAAAAGTGATTGTAATCATATCATGACAACCATAATTTTGATAATATGTAAAAACTGAAAGAATGATTATTATATGTTAATGAATGAATGTGAATATGTTAATTAATGAATGTTATATGTTAATGAATGAATGTTATATGTTATTAATGGATGAATGAATGAATGTTATATGTTATTAATGGATGAATCAATGATTAATGTTATATGATTGGGTATGGGGAATTGAGAGTGATGTGAGGGGAGGAGGGGGGTGCCCAAATGAGCTTCCACCATCACGTGGTTGGCCTTGTTAAGTAGAGAATATTAAACTATACTCAAAACAAAGAGAATCTCAATAAGCTAATGCACTTTTCAATATAAGAAATGCATCATTTGAAGCATCAAACCAATATGCAGTCTATATGTATGATCAGTCGTCAGTCTCCGGAATGGTACATTTCCATGAATATATAATATATATATATTTTTTAAAAATTTTGCTTCTTCGTCACAATTTCGATGATACCAACTGACGAATCAATAGAAAGCCTTGATGAAGTTGCTATAGCTGCAACGACGATTTCATCGTAACTCACTACCCATTTCGTCACCCTTCCGACGATATTTCGGTGTTGCCACCACGCTACTCTTTGTCACTTTCGTCGAACTTTCGATGAACTTTTAGTGTTCTTCCGACGCTACTACTTTCCTATTTCATCGCACATTCGATGAACGTTTGGTGTTCTTTAGACGCAACTACTTTAGTATTTCGTCGCTATTTCAATGAACTTTCCATGTTTCCAGGCTAATGCTTGCCCATTTCGTCGAACCGACGACGAACTTCTGGTGTAATTCGTCAGTGGATAAACAAATTTTTCATCGATTTTCTGACAAAATCCTAAGGTATTTCACGATGCTTCCGACTGACGATTCTTCGCCGTTATTTCGACGTTTAATTTGTAGTCGGCCTTGCGATGAAAAAACAGCGACAGAAATTTTTTTGCCATTGTGTCGCTCTTCCGATAGCGATTTGTCGAACGACCGACAAACGACCGTCAGAAAATGGTTTCAAATCCTGTAGTGTCATTTACGTAATCCTCCATAAAAGTGTGCATCATATCATCAAATATGGTGGTCATCACACACTGATAAGTAGCCCCAACATTCTTCAACCCAAAAGGCATGAAATTCTAGTAGAAAGTACCCCATGGGAATGTGAAAGAAATTTTTTCTTGATCTTTTGGTGCTACTTTTATCTGATTATAACCTAAAAATCCATCCATAAGTGATAGCATTGCATGACCTACTATTAAATCCACGATAATGTCAATGTTAGGCAAAGGAAAGTCATCTTTTGAAAAATCCATATTAAGATCTTTGAAATTTATACATATCCTGATGTTCTTATCTAGTTTTGAAACTGGTACAATGTTTGAGATCCATTCAACATAATCAATTAGATGGATAAATCATGTGTCTAGTAGTTTCTTAAATTCAACTTTCACTAACAAGGTGATATGCAGATGCATTTTTCTCAATTTTTGCTTCACTAACTTCACTCCAGGTGGTAGGGATAAATGGTGCATGATAAGATCTATATCTATTCCTAGCATGTCAACATATGACCAAGCAAAGTTGACTTGTTTCTCTTCAAATAATTTGGTGAAGCTTTGTTTTTCTTCCTATTTCATGGATGTTGTTAGATGTAGAGTCTTTACTATTTCAACTATGCCAATGTTGATGGATTATGTGGGCTCAACCAATACTAAATATCTCTCATGATAGTGTTCGGGAAGAGTGTCAAATATCCCATCTTTTGGTGCCTCAAAGAGGTTTTCACTATTAGATGCACTCTTTATTTTTACTTTTTCTTGATCTAATATTTATATTAAATGGTCTTCACCATTAGATTAATTTTTTATATTCATTTTGAAGCTAAGAGATTGGGAAATCCCCTTGTATAAAGCTTCATTATGATATTTGTTGATGGAACATGTTTCAAGATTATTAGAGAAAAGGAAGTTCACAATGGCATCATCATTCGGAAAGATAGGTATATCAAGTAGCTTAGTTTAGTCCTAGTCAATTAGTTAGAGATGTACCAATGGCAAGGAATTGTCAGATTGGTTAAGGTCAAAATGGGTGAGTGTCATGATCGAAATGTTGTCAAAGCATTGAATGGAAATATCGAGGTATATGATGTTACTCTCTTTTGAAGGATCTATCTCGCTCAAACTTTGATCATCTTCACTAGATTCATCAATATGTTGCAATCCAAATTCAAGTGGTCTAGACCCTGAGAATTGTCCCTCCATACATGTAGGTGCATTTCTTTGTCATGAAAATATTCTTCAGAGAGTGAGTCCCATTCATACTCATTAGAATCCGTTTCAGAGCTATCTTGCAATTGGAGGATTCATTAAATAATTTGTTGCATGGTTTCTTCTTTTGACTCTTCTTTGTATCCTAGTCTTGTTTTGTCCATAGCATACCTTGTGATGGGTTGAATTGGTTCTATGATACCTTCTTTTCTTTTGCTGATAGGAGCTTTTTGTTCATATCCCATCTTTTTTAAAGTAGAAAATCCTTTTCCATATTGCTTTATTAGAACATTTGAAGTTGATGCTTGTGATGGTTCTTCATCCTTGTATAATGAATTTAAAACATCCTTGTCTTTAGATTCATCCACTATAGTGTCTAGTTTTATAAACTTACTATTAAAGAGTGTGGTTGGTTGTGAGGATTGTTGTCTTCATGTGGATGGCTTCCCATAGGATTTAGGAGAAGGTAGCAACTGTGAAAGACATAATGATTTCTCAATAGAATATTCCCCCATGCCTTTTTCTTTCAATTGGATCTTTTCAACCTATTTTGATAAGGAATTTATTTGTCTTTTATTGTTTGAGGATGTGGAATCACTGATACCTTTTTCTTTTGATTCAACCTTTTTTCTCAAGTTGATATGACAAAGAATTGATTTGACCTTCCTTATTTGATGAATTAGGAGTGATGGCTTCCTTGTTCTGTGGTACAAAAAATATCTTGGACTGATTTAAGAGTGTTGCAATATTGAGGATTGTTGAAATCGGGTGAAATGGTGATTTCTTTCCCATTAAAATGAAATTTCAAAAATTGATGGTATGTTGATGGCACTACTTGCACCTCATGGATCCAAGGACATCCCAAGAGTATATTGTATGTCAACTCTTTGTATAACACTTGGCAGATTATATCTTTTACAACTAGTCCCACTTGAATTGGTAACACTATCAATCCTTGGGAAGATCTCTCTTCAACATCATAGGATTTTATAGTTATTTCTCTTCTAGCATCAATTGCATTTTCTAAATTTCCAAGTGCATGGATAAGTTTTAAAGTACAAATATTTAGGCCAGCTCCACCATCTATTAGAACATGTTTTACCTAGTGTTTGTGAATTAAAACCTCAATGTGGAGGGAAATATTATGTGGATGGGTGAGCAATATATCATCATTTTCAAAAAATGATAGACAATGAGGTGTGGTCAAGTGTCCCACCATAGGTTGGAATTAACAAAATTCTAGATTATTTGGTACTATGATGGCTACTAGAGCTTGTTCTAGAATTTGTGAGCTGGTGAAAATTTGAGGAGTTCTAATATTAATATTTGAGCTAGGATTTTATTTAATTGATCAAATATGTTGTATTGAGTTGTAGGGGTATGAGGTGTCTTAGATGCAGCTCCTTTCAATATCAAATTTTCCTACCCTCTTGTGGTTGCATTGACTAGTATGTCATCTTCTTTTCCTCTAATTTTAATTAAATTAATTTTATTATCAGTTGTAGCAACATTTTTGATCAAATTTATTGGTACAATGTCATTAATTTGATGTGATTTTGCATTGATGTCATGAAAATGAGTTTCAGCTATAACAACATGTATTGTTCATGCTCAATTGTGATGTCATTAATTTGATTCTCAACTGTGTTAATGTATTTTTGTCCTTTGATTTCAATGTCCTTAGTTTGATCTTCAACTACCTCAATATGAAGAATGGTAGAATCATAAACATAGTTCACATTTTTCCCTTTTTTTTTGAAGATGATTCCCCTTTTTCATAGTTCGGTAAATGATTCTTGAATGCTCCATGATCAACATTTGTTTGGGGTCCTACTTGAATATTTCCTTTCTATCAATCAAATCTTGTACTAAACGTTTCAATTGCATGTAGTCATTTGTTTTATGACCCTTATTTATGTGAAAGTCACAATAATGTGCATCAATCCACCATGAAGGTTTAACTCTTGGTTCACAATCACATGCCTCTAGTAATACTATAACCTTGGCTGCAAGAAGCTCCTTTAATGCTAATTCAAGTGACTGTCCCAAAGGTGTAAATCTTCTTCAATTTGATGATGCTTGATATGGCATTGTTTTAGATTCAATATTGTTTTTATTGTTGTTTTGATTGGAATTTTGATTGGTGTTTTGATTGTTGTTTGGAGTGTTGTTTGTGTTGTTTTTAGAGGTAGCAGTTGTCAAGTTAAAGACTAGTTTTGCATTTTATTTTTCAATTGCACCAGCATTCATTTTTCTTTGCCAAAACTTTGGCTTATCACTACTATTATAATGATTAGAGGAGTTTATTGAGTTGTTTCCTTCATTGTAAATTTTCAAGACTCCTATCTTGACCAAGGATTCTTCGATTTTGATTCCATTTTCAATCATTTTCCCAAAGATAGGTGGACATTGCAAATCAAGTCTATATCTCATCTCATAATTTAGATTGTCAATGAATATTTCCATCTTTTCCTTTTCAAGTATGGGATGAACATATCTTGCAAACAATATTCTCCATCTTTGTAAAAATATGAGGAATGATTCACCCTTTTTCTATTTTGTGTTGCAAGGTCCTTCATGGTTATCTCATGATGGATGTTGTAGGAGTATTGGGTGATGAATTTATTAACCATCTCTTCAAAGTTCTTAATACATGGTGCAATTTTTGAGAACCATTCCATGCATTTTCCACCTAAACTTCCTAGAAATAATCTCGTCAAATAAATCTCTTCGTGTGCAAATTCAAGGCTCATGATTCAAAATTTCCTTATATGATCTATAAAATCTATTTTAAAATTGTACTTATCATACTTTGGAAATTCATAATGCTTGGGAAAAGGAATCATGTTGATAGTTTGATCAAAAGGATATGGCAAATGTCTTGCAACTGATATCTTTTTGTGGTTCCTCTTTTCATGTATTGAATTTGTTGTTAGAGAATGTTCATTTGATGAGTTAATGTAGCTAATGTATATGTGTTTGGTCAACAAATTTTAGTTCTTATAGGAGATCCTTTCAGTCGATTAACATAAAATTCATGTGGAAGTTTGATACCTTGATTAGGAAGCATTAAAAATTATTTTTCTCCATCTTTTTCAAAGATCTTTTCCATGAATCTTTGGAACTTGGGATCTTGTTGAGCTGTTTGAATGTTTTCCTTAGTGATTTCATCATGTTTAGGTTTGTGCAATCTATGAAATGGATTTTCTTCACCTTCAGCCATGGTGTTCTGGGTTTCAAATTATTTTTCCTTAAGTTTCTACCTCTGTGATCTTGTTTGAATGGGCATACAAGTGTTATAATTTGACTAAAATTTGATCTTTGTTTGGAGGAGTACCAAGGATAATAACCAACTCAAATAGAATGAAAAATTCTATTGATAAGACTAAGTTAAATTTGATTCTAGAACATTGTTTCATGATAAAGGATAACAAATCCTAATAATGAAACTTATCTTAACAATTAGATATGTGATTTGATGATTAAGCACTTTAAGGTGTTTGATCTTAGTTTAGTTTGAAGAATTTCACATATAAAGACCAGTTTTAGCAAGTTTAAGAAAATATTGTGACTGAGGAATGATTTTGTTTTGGAAAGGATCCTTATTTTTTGTTCAAACAGTCAAACAAATATGGAATTTAGCTATCTAGTTTGATATTAACTGGATGCACCAAAACAAGGTACAAATGCGCTAAAATATGAAATGGATGCACTAATAAACAACCTAGATGTATTATATTGTCCCCTAGATGTGCTATAAAATGGACTTAATGCATTAGAAAATCGACCAAATGTGCTAGAAAATGCACTAAATGCACTAAAAGATGGACTCAATGCACTACAAAATTACTCAAATGTGCTAGAAAATGGATCAAATGCACTGAAACAAGCCATTGATGCACTAGACTCCCCCTACATATGAATTAACTTGGTGTTTTGTTGGATTATCGGGTGAATGCGCTAAAAGGATTTGCAAATGCACCAAAAGATGGAACAAATGCACTAGAAAGTGAACCAGATGCACTAGAAAATGGACTATATGCATTGGAAAATGACTCAAATGCACTAGAGAATGCCCTATATATGCTAGAAGATGTGAATGTGCCAGAAAATGCCCTATATGCACTAGAAAATGTAGTGAATGTGATGCAGGAGCATCCAGTGGTGTAAGGGAAATCTTGCATCACCCAAAAATAGTTAAATTTCAAGTTTCTCAATTTTTAGATGTTTTTACATTTCTGGATACTATTTTCATCATAATGAAATTCCCAATTTATAGTTTTTATTTTCTATTCCTAGGTTGAAAGATATTGCAGTTTTAGTTTCCAAGATTTGCACCTGAAAATCTTCCAAGTTAGATTTGAGGCAATTAGAGTTCCCGAAACGGCCCCAATACTTGCTGAAATCAGCATAGTTGATTTCGAGAGTGTTATTGACTTCGAGACCTTTCCAACGGTTCAAATGGTTCATGAATCAGAGTCCCGGATAAAAAGCTATGGCCCCGAGAAGTTGGTGCACTTTCTAGAAGATACAATTGCAAATGTTCTTTTGAAATTTGAACTTCAAGTTGTAATTTTTCGGTGCCAAACCATCTAAACTCAAATTTGAATGTTGTTTTTTCTCCAAACTAAAGAGGAGCTCTATTTATGGGCAGGTTTCTAATTTTTGGGTAACTTTTTAGGGACAAGCTCGCATATTGCGAAAGGGTGATTTTGTAGCTTTCTATAACTTGCATGTGTTGTAGAACTTGGGGATTTGAGATCCTCTGCATGTGAGAAGCTCCATTTTTTGAATAATAAAATTATTCTCTTGTTTGTGGGTTATTTTCTAAGTCTTAGGCTGTGCATTCATCAAAATGCATAGAAACAAGGAATGCATGCACTAATCTAGAAGTGTTCAATATTTTTTAAATTATTTTCTAGTTATTTTTCTTTTAAATCAATGAATCTAAATGTTTCCAAGGTATAATCTTTTGAACAATGAATTTTTCTTGGTTTCCTTGTTTGTGAATTATGAAAATTAAGTTTTCTTAAATGGATGATTTCTTGAAAATGATTCCAAACATAGCAGTAAGTTATAAAATAGTTGTTTCCAAGCTAAGAACTAAACATTAAGTGTATGTTCAAGAATATGGTCTGATCCATTTGATTTTCATAGGTATAGCACAAGAAAAAATATATCAAACACTTTTCTAATGTCAAGGGTCACTTAGAATATCACACATCCCCCATCTTAGAACTATGCCAACTCACATAGCCATGCCACCCCCTAGAGGGCACCTGTGTTTTTTCCTTTCCCAGGTCTTAACTAAAGTCAAATCCTCCACTTTTTGCCAGTAATCCCTGATAGTTATATGGTGAGTATCTTGGGGCTGGATTATCCCATCCCCTTGCACTATGATATTAAAAGCATTCAGAGACTGACTCAGCTAGGTTCTACACTTAAGTTTCATAGCAAGGGTTTTCATTTGGTGCAGCAATAGATAAACTCCCTTAGGAGACCTCCCGACATTTAGAAAAAAGGGATTTGCAGATGGTTATCTTGAACTCTACTGTTGAATTGTGGGTTTCCCCAAATTCACTTTTGATTATAGTAGGTCAAAAAACATGGCTTTAGTTGTTCCCACTTAGGTCGTTCCCATAGGGTGAGTACTTTTTCCCACTACAGCGAGCCTTCTAAAGGTGTTAACATAAAGCAAGAAATAATGAGTCTGGAATTTTGATCACCTAGTGAAGGGGAGAGCATAGGCCTATCAGTTTACAAGCACAGTAGAAAAGGGGTTCATTAACCTTCTAATTAAACTAGGTGCCTAATTTAATCAAAAGAAATTAATAAAACAACTCTAGCCCCTACAAAGGCCATCAGTAGTTTGATATAATTGTCTTTGAATAGCATATTAAGCACCTACAATGCAATAAATATTGATCAGTTCTTAGATTTTTAAATTTTTGTAAAGTAAACTAGATGTGCTAAAACATTAACCATATGTGCTAAAAGATTGCACCAATGCACTAAAATAACTACTATATGTAATAGAGAAACTACTGAATGTTCCAAAATATCAACCAAATTCCCTAAAAGAACCCTTGAATGCACTGAAAAATGGACTAGATGCACTGAAGGATGCTTCAAATGCATCGTGATACGAACTGGATGTGCTAAAAGATGTTTCATATGTGCCAGAAGAAATCATGGATGTGCTGCATAAGAGTTCACATGATTTGTAAAACAACTTTCTAGAAAATGTCAATAAAAACTGGGCTAGGCCCCAAGATGGGCACCAAAATGTATTGTGAAGTATTGAAATGTGTAAATGTAAAAGAAATAGATACAACACAATCAATGAGACATTGCATTAGAGTATTCAAATCACAAAACTAATCTAATTGAAACAAAGCAAATTTGATGCAGGAGCATCCAGTGGTGTGAGGGCAATCTTGCATCACCCAAAAAGATGATTTCCATTTTTGTTCCTGTTGTTTTCTTTTTGTAGATGTTTTTGTATTTCTGGATACCCTTTTCGTCGAATAATAGTTTCCAACTTTCAGAACTGCTTTTCTGCTTTTTCTGCTCAACTGCTATTTTTAGCAAGTTTGAATTTGAAGTCGTGGGAAGACAGAAATTTATGGGAAGGTTCAGGATGGAAAAATACACAGTATGGTGAAAGAATCAAGTCAAGATCATTCACGACTTGAAAGTTATTCAAGTTCCAATTTCTACTTTTTGCCCTGAAAAACCTTCCGAGCTCAGTTTGAGGCACCAAATGATCCCAGATGGGCCTAAAAATTTGCAAAAACACCAAAGTAGTTTGCCAAAGGCCTACTTTGTGGAAAATCGTCTTTTCGAGAGCTTTCTGAAAAGGTATTATCATTGAAGATCTGACGGTTGGATTAAAAGTTATGGCTGCCAGAAGTTGGTGCATATTTTAGAAATGTGCTAATTTTCGACTATGAATTTAAACTTGAATTTCAAATTGTAATTTTGGTGCCAAACCGTCAAAAATCTTATCTCGAAGGTTGTTTTTGGTTCCAAACCGAAATGGGTCTATTTAGGGGCTTGCTTCTAATTTTTGGGTAACTTTTTGGGGAAAGAAGTTCGCATGCTGTGAAAGGGGATCTACGTAATTTTCTGTAAGTTGGTAATTTGCATGTAATACAGAGCTTGGGGATTTGAGATCCTCTGCATGTAAGAAGTTCAATATTTATGAATAAAATATTATTCTCTATTTTGTGAGTGTATTTCTGTGTCTCGGGTTTGCTCCCTCGTCAAAATTCCCTAAAATTGTCCCATTGTTTCCTATCTTCAAGGATTCATTAAATCATAATGGCTAGTAGATTTGTGTATGATGACAACTTGAGGAATAGAATGTTGGAAGATGCAAGAAATATATTCCTACATGTTTGATAAAATATATGATTTACTGAGTGATGCTATGATAATGATGTTGTGGTGAAGTTATGATGCTAAATGTTGTATGAAAACTACTATGATAATGGAAATGCAGCTAATAGCTAAGCCATGATTGTAAACTAATATGCTTCTAAATTACTAAATGTTAAATGCTCTAAATGCTCTAATTTCTCACAAATTCTCTAATGTAATTTCTGCATAGTAATATTGCAAAAGGATGTGATATGAAATGTTGGAGACTCATGTTGTATTTATAAGATTTCCAAGGCATATTTTGATGTGGCAACAACCAACAATTAGGATTTTAGTTGGAAAGATTGAGGGTGGAGGATGAAGAAGTTAGAGGGAATCATGGAGAGTGTTCCCTTTAATAGAACACTTTTCCAAGTGTGAGAGAGAATAAATGGAGGAAGAGGGCCAAGTGTCTTAGGTTTGTTTTAGAATCTGTTCAGGAAAATTTCAATTTAAATATTAAGGATATTTAAATTCATGAGACACTTGATGAGGTGGAAAGAGGAAAAGTTGTAGACATGTGACTAAATTTAAATTTGAAATTATTCAAATTTATTAAGAAGATATTAATTAAATAAAACAAACTATTTGAATTTGTTTATTTAATTAAGATTAGAGGAATATGATTTAAGATAAGAAGAATTAGAAAATGTGAACCCTAAAAAAAACTTTATAATTTATTTATAAGTAGATGAAATAAAAGGTTTATTAATTAAATACCTTGTATTTAATTAATTGATTATCTTGACTGATTTTAGGCATATACACTACTTATTCTCATTCTTTAATCTACAATGTACACATTGGAAACACATACCACATAGCTATGAAGTATTATCGAGACATGCACAAAAGAAATCACCTTAACCATTTAAAGGCAATGAACTAGGAATCATGCATGTCAATTTAATTCGCAACCATAGTCAAATGACAATAAGTGTAAATAGAAACAATAACCTTTTTCACACATCTTTTCCATTGTATGACCTCACCAAACTCTTTTTCTTACTTATTTTGTCAATGGAAGAAGAAAACAATATAAAACAAGCAATACTGATTACTACCCTTCTTCTTACTGCTAAAAGCATTCTTTGACACATTGACAAGGTCATCTGTAAGTTCAAAAGTCTCTTTAAGTGTCATAGTTTCCATAGTTTTCTTGCTTTTACAATCTATTTCAAAATAGTGAAACCTATGTTGTAGTTGGATTTATGTCTATGTCTTGATAGAAAATAATAGATCAACTGTGGCTACCTATATAATTTACATTGTTATGTTAAATCCTATTTTGTAGCTCTACATTTCATGCATTAATGTCTACTCTTTATTGTGTTTTGCATTCATAATTGCATGTCTTCCACTATTAGCAAGTGTAGTGGATTGTAGAGGTCTTTGATAGCCAATGCTATTAAGCTTAGAGTGTACTCAACAAAGAATTGTCGATATTTTTTTTCCCATATGAAAAAACAACACAATTAATACTTTGGATAATAGGGTTAAAGCCACATATCCAAAAAGTATTTCAAATATGAACAATTCTCATTTTAATCAATTAGGTTGAGCTATAAGTAGCTATCTCCAATCTTAAGCATGGTAAATAAACAAATTGACATTGAACTCCATGCTCTGCTGATCAAAGTATTGTTTGCATTGTTTTCTCATTAGGTCAGGTTGTTTCATGGGGTAGGATTTTGTCCCTTTAGAGGATTTACAAGTTCTCTATAGCAAACAACAAAAAATTGGAATTTGTAAGTTCATTTGATAGTATCCTTTTTGTGTTGCTTATGCTCTTCAATACATTATATTTAATGAAATTCAAACCTCTAACTATTGGCAGTATTTGTGTCTGCTATTCTTGAAATGGAAAAAAAAAGCACATGTAAGTCGCTATAACTTTTATATTCTCATTTTATACCTATTAATATCATTGCAATCATCGGTTGCTTCTATGAGTTGTTGTCTATTGTTCAATTAGATACTTGACACTATCTTGTCTATAAATGTGTGTGTGTGTGTGTGCATACATATATATATATATATATATATGTTTGCTTTTGTACATGTGTGTATATGTACATATGTGTACACAAAGACTACATATATGCAAGTATATATATAGGTATGTATACATACATACATATATCTATATGCAAATGCATTTATCTGTGTGTATATACATGTGTGTGTGTGCATATAGATATATATATTTTTGTATATATGCATCTATGTGTGTGCTCTACATTTTGCATTAACAAGGATCTTTTTTCCCGTTTATTTTGAATAGATGCAAGTGAAGTTTCCATAAATGCATAATGATGCCAATACCTCCGACTATAGTGTTGTCAAATATAATGATTTTATACTTGACAATAGATACTACCCACTCAAGCAATCAACGCTGGTGAAGAATGGACATCAACATACAAAATGAAAATAACAAGAAACAGTTGACATTAACCAGTAAAATGCAAACATGTAAACGAGTATAGAATGACACTACAAAATACATAGCAATTTACAAAGGCCTTATTTCAACAATGACAGATTCCTATGCCTTACTAATATTTTTTCATATACTTGTCCTTTTCTATCCATATTCATGATGAGGGCACAACCCGAGACACAGAAAATAACCCACAAACAAGAGAATAATTTTATTATTCAGAAAATGGAACTTTTTGCTTGCAGAGGATCTCAAATCCTCAAGTTTTACAACACATTCAAGTTACAGAAAGCTACAGAATCTCCCTTTTGCAATATGCGAGCTTGTCCCCAAAAGTTACCCAAAAAAACTAGAAACCCACCCATAAATAGAGCTCCTCTTTAGTTTGGAGCCAAAACAATATTAAAATTTGAGTTTAGGTCATTTGGCACCGAAAATTACAATTTGATGTTCAAATTTCAAAAGAACATTTGTAATTGTATCTTATAGAAAGTGCGCCAACTTCCCGGGGCCATAACTTTTGATCCGGGGCTCCGATTCGTGAACTGTTTGAACCGTTGGAAAGGTCTCAAAGTCAAGAACACGCTCAAAATTAGCTATGCCAATTTTGGCAAGTTTTGGGGCCATTCCGAAAGTTCTAAGTGCCTCAAATCCAACTCGGAAGATTTTTAGGTGCAAATCTGGGAAACTAAAACTGTAATATCTTTCAACCCAAGAATAGAAAATAAAAACTGTAAATTGGGAATTTCATTATGATGAAAAGGGTATCCAAAAATGTAAAAACATCTGAAAAATGATAAACTTGAAATTTAACTATTTTTGGGTGATGCAAGATTGCCCTTACACCACTGGATGCTCTTGCATCAATTCATTGCAAATACGTAGTGTCATAATGACACTCTTATGCATATACAATAAATCATTTTCCTTATTTATATTTGAAATGCATCATGGCTTTTTGAACTTCTTAGATATGGCTATGCTCTTCCACTTGTTGTAGCTATCCATATATATGACATTAATAATTGAGCTATCCATATATAGTTTGCCACTTTTGTTTGATATTAGTAGAGTCTAATGCAACTGTTATTAATGATTTATGGTATTGATTTCATTGATTTTCTTGATGTATATTCAATTTATTACAATGCCTCATAAACATTACATCTGTCTCTGCTCATATAGCCTATATCCATTGTGGTTGAGAATGGGGGGAATTGGAAAGAAGTTGATTTTTTTTGTCTACCTTCCCATATGGGTGTCCAAATAGCCTACCGAGCAATGAGAAAGATACATGCTTTCACACACAACATTGCTATGTGCTAGCAATTGCCTTCTTGCATGTGGTGACTCGATGGTCGTGCATAAAAGCAATTTTTTTCACCCAACTATCAATGTTTCTTCTCTCCTCTACCCTGTTATTCAAATTCACTAATGATCATTACATTGACATGTAATAGCTACATTCTCCATTGGACTTCTCATTGTCCTATTCTAATATATGCACAATAAGTGATCCAATTCTTTCATTCTTCATGTACTCATAGTTCGAAACATAAAGAAAGAGATTTGTATGTTTGTATATGTTTGCATGAATATTTTCTCTCTTAAGTTTACTTAGGTTAATTATGCATTTATGGGTAGTTTGGTAGTTTTTTCCCATGTCGGAAAGTTTCTTAACTGTCACTCATCTTTCATGCCTTTTTAAGGAACTTGTACATTATGTATTTTTATCGGGCAACTCGATAAATTTTTAATTCTTCTTGGTGAAATAGTTTCATGGGTGTAACTTCTCTCAAACATGAGGATTATTTGGACTGTAGTGGAGGTGTGGGTGCTCCAACATGGTATCAAATATTTTCCATCTCACCACCTCTTTTGTTTAAGAGTTTTCATCAAGTTTTTTTGAGAGGTACTATCTCTTTGTGGTGAAAGGGCTGTGAATCTCAAATGCTAAGAAGATGTGTTTTTTGAGGTGTGATTTTTCTCTTGCTGATTGAAGCTGTAAACTCTCACATTGGTAGGTGTTTTTTCTCTGGAGGTGCAAATTTCTTGTGTGATAGCCTCATTCTTTTAGTAAGAAAATTTGATCTTGGATGGCAACAATTTCCTTTATTTCTTCCTTGCAAATACTTTTCCTCTAGAGGATACGTGTTTCATTCAAGAGAAGGCAATATTTGTGCTAGGAGAGAATACTAGGTTATGGGAGGCGCTAAAATTTCAATTTACTAGGCAACAATTTTTTTCTTAAAGCTATGAACTGTATTTTTCTGTTTAGATTGGCATCATTTTTTAATGAAGAAGGCTTGAGTTTGGAAGCCCGATTTTTCTTCTTGGAAGTGTAGAATCTTTCTACAGGTGCTGAAATTTGCAACTTAGAGGCATGATTTCTGTTTGGAGGCGTGATTTCTGTTTGGAGGCTCTAATTTTTCTCAACTTGTGTTTTTTTGTCATTGTTGGGAATTTTTCTAAGGTTTCCCTGAAATATTTAGGGAAAATAATTTGGGTGCTAGCTTGGTATTTTAGTCCCACATTGATGGAAAAGTGGTGAAATTTATTCTTTTTATACTTTGGTGCCACTATCACTATTTGAATTAAGGCTCATGTGTAGGAGAGTCCTTGGCTTGCTAGAGTGTAGTTGGTGGTCGCTTGTTCAATTTGTGTGGAGAGGTGGCTTGTGGTGATCTTCTTGTGTGAAATAGCTACCTATCTATTTTTCCGCAATGTTGCAAGTTTCCAATTTTTCCATCTATTGTAGCGTAAATCCATTGTTAGTTTTTTGCACAAAATTGTCTTTTTTTTGGAAAAATCTAGTGTTGGGGAATTGCAAATAGTTGGTTCTGTTTATTTTGATAGGGTATAAGTATTTTATTGCTCCTTTTTTTTGTTCATTTTCCCACCATTTCATAACCAAAACCAGAACCACTAACCCCACACAGCTACCACACATGGAAACTCAAAATTTCACAATTGTCACAATCTTGAGGGATTTGGAAAATGTTGGATGTCGAACAACCTAAGTTCACTAAGGAATTTAAGAAGTTTTTCAATTGAAAAAAAATGTATGAGGCTAGAGGGCTCATAGGTCTCCATGTTTCTATTAATCTATTGTTTTACATTGTTGAATATAAGACACCTAGAGAAGTATGCGATAAGCTTGCTAAGTTGTATGGGAAAGTAAACCAATTCAAGATCTTACAACTTGAAGTCGATCTCACCTCTCTTTCTCCAGATGCCTTTCCCACTATTAAGTATTACCTTGCACAATTCAAATTGATCTTGTCATAATTGAAAGGGTGTGGTCATATCAAAAGTGATGATGAGTGTATTTTCTTGACCTTGTCAAAATTAAGAGGTCCTTTTCAAGTGTTTTCCTTTACCTTATATTCTACTATGGATTCCATGGGAGATGACCATAGATGCCTTCCTTTGAGTTTTTTTGTGATCAATTGGCTAGGGAGCAAGCCAAGTTAATCCAGATCGATGCTCTTCGTAAGAGTCATGCCTTGATGGCTCAATCTTCCAAGGGAAAGGGTAGGAATACGAAGAAGAAGCCAAAGATAGATTCTCCTCAAGGTGGTGAGAATCTCTCCAAGCCTAAGGAGAAGAATGATCAGAAGACTACACCTCCTCCTTCTAACTTAAGAGAATCCTCTTCCAAATCCAAGACTTGAATAAGGAAGATTGTTCTTCTTGTGGAAAGTTGGGGCATAATGATACACATTATTTTGTGAGGCTTGTAGGATTGGAGGAAGCTATGAAGAAGCATAACATTTCCATGTTGAAGTCTTCTTCCTTAGGAAGAGGTCAAGCCCTTGCAGCAAGAGGTTTTTCCTCTACCCATGATAGTTGGATTCTTGATTTTAGTGCCTCATATCACATGACTCATGATGCACATCTTCTCGATTCTCTCTCAGATAGTCATACTACTCACATTGCAGTTGGAGACTCTTCTTAGATTCTTATTTAGGGATAGGCTCAATTCAGATGTAGGATGGTTGCATTGATGGTGTTCTTATTCTTGATATTTCATAGAATATTCTCTTCATTTATCATATTTTTCAGCATGGTGATGAAAGTTTTGTTGAGTTCTCTCCCAGTGATGTGACTATTTGAGATTTGGAGAATCCTAAGAAGGTTGTTGCTACTAGTGTAGTTGATCATGGAGCCCACTTGTATAAGTTTGATGAATTTCATCCTTCATCAGGATCATCTTTTATTGATCATGAAAATTCTATGAGCAATCTATGACATGAACAATTTGGGCACCTGAATTATAGATATCTCCAGTAGATGAGAAAACATAATTTGGTGATCGACCTACATCAGATCTCTTGTTCTAATGGGGTTTTCCCAGGATGTGTACTTGGGAAGCATCATCGAGATCCATTTCCAAAACTTATGGCTACACGTGCTTCGACACCCCTTGATTTGGTGCATAGTGATCTCATGTCATTTCCCACTCCATTTTTCAGGGGCCAAGTATGTACTCACCTTCATTGATGAATTTTATTGCTGCACTTGGGTGTACTTTTTGAAGTACAAGGATGAGGTTCTTCACTTCTTCATGAAATTCCTTGCATTTATGGAGAATCATTCTTGGCATTCCCTTTATAAGATTCACATAGATAATGGGAGGGAGTATGTCAATAAGGAATTTCAATATTTCTGTAGTGTTCAAGGTATTCTTCATCAACAAAAAGTGGCATACAGTTCACAGTCGAATGGTTTCACTGAGTAGAAGAACAAAACATTATAGGAGATGGCCAATTGCATGATCTAGTCTAGGTCCATGGCTCCAGTATTTTGGGCAGAGCCTATCAATTGTGCCAACTAAATTCAAAACCATATGCCTCACAAGTCAATCTAGAATATGACTCTTGAGGAGGCTTGGTCGCATGTCAAGCCTAAGGTCTCCTACTTTAGAGTATTTGGCAGTGATGCATGGACATTCATTCCAATAGGGAGGCAGAAGCAATGGAGAAGAAGAGTCGGCAGTTCATCATTGTTGGCTACTGTGAGGATGTGAAGGGATATAGGTTGTTTGATCCCATCACTAGATAGGTACATTTTCATTATGGTGTTCATTTTGATGAGTCTTTCATTTCAAATGATTCTCCATCATAGGCCTCTACCTCCCTTCTTCCTATTTATTCTTTAGAGGATGTTTTTTTTCTTTTTGATGGTGATGAAGATGTTGCTAATGCTGATGATGATAATGGTATTGATATTTTTGTTGAGATAACTCCATCTTCTCCTAAGCTTGCACCCACATAGCCTCTTTGGGCTTGCACTATTCTTAAGGAGACTGATTCACATGTAGGTGATCCCATCACTTATCACCGCACTCATTCTTAGACTTTAGGTATCAATCTTTTGAGTCATGCAGTTTCTACTGATCCTTAGAAGTTTTCAAATGGTCTAGTTGTTCCAAAGTGGGACAGTGCTATGGCCGAGGAGTATTCTTCTTTGATGAAGAATCACACTTGGGTTCTCGTTCCTCTTCCTAAGGGAATAAATTTGGTTCAGTGCAAGTGGGTGTATCATACCAAGTTTTTAGTTGATGGTTCTATTGACAAGTACAAGGCTCATCTAGTGGCTAAGGGTTTTTCTCAGGTTGAGGGCATCGACTATTCAGAGACTTTTTCTCCTATCACCAAGATGGATTCCATTCACCTTGTACTTTCTATTGCTACATCTCAGGGTTGGTCAATGTATCAGATGGATGTGAAGAGTTCTTTTTTGCATAGTGATCTTTAGGAGGAGATCTATATGGAGCAGCCATCAAGTTTTGTGTAGGACCCTTCACTTTTTTATAGGCTTCAACATTCATTGTATGGTCTCAAACAATCCCCTTAGGCTTGGTATGAGAAGATGGACAATTTTTTCCTTGCTTTTGGATTCACTAGATGTCACTTTGACCCTATAGTTTATATTCAAAGGCATGGGGGGGATCTTATCATTCTTGTTATCTATGTGGATGACTTGATTTTCACTAGGATTTCTCATTCCATGATTCAGGATACTTGGAGATCTTTGATAGAAGAGTTTGATATGATAGACCTTCATTGTTTGCATTTCTTCCTTGGTCTTCAAATTCATTAGTCTTCTATAGGTATTTCTATTTTCCAACATAAGTATGCTTGTTATCTTCTTTAGAGTTTTTGGATGGCTAATTCCAAGCTAGCCCCACTCCATTTTAGTCAGTGTTGTGTTATCTTCTAGTTGTAGTACTCCATCAGTAGATGCTACCTTGTATTGGTAGTTTGTTGGAAGGATTTTGTACTTGACACATAGTCATCCTGATATTTCCTTTATAGTTGGTTTTGTCTCTCATTTCTATCACAATCCTCATTAGAGTCACTAGAAGAAATCCAAATGAATCTTGCGGTACATTCAAGGCACTACATAGTTAGGAATTCATTACACATTAGGTGCTACTCAGATTGTGGGCTTCATAGAATCAGATTGGGCTGGTGATGTTGATGATCAAAATTCCACTTCTGGCTTTGTCTTTTGTCTTTGTTTTGGTTTGATTGCATGGTCGTGGAAGCAAGCAAACTATTATTGCATTATCTTTGACTGAGGCTGAGTACCGAGGTGTTGTGGCTTCAATAGTTGATGGCTGAATTTGGCTTTCATGCTGAACATCCCACTACTCTTTCGTGTGATAATCAAAGTTCCATACATATTTCTCACAACCTATTGGAGCATTGGTGCATGAAGAACATTGAGATCCACATGCACTTCATTTGGAAACTCATTTAGGAGGGTGTTCTAAGTTTGGAGTATTTTCCTATAGAGTAGTACATTGCAGAAATCTTCTCTAAACCTTTGGCATCTCCTCACTATTTTTTGCTAAGATCGATGCTTGGGGGGTCTTGACGAGTCCTCCTTCCTTCTTTCTCTCTTTTTTGTTTTTCTCTCTTTTGGAGAGGGGTTTTCTCCCATAGGTTTTTTCTCCTTTTCCGTGGTAATGAGATTTTTTTGTTTGCATTGTAAATGGGTACTTAACAAGGTTGTGTAGTTGAGACCCATATTGCATCTCATTTTGCATTTTTAGTCTCTCTAAGTTGCACTTAAGGTGTGGTGTTAGCATGAATATTTTCTCTCTTAAGTTTACTTAGGTTAATTATGCATTTATGGGTAGTTTGGTATTTTTTTTCCCATGGTCGGACATTTCTTACCTATCACTCATTTTTCATGCCTTTTTAAGGCACTTGTACATTATGTATTTTCATCAAAAAACTCAATAAATTTTATATTCTTCTTGATGAATATTTTCATGGGTGTAACTTCTCTTAGTTGTGAACGTTATTTGGTGTGTAGTGGAGGCCTAGGTGCTCCAACAATATATCTTTTATATTGTTATTTTTTGGTCTTGTTTACTTAGTCATTTGCATTGTTCAATGAAAGAGACACCTATGTCTGTTGACAAGATCTACGTCTTCCAACTTTGAAGATAGAAAATAATAGACCCCTTAAGAGTAGACAATTTTGGAATGGAATTGTCTTTGTTACCCGCCATTTAACGATGGTGAAAAATATTAGGAGGGATTGTGGCAAAACAAGGGAGGCTAGAACAAACCACCCATACTATTTTATGATAGATGTTAAAGAAAAGAATAGTGAGTATAATGTCACACATGATGTAATATAAGGAGAAATGAACTTATGTATCAATTAAAATAAATACAACATGCTTTATGACAACCTATTGAAATTAAAATTGACTATTTTGCAAACATAAAAAACTATGTATGTTGTTGAAACTTGTCAACATGCATTTACTTTTAACCTCTAGATACAATCAACTAGATTAGTAAAGTTTTAAAAAATGTTTGATTTGGTGATCATTGATATACATGAAGCTTTTCTCATAATGAAATTTTAATTTTGTTGTGCATCGAATTGACTAATTCTACCTACACAAGGTTGTTTGTATTTCTATAAGTTATATATGCTAGAATTCATTGTAATCTATCAAATACAATATCTAACAAGATCTATCTCTATTCAGAGGATCCATGTATTTCATGTTTGAAACACCTTTCTTTGTTCCCTTCTCACAAGCATTTTAAAGGATGTTTGTAGGTTTGTTTTCATTTTGTCTCTATTTAATATTTAACAATTTTTTTTCTAATATTTTCACTCTTTCTACTTCCAAATATTTCTTGAATGAACTAACTACTTTTAATCTATACATGCATTCACCACAATCAATGATGTTTCAAAAAATTTCTTGGGCAGTCATCATTGATATGTTGGAAACTCAAGGGAAGACAATTGAGAGGGGGGTGTGAATCATTTGTCACTGAATGCAAAACTTATTCAACTTATTAACCTTATTCTCATATTTGATCATTAATCATGAAATCATAAATGAACAACACATTAGAATCACACATAACACCAATATTTTTATGTAGAAACCCTATTAGGGGAAAAACCACAGTGGAGGTCAGTCCACAAGATTATACCCTATTAAAAGTATCAGGAATTATGAATGGGGAATGCACATGCATTTAGGAACACTACTTAGAGCTCACTACTCAAATACAAAATAGGCTTACAGCCCAAAGGAAGACACAATATCTTACACAAAGGTTTTGATTAAATTCAATAGACTTTGAACTAAGAAAAGTAGCATCTACTAATGCTTGGTTATAGTTCTAGTTAAGCACATGAACAATTCTTCACTCTTCTTCTCTCTTTGCTCTACCTTCAAATGATCTGAACTTTATTCACGGACTCTTACACTTTTCACATAAATCCCTTCAAATGATAAAACAATCACTCTTATATATCCACAACAAGAAATTAGATTGATATAAGTCAACTCCAAAGAAATAATAAAATGAATATAAATAGCCAGCCCAAATCAATAAAGATTATTCATGGAAATCAATCAAGGTTGGCCACAACATAGTGAAGACCAAAAATTACATCCTCAAACATGAACCGCTTCAATTAATTACTCCTCAAAGATTTAGAACACGCTACAACACCTTGCTGGCCAAGAACATGAAAAACATGAACATGCAAGAGAAAATCTCGGATCACAAACAAAACGATCAATGCGGACATGCAACATAGATAGAGCATGAATTAGAAACATGCACAAGCATCATGAAAAACTAAAGTAACAGAAAAACTATCAAAATACAAATCTTCATAACTCGATCAAATCTTCATGTGGATCTCTAAAATCTAATGTGGATAAACTATGTATACTAAAAAAGAAACCCTTTAGTCCACAACCTATAAACAGCAATGTATTGATCACACCAGCAGAAATAAATTCATTTCACCACTAACAACCTATGGCATTTCTTATTACAATTTTCTCAATATCCTCGACATATATAACTTCTAATGCAGCAATGCTAATAGTGTTGATATCAATGACAACCACATATCAACAACACAACACAACATACAACAATCTCCCCCTTTGGAATTGATGGCAACACATGATGTGAAAAATACCATCAACACAACTACGCTTACTCCCACTTAGGTTTTGACTCTTCTTTCCTCAACTCTTCTCCCCACAAATATTTTTCACATTGCTTTTCTCCCACTTTGACATCAATGGAAAAGATTTCTTCTATACAACATTTGAACCACATATTTGAACACCTAAACCTTTGAACATCTAACTACTCCCCCTCAATAGTAGGCATCATAATATCAATTTGGATCAAAATATGATCATGAAATGCATAGATTGATGCAAATCAATGCATCCTTAGTTCTTATTAGGAGGTATAGTCACCCCTAACTTCCCTCTAACATACGCAAAATTATCCTTAGGAAATGGCTTGGTAAATATGTCTACAATCTGCTCTTTAGTAGGCACATACTCTAATATGACTTCCTTTTTACTTACTTTCTCTCTCAAAAAGTGAAACTTCATAGATATATGCTTCGTCTTGGAATACAGCACTAGACTCTTAGTGTGTTGTAGAAAAATGATCCCTTGTCATTTTCACGGCCTTTTACCTCTTGTTTCATGGTATTGGAAATATGTTGCTATTATTTTATGTTGTAACATGGCTTGAACATGCTTATTTAGGTACTAAAACTCAAAGAGTGATGTCTTGTGAAGGTGTTGTGAAGTGTTGTAAGATAGTTCTACATTCTTCTAGACTTTATTTAATACAATTTACCTGAAATCCACCTTTTTTCTCATCAACAAGTCCTATATTGAAGTGTTGTAAAGTCTTGTAAAAATCCTTCATGCTTTTCTAGGCACATATTCACTATTTACACCCTTCTCATGCTTTATTTTATCTTTTTATGCCCTCATATGACTTAATTAAGTGTATTTCTGAATATTATCATGAAAAATAAAATTAAATACAACATTATTCATAACACTTTTTTTTAGGTCCTAGGTGGGACCCATTCACCATGGGTGGCGAATGAGTCCCCCTTCACCCCAAATTCAAATGATTTCAAATTTCCTTTCATCATTTTATTCAAAAACACTTGATGTCGGCCTGTGATGAGGTATGAACAGATAGTAAGGCATAAGAATTATATAAATAATTGATTTTCACCTCATTTTACATCTCATACAATCTAATTCATCAAGTTCACTTATCCATCTATTCATTCAAGCATTCAAGCATCTTACATCAACAATCTTGAAGCACTTTTAAGGCACTTTGGAGTTTCCATTGACATTACTTCAGAATTACAAGATCAAGAGTTAGGTGAGTGGATATCATTTCCATGTTATTACTTTATCTTTCTCTTTTATTTCATTATCAAGTTTCAATGCTTTAATTACCAAAAGTGGGCTTTGACCAAGGAAAACCCCTATTCAATAACCCTAATCATTTTTCCCCTTTTGCTTGTGTATTTACAGCCCTTTTGTTTGAAAATTTGATAGGTTATAAGGTGTTGAAGATTTATTTTCATGTCAACTAGGTACATCAAGTCATCACAAGTCAAATTAAAGCTTGGAGAGATTTATTTTTCCATTCTTTTCCAAATTTGACTTCGGCAACCCGACAACCAGACATTCCCAGATCTAGTGTTGTAGAGTTGTCTCCTATTTTTTTAGAAATTTGGGAGAGGAATGATGCACCAACTATGGAAAATGAGACCCACCATAGGATTGGAGACTTGAACTTTGTCAGATTTCAGATCCCAAGAGACATAAATCAGCTCCTGACAGTTTTTTATCAATAGGAGGACTGATTCGCCACCCTAGGAAAATGAGTCCCACTATGAAAAATTAGTAAAATTCAGCAGCATTCTAGACACTCTAGACAAATCATATTTCATCCAGGTGCACTCATATTTACCCCTATACCTTCTGTTTTGCATAATTTTTTTCATTTTCATAGTCATTTGCATATCACAATGTGTTTTCAAACATAGCTTAAATTTCTGTTTTGTATTCATTTTAATTCATTTTAAGTAGTCAATTTCATTTATTCAAGATCATTTACATCATATCACATTGCATACATCCTAATTTGAGTGTTACATAAGCATTTTTGGACCTAAATCTCTCTCCTTTTAGGTGAAAAACCCTACAAGAGTTAGAGTCCATTAGGTTCCCAAAAATCTGTCACATTTTGGTGAACTTGGCTTTTGAACACTTTAAATTTCTGATTGCATTCATATCTTTTATCCTAATTTCCATTTTCATTAGCATTCAATTAGGGCATTGATTTGTTATTGCATTATAGGACTTTTCATTTTGCATTAGTGAAACATTCCTTTAGTTTTCATTTTTTCATTCAATTTCATTGAAAAAAAGTAAAACTCTGCATTCTACATCTATAATTGCATTGTGTAGAACATTTAAATCACTCTTCAATTTTTGAAAACAAAAAAAAATTGCATCTTAGGACTCATTCACCACCTAGGGCGAATTAGTCCCTCTACACATTTTAGATAGTAGTTCAATGCTTTTTCTAGCATTTTTCTACATTTCTATTTTTTGTATTTACATCTTTGTTACAACTAGTAATTTTTTTGTTATTTTCATTTCACATTCTTATATTAGCTTTCATTTCCATCCACCCTTCCTTTGTGGTACTTTCGTGAGTGTTTGGTGCCCCATTGATAATACTTTAGTTAGAAGAAGTTCTAGACTCATGGCATCCCATGATACCACTTTCATTGTCGACCTTGGGATCTCATGAGATCCTACTCCTGGTATGGAAAATGGTGCATTAGGCCTTGACAATATCACTTCCATGCCTTCACCTTTCCATCCTATGCATGTTGACAACCAAAACAAATCCCTCCTGCAAGAAAAGGTCATTAAAATTCATGAGGACTTCGCACATTTACAACAATATTTTTCACTTGAAAAAATTTCCACCACTACTATACCTACTATTGAGAACCTTCATTTCCTAATTGAGAGTGATGATGTCTTGCAAGTGCTGAAATAAATTGCCAAGATTTATAATAAACATGCCTCTTGAAATACCCAATCTGCAAACATTCTTGTAAGCCAAAGAGCACCTCAAGTTCCTCCCCCTTCAACTATATCTTCCATACCCACTTACACCAATCTACAAATCCACACAACTATGCATCCACTTAATTATTTGGCTAATTCTTTCTTGATTTCCACTAGCATTCCTACTTCTTTTGTGGCATTGCAAGCTCCTTCCACCACTTTCACATCCCTTAGCATTCCTTTCACCTCCCCTAACATCACCTACACTCCATCACCAATTTCCCTTCCACCTCAACCCAATTATCCTAATCCTTCTATTACACAACTCCCTAACACTATTTCATCCATGCAACACCAACTTTCCACCATTACTCAAGGTCAAACTACTCCACCCACATATCTTGTGTGTAACACCCCCTTATCATTAGAAATATTATGTACCCCAATTCCACAAGGGATAGAAATGTCGAGATTTGAGAAATATGGAGGAAAAGGATACCCTATCAACCATGTAAATTCCTATACCACTTTGTGTAATGAATTTATCCTTGACGATAAAAATTGAGCAAAAATTTTTCCAAGGACCTTTAGAATGGTTTTCCAACTTTCCCAAACATTCCATCCATTCATTTAATGAATTTTTGGAAGCTTTCAATAATCACTTTCAAGTGCACATGACACCTAAAAAGACAATGGCTAACCTTATGAGATGTAGGCAAAACATAGATGAAAAAGTGACAAATTTCATCTCTCATTACCAATCCTTATACACTCAAGTATGTCAAAATTCCAGATGCACATCTGCAGAAGATGTTTATTGAGAATTACCATGATGAAATTCCCTTCATTCATGTATTTGTGTACAACCTTATGTTTAAAATTTGGTTTCAAGTCATGAGTCAAAATCCATTTCTAGTTGAGTCGACAAACCTAAACATAACAATCAAAACCAAAACAACATGCAAAATTTCCACAAACCTAATAGAGGATTTTTACAATTTAATCCACCACCTTCACCCCAACCACAACCAACTCCACATCTTCAAAATTCAATGGCCACTACTAATACAATCGTACCTTATCATTATGGCAATCTAAATAGACATTTAATCCCTTTACCCGACACCCTCCATCATACAATGAACCAATTAATTCAAAAACACATGCTTACCTTACCACTGGTTCAACGACTTGATCCTAATCAACCCTTACCACCTACCTTCAAACCTAATGCTTATTTCCATTTTCATCATCAAAATGGCCATGACACCGAACATTACAAGCATCTTAAACATTTAGATCAAGACCTCATTGATTTAGGGAAATTGACCATTATGGGTGTTAATGATCAAGGCAATAAGTTTGTCGCACCCCCTAACAAAAATTTGCAAATTTTCACCAATCCTATGCCTAAACACACTACCTTGTTTGTCTTATTTCCATTTTTCATTGTCAAAATTTCCACGACATTGAACATTGCAAGCATCTTAAACATTTAGTTCAAGACCTCATTGATTCAGGTGAATTGACCCTTATAGGTGTTAATGATCAAGGCAATAAGTCCATCGCATCCCTTAAACAAAATTTTCAAATTTTCACAAATCCTATGCCTAAACACATTGCCTCATTTATCAACACTAGTGAACCTTCCAACCCTAATGTAATGACTATCCATACACACAACAAACAACTTGATACACCTCCTATTGTTACCCAAGCTATTCTTGTGGATAAACTTGTAGCTATGATAGATGTTATCCCTTGCAAGGGCCAAACCACTAAATCTCTTGATATTACTTTTTCTGCTAAATACATACTACAAAAGCTTCCTAATGGTCCTCTCTACATAGCTAACATAATCTATGATCAACCTACTAATGGGATATTAACAGATCTCACTTGTGGTGAGAACATGATCACAAAAGAATTTCTAGTATTACATGATCTATATCAAGATTACTATAGTACACTAATTGCATGGATTAGAACAAATAATGGTTTTGCATGCCCTACAATTGGATTGATCATTCTACCTTTGCAAATAGGACCTAAGACTTTGGATGTAACATTTTCTATTATTCCAAAATCTGACCAATTTTGTTTACAGCTAGGCCTTCCTTGACTTTGCTCAATGAAAGCGGTACCATCAATTGTTCATAAGTGTCTGAAGTTTCCACATGGCAATGAGGTATTCACCATACACCATAGTGGCTTTAATAATTTATCTTCCAAAGGTAACTTTTCATTAGAATCCTTTTGGCCTAAACCCATTGAACCTATCACCCCTCATAAGGACTTCTTTTACATTGCTTATCAAAAGCTTAAAGACAAAAATATCACTAAATTATCTCTTTGTAATACATCTCCATCCACATCCACCCATCCGATCCTACATAAAACCAGGATTAAACCTAATTCTGACATTGAGAAAACCATACAACCTTCTAAACAAACCCCTCTAGACATTTCCCCACCATCATTTAAATGACGAAGAGAAAATGAACAAACTCCTATCATGCCTCCTCGTATTAAACAAGTGTATAAAGAAAAAGAGAAAGTGGTTGATCCATCCTCTTCGGTTTCTCCTGCTCTTCCCCCTTTGGAAGTGGAAGAACCTATGATGAATCAGTCCAATCTTACACCTCACCATCTCCAAAATATAATTAAACAAAATTGTAGTGCTCGGGAACATAGGTGTCACCGTTGTCTCCTTGCTCATCAATCTTGTATGGAAGACAATCAAGAAAATCAACCTCCACCCTTGACAAAATCAATAGATGATCCCCTTCCCTCTCCTAACTTGCCACACAATAATTCAACACAACACTCACAACAAAACAAACCCATCCAACAACCAACACTCTTGATAAATCCATCCTTAGAAATCACCTTGCATCCTCCTGTCATTATTAATCTTGATGATGATGATGATGGTGTGAGGGTCTCTAAAATAGATGAAGACGTACACAATGATTTGAACTCTTTATTTTCATCCACAATGATCTTAAATGATAAATCATCTCCACCATGTGAAGAACCTAGTACCACTCCTAGTTTGGCACTTACACTTCTTCCTTTGGATAGCCAACCACCTTTGCATTACAATGAACATGATTGGGAGGCGGATGACTTGTTAGATGACTTGCATTTTCCTACCTAGCCTTTTTATCTTTCTTTCTTTCTTTTCTTTCATGTGTGTATCTTGTTCCCCCGTATCAAGCATTTGACGTTTTCCCTCTTTTTCCACTTCTTCTATTTGTCGTGCTTTGTTTTGTGTTTTCCTTTTGGGGATAATGTAAAGCATAGATATGCCCTATGTCTCTTCCATGTTGACCCAAATGGTCATTTTCTTTTTCATTTTTGTTTTGTGTTTTCCTTTTGTGGATGATGCAAAGCATAGAGAAGCCCTAGGTCTCTTCCATGTTGACCCAAATGGTTCTTTTTCCTTTGTTCCCTTTGCTATTTCTTAATTTTTTTCATTTTGGGGATGACACAAGGAATTGTGACTGAAATGTCTCCTTCATTTTGACCCAAAAGATTTTTCATTTTAAATTTCACCTTTTTGTTTTAGTTTTGCTAGTGTTTTCCTTTTGGGGATGATGCAAGGCATCAAGACCACAATGTCTCTTCCATGTTGACTCAAAATGGGCTTTATTTTTCCTTTGTTTTAACTCTCCCTATGTCATTCTTCCAGTTCTAGGTGTATTTGGGGAATGATGACAATTCTGCACTCTTTCATAAAAACATTGCAACAACGAGCATACTGACCCTAAATCCATAGATCCCTTATGTGTTTGGTGTGTTTTCTTTTCTAGGGGGAATCTCCCTTTCTTTTTTTTCCTTGACATGATGCAACCTAACTTTGAAACATATGACTTGGCATAGAGGTTTCCAGGTTGGCTCTCATGTCTTATTTTCTTATTTGCATTTTATTTTCTTCTCTACTTTCAAGTAATTGCTCATAGAATGATGTGTAGAAATTCCTTTAAAGTGGGGGGAATACAATACCATTATTTCATTTTCATTCATCCTTCTTAGTGTATCCTTTTCATTTATGTGATGTTTTTGTCACTTTGTGGATGACATTGGGTGTGATGTCCTTCATAAGTGTGATCTATCTCAGCATATTGCATTCCTCTTTGTGGTTTGATGCGACGCACTACATCCCCTAAGTTGTTAATATACTATTATTTGATTGGTCCTCTCTTGGATACATTAGACATGATGTTCCCTAAGTGACTAACCTTGCATAAACTGAACAAGACTCCTTTGAACAATCTTGCACATTACCTTTTTGCATTTTATATTTTTCTTGCATTTCTTGGTCACCTTGCATAACACAACTTCCATGCCTATATTGTTGTACTATTTAAAGCTTAGAATTTACATTTTATTTGGCTTTGTGGCACCTTGTTAAATTTATCAAGTGGTATAGCTTTAACATGGTTGAGCGGGAAGCCCAACTAGCGGCATGACTTTTCCCCATAGCCACCCTTTTGTTTGTGAGTGCATACCAACTAGCATATGTATCTTACTTTTTGGGCTTTCTCACCCCACATACAACTAGTTCTGTGGCCCCAAAGTGAATATACAGTTGAGCCTTCTCACCCTGTGGACAACTAGTTCTATGGCCCCAAAGTGAGTACAGATTCTCTTTTTCAAACAATCAACCTAGATCTCTTTTCACAACTAGTTGAATTTATGATCGAAGCTTCATTCAATTCATTTCAACACTTGTGTGTTCCTTTGTTTTTATGCTTAGTTTTCCATGGGATCTTCATCCTAGGGGCTTAATCATCTCTCTTTATTTTTGTATTCCATCTTGCTAGAGTAAGTGCATTCAAACCCTCACCTCAATGTTCATGGCTACTTTAGTGTGAGTTTGATGTCGGTTCATCCTTTCACTTAAGTGGGGACTAAATGTGTCATAGAAAAATCGCCGCTTGTCATTTTCATGGCCTTTTAGGACTTGTTTCATGGTATTGGAACTATGTTGGGATGTGTACAAGATCATGATGGGCCAAAAAGTGGCCATATGATGGGTATGTAGCTGGTGACTCTTTTTTTACCCAAAATTGATGAAACGAAAAGAGTTTTTAAAAGACATTCTCAAATTTCCATAAATATAAATTATGCCTTACTTTGAATTTAATAAGTATTTATTATTCATTTTCTATTGGAATTATCACTAAAGTCTTGATTGATAGGATGATTGAAAAACATCTATATATTTCAAATAGTATCACATTTTTTGAATCCAAAACATGTATCACATTCTATGTTTCACATACTATAGGATTAAAAAAATAAATTTTGAATTTCATAATTTTTTACCAAGTTAAGGTGGTCGACATAATATTTTTTATATTTTTTAAAAGTTGTAATAAAAAATTCATACTGAATTATTTACTTGGAAAAAAATTACAAAAAAATATGCATCACATCAAGACATGAGTCCTCTACTTATATCTAAAATCTTATAAAAAAATATTATCATTTTATTGTGGTTAGGGTGGTCAGACAGACACTTCTTATTTTTTCCTAAAATTTAAGTACTACTTCATTGAAATTTCAAATTTTTGCCAAATAAATATTTTATTTTTATAAACAAACCTAGTAGTTTAGAAACTACATTAAATTTTCCATAGATTCTATTCTTACATATTTTTGAAATAATATAGATAACTTATTTAAATTTTTACGTCAACTTGCCTAACTGTGCCTTTTCTAATTTTTTGCCACTAAAGGGCCTATTTTTTCCATGATGATCATGCACATACTTGTTGCCATGATTTTATGTTGTAACATGGCTTGAACATGCTTCTTTAGGTACTAAAACGCAAAGAGTGATGTATTGTGAAGGTGTTGTGAAGTGTTGTAAGACATTTCTACATTCTTCTAGACTTTATTTAATACAATTTACCTAAAAACCACCATTTTTCTCATCAAAAAGTCCTATATTGAACTGTTGTAAAGTCTTGTAACAAGCCTCCATGATTTTCTAGGCACATCTTCACTATTTTCACCCTTCTCATGCTCTATTTTGTCTTTTTATGCCCTCATATGACTTAATTAAGTGTATTTCTAAATATTATCCTAAAAAATAACATTAAATACTGTAACATTATTCCTAACAGGTTTTTTTAGGTCCTAGGTAGGAACCATTCACCATGGGTGGTGAATGAGTCCTGCTTGGCCCCAAATTTATAATATTTCAAATTTCCTTTTGGGATTTTATTCAAAAACACTTGATGTCGGCCTGTCATGAGGTATGGACAGATAGTATGGCACAAGAATTGTATAAATAAGTGATTTTCATCTCATTTTACATCTCCTAGAATCCAATTCATCAAGTTCACTTATCCACCTATTCATTCAAGCATTCAAGCATCTTACATCAACAATCAAAGCACTTTTCAAGAACTTTGAAGCTACCATTGACATTACTTCAAAATTACAAGATCAAGAGTTAGGTGAGTGGATATCATTTGAATGTTATTAATTTTTCTTTCTCTTGCATTTCATTATCTTTTCAAGGGTTTAATTACCAAAAGTGGGATTTGACCAAGGCAAACCCCTATTCACTAACCCTAATCATTTTCCCCCTTTTGCTTATGTATTTGTAACACTTTTGTTTACAGATTTGATAGGTTAAAAGGTGATAAAGATTTATTTTCATGTCAACTAGGCACTTCAAGTCAACATAAGTCAAATTCAAGGTTGGAGAGACTTATTTTTCCATTTTCTATAGATTTGATTTCGACAACCTAACAAGCAAACATTCCTAGATGTTGTGTTGCAGAGTTGTCTCCTGGTTTTTAAAATTTGGGAGAGGATTGATTTGCCACCTATGGTGAATGAGTACCACCTTAAGATTGGAAACTTGAACTTTGTTAGTTTTCATATCCCGACAGATATAAATCATCTCTCGGGAGTTTTTCATGAGTAGGAGGACTGATTCGCCACCTTGGGTGAATGAGTCCCACTGTGAAAAATCTATAAAATTCATCAGCATTCTAGACACTCCAAACAGCTCATATTTCATCCAGGTGCACTCATATTTACCCCTGTACCTTATGTTATGCATAATTTCTTCATTTTCATAGTCATTTGTATATCATAATGTGTTTTCAAACATAGCTTAATTGCACTTTTGTATTCATTTTAGTTCATTTTAATCATTCAATTACATTTATTCAAGCTCATTTACATCATATCACATTGCATACTTCCTAATTTGAGTGTTACATAAGCATTTTTGGACCTAAATCTCTCTCCTTTTTGGTGAAAAATCCTACAAGAGTTAGAGAGTCCATTAGGTTCCCAAACATCTATGTCACACTTATAAATTTTAATAGAACTTGAGTTATCATAGAATATAGCAATAGGCTCATCATACACAACTTTGATATCCTTCAACATCTATTTCATCCATAGTACTTGAGTATAATTATTAGCAACAACAATGTATTTTGCCTCTACAGTAGATAAAGAAATAGCATTATGCTTTTTTCTTAACCATGAAATTAGCTTCTTTTCCAAGAAAAATGCTCCACCACAAGTACTTTTCCTATCATTCACATCTCCTATCCAATCAGAATCAGTAAAGGCACTCAAAGTAAGATCATCATCTTTAGGATACCATAAACCAAAATCAACTATCCCCTTCAAGTATCTGAAAATCCTTTTCATAATAGTCACATGAGATTCTTTAGGTTCAGCATGAAATCTAGCAACAATACATACAACATTCATGATATCAGGCCTAGTTTCATTCAAATAAAGCAATCCACCAATCATTGATTTGTATCTAGTCTAATTTTCCTTTGTAGAATCATCATCAACTATCAACTTGCATCTAGTCACCATAGGTGTACCAACTAGCTTTGAATTTTCCATACCAAATTTCTTCAACAATTCTTTCACATACTTGGAATGAGATATAAAGATCCCTTTATTTAACTAAGTAATTTACAATCCTAAGAATAATTTCATCTCTCCAATCATTGACATCTCAAAATCATTCTGCATCTCATTAGCAAACTTCATACATGAGCTATCATCTCCTCCAAATATGATATCATCAAAAAAAACTTCCACAATAAAATATTTATCATCATTCTTAAAATATAGATTACTATCAACAATACCTTTGTTAAATCCAATCTTCACCAATTACTTATCCAATTTGGTATACCATGCTCTATGGGATTTTTTGAGTCCATACAATGCTTTCTTCAATCGACAAACCCTATCTCCCTTATCAGTCAACTGGAATCCATCAGGTTGTTCAACGTACACTTCTTCCAATTCACCATTCAGAAAAGTAGATTGGGCATCCATTTGATAAACTTTGTAGTCTTTGTATGCAGCATAAGCAAGAAACAATCTCACAGCTTCAATTCTAGCAACAGGGGCAAAGGTTTCTTCAAAATCAATACCTTCCATCTGTGAATATCCCTTACATACCAATCTTGCTTTGTTTCTAACCACTTCACCTTTTTCATTCAATTTGTTTCTAAAGACCCATTTAGTTCCAATACATTGTTATCCTTAGGTTTGGGAACAAGAATCCATGTATCCTTCTCAAGTTGTTGTAGTTCCTCTTTCATTGATTCAACCCAATGTTCATATTTGCATGATTCATTCACATTGTTAGGCTTAGTCTTTGAAATCAAACAATATTCTTCTGAAATATTTCTCCTAGTATGGACACCTTTGTTCTTATCACCAATAATTTGATCTTCTGAATTATTCAACCTTACATACCTTGGAGTCTTCTTAGAATGTTCTTCAAATTAAAGCTCTTCTAATATCTCTTTTGTTTTTCCACTAGTTTCTCCTTCCTCATGATCTTCTTGATTCACTAGAATGATTTAGACTTGACTTGAGTTTTGAACTTTTTCTATACTGTCATTCTGATCATCAGAATCATATCCACAGGTTCTAGATAGTGTACCAAATTCTTCATCAACCTTAACATTTTCACTTTCAATCATTTTCTTTTATCTCTTATTGTAGCATTGGTAGGCCTTTGCTTTTAGTAGCATAACCCAGAAAGATTCCTTCATCACTCCTAGCATCAAAATTTCCTATATCTTCATCTACTTTGATATAACACTTGCTTCCAAAGATCTTGAAATATCTAACAATAGGTTTTTGACCAGTCAATAGCTCAAAAGGGGTCCTACTAGTATCACCTTTGATTTTTACCCAGTTAAGTGTGTACACAACAATACTCACAAGTTATCTCTAGTAGATATGAGGTGCATTTCCTTCCAACATCATGGTTCTAGTAACATCTAGAATTGTTATGTTTTTCCTTTCCAAAACTCCATTTTGTTGAGGGGTCTACAGTGCAAATAATTGTCTCTTTATTCCATGCTCTTCACAAAAGAATTAAACTCGTTAGAATTAAATTCACCACCTCTATCTGATCTCAAACATTTAATCTTCAAACCTATCTCTATCTCAACCATAGCCTTAAAGATCTTGAACTTTCCTAGAGCTTCGAATTTCTCCCTTAAGAAAGTAACCCACATCATCCTTGAATAGTCATCAATAAGCAACATGAAGTACATGTATCCTTGTAAACCTCTAGTTCTAGCAGGACCACACAAATTAGTATGGACAAGATCCAACAATCCATTTGAATTTTTTTGTTTACTTCAAAATGAAATTCTTGTTTTCTTTCCTAACTGACATTCTTTGCATATGGCATTAGTAGGTTTCATCAGCTTAGGAAGATCTCTCACAGCCTTAGTGGAACTTATCTTAACAATATTCTCAAAGTTAACATGACACATTCTCCTATCCCACAACCATCTTTCATCAATTTGAGCAATGAAACAACTTTTACTAGTAGCACTCAGGTGGAAAATATTACCATTTTTTGTACCTGATGCAATCACATTTCCAAAATTTCCCAATATTTTGCACTTACCATCCATGAACTAAAGATTGTATCCATTATCAACCATCTATCCAACACTTAAAATATTATGCTGCAAACCTTCAACATACAAGAAATAATCAGTATTATGCTTACCATTAAGAAAAATGCATCCTCTTCCATATATCACACTAGTTGTATTGTCACCAAATCTCACAACACCACCATCATACTTTTCCAAATTCACAAACTTACTTTTATCTCCTATCATATGATGAGAACAACCATTGTCAATTACCCATTCATCTTTCTCTTCAACTCAATTAGCTAGGGCTTTCCCCACATTTGTACAACTAGCAGATTCAATATACCGGATTATTTTCCTTGATAGCAATAAACATAAATTCATCTTCACTTGAATTTCCTTTGTTATATTCATCATCTATCACACTTTCATCAGCAACATAGTAACACTTCTTTTGGAATTTAGGCTTGTTAAATCTTGGCTTGAAACTCTCTTAGGACACCTTGATGCAAAATGACCTATCTTATTGCAAGAGAAACATTTAATAGGCAACTTTCCTTTATACTTACCTTGTCCTCTAGCTTCACTTTTCACAATCAATGCTTCAAGTTCCTCAAGCTCTCTTTCTTCTTCATTGAATTGTCTCATTTCATCCTCATACTTGAATGTCTTTCTAGATGAACCTTCACTCAAATCATATCTCTTTCTATCTCTTCTAGAGGTAGTTGGCTTTAATGCAGATTCAACCTTAAGAAGTGCATCACCAAATTCACTCAACTCAAAAGTAGTAAGCTTACCAATCAACATATCTCTGGTAACATTTTTTATAGTCTAGAGCTCTTCAATAGCACTAGCCTTGACTTTGTAAGAATCGGGCAATGATCTAAGCAATTTAGCAACAATTTTTGGTTCATCTATCTATCCACCAACACGTTTGATACCACACACAAGTTCATTCACTCTTTGCATGAAAGTAGTAATAATTTTATCATCACCCATTTTCAATTTTTCATATTTCCCTTTCAGACTTTGTAGCTTAGAAAACTTCAAATTAGCATCACTTTCATACAAGGTTTCCAATTTTTTCCAAATCGCATAAGCAGTCTTCAAATCCATCACATTTGTCATCTCATTATCAATCAAAGCACTCAACAATGCCTCCTTAGCCCTGATATTATACTCAACATCCCTAATCTCAACAAAAGTAGTTGGACCATTCTGTGGAATAACATATATATTTTATGTAATGCTCCAATAGGCTTCACCAATGCATCTCAGATGGCACTCCATTCGAGTCTTCCATAAAGAATAATTTGTTCCATCAAATCTAGGACTATCCTTCTTATAAGTTGCCATCCTATATCACCTCAAGCTGTTAAACTTCTTCCAAGGAACCACGAGCTCTAATACCAATTGTTGGAAACTCAAGGGAAGACAACTAAGAGTGGGGGTGAATCAATTGTCACTAAATTTCAAACTTATTCAACTTATTAACCTTATTCTCATATTTGATCATTAATCATGAAAGCATAAATGAAAAACACATTAGAATCACACATAAAACCAATATTTTTACGTGGAAACCCTGTTAGGGGAAAAACCATGGTGGAGGTCAGTCCACAAGATTATACCCTACTAAAAGTATAAGGAATTATGAATGGCGAATGCACATGCATTTAGGCACATTGCCTAGAGCTCACTACTCAAATAAAAAATAGGCTTACTTCCCAAAGGAAGACACACTATCTTACAAAAAGGTTTTGATTAAATCCATCAGACTTTGAACTAAGAAAAGTAGCATCTGCTAATGCCTAGTTACATTTTTGGTTAAGCACATGAACACTTATTCACTCTTCTTCAGTCATCTTCACTCTTCTTCTCTCTACTCTACCTTTGAATGATTGTAAATTTATTCACACATAAGACTCTTACACTTCACACATACATATATCCACAACAAGAAATTACATCGCTATAAGTCAGCTCTAAAGAAATAATAAAATGGACATAAATAGTAGACCCAAATCAATAAAGATTATTCATGCAAATCAATCAAGGTTAGCCACAACATAGTGAAGACCAAAAATTACATCCTCAAAAATGAACCACTTCAATTAATTACTCATCGAAGATCCACAACACACTTCAACACCTTGTCAGACAAGAACATGAAAGACATGAACACACAAGAGAAAATCTTTGATCATGAGCACAATTATCAATGCAAACATGCAAAATAGATAGAGAACAAACTAGAAACATCCACAAGCATCATGAAACATCAAAGAAGCCTATGCAGCAACTGAACTTACTGGAGTCACATGATCTTCATTTAGGAACACAAACTGAAGTAACAGAAAAAATGTCAAAATACAAATCTTCATAACTCGATCAAATCTTCACGCATGTATTTGAAACTTGACATGGATAAACTAGATATACTTAGCAAGAAATACTTTAGTCAACAACCTCTAAACAACAATGTATTGATCACATTTATAGAAAAAACTTCACTTCACCACTGATAACCTGTAGTATTTCTTATTACAATTTTCTCAATATCCTTGTAATATGCAGCTTCTAATACAACAATGCTAATAGTGTTGACATCAATGACAACCACATATCAGCAACACAACACAATTTCCAACCTGATATACATGCAGCTATACTCACAATGAAATTTTCATTTTCATATGCATCAAACTGACTGATTCTATTTACATAACACTATTTGGATTTTTATAAATTACATATCTCATATTTGATTGTAATCTACCAATTATCATCTTTCTGACTTTGGCACCTTGATCAAGGATATTTAACCTAGTTTTTGCAATGATTATTGAACAAAACTTATATGAGCACAAATATTTATTAAAATAGCTATTTATATAAACAATATCTAATTTTATTTCATTGTCATCCAACATTGTTGAACTTTTGACTTTTGGCTCTCTAGGACTTCTCTAACTCTTCTAGTGTTTTTCACCTAAAAGGAGAGAGGTAGGGCCAAAAATACAAACTAGTTCATTCAAATTATGTTATGTGCAATGCTATCTAAGCTAGATGAAGTAAACTAAATGCAATTGAAAGATCTAAATGATTAAATATGAATGCAAGAATAAGATTTAAGCCTTGTTTGAAAACATAGTGTTGTTTGCAAAAAGCTTGAACAAATGAACAAAAATGCAAACTAATCTAAACAAAATGTTGTTTCTCAGAATGTGTGCACCCAGTAATATATAGATGACTAGAAAACAATCTGGAAAACTGATGAATATTGAATCTAGGCTAACTGGGACTCATTCGCCACCTTGGGTGAATCAGTCCCAGATTAGGACTTTTCTGCACTAAATCTATTTTCTGACAGTCGAGGACCTAGAACTACATCTGACTCAAATTTGCACCTCAGGAGGGACTCATTCGCCATGCATGGCGAATCAGTCCACTTTCAAATTTCTACAATTTCAAACTTTAGTCCTGGACCTTGACACATGTACAACATTTTTTGACAAAAACGTGACTTTGGATCTCAAAACATTTCTATAAAACAACTCAAAATTGTT
Source organism: Sequoia sempervirens (assembly GCA_007258455.2). NCBI lineage: Eukaryota > Viridiplantae > Streptophyta > Pinopsida > Cupressales > Cupressaceae > Sequoia > Sequoia sempervirens. The sequence goes on along the minus strand of VDFB02379711.1, from coordinate 80,274,824 downwards.
TTTCTAATGGGGATTTTTCCTTGTTCAAACCCCTAGTTGGGTAATTAAACGTTGAATGAAGAAAAAACTATTTAAACCCTAGCCTTAGATGTGTTAAAGACTAGGGAAGTCTAAATCATAACAAAAACCCTATTCTATTGCTCTAGAATAAGACATGCAAAAATGATCTATATGATGCAATATCTTAACTCTAGAAACCTTAAAACATATGAAAAATAGGAATGAAATAACATGCAAATGATAAACAAACAAGATGCAAACCTTAATTTGAAGATAGAATGAAAATGGAAGATGGAATTAATACAAAACCAAATCCTTATGTGTGATTTGGTGGCTAGTTGCACCTCTTCACCCTAGATTTCATCATGATTCACCATAGGCATCCATCATCAATCCTTTGCAATGTTGGATCTTGACAAGAGAAGTGAGCTTCAAGACCTACAAAAACCCTAGTTTGCTTCCCTAAAACTTCAACTTTTGCTAATGAAACTTGTTGTGGAAGACTTAAATTTATGAATTTCTCTTGAGATATTATAAAAGATAAGAAGAGATGATAAAAATATGTGTGAAATGACTTGAAATGACTATTTATAAGCAACAACACCTTATTTTCCTATTAATTAGACCGAAGAGGCCAACATTCACTAGAAATTAAAGTTAAATTGATTAAATTCTAGCTTAAATTTGAATTTTCCCTCAAAGGGGACTCATTCACCCAAGATGGTGAATGGGTCCCACCAGAGGAGACTCATTCACCCAAGATGGTGAATGGGTCCCACCAGAGGAGACTCATTCACCCAAGATGGTGAATGGGTCCCACTACTACTATTTGTAGGTGGGTTTTTGGGATATGATATAATTAAATGTTGTTTGTCGAGTTTTATGTGATTTCTCATGTAAAAAGGGCCTCTAGATAAACAATAATGGGTCTAAAGAGCCTATAATTGTTGTTTTGAAGGGTAAATGATGTAAAGGGACTCAAAAGTGGGTCCAATTATGCTTGAATTTATCTCTTTTCTCAATAGGGTCCAATTTTCTATGACACATTTAGCCCCCACTTTAGCACCCATATGACTCTATGTGCATATGTAAGCTAAAGGACTCTATATGATGCACCTTATTACATAAAAGGATACTCATTCAAAAGATGGGAGAATGAAGCCCCTAGTGTAGTTTTCTCCACAACCCCAGCATTAGGAACTACATCCTACAAAACACATTTGTTAATTGCTCAAAAATCCTTTTATCTAAATCTTACGAATTCAATTTGAGGGTAGATGTAGGCCCCCTTGATTCAGCTTGCTTTACGAAGGTGGAATCAAGGTAGCAATCTAGCCACGCCGAATAAGAAACATCTGTAGACACATAAAAATGACCTAGGCATGCAAGCTCTATTTTCATCTTTTTCTTATTAGCATAATTAAGACATTTTAATTATGTCCTTGGTACACTTTCAACTATTAATTAAATAATTCATAATTATTTAATCAATTAATGTCCTTTATTCTTCATGATTATTAAATAAATAAATTTTATTTATTTAATACGTCACTAATTGTCTAATGTCTTCCTATAATTAAATAAATTTCTTAATTTATTTAATTATTCTTGCCCACTAATTTCTCCCTAATTATTACATAAATAAATTCCATTTATATATTTAATAAGTCATTAATGCTTAAAATTCTTCTTATAATTAAATACATTCTTTAATTTATTTAATTATTGCCACCTTGACATTTCCCTCATTTAAAATAAAATTATTTATTTAAAATGGTCCTATTTTCTGGTTTCCCTCTTTTTAGTAAATAATTCAAATTAATTGTTTACTATCATGTGACCGCATAATTTTGAATTCAAAATAGTCTTTTTCTTCCAAAAATCAAGTAATTTCTATTATTATTTGATTTTCTAGTCACCTCTTTTTATGTGCCAATTTTATCTCTTGTCACATGCATTTTCAACCCTTGATTTGATTTTCTAAAAATCAATCATTTCCATTCATTTAAATTTTTCTTTAATGTTTCCCTAACCCTAATTGTGGGTTGACAAATTCAATCTTGTCCATCGATTATAGGGAACTTGTCAACTTTTAATCTTGGCCATTCACTCAAAATTGCATTTTCTATAAAATGGAAATTTTCATCTCATTTTGTTATCTCATGTCATCTTGCAACTTCATGGTCTTGCAATCTTAGGAAATCTCATACTCTTACACTCTTGTCATTTTGTTATAGGCATGTCTACATTTCATTTCGCATAATTTAGACATTTTAGATTCTTACTCGTTGCATAATAGCATAGTATTGCATGTAATCACTCAAATCATTCAACATTTGCTTAGGGCTTGTCATTTTCATTAGATTGCTCACATCAAATCTAAGGGAAACAACATATTTGTAGCAAATTGAGAAGGTATAATGAAGGTCATCCATCGAGACTAAAGACATCTGGTGAGATCACTTCATTTTGTTTTGATGTTTTTCCTTTGCACTTCATTATTGTTTTGGGTTTTTATGTTTTGCATTTGATCTGCTAACCCTAGGAAAATTCTCTTAGTTACATTGGCGAACCTGATGCCAAATCGAGTATATATTGTTTTTCCATACAATTTTTTTCTATTTTGTAGGTATAGGTATGCCCACAATGCATTTTCTCTGTAGAAAAACACATTTGATATATTGTGACCCATTTTCTCCTTCAAATGATGCATTCGCTCTATTGTGATGCATATGACTTGCATAGTGACGCATTTTCTCAACCACGACACATTTGACTTGTAGGTTACTACATTCATCTGTTAGATTCTAGTACACAGAACTGAGCCAAATTTTTTGTATGGAGTGACACAATTGCTCTACTGCAACGCATTTTTCTGGTAAAATTTTGCTCTCGGGTTTGTCTAGATTTGTCTTTATTTATTTTTGCAATCTATTTTTCCTTTTTATAATCTATTAGGTTAGATATTTTCTTGTTACTAATGACTTGTTGCAGCATGTGGCTTTGAGTCTTTCATGGGTCCAAGACATATCTTTGAAACTACTAACAAGTGGTTTTGTAGGTTCGATTGTTCAAGGCTATTACTTTGAAAAAATTATGTTTATTCTTTTTTAGATTAGAAAACAATTCAATTGGTGCATTGAAAATGTTTTTTCTTGTCCTTTTCTTGATTTTTCTTGAAGGTGGTAGGTGATTATGCTCTCACCTTGTGCAAACTAGGTGATTACAAAACCAAACCTATCTTATTTTTGTGTTTACCCTAATTCAATAATCAAAATATCCTCTCCCCTTGCACACTTGTGCGATCCTGGGTGTAAGAGAAATGGTCATTGACTCTATAAATTGGGCCTTCCTTGGTTGGAAAAAGTACTCACCCCAAGGCGACTCAAACTAACAATAGAACTCTTTGGTTGAGCTAACCCTCGACCAGTATATAAATGTGAATCCTAAGGGAAAGCCTAGGATTATGAGTGTGGATGTGTCATATAGAAAAAGTAGGATTCCACAAAACCCTATTGAGTGCAACCTCTTCAAGCTATAATTCCTCCTATAATGGAGCTTAATCTTCCCCCCATGTATGACCACTCTAATAGGGGTCCCGAACTAAACACCTTTGTGTAGTAACCAAAATCCTTCTATTTTCTAGTGCAACAATAGTTGTTGTCAAGGCATCCACATTCTCACAGTTATTAGTAGAGGTGATCAACCTTCCATGGGAGATTTATGGGGGTTGGAAGCTTGGTTGGCTTGAGAAGCAGTGCACTATAAAGGGGAGCCTATGCAACCAAGCTTTTGGATTCACACACTAAGAATAAGTGCGGTTAGGGAAACCCACATGGAATCTAGCAAATATTGTCCTTGTCTAGCCTAGGATTGTGCTTGTCTTCATTTTTCTTGTTTCAAATACAAAATATTATGTTTTCCAAGTGTTTTCTCAGAAATTCAAACAAACAACATCATTACACAAATTTGGAAACACACTTTCAACTTGAGGCAACTTCAAAATTCGATCAAACTTGCAAACAAACTAGGTATTCATTTTGGCTACAACGTATTTGTTGTACTTTGTGACACAATCACTGTATTGAAACACATTTACATTTTTCTATGTCAAATACGCTCTGTTGTAACACATTTTTTGCTTTCTAGACCGCATGTTTCTAGTTGAACCACATTTGAATATTTCTAAGTCACATTGCCATAACCCATTTCTTCTTTCCTATGCCACATTTGACATTTCCTACAATGCAATTGCTCTGCTAAACTGTATTCACCATTCCTAGAGAATCATTTGTTTGTATCAAACTATATTTTCTTTGCAAAAACTTGTAATCACCTTACTGAGTCACATTTGCTTTCTATATAACTACATTCGCTAAAGTTGAGCTACATCTACCACACTGCAACACATCTATTCAACCTAAAATAATGTATTTGCCTAACAAAAACAAAAAATCAGTCAGACTAGAAAATGAATCCAAATCTGTCAAAACTGTCATCAAACATCTTTTTCCAGAAGATTCTGTCAAAAACTAGATCAAAAATTGCTCAAATCCTTCACCATTTGCATCTTTAGTTTGCATTTTACCATAGGTTCATCTTTGCAAATTTAGCTTCATCTTTGGGCTTCACCACTTTCATTTTTAGTCATAAACCAATCCTTGCATCCTCATTTAATTTTCATATTTTGGAATAGGAAACCTTACCTCACTTACCAAAATCTTGGTCTTCAAAATTAGGTTATCATTGGACTTAGTCATCATTATCTTCTTTAGTCATTGTCCTTTTGTGAGACCTTTCCAACTGAAAAGTCTAGTTAGGAAACCTCACTTGTCATATTGTCCTTGCCATTTAGTCCTTCAAAAATAGCTCATTTGATATCCAAAATTGAGAAATAGATCAAGCTTAGGGTGGTTGAGCAACCTTCTTCAAAATCATCTAGACTTTTTCATTGCCATACTTTAGGCATTCAAGTCATTTTAGTCCTCACCTTTCATATCTTATCCTTGAAAAATCAAAAAATATGGTCATAACTTTCATCTTAATCCTCATTTGGCATCTAGACTTTGCATTGGTCATTTCCTTAGTCAACATTTTCATAATAGTCCTCATTGTCACCTTGACATTTGACATCTTTTCTTGACAACCTTATCATCTTGCATTAGTCATTTTCCTTAGGAAAACGTCATTATCACCTTGCATTGACATCCTTTATTCCAAAAATACAAACAAAAAAAAAATAATGTCATAGCTTTTCATCTTAGTCTTCATTGTCCTTTGACATTAGTCATTTCCTTTAGACAACATTGTCATATTGCATTCGTTATTATCAAAAAATCCAAAAACATAGTCTTGCATTGTCATCCTTTATTCAAAAAATCCAAAAGCATAGTGTCATTTAGTTGTCATTTTCATCCTCTTCCTAATTTGAGCAATTCCTTACATGGTTGAGACTAGGCTCCAAAGAAAGAGAAGACAAATGGGTAATTTTGGACAAGACAACAAAACTTACATCTTTTCCAATGACACGAATCAAAGCATGAACCAAGACACATGTTTCATCAATCCTTTCAGCAACATGAACATGCCATCTTCATCACATAATCCCTTTGAACCATTCATACGTAGGGATGTAAATGGGAAAATATTTGAGGAAGACCTAGAAGCCACAACCCAAAATCTAGAAGTGGCCTCCTTTGTGTAAGAAATGGTTTTACATGATAGAGATAGATATTTGACCATACTTCTAGGTCAAGGAGCTAAATTACCACGTGGCTTTGACATTAACACTTTGAGACCGATATCACCCAATCATAATGTCAACAATACAGACAACATGCCCAACACTAGTCAACCTCAAAATAATACAAGCAATGCTTCTGTTGGTGCTACCTCACAAATTGTCACAATTACCATTAATGCAACCTCCAATGACACAACCAATCAAAAAAAATCCAATTCAATCAATGCAACATCTGTTGGAGGGACGCTAACCATGTCACAAGCCATGTCACAATCAATGCCAACAATGTCAACAATATCGTCACAATCAGTTGGAGCCACCTTTGGGTCCTCGTCAATGGGGGAAAGCTCTTCAAATACTATATTTGGATCTTCATCTAGTACCATAGGTGCATCATCATCAAATCCTTTGATTGGTACCTCATTCAATCCCTTCGAAGGAAGTAAATGACGTGTCTTTATTCAAGTACCACAACCAAACATTAACACATCATCACAACTTAATACCAATACTTCCCAAGGGAAAAACATGAACATACCTCATGGGAAATTTCAACAATTTGGACAAGGTAATCAGAATACACATCACATGGCATCATTTGGACACCAAAATATTCATGGTCAACATATTTCGCAAATTTTGACTCAAATGGTTGGAGGGAACATTTTGACATATTCATCACATATTCATACCATCAACAAGTCCCTAATCCAAAATTTCAATACCAACAACATGTGAACCAAAACACATTTCATACATCTCACAACAACACATCCCAAAACAAAACACCAATATCTTTTAACAACAAATGGGGACTCATGGTATACCTATCACTCCCATGTGTGATGCAACAAATAATCCTATAATTGATGCCTTGATAGCTCAAGTGGCCCACTTACAAAAGACCATAGAAAACATGAAAATGTCCAACAAGAAGTCACACATGTCATATGACCTATGTGTATATCCTTTTGACACAAATATATACATGCCACCATTCCCTCCTAGATATGTGCACCAAAGTTCACCAAATATAAGGGCAAGATGAATCTTGTTGAACATGTTCGAGAATTCATGACCAACTGTATGGACATTTCCAATGAACAAACTTACTTGATGAGACTTTTCTCTAATATTCTTACAAGACCTGCACTAGAATGGTTCTCCACTTTGAAAGGAGTAAAAATATGGGACAAACTTAAAGATAAATTTGTGAAAAATTATGTATATAACATTGACATGGACACCTCCATCACTAGCTTATGCACTCTTACACAAGAAGTTGTTGGTGAAACTTTTATCCAATTCTTCCAGAGATGGAGAAGTCTAGGAAGTCATTGCTACATTGGCATATGTGAGAAGGAAATGGTCAACATGTCTATTCAAACGCTCCTAGGCCCATTGAAATATGGATTGCAAGTCCATTGTTGTACAACCTTCACAAACCTAGTCGAAAAGGGTGTCCAAGTTGAGAAAGCTCTCATTGCCAAAGGACAACTAAAATATGGTCCTAAAACCACAAGTGCAAACTCATCTATGGACAAAAATAATCATTGGGTAAAAAATAAACATGTTACCAATGATAGCGTTATTGATGCCAAGGCTGTACACATGATGGGATCAATTCTTACTCTGAAAGGAGCTCAATCACAAAACAAACCAACAACACTATTGACACCCCCTGCCAATAACCAAAACAGTCAAAATAGTCAAAGTCAAGGACAACCCCACCAGACAAGAAAATTTCCTAAAAGACAAAAATACAATGCTTTGGGAGAGACAATTGAGGATGTCCTTAAGAAGATCCTTCAAAATAGTCTCATCACACTTGAGGACCCTAAGCCATATGACCTAGGATAGTTTAAACTATCATGGTGGGATGACAATGCTTTATGTGATTACCACCAGGCTAAAGGGCATAAGACATCCTATTGTTGGAAACTAAGAAAAATTTTGCAAGACCTCATTGAAAATTCCATAATTGAATTGGGTGGGCAACAATTTGCATCAAATGCAGACCATACTATTCACAAAAACCCACTGCAAGACCATGGTTCTAATAAAGCCTCCACATCAGGTTCCAAAACTAATAATAATCAAGCCAATGACGCCCAAATTGCATTTGATTATTAGAGATGAACCATCGTTAATAATTTCTGAACCAATGATGAATATGTCAATACCATCACTTTCAAAAGAGCACATGAATTCAATGCCACTACTTGAAGTGAAAAATTCACCATAGCTAGTCTACCTCCTCAGCAACTAAAAATTACAATAGCTGGTCCACCCACAAAATAACCACAATTAGGCCCATCTGCAAAGTAGTCCCAACCCAAGAGTCATTTTAACCTTATTGATCAACTGGGAAAAACCCCTATGAAAATATACATACTTGAGTTGCTTCGCATCTCTCCCGCGCATAAGGCTATACTTGAAAAAACCTTGCAAGAGTCCTCTGTCCCTCAAGACATTGATGTTAACCAGTTGGAAGCCATGGTGGGTTACCTCACTTCACCTCATCATGTAACATTTTTAGACCAAGATTATTCATCACCAAATTCCAACCATAATGACACATTACACATCAATGTTTTCATCCATAAACACAAGGTCAGATGAGTTTTAGTAGATGGGAAAGTAGGCTTGAATATATGCTCTTTAAAATTGATTAAGGCTCTATGATTTTCTAATGCTTGTGTAGAGGCAACAAAGAGCATAGTCATAAAAGCATATGATGATGAAGAATGTTCCTCTCGAGGTGTCATCACTCTTGCCATCAAATTTGGGTTAGTCATTGTAGACATAAATCTCCAAGTTCTAGATCTTGAATTACCCTATAACATCTTGCTTGGCCGACCTTGGATCCATGCCCTAAAATTTGTTCCATCCACCTATCACCAATGCCTAAAATTTCCCTTTGACAACATAGAAATCACCATATATGGAGACCCCTATCCCTTTCAGTATTGTACCAACCTAAGGGGTATTTCTAAACATCAAGTTCCCATCAACTAAAAGGCTCCTCATTCCTCTTCTTACAAATTCATTGACCCTTCCACACTTGCATCATCATCCATGTCCACTCCTTCCACATATTCTGCCACACCATCATCTTGCTCAATTCCTAAGGTTGATTCCAATGTCAAGATCCAAGACCTAGGTTGTGGAGAATTCAAAATGAATACAACATATAGTATCACAACAATACCCAAGTCTCCTAAGGTCTATGGTCGGCCATGTTTCAAAATGGAACCTAAAGAAATTTTTAAGGTGCCACCAAAAAAAAAATTCATAAAATGGGGAGACATGAACAACAAAGACATTATTGACATAATAGGATCGTTTTATAAATAAATGGAAGACTCACCCCCATTACCAGTTAAGATATATGGAAAAGGATATGAAATGCTAAAGGAAAAAGGCTATGATGGAATTAGTGGCCTTGGCAGAAATAAAACTGGAAAAAGAGAACCTATAGCACCTTCGAAACGACTAAAGTATCTTGGGTTAGGGTATGGTCTACCCGAAAATGACAATCAATGTAAAAATGGACTTTCGAGTGAGAGCATGAATGCTTCAAAAAAAATTGAGACTATTAAGGAATCCCTTACCGAAACTGACTCTCATGAATGGGAATTTGGCTCTCAATGATCCTTAAGTGACTGTTACCTTGAAGAATTACTCCATAAACCTGGAGAACTTACTACTGAAAAATATTTTGGAAAGAATTTAAAATTGACCCAGCTAATAGTCATAAGATCCCAAGGAAATAAGAAAATTGGGATAGGCTCTTTTTCCCAAGGAACAATGACAAACTTGAATCATCTAGCCATAACCCTGACATGACTTCCAAACCATCTAAACTTAATGACCATCATTTGGATTCATCTGAGTTGTCACATGACACTACCAACTATAATGATAGTTTGTTTGTACCTTATTTTCACAATGAGTATAAGTTGAGTGAAGGAGAATATTAGATAGAATCTGATTGGGAATTAGACGATGAAAACTTTATTTTCAATGTCTTTAAATCCATCTACATGATTTCCACATCCTCTCCACAATTCACCAATGTTGACAATGGTATCTCCTTAGTCTACCTGCAACTAATCGATTGGGACCAACAAGGCCTGCCAGTCATGGACATATTTCAAAATGATGATTCCATTGTAGAATTTATGGGAGTATGTGAGGGCATACCCATTGGTGATCACAAGGATGGATTTTATATTGACCTAGATTGTGCAGCTTACTTCGGGGAGACTACTCCATCCTCTAGTCATAAAATGAAAAATAAAAATAAAACAAAAAATGAAATGTCTTTAGGTGAAAACTGAAAGGCATCTTTTGATGATAAAAAGGTAAAAATAAAGGACATATATGTGGGTGAAAACCTCTATAAGGCACCCAAAGATGGAGGACTGGACTTTCTTCCCGTGACTTGAGAGAAATCAGTAATGCTCATAGAGGACACCATGGAAGTAAACATATCTACAAAAGAAGATACTAAAATGGTCCTCTTCGCAACATCCTTGACAATAGAAGAGAAACTTGAATTCCACAAATTATTTGCAGAGTGCAAAATTAATTTTACATGGCCATATGCCAATATGCCTAGGTTGGATCCAGAATTGGTCTTACACCATTTTCCACTACTTCCAAACACCAAGCCAGTAAAAAAAAAGTTGCATAAAATACATCCTCAAATCACCTTGTTAGTCAAAGTTGAACTCAAGAAACTGCTAGATGCAAAATTTGTACGATCTATTGACTATGTTGAATGGATATCTAATCTTGCACTAGTCACAAAACCAAATGATCAGATATGCATCTGAATAGACTTTATAGACTTGAACAAAGCATTTCCAAAGGATGACTTTCCATTTCCAAACATAGATATCATAGTCGACCTCACGGAAGGATACGACATGATGTCCCTCATGGATGGTTTCTTAGGCTATAATCAGAGTTGCATCACCCCTCAAGATCAACATAAAAGAAAATTTACTTGTCCTTGGGGTACATACTACTGGAATGTCATGCCTTTTGGTCTTAAGAATGTAGGCACCATGTATCAATGAGCTATTAGAACAATATTTCATGACATGATGCACAAGATAATGGAAGATTATGTAGATGACCTTTTGGCTAAATCTTTGACATGAAAAGACCACTTGAACATGTTAGAAAAAATCTTCAAGAGACTGGAAGAATATAAGGTCCACTTGAATCTGAAGAAATGTGTCTTTGATGTAACAACTGGAAAATTTTTAGCATACATAGTTTCTCGAAGAGGTATTGAGGTCGATCTAGCCAAAATGAAAGCAATATTAGACATGCCTCCTCCAAAAGGGATAAGAGAACTCAAGACATAACAAGGTAGGTTACAATCTATCTGATGCTTCATAGCACAATTGGATGAAAAGTGTCAACCATTTCAATATCTTCTACACAAGGGCATCCCCTTTGTGTGGACAGATAAATGCTAGGAGACCTTTCAACTAATAAAGGATTATATATTGTCACCACCTATTTTAACACCACCTATCAAAGGGAAACCTTTGATCTTATACATTGCTACAACAACTTTAGCATTGGGGGCATTACTAGCACAAAATGACCATGATGAGAAGGAAAGGGCCATATATTAAATTAGTTGGACACTAGTTGGATATGAGATAAACTATACATCCATTGAATGTGCTTGTCTAGAAGTTGTCTTTGTAGCTCAGAAGCTAAGACACAATATGTTGAATCACCAGACACAGTTGGTAGCAAAGATTGACCCCCTAAAATATCTCTTGAGTCGCACAGTATTGACAAGTCGTCTGGAAAAAAGGGTCATGATCTTGATTAAATATGACATTCAATATGTAGAATGAAAGGCCATAAAGGGACAAGTAATAGCAGACCAACTAGTAGACAAACCTGTACAAATTGATCATCCATTAGTGGCAGACTTTCCGGATGAGTCCATTTTTCATATAGAACCTAAGTCACCTTTGAGGATATACTTTGATGAGTCTCATACTAGTCATGGCTCAGGGGTAGGAATATTGTTTATAACTCCACAAGGAGACTCCATCCCTAAGACATTCCGCATATCTTTCCCATGTACAAATAATGGGACAAAATACGAGGCACTTGTGACAAGACTCAGAATGGCCATAAAATGGAAAATTAGGGCACTTCATGTTTATGGAGATTCTTAGTTGGTCATCAACCAAGTCAATGATGACTATGACACCAAGGACGATAAATTAATGCCTTACAAATGAATGGTTGAAAGCTTCCAAAAATATTTTAACATGTTAACTTTTGAACAAGTTCCAAGAGCACAAAATAAGGTAGCAGATGCAATGGCTACAATTGGCTCTCTCCTAAACATCCCAAGTTATGTGCCACAATTTGAGTTTTTGGTAGAGCAGTTGTTTGTCCCTACATATGATATCTTAGAATTAGATATGGTCTGTGAGCTTGTTGGTATTGATTCTCCTTGGTATCAAGACATTTATGAATATATCTACTCTCAAACCTTTCCTCCCAACCTATCCAATGACTAACAAAAGCATTTTATCTGAAAAGCTCCTCGATACACCATCATTAGCTTTGACAACACCCTTTACCGTCGTAGCTTTGACAACACCCTTCTTTGATGTCTTGACACTAATGAATCACACACAACCTTATGCAAAGTACATGAGGGTATATGTGGGTCTTATTCTAGTGGTCCTACCCTAGCCAAAAAGATAATGAGACTGGGATATTATTGGTTGACCATTGAAAAATATGCACTTGAGTTTGTCAGGACTTGTCACCAATGTTAGATACATAGTGATTTGATTGATGCGCCGACACAAGAACTTTGACCAATTACATCTCCATGGCCCTTTACATAATGGGGAATCAACCTCATGGGAAAAATCCACCCTACCTCTTCCAATGGTCACAAATTCATTATCACCACCATTGAGTACTTTACTAAGTGGATCAAAGCCATTCCCCTTACATATACAACCAGAAAAAAAATTCCAAATTCATTCTCAACTATATCATTTATCAGTATGGTATTCCACAATCCATCATCATGGACAATGGGTGTCCTTTCAAAAATCAAGATGTTCATGAGTTATGTGAGTGATTCCAAATCTAACATCATTTCTCTACACCATACTACCCACAAGGAAATGGTCAAGCTGAGGCATCCAATAAGACAATACTCAAAATTCTTGGAAAGACTGTCAATGATGTTGGTTGTGATTGGCACATCCAACTTAACCCTACTCTATGGGCTTACCGCACTAGTATATGCATGCCTACAAGAGCCACTCCATTCACCCTGGTCTTTGGAGCTAAAGTCATATTTCCCATCGAGGTTGAAATTCCATCCTTAAGAGTCTCCATGAAGGGTCTGATAGATGATGAAGAATAAATATAGTCACAACTGCACGAGCTGGAGATGTTAGATGAAAGAAGGAATAATTCCTTGAACCATTTATAGGCATATTAGAACTATCTTGTCAAAGTTACAACAAGAGAGGCATGGTTAGGAAGTACATTAGTGATTTAGTCCTCATGTAAAATCCTAAAAATTAGGTTGACAAAGAAAAACTTGGCAAGTTTGAGCCCAATTGGATGGGTCCTTATGTCATCATATCTTCTTTTGGTTCTGGAGCATATTAGCTAGCTACTCTAGATGGTGAAAAATTGACATAGCCTATCAACAATCTACATCTTCGCAAGTTTTATGCATAGAATTAGAAAGTCATGCTCAATACCTTAAAAATAAAAATAAAATTTGAAAAACATAAAAAAAATCGTCACCTTGATGAAAACCTGGAAAACATGCGTCTTAGTGACACCAAAAAAAAAATTTAAAAATGACAAAAATAGTAAAGAGAAACAATTTGTCCAAAAGTGAAAGCCTAGTAAATAGGCGCTTTGGATAAGTACCATGGTGAAAACCTAGAAAACAGGCACCATGTGTAGTCGTTCATTGCTCTACCATCTAATGTCACTCTATCTACCTTAGTCCATAATAAAACACTCAATTTTCCAATATCACCTTGAAACCCATCACAAAAACCCTGTCATTTTCTCTCACAGCTAATAATGATTGACATCAAGTCCTGCATATCACCCATTCGTCACCCACACATGTCCTTTCTGCATCCATCTAGTTGGTTAGTCTTGGGCCTGACTAGGGGAAAAAAATTATCATGTGACTACAATGGATATTGCACATGGTCTTGACAATTGAAAAAGTCTTGAAAAAAATCCTAAAATTTTTAAAAATCATAAAAATTCCTTAAAAAAGACCTAAAAATCATACAATGTCCTTAAAAAAGACCTAAAAATCAAAAAAATTCCTAAAAAGAGACCTAAAAATAAAAAAATGTCTTTAAAAAAAGACCTAAAAGTCAAAAAATGTCCTAAAGAAATCCAAAAAAATCAAAATATCTTGAAAACACAAAAAATAGAGTCGTATCTTGTCAAGTCTGTCATGTTAGTCAATCTTTGTCATTTGTCTGAACTACATTGCCTCTATACATTTTCTACGTAGGAAAGGCTCAACTTTGAGCACCCAAAACATTAGGTCAGTCCTTTTAGGTTGTAGAAATAAAAATCATGACTCAATCTTTGGTAATCAAGAAAAATTTATTGGTCATGTTGAACTATGAGGTCTCTAAGTGTATGACGTAGGCAACGCCATCAATCGATGATCCCCCGAGGCCACACTAGGTTAGTCCATTATGGTTCATGGCACTACACTGGCACACACATCAAAAATGTCTTCAAATCAAACAAGTCATCTCAAAACAAGTAAACTACTACAACCAACTCTAGAAATTCTTTAATAAACATGTGGAACACATTAGCATGTAAACATTGTCATGTAGTCAGCAATAGCCAAACTTCAGTCAACTTCAATCAAAACAAGTCAAATTGTCATAACCAGTCAAACTATCAACTCTTGCTTATTCTTCAAATGAGTCCTAAAAAATAGCTTCTATCATTTATACCTTAGGATGTGTCCTTCCTAGGTATCATCACTATCATCTACCATTTTGAGGGATCCTCTTGACATTGACATTATTCAAGATGTGTCCTTCCTGAATTTGGAAAAATTTGACACTCAAAATTCAAACATCATCAAATGTGACACCTTTGGCATTTGACATCATCGAAACCTAACCTCTTGACATCAAAAAAACTGGCATTCAAACACACTTGGAAAACACTTGACACTTTTCTTTGGGTCTTTCATCATGTTACTAGTTTATCAATGATGTCCTAACAACAGGATTTAGAGAAGCAATGACATATCATGATGATTATCTTGTCTTGTCTTTTTTGCAGTCATGTTACTAGTTTCTCAATGATGTTCTGACAAAAGGACTTCGAGAAGCATGAATTATCATGATGATTATCTTGTCTTTTTCTTTTGCAGTCATGTTGCTAGTTCCTCAAGGATGTCTTGACAAGAAGATTTAGAGGACCAATGATGTTTCATGACTTTTCTCTTTGGTATTTTCATGCTTGTGGTTGGTTGTGACAAAAAGACGAGGGAAATTGTGCTCTTAGTATGAGTCATGATCATCCTTGTTTGTGACTGTTTGTCTCATGTGATGGTACAGCCTTGCACACCTTGATCTATGTCATATCATGGTGTTTATTGGCTATTACAATAATTCTCCCAATGATGATTAAGAGTAGTAATTGTTAAAATCCTATGGTAGTATGTTGAAGGATTTGGTCTCCATGCTAACATTCATCTCCTTCAGTCTTTTCATCCCGTCTCATCCATCTCATGATGATATCCTATTACATTCATAAACATAAGTGCATACATGATCATATAGGCATCACATTGGGTCCATACATAGATCATATATATCATTAAACCATATACATTGCATCACATATTGCATTTTCCATACATATATAATCCTACATTAATGCATCCATAATCATAAACAAGGCATCCATTAGGGTCAAAACATTATGCATATCATAACACCATCATAACATATAATCATAAATAAAAAATCACATCATCCTGCCATCATGTCATAAATAACAATTGTGAATGCATACATGGCATGGAATATAAAGAGCGTCATCATAGGAATCATAAATGCATAAATCACAATCACATATTCATCACATAGTCATCATATAGTCATCATCATAATCATCATTAGATAAGCATCCATCATAAAACATAGTCAACACATCATGCAAAGATCATACACATAATCAACATATATAATGCAACATCACAAAACACAAAGCATATCAACCACATCAAAATTGCATCATATATATCATCTCAAAAAATATAATGTCACAAGATAAAGTCATGAGATATCCCAAAAATTTAGCTCGCAAGCTCGACAGTCAATACATAAAGTGTCATAACATAAATGTCTGAAATATGAATGTCAATAAAGTAAGTATGTCAAATGCCCCTAGGAGGTACTCTTATCATCCCTTCATGGAGAAGAGCATGGTGACTGATGACTTGAATCTGACACTAGCATAACCTGTGAGGCCATAGCAACCTATGTCTATGAGGTCGATGGCACTCTCACTGATGGAATCATCTCAACTGTAACATGCATCTCGAATGACACTGTTGCCTACATCTAAGAAGTTGAAGGGTCTATCACTGGAGGCTGGCTATGAGCTGATTTGTGCTCTAACCCAAATGACCTATGGCTATGGCCTAACCTATGACTAGAGGCATTTCTATGAGAGTGTCAAGACCTATGACCTAATGAATGTCCTCAGGAGGTAGATCCCCCTACACTACTCTGGATCCTACTGCTACTACCACTCCCTAACCTACTACCACTACCTGTCCTCATCTGAGATCATGTCAAGGTAGGATCTTGCCTCTCAGGTGGCACTACCTACTCATATAATAATTTGTACCATCACAAATGAGTGCTAACCCTAGTTAGCTCTCACGCTAAGTCACCTGATGGTCTTGAGCATAACTATGCAAACTTTGTACACCACTAAGCTAACTCGTACTAATACATCACTACCTGATCCCACTCTACCCTAACCACCTCCATATCTTCCTACAAATAACTCACCTATGTTGTGCTCTTGTCCAACCTCCTTTGTAGGTCTACCACTCACTGATTTGTGGTATCATCATCTGGCAGTGGTTGTTTTATAGGTGCCTCATCATCTCCCTCTACCATCTACCACCTCAGTAGCTGCTCTACCTCATCTATGGAGTCATCATCCTCACCCATCTCCTCGTCATCCTCCATGTCCTCCTCTCACCCAACAAATCCCTCCTCTCTTAGTACCTCCACCACCATCTTCACCTCCTACTATACCTCCATATTTGGAAATCCCTCCTCTATCGCACGCTCCTCCTGTCTAGCCTCCTCCTTCACCACATGCTCCTCCTATGTCCCCTCCTCCTGCCTCGACCCCTCCTCTCTCTCTCCTCCTCAACTGCCTTTGGGATCGATACCAAGGGCACTCTATCCACACATCGTCTCACCCTCCTAGCTTGAAGCCACCATCTCCTCCTCTCTTCCTCCTCTTGCCACCTCCCCCATCATCTCCTTCATCTCCATCTCTCCCTCCACCCCTACCTCAATCTCTTCCTTGTCCTTTATCCCTACCTCTATCTATGCCTCACCTACCACCTCATAGCATCCATTGTATGACTGATCTCCTATCCATAGGCACCAGTCCATCTGGATTTATCAAAGGCACTAGGAGATGCATCTGCCACCAAAGATCAAAGTCTGTTGTGGTACCTAGATCTACAACCCCTCCACTCCATCCCCACTACTGCTCCACTAACCCATCAATCTGCTACTTTGCAAAGGGAACTACTATTGGTGGACCCCATCTAGACTATTGAGATGACCTAGCAACTTTGTGGTACCCATCAGAATACCCTGCTACTCGCCAAACTATCATAAAACCCTCTATGGTAGGTACGTCTCAATGATAAGTTGACTCTATACCATCTGACCATCAAGTATCTGAACTACCTGGAGAAACTCAAGTGATCTAACTCATCCTCCCACTATCCATAGTCCCTATATGGCCTCTATATAAAGGATACCATCGTGTCAATACAATGGCACCACTAGCCTATCTCTCCAACTCAAGTCTGCTGCAAAATGCCTACATAATAGTATACATAAGGCATGCCATCTACCAACTATGGTCTCTAGATTGATGGATGGAAGATAGTGATATGCTTCCACACCCAGATCATCAGGAGTGTCATCCCACAGCCAATACTCTACGCTCTCCTATAGGAAACCTCATGAATCTGATGATATAACATCCCTAGTAGCCAAGGTCCCTAGACATACATCGTCTTGTCTCGCCTCATCTTGACAAGTACATCACCCCATCCAATGGGAAATTCATGTCCTAAATGGTCAGGAATCAACACTCCTCCAATCAAGGTCACCAATAAGGCATCAGATTAAGAGTAATGCTCTACCATGAACTCCTAACAGATCTTGTATCCCTCAATCCCCAGTCCTGCATCACTCTTGTCATGAGAGTAGGTTGTAAATGTCTAGTATCCGTGTTGTAGATCATACACAATCTACTCTCCTTGGATTGGAAAGGGAAAGATCTAGTACACATCCTCAAGTGTGACTATAGTCTCCCCCATCGGTAATGGAAGAAGGATGTCTCTCAGTGCCACCTCTCACAAAGTGTTGTCAAGAGTCCCCTATTTTCCCAGATAATGGGCATATAGGTAACATAGTAGAGTCCTAATTGCATCATTCACTGTCGCTTCCTCTCCTGCAACTAGTCCAAGAATCTGTAAGTCGATGGCCTGCTCTCTTGCATATAAAATGGCACTAACTATCTCTACACATGTCAAAACACACATCAACACTTTATTGAAAAGCATCATTACCATTGGTCTAACTCAAAAACATTTCAAATTTTGACCTTAAATAAAGTTAGCCTGGCCAAATTCAAAGTCAAATGTATCACATTGACTTCCTTTGTGTCATAGTCAGGCATTTGTGTCATTCTATACTTCACTTCAATTGCAACTTAGTGATTGCATCATTTTGGATCGTGTTTGAGTCTCAACCTGGCACTTGCATCACAATTCTTGTCATATGCGTCACTCGATTAAAATGTGTCACCAGGGTTCATAAATGCATCGCAATATTTCGAATGTGGCATTACACCTCTTGTTTGTTGCATGATTTTTCAAATGCGTCTTAATTTTCCATAAATGCATCACACTTTATTGCTTTATCCGAATGACCCCTTGTGTTTGCATTGTGATGCATCAAATGCTTCGAACACCAACATGAATGTGGCTTATGTGCACATATATATGTCACAGTGCATTCGTTATTGGACCTAAAACCCTAAAAATGATAAGCAAAATGAGGAAATGACAGAGTAAGTTTTATTTACATACTGTTGGCTCTGAACCCTCTAGTCGTTTATAGGTCAAAACAATCTCCCCGTAGTGCTTGGTCACTACAATCACTATCTTTGCTAAAGTCCTCCACACTCTGAGCTCCTGAATTTACTATTTGCGTTGTGAAAATGAATTGACTTTTACCTCATTTTCAACCTATTTATAGGGTCAAAGTGGAATTTCTCAAACCTTTTTATGATTGGAGGCTTTTTAACCAACTTTGAACACCTTTTTGGCCTCTTTAAACTCCTTGAAATCTGAAACTGTTTTTTCCATCGCTTTCCTAGTCATCAACTTGACTTATTGGGACACTTTCCAAATTTTTCTCACTGGCCCAAAATTTGAAAATTTTCCCTAGGGGGCATAGATACTTCGTACCTTCATTGGGGCATGCTTTTGACTGATTTTTTCTTTATCACAATAGAACAGGCTGCATTATGACAAAGACGTGCAAAATGTAGACACATAAAAATGACCTAGGCTTGCAAGCTCTATTTTTATCTTTTTTTTCTTAGCATAATAAAGACATTTTAATTATGTCTTTGGTCCAATTTTGACTATTAATTGAATAATTGATAACTATTTAATTAATTCATGTCCTTTATTCTTCACGATTATTAAATAAATAAATTTTACTTATCTAATAAGTCACTAAATGTCTAATGTCTCCCTATAATTAAATAAATTTCTTATTTTATTTAATTATTCTTGTCCACTAATTTCTCCCAGATTATTAAATAAATAAATTTTATTTATTTATTTAATACATCATTAATGCTTAAAAGTTTTCATATAATTAAATAAATTCTTTAATTTATTTAATTATTGCCACCTTGACATTTCCCTCATTTTAAATAAAATTGTTTATTTAAAATGGACCTATTTTCTGATTTACCTCTTTTTAGTAAATAATTCAAATTAATTATTTACTATCATGCTACCCCACCTTTTGAATTAAAATTAATTTTTAATTCAAAATAGTCTTTTTCCTCCAAAAATCAAGTAATTTCTATTATTATTTGATTTTCGAGTCACTTCTTTTTATGTTCCAATCTTATCTCTTGTCACATGCATTGTCAAACCTTCATTTGATTTTCTAAAAATCAATCTTGTCCATTCATTTCAAATTTTCCCTAATGTTTCCCTAACCCTAATTGTGGGTTGTCAAATTGAATCTTGTCCATTGATTCTAGGGAACTTGTCAACTTTTAATCTTGGTGATTCACTCAAAATTGCACTTTCTATAAAATGGCAATTTTCATCTCATTTTGTCATTTCATGTCATCTTGCAACTTCATGCTCTTGCAATCTTAGGCAATCTTGTTTAGGAAATCTCATACTCTTGCACTCTTGTTAGTTTTTCATAGGCATGTGGGTAAGTGCACCAAGATGATTCCCAAAAAAGGGGCTTAAGTGGCCACTTTTTTCTGAAATCAGGAAATACTGACCTTGGATGTGAAATTGAGGATAGCTACACTCAAAAAATTTAGATAGAACAAAAACAAGAACTGCAGTGCTCCGAGTCTACTTTCTAAACTACTAATTTATTTTGAAAATGGTTGAGATTAAGGGGTTCAAAAGAGGGACACACACAAATTGTTGTTGTTTCTGTCAGAAAAACATAACATAGCAACTCTTGTGTGACCCGAGCACGGTGGAATTTTTTGTAGTATTTTTAAAATCGCTCTAGTCGGTTAGATAACAGTATGTAGTAAGGACTGGATTTTTTCTAATAATTTTTTAATGAATATTTGATTTTTTATTAATTTTCTAAGTGGGCACTTCCTAAAAAGCAGAATTTTGGCCGTGCTCCCCCTAAATTTTTTTGAAAGTAATAGATTTTTATTTTTTTATTTTTTTTTAAATTTGTGGAATGGAGTCTAGTTTCTAAAAATGTAATTTATTTCAAATTTCGATGAACGGTTAATTTATAGCGAAAAAAATACCAAACACTGCTTTTTGAAGAAAAATGGACATACAAACAAAAGAAATTATGGATGAAAGGCTTAACATTGTTAGAAAGTGAAAAAAATTACATCGTTGGAAAGCTAATAAAGAACCTAACATTACCCATGTGTTCAATTTTCTTGATATTGAACCAGATGCAATCTTGATGTGAGCACAAACCGATTATGTGAAAATTTGTTGAATTTGGAAAAAACACATCTCTGGTCTTTGGGAATGCCCTCCAAGCCTTTGGGTTGGTATTCCAAGGCAAATACCAAAGCTAAGG
>VDFB02379711.1:80204050-80249057 GCA_007258455.2 Sequoia sempervirens | reverse complement strand
ATCTTGGTGCACTTACCCATGTCTATATTTCATTTGACATAATTTATACATACTTTAGATTCTTACTAGTTTCATAATAGCATAGTATTGCATATAATCACTCAAATCCTTCAACATTTGCTTAGGGCTTCTCATTATCATTAGATTGCTCACATCAAATATGAGGGAAACAACATATTGGAAAAAAATTGGGAAGGCATAATGAAGTTCATCCATGGAGAATGAAGACATCTAGTGAGATAACTTCATTTCGTTTTCATGTTTATCCTTTGCACTTCATTATTGCTTTGGATTTTTATGTTTTGCATTTGATCTGCTAACCCTAGAAAAATTGCCTTAGTTACAACATCATATCATTGGTCATTTTGAAGTACCATGCCACATAACGAGAGATGAATGATGATTTCAGGTGTGGAATCATGATTTTAATGCATCAAATGGTGTCGAAAACAGATTACCCTATCTCTTGTTATGTTGATTTGAATAATATCTACATTATGAGTTCTTGAAAAAGATGATAATCAAATGTGAACATGTAAAAGTAAAAAGAGATTAAAGGTTATTAAAATAGGGAGAATAAAGTAACTTACTATTCATTTTACCTTCATGTAGCTTGAAAGTGACATGTGAGAGAAGAATATGTCGAGCAGACGAGATTACACACCTTCGTGGTTGGATGATCTTCATGAGCAGGTGGCGCAGGGTGAGTTGTATCATGAGGTAAGTCAATTTTGCAATTTTCACCTTGTAAATTTTATGATAATTTAATGTTTTTTATGCATGGATAGGTTAATTTAGGGTTCTTGGAAAAAAGTTTACAAATTTCCCCCTTTTTTTCCAAAGTGTCTCATTTGTTCGCAAAGTGTCCCTTTTGTTCGCAAAGTGTCCCATTTCTTCACAAAGTATGCCATTTCCTCACGAAGTGTGCCTATTGCTTTGTGAAATTTCCTAAAAGGGTTCTAAAGTGTCTACAAAAATTAGAAAAGCACACTAGATTGACTTTACCACACCGCCTAATGAATAATTTAAAAATTGAAGATATTAGCTAAAATTTAGAACATTTTGTGATGATTTTGATAGGTCCCTGCCTGGTCACAACAGTGGCTAGGGGGAAGACATCTCACATTTCTAAGAGATCATGCACTAGTGCTATTAGTGGAAGAGGTAGATCATTTATAGTTAGTGGGTGTCTATTGGGCATATCTTATGCCACCTATGAGATACCATGATGCCATGCTTATGGCTCTATGTGAGTGGTGGGATGCAGATACCTATACCTTTCATCTTCCCACTAGGGAAATGGTGATCATGCTCAAGCATGTACATCACATTCTCTAAGTTCCCATTCCTGGAGAGTGTGTATATTTTTTAGGGGATTGTTCATTCCAAGAGAAGAAGAGAGATATGCAGTATTGTCTATTTGGTTTGATACATGATGAGAGGGTTAGAGCACAGATCGAGCTTCCTATGCTACTATATTCATGAGCTCCTATGGTTAAATGGATTATGATTCATATAGTGACACTCGCTCTCAATCTAGATGGATGAGGGGCACACTTGGATGGGAAACCAGTACACTTGGTACAAGGGATGTATGAGCGGAGGATAGTTTATGCTTGGGGACGTTGCATTCTAGCACACTTGTATTATGATCTTGGTCGGTTTGTATTTTGAGAGATTAATAGTATGGTCCATTATACGGTTCTACAGGTTTGATGCCTTGAGAATATCACATGTACCAGGCCTATCAGATACCCTTGTACTATAGTTGTGGGCTGTCCACAAGCATTTTTCTATCCTTTTAGGTCTTCACTTCTTCACTATGGGCTCTATGAAATCTACGAGGGTAATCCTAAATAATGTGTTAGTAGATACTAGCATGTATAAGTATCAAACAAAAAAAAAATAGATAATTCTCCTTAAATGTTTAATAGACACAATATCTTGAAGATCTTGCTAACATTCATGGTAGTGATTAACCTAAATAGAGAAAATATAATTCATTAATATTCACATACACCTATAAAGAGCTTTATAAGTAAGTTTATTATATTTTGTGATCAGTAGTTGAATTGGTCACCACAATTGGAGTATGATTACTTTGCTAAACTAGTTCCATATTCTTGGAATGTAGTAAAACTAGGTACCCATATGATTAGATAACAATCTTGCATTTAACAATACCCAAAGCCTTGAAAATATTGCATTACAATATTCCCGCTAGCCATTTCCACAATTTGCTTCTTTCTAGCATCCTCACACAAGATTTATTTCAAACCCATTGTTATGTTCATACATTCACATACATTCATTGAATGGATAAGCAAGAATAAAACAACACATCTATTAGAAACCAATATAGACAAATAAGATAACCATTGATTATATTATTCATAGTCTATATAACTTGTAAAAAGGAGATTAACATATAGAAACTTTATACTATTTTGTTGTATGTATTGCAATTATTGTCATTATCAAAACCATATACATATCAAATGAATTTTTCCCTAGAACATATTACTAGAAATTTTAGTATATATTTTGTTTCTATGTATAACCCTTTCAAAGAGAAATACTCACTAACCTTCTCATGTAACCAGCCTTAATATCCCTTTTATAAGAAAAGGGAGCAACAAACATCAGGTTCAATTACACTTACATTTAACTTTCATTCCAAAATGAATTTCACCAAAAAGTGAGACTATTCCTCAATCATTTGCAAGCAATCATGTGTAGGACAGGGGAGAGAAAAACAAAACTCCAAAAACCATTAGTCAGAGCAAACCCACCATTCTTCAAAAAGTGTTGTTGTCACAACATCAAAAACATGTAAGTTCATACCGACTTGAGAAATGTCACCATTAGCATTGAAGAAATAAATAAACAAAGACTCATATCACAACACACCAACCAAAGAAAGCAAGTTAACACAAAGGGAAAAAAACTAAGCACTAGCTTAGAGAAGCAACAGGGTGCTGCTTTTCCTTGCTAGCAACAAAGTAGGTGTGCCTACTTGATGTCCTTATTAAAAGCAGAGTAGCCATCACTACCTCATCCAAAAAATAAACCAAATCAGTGATGGCCATGAGATATTAGTGGTAACTAGAATCAGTCTCATCTCCACTATTAGAAGAATCATCTAAGACCTCAATGGGAGAATAATGATGTCTCACGTAATCCCAATGATACTTATTCCTTCTTATAGCTTCCCTCTCAGGCCTCTCAATTTTCTTCCCCTTGCCTTTGGAAAATTCCTCTAAGATAATTCAGCCTCTCAGGTGATAAGTGCACTTGAGAACACCTCGTGTAGAATTCTTGACAACTCTTGCTTTCTTCTTTGGAGTCATAGTGATTTCAAATATGTCCTATTTACTTTGGGGAGAAACATCCTAAGACTCAAGATTGTTGAGACTCTTATAAGTGTGGACTAAGCTAATGTTCACAATTACCTTACCCATTTTTTTACTTAACAAATTATCAAATTTTCTCAAAACAAAGACAACACCCAACTCAAAAATAAAAAATCTCCAATTCACACTTACTTTTAGACTCTTAATTCTCATAAATAATCAAATGGTGAAAATAATCAAGCAAGTGATATTCATTAAATAGAACATATGGTTTGTGTGTGCATTAATTTTCTAGGAAAGCTTTTGCAAGAGCACTGGTAATCAATTACCCTAATTTTGAGTCTCAATCGTCAATCATACTTTGAAGTGAATCAATGCTCAACCAATCAGGATGATTAATTTTAACAAAATTAGATGCATGCAATTGATACTTGTCCCTAATCAAGAAACTCAAGTGAGATAAGAATCCACTTAGTTTTCATATTAATCACATTCTTAGAGTTTAACCAAGCCTATCATGTCACAATTACCCTTTTTCTCATGGGAATTAATTCACTTGTAATTCATGATAGCAAGATAGTGAGGAGTGATCATGATTTATCATCAAAATATCGGCATGTACCTTGCCTTACTTCAATTTCACCTTCCCATATTTACTAGCTCCTAAAAGATTTGATGGCCACAAAAATGTTTTCAAATTTCACATGTGTTCCCAAGAATCAATTCTAATTTAGCATTGTTTTTATCTTAGAATGGTCTCGGCCAATATCCCTAGTAGCATCTATCTTTACTAAAAACCTTCTATGTCCTTTAACATATTATGTGTGGAATTTTCCCGCTTTCCCACTGAAGAGTATGGGACACAAGTAGGCCCCTTAGGGGATGGCGAGGGGTGGTGATGATTTATCCAAGTCACTCGCCATTGACTGTCAATACCCTTTTCATATGAAACAATCATCATCTTTAGAGCTTGGTGGGTCCCAAGAAAAGTGGCAAGTGTCAATTAGCCTGCTAGCCTATGTAACTATCTCTAATTAATGCATAAGATAGATAAGCACACAGGGAATAGTCTTGATTAGAACATGTGTTGCAGTGTCCATCATTGATCCTTCTAAAACTAATGTCCACTAGCCTTTTTGGAAGCACTGGTCACACTGTCAGACATAACACATGGCCATCACTCACTAGCCCATGTGTTTTAAAATAATATGAAATGAACCAACACTGGCATGTGAGGAGTAGTCAAGATGTGGCCATGTTGCTCAATAACTATCATAGATCCTCTTTTAATGGTGCTAGCTATCTTTACCAAGGAGACTGGGCCCACCAATACACCATACACATGGTTGAAGCCTATCAGCCCGTGTGAATAAAATAAGAAGAAATAAATCAACACATGCACATGAGGAATGGTGGTGATCATGTTGCAAGGTGTGACCCTTGGTATCGTATTCCAACACAACCCTTTGGCTTCATGACATGGTTTAACCGACTACTGTGGATCTTGATCTTGTATAAATCCAATAGTTGTATCGAGCATTAATAGGTCAATCTTTTGGTGTAACGAACAATCATCTTTGCAAAGATTGGTATTAGAGCTAAGGTCACCCTTGGTCTCCTCTTCCTGTGGTAGGCATAGTCCAGTGTCGTGCTTGGTCTTCATGACATGGTTTAACTACCTCTTGTGGATCATGATCTTGTATAACTCTAGCGGTCATATCGACCATTAATAGGTTGATCTTTTGGTGCAATAGTAGTCATATTTGTGATAGATCAACCCCTGACAATCAAATAACCAACATGAAATCCTAATTCTACACATGTCACAAATGTTAACTTAAAAAATGGGGGACACCTCTAGGCCAATTGGAATTTGACCCATAAGAATGAAGGCTAAGGATTTAAGTCATTAAAATCAAGCCTTCACCATAGGAAAATTTAAGTGATGCAAACAACTAAGGCAATTAAAAAACCTAAAATCAAGGGGTTAGTGAGCACAATAGTTTCAATGGTATAAGAGGTAACTTAGACAACCAGAGACTGAGAATATTAAGTCAATGCAAAAATAAAAAAGCCAAGATTTTCTGGACTCATAGGTAAATTTGAAATTTTTTGACAACATAAAACCATAAAACATTGATAAGGAACACAACCCTAAGCAAAAAATGAGGGTCCAAGCCAAATGATGCACAATTTTAAAATGGAACCAACAATTATTTTGAGGGGTTCCATCACTTTGGTCAAACCCCTTGTTGGTAATTAAACCTTGAAATAAAATTCAACATAAATGGAGAATGATGAATGAACAAAAGACAATGTTTCAACTCACCAAAACCTAGCAATAAGGTGTTACAAATATGCTTGAAATGGCTACAATGGATGTGGGTCTTGAATCTTTCTTGAATGATGTTGATCTTCAATGAAACAATTGTTTGAATGATAAACCCTACATCATAATTTTTATCAAAATAACAAACATGATGGATGAAACCTTTGACATGATGATTGACACTTGAATGCTACTCTAAAAATCTTGACAATCTACCCTTCAATGCTCCTGAATGCTATGGTAAATGCTCAAATTCTCCTATGAACTCTCTTGAATGTTAGGTATGAGTATGAGTGAAATAACCTTGTGTTTATACTTAATTATGCAAGAATTCTCAAAATTACAACACTACAAGTCAACATCAGATCTAGAAGAATAAAATCCTGCCAAAATTTTGAATTAAATTTTATTTTAGGCCACATGGGACTCATTCACCCAAGGTGGTGAATGAGTCCCATTAGACATAATCTATGGGACCAAAAAAATAAAAGTGCTTAGAAATGTGTGAAAACTGGTTTGGGGCCAAAAGATCCAGTCATACCCATTCGTCCAAGGTGGTGAATGAGTCCTAGATCACTAAATTTGGGCCACACAAGCTAGAAACAGCTGAATTATGATTGATTAATGATTGGTATCAGGACTATCATAAAAAATATGCAATCAATGAGGCTTGTGGATGAAAAATAGGGCCAATTAAGGCATAAGAAATCCCAATCATTAATGAAAAGCCTAAATGAATATGAAAGTGTGTTACAACACTTTACAACACTCCAAATAAGGTAATATTAAGGTTTATTTTGATAAAACTCTAGAAAATTTTGAAAGTGAATTACAACACTTCATAATACTTTAACAAGGTACCATTGAAATACATTAGTTCACAAGGGCCCAAGAATTAATGTGAATGTTTCATCCATGTTGCAACAATAAATCAAGGCAACATTAAGCCAAAATCATAAGGAGGGCCCAAAAGAGCCACAAAAAGTAGAAGAGTTACCTTTTTAGTGACTCCATATAGTCCCCACTTTAGTGAGATGATGAGCTTGCTTCAAACTCACACTAAAGTATACCAACACACATCAAGAGGGGTCCATGTGTATGAATTCCAATAATATGAGATGATGATCAAGAGGGGTGATCAAGTGCCCAGGATAAAGATCCCATGATGAACCAATATAGGGATCTCAACCTCCTACTATACCTCCATCTTGGGAAATCCCTCCTCTATCACACGCTCCTCCTATCTAGCCTCCTCCTTCATCACATACTCCTCCTATGTCCCCTCCTCCTGCCTCGACCCCTCCTCTCTCTCCTCCTCCTCAACCGCCTTGGGGATCGATACCAAGGGCACTCTATCCACACATCGTCTCACCCTCCTAGCTTGTAGCCACCAACTCCTCCTCTCCTCCTCCTCTTGCCACCTCCCCCGTCATCTCCTTCATCTCCATCTCTCCCTCCACCCCTACCTCAATCTCTCCCTTGTCCTTTATCCCTACCTCTATCTATGCCTCCCCTACCACCTCATCACACCCATTGTATGATTGATCTCCTATCCATAGGCACCAGCACATCTGGATTTATCAAAGGCACTAAGTGATGCATCTGCCACCAAAGATCAAAGTCTGTTGTGGTACCTAGATCTACAACCCCTCCACTCCATCCCCACTACTGCTCCACTAACCCATCAATCTGCTACTTTGCAAAGGGAACTACTATTGGTGGACCCCATGTAGACTCTCGAGATGACCTAGCAACTTTGTGGTACCCATCAGAATACCCTGCTACTCACTGAACTATCATAAAACCCTCTATGGTAGGTATGTCTCAATGATAAGTTGACTCTATACCATCTGACCATCAAGTATCTGAACTACCTGGAGAAACTCAAGTGATCTAACTCATCCTCCCATTGTCCATAGTCCCTATATGGCCTCTAGATAAAGGATACCATCGTGTCAATACGATGGCGCCACTAGCCTATCTCTCCAACTCAAGTCTGCTGCAAAATTCCTACATAATAGTATACATAAGGCATGCCATCTACCAACTATGGTCTCTAGATTGATGGATGGAAGATAGTGATATTGTCCCACACCCAGATCATCAGGAGTGTCATCCCATAGCCAATACTCTACGCTCTCCTATAGGAAACCTCATGAAGCTTATGATATAACATCCCTAGTAGCCAAGGTCCCTAGACATACATAGTCTTGTCTCACCTCATCTTGACAAGTACATCACCCCATCCAATGGGAAATTCATGTCCTCAACGGTCAGGAATCAACAGTCCTCCAATCAAGCTCACCAATAAGGCATCAAGAGTAATGCTCTGCCATGAACTCCTAACAGATCTCGTATCCCTGAATCCCCAGTCCTGCATCACTCTTGTCATGATAGTAGGTTATAAATGTCTAGTATCTGTGTTGTAGATCATACACAATCTACTCTCCTTGGATTGGAAAGGGCAAGATCTGGTACACATCCTCAAGTGTGACTGTAGTCTCCCCCATCGGTAATGGAAGGAGCATGTCTCTTAGTGCCATCTCTCACAAAGTGTTGTCAAGAGTCCCCTATTTTCCCAGATAATGGGCATATAGGTAACATAGTAGATTCCTAATTGCATCAGTCATTGTCGCTTCCTCTCCTGCAACTAGTCCAAGAATCTATAAGTCGATGGCCTGCTCTGTTGCATATAAAACGACACTAACTATCTCTACACATGTCAAAACACACACCAACACATTATTGAAAAGCATCATTACCATTGGTCTAACTCAAAACCATTTCAAATTTTGACCTTAAATAAAGTTAGCCTGGCCAAATTCAAAGTCAAATGTATCACGTTGACTTCATTTGTGTCATAGTCAGGAATTTGTGTCATTCTATACTTCACTTCTATCACAACTTAGTGATTGCTTCATTTTGGATCGCGTTTGAGTCTCAACCTGGCACTTGCATCACAATTCTTTTCATATGCATCACTCTATTAAAATGTGTCACCAAGGTTCCCAAATGCATCGCAATATTTTGAATGTGGCATTGCACCTCTCGTTTGTGGCATGATTTTTCAAACGCGTCTTAATTTTCCATAAATGCATCACACTTTATTGCTTTATCCGAATGACCCCTTGTGTTTGCATTGTGATGCATCAAATGGTTCGAACACCAACATGAATGTGGCTTATGTGCACGCATATACGTCATAGTGCATTCGTTCTTGGACCTAAAACCCTAAAAATGACAAGCAAAATTAGGAAATGATAGAGCAAGTTTGATTTACATACCGTTGGCTCTGAACCCTCTGGTTGTTTATAGGTCCAAACAATCTCCCCGTAGTGCTTGGTCACTACAATCACTATCTTCGCTAAAGTCCTCCACACTCTGAGCTCCTGAATTACTATTTGCATTGTGAAAATGAATTCACTTTTACCTCATTTTCAACCTATTTATAGGGTCAAAGTGGAATTTCTCAAACCTTTTTATGATTGGAGGCTTTTTAACCAACTTTGACCTCCTTTTTGGCCTCTTTAAACTCCTCAAAATCTGAAACTGTCTTTTCCATCGCTTTCCTAGTCATCAACTTCACTTATTGGGACACTTTCCAAATTTTTCTCACTGGCCCAAAAATTGAAAATTTCCCCTAAGGGGCATAGATACTTCGTACCTTCATTGGGGCATGCTTTTGACTGAACTTTTCTTTATCACAATACAGCAAGTTGCATTATGACAAAGACGTGCAAAATGTAGACACATAAAAATGACCTAGGCTTGCAAGCTCTCTTTTTATCTTTTTTTTCTTAGCATAATAAAGACATTTTAATTATGTCTTTGGTCCACTTTTGACTATTAATTAAATAATTCGTAATTATTTAATTAATTCATGTCCTTTATTCTTCGTGATTATTAAATAAATAAATTTTACTTATCTAATAAGTCACTAATTGTCTAATGTCTCCCTATAATTAAATAAATTTCTTAGTTTATTTAATTATTCCTCTCCACTAATTTCTCCTAGATTATTAAATAAATAAATTTTATTTATTTATTTAATACATCATTAATGCTTAAAAGTCTTCATATAATTAAATAAATTCTTTAATTTATTTAATTATTGCCACCTTGACATTTCCCTCATTTTATTTATTTAAAATGGACCTATTTTCTGATTTACCTCTTTTTAGTAAATAATTCAAATTAATTATTTACTATCATGTGACCCCACCTTTTGAATTAAAATTAATTTTTAATTCAAAATAGTCTTCTTCCTCCAAAAATCAAGTAATTTCTATTATTGTTTGATTTTCGAGTCACTTCTTTTTATGTTCCAATCTTATCTCTTGTCACATGCTTTGTCAAACCTTGATTTGATTTTCTAAAAATCAATCTTGTCCATTAATTTCAAATTTTCCCTAATGTTTCCCTAACCCTAATTGTGGGTTGTCAAATTGAATCTTCTCCATTAATTCTAGGGAACTTGTCAACTTTTAATCTTGGTGATTCACTCAAAATTGCACTTTCTATAAAATGGCAATTTTCATCTCATTTTGTCATTTCATGTCATCTTGCAATTTCGTGCTCTTGCAATCTTAGGCAATCTTGTTTAGGAAATCTCATACTCTTGCACTCTTGTCATTTTTTCATAGGCATGTCTATATTTCATTTGGCATAATTTAGACATACTTTAGATTCTTACTAGTTTCATAATAGCATAGTATTGCATATAATCACTCAAATCCTTCAACATTTGCTTAGGGCTTCTCATTGTCATTAGATTGCTCACATCAAATTTGAGGGAAACAACATATTTGCATAAAATTGGGAAGGAATAATGAAGTTCATCCATGGAGAATGAAGACATCTGGTGAGATCACTTCATTTCGTTTTCATGTTTATCCTTTGCACTTCATTATTGCTTTGGGTTTTTATGTTTTGCATTTGATCTGCTAACCCTAGAAAAATTCCCTTAGTTACAACATCATATCATTGGTCATTTTGAAGTACCATGCCACATAACGAAAGATGAATGATGATGTCAGGTGTGGAATCATGATTCTAATGCATCAAATGGTGTTGAAAACATATTACCCTAGCTCTTGTTATGTTGATTTGAATAATATCTACATTATGAGTTCTTGAAAAAGATGATAATCCCTTGCGAACATGTAAAATTAAAAAGAGATTAAAGGTTATTAAAATAGGAAGAATAAAGTAACTTACTATTCATTTTACCTTCATGTAGCTTTAAAGTAACATGTGAGAGAAGAATATGTCGAGCAGATGAGCTTACACACCTTCGTGGTTGGATGATCTTCATGAGCAGGTGGCGCAGGGTGAGTTGTATCATGAGGTAAGTCGATTTTGCAATTTTCACCTTGTGATTTTATGATAATTTAATGATTTTTATGCATGGATAGGTTAATTTAGGGTTCTTGGAAATTTTTTTACAAATTTTCCCCTTTTTTTCCAAAGTGTCTCATTTGTTCGCAAAGTGTCCCTTTTGTTCACAAAGTGTCCCATTTCTACACAAAGTATCCCATTTCTTCATGAAGTGTGCCTATTGCTTTGTGAAATTTCCTAAAAAGGTTATAAAGTGTCTACAAAAATTAGAAAAGCACACTAGATTGACTTTACCACACCGCCTGATGAATAATTTGAAAATTAAAGATATTAGCTAAAATTTAGAACATTTTGTAATGATTTTGATAGGTCCCTTCCTGGTCAGAATAGTCGTTAGGGGGAAGATATCTCACATTTCTAAGAGATCATGCACTAGTGCTATTAGTGGAAGAGGTAGATCATTTACAATTAGTGGGTGTCTATTGGGCATATCTTATGCCACCTATGAGATACCATGATGCCATGCTTATGGCTCTATGTGAGTGGTGGGATGCAGATACCTATACCTTTCATCTTCCCACCAGGGAAATGGCGATCATGCTCAAGGATGTACATCTCATTCTCTAAGTTACCATTCCTGGAGAGTGGGTATATTTTTGAGGGGATTGTTCATTCCAAGAGAAGAAGAGAGATATGTAGTATTGTCTAGGATGTTTGATACATGATGAGAGGGTTAGAGAATAGATCGAGCTTCCTATGCTACTATATTCATGAGCTCCTATGGTTAAATGGATTATGATTCATATAGTGACACTCGCTCTCAATCTAGATGGATGAGGGGCACACTTGGATGGGCAACCAGTACACTTGGTACAAGGGATGTATGAGCGGAGGATAATTTATGCTTGGGGATGTTGCATTCTAGCACACTTGTATTATGATCTTGGTCGGTTTGTATTTTGAGAGATTAATAGTATGGTCCATTATACGGCTCTACAGGTTTGATGCCTTGATAATATCACATGTACCAGGCCTATCAGATACCCTTGTACTATAGTTGTGGGCTATCCACAAGCATTTGGCTATCCTTTTAGGTCTTCACTTCTTCACTTTGGGCTCTACGAAATCTAGGAGGGTAATCCTAAATAATGTGTTAGTAGATACTAGCATGCATAAGTATCAAACAAAAATATAAACATATAATTCTCCTTAAATGTTTAATAGACACAATATCTTGAAGATTTTGCTAACATTCATGGTAGTGATTAACCTAAATAGAGAAAATATAATTCATTAATATTCACATACACCTAGAAAGAGCTTTATCAGTAAGTTTATTATATTTTGTGATCAGTAGTTGAATTGGTCACCACAATTGGAGTATGATTACTTTGCTAAACTAGTTCCATATTCTTGGAATGCATTAAAACTAGGTACCCATATGATTAGATTACAATCTTGCATTTAACAATACCCAAAGCCTTGAAAATATTGTATTACAATATTCCCAATAGCCATTTCCACAATTTGCTTCTTTCTAGCATCCTCACACAAGATTTATTTCAAACCCATTGTTATGTTCAAACATTCACATACATTCATTGAATGGATAAGCAAGAATAAAACAACACATCTATTAGAAACCAATACAGACAAATAAGATAACCATTGATTATATTATTCATAGTCTATATAACTTGTAAAATGGAGAGTAGCATATAGAAACTTTATACTATTTTGTTGTATGTATTGCAATTATTGTCATTATCAAAACCATATACATATCAAATGAATTTTTCCCTAGAACATATTACTAGAAATTTTAGTATATATTTTGTTTCTATGTATAACCCTTTCAAAGAGAAATACTCACTAACCTTCTCATGTAACCAGCCTTGATATCCCTTTTATAAGACAAAGGAGCAACGAGCATTAGGTTCAATTACACTTACATTTAACTTTCATTCCAAAATGAATTTCACCAGAAAGTGAGACTATTCCCCAATCATTTGCAAGAAATCATGTGTAGGACAGGGGAGAGAAAAACAAAACTCCAAAAACCATTAGTCAGAGCAAACCCACCATTCTTCAAAAAGTGTTGTTGTCACAGCATCAAAAACATGTAAGTTCATACCGACTTGAGAAATGTCACCATCCGCATTGAACGAATAAATAAACAAAGACTCATATCACAACACACCAACCAAAGAAAGCAAGTTAACACAAAGGGCGAAAAACTAAGCACTAGCTTAGAGAAGCAACAGGGTGCTGCTTTTCCTTTTTAGCAACAAAGTAGGTGTGCCTGCTTGATGTCCCTATTAAAAGCAGAGTAGCCATCACTACCTCATCCAAAAAATAAACCAAATCAGTGATGGCCATGAGATATTATTGGTAACTAGAATCAATCTCATCTCCACTATCAGAAGAATCATCTAAGACCTTAATGGGAGAATAATGATGTCTCACATAATCCCAATGATACTTATTCCTTCTTATAGCTTCCCTCTTAGGCCTCTCAATTTTCTTCCCCCGTCCTTTGACCAATTCCTCTAAGATAATTCAGCCTCTCAGGTGATAAGTGCACTTGAGAACACCTCATGTAAAATTCTTGACAACTCTTGCTTTCTTCTTTGCAGTCAGTGATTTCAAATATGTCCTATTTACTTTGGGGAGAAACATCCTAAGACTCAAGAGGGTTGAGTCTCTTATAAGTGTGGACTAAGCTAATGTTCACAATTACCTTACCCATTTTTTTACTTAACAAACTATCAAATTTTCTCAAAACAAAGACACCACCCAACTCAGAATAAAAAGCTCAAGTTCACACTTACTTTTAGACTCTTATTTCTCATAAATAATCAAATGGTGAGAATAATCAAGCAAGTGATATTCATTAAATAGAACATATGGTTTGTGTGTGCATTAATTTTCTGGGAAAGCTTTTGCAAGAGCACTGGTAATCAATTACCCTAATTTTGAGTCTCAATCATCAATCATACTTTGAAGTGAATCAATGCTCAACCAATCAGGATGATTAATTATAACAAAATTATAAGCATGCAATTGATACTTGTCCCTAATCAAGAAACTCAAGTGAGATAAGAATCCACTTAGTTTGCATATTAATCACATTCTTAGAATTTAATCAAGCCTATCATTTCACAATTACCCTATTTCTCATGGGAATTAATTCACTTGTAATTCATCATAGCAAGATAGTGAGGAGTGATCATGATTTATCATCAAAATATCAGCATGTACCTTGCCTTACTTCAATTTCACCTTCCCATGTTTACTAGCTCCTAAAAAATTTGACGGCCACAAAAATGTTTCCAAATTTCACATGTGTTCCCAAGAATCAATTCTAATTTAGCATTGTTTTTATCTTCGAATGGTCTCGACCAATATCCCTAGTAGCATCTATCTTTACTAAAAACCTTCTAAGTCCTTTAACATATTATGTGTGGAATTTTCCCGCTTTCCCACTGAAGAGTATGGGACACAAGTAGGCCCCTTAGGGGATGGTGAGGGGTGGTGATGTTTTACCCAAGTCACCTGCCATTCACTGTCAATAACCTTTTCATATGAAACAATCATCATCTTTAGAGCTTGGTGGGTCCCAAGAAAAGTGGCAAGTGTCACTTATCCTGCTAGCCTATGTAACTATCTCTAATTAATGCATAAGACATATAAGCACATAGGAAATAGTCTTGATGAGAACATGTGTTGCAGTGTCCATCATTGATCCTTCTAAAATTAATGTCCACTAGCCTTTTTGGAAGCACTGGTCACAATGTCAGACATAACACATGGCCATCACTCACTAGCCCATGTGTTTTAAAATAATATGAAATGAACCAACACTAGCATGCGAGTAGTGGTCAAGATGTGGCCGTGTCGCTCAATAACTATCATAGATCCTCTTTTAATGGTGCTAGCTATCTTTACCAAGGAGACTGGGCCCACCAATACACCATACACATGGTGTAAGCCTGTCAGCCCGTGTGAATAAAATAAGAAGAAATAAATCAGCACAGGCACATGAGGAATGGTGGTGATCATGTTGCAAGTTGTGACCCTGGTATTGTATTCCAACACAATGCTTGGGCTTCATGACATGGTTTAACCAACTACTGTGGATCTTGATCTTATATAAATCTAGTAGTTGTATCGGGCATTAATAGGTCAATCTTTTGGTGTAAAAAACAATCATCTTTGCAAAGATTGGTATTAGAGCTAAGGTCACCCTTGGTCTCCTCTTCCTGTGGTAGGCGTAGTCCAGTGTAGCGCTTGGTCTTCATGACATGGTTTAACCACCTCTTGTGGATCCTGATCTTGTATAACTCTAGCGGTCATATCGACCATTAATAGGTTGATCTTTTGGTGCAACAGTAGTCATATTTGTGATAGATCAACCCCTAACAATCAAATGACCAACATGAAATCTTAATTCTACACATGTCACAAATTTTAACTTAAAAAATGGGGAACACCTCTAGGACAATGGGAATTTGACCCATAAGAATGAAGGCTAAGGATTTAAGTCATTAAAATCAAGCCTTCACCATAGGAAAATTTAAATGATGAAAACGACTAAGGCAATTAAAAAACCTAAAATCAAGGGTTCAGTGAGCACAATAGTTTCAATGGTATAAGAGGTAACTTAGACAACCAGAGACTGAGAATATTAAGTCAATGCAAAAGTAAAAAAGCTAAGATTTTTTGTACTCATAGGTAAATTTGAAATTTTTTGACAACATAAAACCATAAAACATTGATAAGGAACACAAACCTAAGAAAAAAATGAGGGTCCAAGCCAAATGATGCACAATTTTAAAATGGAACCAACAATTATTTTGAGGGGTTCCATCACTTTGGTCAAACCCCTTGTTGGTAATTAAACCTTGAAATCAAAACCAATATATATGGAGAATGATGAATGAACAAAAGAAAATGTTGCAACTCACCAAAACCTAGCAATAAGGTGTTACAAATATGCTTGAAATGGCTACAATGGATGTGGTTCTTGACTCTTTCTTGAATGATGTTGATCTTGGATGAAACAATTGTTTGAATCATAAACCCTACATCATAATTGTTATCACAATAACAAACATGATGGATGAAATATTTGACATGATGATTGACACTTGAATGCTACTCTAAAAATCTTGAAAATCTACCCTTCAATGCTCTTGAATTCTCTTGTAAATGCTCAAT
This sequence comes from Sequoia sempervirens, assembly GCA_007258455.2. Taxonomy (NCBI): domain Eukaryota; kingdom Viridiplantae; phylum Streptophyta; class Pinopsida; order Cupressales; family Cupressaceae; genus Sequoia; species Sequoia sempervirens. Next base: position 80,232,818 of record VDFB02379711.1, on the reverse strand, counting down.
TCTGCTGTGAACTCTCTTGAATGTTAGGTATGAGTATGAGTGAAATAACCTTGTGTTTATACTTAATTATGCAAGAATTCTCAAAATTACAACACTACAAGTCAACATCAGATCTAGGAGAATAAAATCTTGCCAAAATTTTGAATTAAATTTTATTTTAGGCCACATGGGACTGATTCACCCAAGGTGGTGAATGAGTCCCATTAGACATAATGTATGGGACCAAAAAACCAAAAGTTCTTATAAATGTGTGAAAACCGGTTTGGGGCCAAAAGATCCAGTCGGACCCATTCGTCCAAGGTGGTGAATGAGTCCTACATCACTAAATTTGGGCCACACAAGCTAGAAACAGCTGAATTATGATTGATTAATGATTGGTATCAGGACTATCATAAAAAATATGCAATCAATGAGGCTTGTGGATGAATAATAGGGCCAATTAAGGCATAAGAAATCCAAATCATTAATGAAAATCCTAAAGGAATATGAAAGTGTGTTACAACACTTTACAACACTCCAAATAAGGTAATATTAAGGTTTATTTTGATAAAACCCTAGAAAAGTGTGAAAGTGAATTACAACACTTCATAATACTTTAACAAGGTACCATTGAAATACATTAGTTCACAAGGGCCCAAGAATTAATGTGAATGTTTCATCCATGTTGCAACACTAAATCAAGGAAACATTAAGCCAAAATCACAAGGAGGGCCCAAAAAAGCCACAAAAAGTAGAAGAGTTACTTTTTTAGTGACTCCATGTAGTCCCCACTTTAGTGAGAGGATGAGCTTGCTTCAAACTCACACTAAAGTATACCAACACACATCAAGAGGGGTCCATGTGTATGAATTCCAATAATATGAGATGATGATCAAGAGGGGTGATCAAGCCCCCAAGATAAAGATCCCATGATGAACCAATATAGGCACAAAAGAAGACACATGAGAATGATATAAAGAACAATAACAAGGTAAAAGCATGCATTGTCAAAGATGAAAAGATAAAAGAGTCATATCAAGCCTCGACCATTTGTCCATCATGATGTGGATCAAATCTTGGTTTTTTTTTTAAAATATGCATACTCACTTTGATGTGACGGAACTCCTAGCTATCTGTTGGGTGAGAAGTCCAAAAACATAAGAAATATACATTCATGGCTGGTATGAACTCATACAGACATGCAAGTGGCTATGGGGAAAGTCATGCCTCTATTAGGATTCCTTCTCAAACCATACCAAAGTTATAGCTCCTAATAAATTTAATAAGACACCATGGAAAAAATTATTTTCGAGCTTCATGAGACAAGAAAAACTTTGTATGCTTGGAGCTCATGAACAACTTAATGGATCCATAGGAATGTAAGATGTGTTCTGCAAGGTGGCCATATAAATGAAAAATTCCAAATAGTAAATGTTCAAAGGATTCTTGCTTAGTTCATGTGAGGTCTTAACTTAGGGAATATCATGCCTAATGTCCCCAAGAGAGGACCAAACAAAGAATAGAAAATTTGCAACTTAGGGGATGTAGTGTGTCACATACAATCACTAAGGAATGTAATATGCTAAGAGATATACCACTCCTAAAGTACATCACACCCAATGTCATCCACAAAGCAACAAATGCACCATGAACCAAAAAATGAAAAATGCAAAAGACTAATGCCAATGCATGCCCCCACTTTAAAGGAATTTCTAAACACCATATTGTGGGAAATTAATTTAAAGTAGAAAATGATAAATGAAAATAGAAAAGACATGAGAGATAACTTGGAAAGCACTATACCAAGTCATATGTTTCCAAGTAAAACTATGCCATGTAAAAGAAAGGACAAGAGAGGGGTTTCTCCCAAAATGAAAACACCAAATACATAAGGGATCTATCAATTTGGGGTTAGTATGTTCATTGTTGCAATTTTCTTAGAGAGCTTAGAATTGTCATCATTCCCCAAATACATAGAACTATAAGAATGACACAAAGAGAGTGATAACAAAGAAAAACCTTTTAGTTCAACATGGAAGAGACATGAATGTCTTGACGCCTTGCGTCATCCCCAAAAGGAAGACACAAGACAAGTGAAAAAATGATAAAAAAAGGAAAAGGAAAATTCTTTTGGGTCAACATGGAAGAGACATGAATGTCTCAACACCTTGTGGCATTCCCAAAAGGAAAACATATGATAAGTACAAAAGAGATAAAAAGCGAAAAGATAAAAGTTTTACGACATGGAGAAGAATTAAGGTACAAATAGAGTAATTTCACAAAGAGAGAGAGAACATCAAACATAATGTCATGGGGGATCACATTACACACATGAAATCACACAAAAATAAAATGAAAAAGAAAGAAATAATTCTAAAGACTAATAAGGCACAAGCAAATCACCCTATAAGCAGGTCATCTACCTCCCAGTCTCAGTCTTTATAAGCGAGAGGTAGATAATGAACTAAAGGGACAATGGAAAATACATTAGTAGGACAAGGCTATCCAATTATTTCCCCCACTAAGTGCAAGAAAAGAATGAGCTAAGCTAGGTGATGGGAAAAGGTTATGTAATAGTGAGAATAGAATATTCTACAACTATTACACAACAATGGGTGGAGAAAAATTATGCTATAGAATCACTCGATGGTAATCATTGCCATCGAAATGAAATTTTTTGAGTACTAAGTTGAATTCATGACTAGAATCAATGCTATGTATAAGATTTTTGTGGTAATGTGAAAATTTTGCATCTTTAGGATATAGTATGAGTCTATTTTCTCTGGTGGTAATGTGATTAGTTCCTTGTTTAAAATTATTTGTAATTTTCTCACTTTTAGGTGGTGAACGAGGGGGTTGTAGGTTTTGTAATTTATAAGGTATTTTGCATTTACTTGATTTACCAACTTATCTAATTTAATGTGGAGGAGGATCTAAGGTGAACCTGTCATCCTTGTTATTGTTATGATCTATTGGTTGTTTGTTAGGAAGACCACATTCATATCAGGAGGATAATCTAAGATCATTGTACCATCACTATGAAGCCTTAGATATTCTCTAGGAGGTCTCATGTGAGGGGGATCTTGATATCCTAACCCTTCTGTGTTTTCAATGGTTGATATTTTCTCTAGGACTTGATGAATGTTATGTTCACTTGTTGTATCACATTCTTGTTTTCTCATGATTGTGTATCATTTTCCATATGTTTCTTCTAGATTGATGGGAGTGTTTGTTACTCTGTTACCATAAAATGATTGGGTATTTTCTTGCTTAGAGGAACTAGGTTCACCTATTGTATGAAACTTAGGTTCAATTTTTGTTTTAGGATGTAAGTAGCCAAACATCTCAAGAGGTGGTATCATAGGGTGACTTGGTTGTGTCAATGATGGATAAAAGGATGTGTTAGCTTCAAGGTTGTTAAGAAAATAATTTAGGAACTTATTGATGTTTTCATCATTTTCTCTAATGATGTCAACAACATGAGGAGGACATGTGTTAGTAGTTGAAGGAGCATAAGTGAGTTTAATTTTGTTAGGATCATTTCCAAAAGTATAGCTTGACACATCCACTAAGGTGACATCCAAATCTTGCTAAAGCACATATCCATGATGCAAATTTTAGATTCTAAACTATTAAAAATGTGAAATGAAATGAAAGATATAATGCAAAACCTTATTTGAATGCAAACTAACACTAAATGACCTAGAAAAGTGAAGGAAATGCAACAAAAGACTATAAAACATGAAGTGTGCACCTGTGAATTTGAAGAAGATAGAATGGGGGTCAAATATTCTAGAAAATCCATCTTTATTGTTGACTAGGACTCATTTTCCAAGCTAGGTGAATCAATCCAGTTTCTAGGAAAATGTGCCTAAACAAAAATCTGCCAAAAGGGTATCTAGATCAAAAAAATCTTGAAAAATAACAAGAACTTGGACTCATTCACCAGAAGTGGAAAATCAGTCTAATTGGGCTTTTCTAAAGCTTCAAAATTTGATTATGCTCTTTTCTATTTACTATGTATTTCTTCATTGGTTTTTGGATCCAACTTTCCTATTTGCAATCTATAGGTGATCTTCAATGTTCTTCAAGGCTTGACGAAAACTTTGACAACATTGATTACTTAAAAAAAATTCTCCAATATTTCTCCTTATGAAATGTGCAACCTAGGCCTGCAAATCACACACAAAGGAGACGGAAAAATGTTGTGGGGTTAGTGAATAGGGGTTTTCCTAGGTCAAACCCCTTGTTAGTAATTAAACCTTGAAATGAAAACCAATATAAATGGAGAATGATGAATGAACAAAAGACAATGTTGCAACTCACTAAACCCTAGCAATAAGGTACTAAAAATATACTTGAAATGGATGCAATGAATGAGGTTTTTGACTCTTGCTTGAATGATGTTGATCTTGGATGAAACACTTCATTGAATCATAAACCCTACATTACAGTTATCAGCACAATAACAAACATGATGAATGAAATATTTGACATGATGATTGACACTTTAATGCTAGTCTAAAATTCTTGATAATCTTCCCTTGAATGCTCTTGTAAATTCTCAAATTATCTTGTGAACTCTCTTGAATGCTAGGTGTGAATATGAGTGAAAGAACCTTGTATTTATACTTAATTATGCAAGAATTCTCGAAGTTACAACACTACAAGCCGACATTAGATCTAGGAGAATACAATACTACCAAAATTTTGAATTAAAATTAATTTTGGGCCACATGGGACTCATTCAACCAAGGTGGCGAATGAGTCCCATCAGACATAATGTATGGGACCAAAAACCAAAAGTTCTTAGAAATGTGTGGAAACCAGTTCGGGGCCAAAAGATCCAAGTGGGACCCATTTTCCCAAGGTGGTGAATGAGTCCTAGACCACTAAGTTTAGGCCACACAAGCTAGAAAAACTTGAATTATGATTGGTTAATACTTGGTATTAGGATTATCCTCAAAAAGATTCAATAAATGAGGCTTGTGGATACAAAATAGGTCCAATTAAGGCATAAGAAAGCCCAATTATTAATGAAAAACCTAGAGAAATGTGAAATTCTATTACAACACTTGAAAACACTCCAAATAAGGAAATATTAAGGTTTATTTTGATTACAAAGATGTTTATTTTGATAAAACCCTAGAAAAGTGTGAAAGTTAATTACAACACTTCACAACACTTTAGCAAGGTACCATTGAAATCCATTAGTTCACAAGGGCCCAATACTTAATGTGAATGTGTCATCAATGTTCCAACACTAAATCAAGGCAACATTAAGCCAAAATCATAAGGAGGCCCAAACAATCCACAAAAAGTACATAAGGGTTACTTTTTTAGTGACTCTAAAAGTATCTATTCTGGGACATTTGAGTTGTTTTATAGTAATGTAATATCACAATAGTTCGCAAGTGTTGAGCTTGGCCATTTTAGTACAATTTATTTCAAATATGAATTTACTATAGTGTATTAAAATGCACACCCTTGCATTTTCTCACTTGTTTGGACCTACCTTGCTTTATTTATGCTTCTTTATGGCTTAGTTGGTCCTATTTTGCATTCAAAAGCCCTATGAATTACATTTTTTTTGGCTAATCTTTGTCCCCCAAAGGTCTTGGGACCCTGATTTTGAGATATCTTAATTGGGCCCCTTTTTGGTGTTTGTGCATCAATTTTTTAGGACTTAGGACTAAGATGCCACCTAGGGCGTCTTAGTCCTCCTTCAGCTTTTCTCAAGATTTAATTTCAAATTCTGGTGGGTTTTATCCTCCTTTATTTAATCAAATCATATGTTGGCTTGTTGTGATGTAATTTCGGGATATTAAGCATAAGTGAGAATAAATACAAGGTCCATTCATTCATTCTAATCCAAGTCTTTTGTGAGAGCATTCATAATATCAAATTGTGCTCACAAGAACATTCTAGAGTAGTGCTTCAAGAATTTGGAGTCATCATCAAGATTCAAGCATTATCAAAGAGATTTCTTGCATCATGTGTGTTGTTTTTCTAACATTTATGATATAGGGTTTTGATTCAAGCAAGAAATCCAAGTCCATATATTTGGTTCAAGATCCACATCTATTGTAACCATTGCACACAAGTTTATAGACTTTACAACAAGGGTTTGGTGAGTTGTAGCATTCCATGTTGTCCATTCACCATTTCCTTCATTATTATATTTTATTTCAAGGTTTAATTACCAACAAGGGGTTTGACCAAGGAAAACCTCCTTTCACTAACAAACAACAAGTTTTTCCCCTCTTGCATATTTGTGTTTGCAAATCTACATGTTGAATTCTTGAAAATCACTTGGAGTACAAAGTTGTAAAAGTTGTAAAGTTGCATTACAAAGTTGTCATTCTCACAAAAACTCACCTATAGGCCATATTTTTAAGATTTAGAACTTGAGATAAAAAAGGAAGCAAGTGAAAACCTTGGAGCTTAGGACCACATTCATATTTTTCAAAAATTTAGAAAGGGACTAATACACCATCTTAGGCGTCTTAGTCTCCCTAGGAATTATTTTTAGATATTTTCTAAGATTTTTTTCTAACATCTGAAGACTCTGCATTTGCCCCAAAAAATAGCAGTAGGACTTTAAATATGCCATCTTGGGTGTCTTTGTCCTCCCTAGCATATCTAAACAACTTTTTTGTATTTCTAGAATCCTCACAACATCTCTAGACTTCCCAAGTACACACATCCTATCTCCATGTTGCATATTTTCATCATAATTTGCATCTCTCATTTACCTTGCATAACTAGGTTTTTTAGGTTGTGTTAAATAGGTAGAGGAAATCTAAGAGAGGGATGAATTAGTTGTCTCAAAAATTCAAACTTAAAACTTTATCACTTATCAAATATTCAACCACACTATTTTGTTATTAAGTATGAGCATGAAACATAGATAACAGAAAGTAAATCAACACAATGAACACCAAATTTTTACATGGAAAACCTAATAAGGGAAAAACCATGGTGAGGGTTAACTCACAATATAAAGATTATAAAATAAATACAAAGGCTCGCTGCCAAGGTGATGCAGGAGAATCTAGTGGTGTAAGGGCAATCTTGCATCACCCAAAAATAGTTAAATTTCAAGTTTCTCAGTTTTTAGATATTTTTTATATTTTTGGATACCCTTTTCGTCATAATGAAATTCCCAATTTACGGTTTTTATTTTCTATTCCTGGGTGGAAAGATATTGCAGTTTTAGTTTCCCAAATTTGCACTTGAAAATATTCTGAGTTAGATTTGAGGCACTTAGAATTCCTGGATCAGCCCTAAAACTTGCTAAAATTGATGTAGCAGATTTCAAGCACGTTATTGACTTCGTGACCTTTCCAACAGTTCAAACGGTTCGTGAATCGAGTCCCAGATCAAAAGTTATGGCCCCGGGAAGTTGGCACACTTTCTAGAAGATACAATTGCAAATGCTCTTTTGAAATTTGAACTTCATATTGTAAATTTTCAGTGCCAAACCGCCTAAACTCAAATTTGAATGTTGTTTTGGCTCGAAACTAAAGAGGAGCTCTATTTATGAGCGGGTTTCTAATTTTTGGGTAACTTTTTGGGGACAAGCTTGCATATTGCAAAAAGGTGATTCTATAGCTTTCTGTAACTTGCATGTGTTGTAGAACTTGGGGATTTGATGTACTCTACATGCAAGAAGCTCCATTTTCTAAATAATAAAATTATTCTCTTATTTGTGGGTTATTTTCTAAGTCTCGAGCTATGCCCTCATCAAGTGGTATTAGAGCGTATTTTCTTTAGCATGTGGACAGATCATCGATCGTGAGGCAGTTCACACTAGGACCATGGTTGTGGGTCAAGGTCAAGAAAAATTCCTCCAAGAGTGATGCTTGGTAGGCATGGTGGTGCTAGAGGTGGTCGAGGCAACAGAAATGTTGGTGGAAGAGATGCACTGGAAGCCCTCCAGAGACAGATTGACGTGTTACAAGAGCAGTTGAGAAGAGGGTTAAACTTGAGGGAGGAAAGTGAGGATGAAGGAGAAGAAGAAGGTTCAAATGTAGAAGAGGAAGAAGAAGCAATTGATCAAGACCAAATGTGGCTAATAAGGGCCATTTCGAAGATCGGGAAAAGACCCAGAGCAGAAGTCCCCAGTTATTCTGGAAGTCTGAACCTGGAAGAGTTGATCGACTGGATCAATGAGCTAGAAGAATATTTTGAGTATGAGGAAATAAAGGACCCAGATCAGGTTAAGTTTATGAAAATGAAGCTAAAGGGCCATGCCAGTATTTGGTGGAAAGATGTCTAGTTGGAAAGAAATTGAAGAGGAAAAGGAAAGATCACCAGATGGGATCGCATGGTAGAGAAACTGAAGAAGCAGTTCATACCAGTGAACTACGAGTTAGATCTATTGAAGAAATTGCAAGGGTTGAAGCAAGGAAGAAGATCTATGAAAGAATATACTGAATATTTTCACAAGATAATCATCAGAATGGATCACATAGAGGCCAATAAGGAGAAGGTAGCCCGATGTCTTAATGGGTTATGACCGAGAATTTAGGAGGAGCTAAGCCTAGTCAGAATGACCACCATTGAGGATGTGTATTAGTTTGCTCTGAAGGTGGAAGATAAGTTGAATAAAAGATTTGATGGCAAGCAAAAAGGATGAGGAGGTCAAAGTGGAAGGGGTAGTGGAAGACCTTCAGGAAGCCAAAATGATGATGAAAAGAAAAGTGAAGATGTGGGTACCAGCTAAAGCCAAAGGAATGACAACTTCTACCGCCCTCGTGATCAAAACAATGGTGATCAAAGAGGTAGAGGATGAGGGAGATATGGACAAGGATCTGGAAGAGGTGGTTTCAAAGGAACATGTTTCCAGTGTGGTGAAGAAGGGCATCGAGCCTATGAATGTCCACAACACCAAGGAAGGGCAGACAAAAGGCTAGAAGGTTGTGGAAGGGTTGCACATGTAGATGAGGAGGCCCAATCTAAACATTCAGATGATACTAAAAGGGGAGAAGCCCTGGTGATTAGGAGAGCCCTAGTGACTGACGAAAAGGAACCAGAACAGAGGAAGAATTTGTTTTGCACAAGGTGCAAGTGTGAAGGAAAATGTTGTGATGTCATTATTGATGGTGGGAGCACCAATAATCTAGTTTCAGAAGAGATGGTCACAAAGTTGAAGCTGAAGAGGGAAAGGCACCCGTATCTGTATCGGATTTCTTGGTTGTAGAAATACCACAAAGTTTTGTTCAATGAGCAGTGCCTAGTAAAGTTCAAGATTGGAAGCTACCATGATGAGGTACTCTGTGATATCATCCCCATGGATGCATGTCACATGTTGTTGGGGAGGCTGTGGCAATTCGATAGGTGAGCTATACATGATGGCCATGCAAACACTTATTCCTTGACAAAGGATGGGGTTCGTCACAAGTTAAAACCCTTGGAGGAGACCGAAGAAATGGTATGCAATAGTGCTAGAATTTGTTATGTAGATGGAAGAAAAATTTTAGAAGGTATGAAGCATGAACGTGTGTGTTATGCATTGATTCCTAGAGTAAGGAGGATAGTGAGAAGGTTCCAGAAGAAGTTTCTAGGACGTTGGATGAGTTTTAGGATATTGTTTCTGATAATGTACCTAAGGGTTTACCACCAATAAGGAATATTAGTCATCAGATTGACTTGATTCTTGGAGCCAGTTTGCCAAATAAGGTAGCTCATAGAATGACTCCAGTAGAAAATGAGGAGTTAAACAGACAAGTTCAAGAGTTGTTGAGAAATGGTTTGATACGGGAGAGTTTGAGTCCATGTGCAGTACCTACAGTACTAGCACCAGAAAGGGATGGGGAGTGGAGGATGTGTACAGATTCTCAAGCCATAAACAAGATAACAATCAAGTACAGATTTCCCCTGCCAAGGATGGATGACCTGATGGACTGTTTGAGTGGAGCTTAGTACTTCACAAAGATTGATCTGAAGAGTGGATATCACCATATCTGGATTCGAGAGGGAGATGAATGGAAGACTGCCTTCAAGACCAAGGAGGGCCTGTACGAGTGGTTAGTCATGCCTTTTGGGCTAACCAATGCATCAAGCACATTCATGTGGCTCATGAACGAGGTATTAAAGAATTTCTTGGAAGTTTTGTTATTGTGTATTTAGATGATATTTTGATTTTTAGTAAGACGTTGAATGAACATCTAATGCATATTTAGAGAGCATTTGAGAAGTTAAGAGAAGAGAAACTGTTGATTAACCTGAAGAAGTGTAGTTTTGTGAAGAGGGAGTTAGTGTACTTGGGGTTTTTTGTCTTAGCAGAGGGTCTCAAGATGGACCCAGAGAAGGTGAAGGCTACTCTGGAATGGCCTACCCCAAGAACTGCTACCAAGGTGAGATATTTCCATGGTTTGGCTAGTTTTTATAGAAAGTTTATTAAAAACTTCAGTAGTATTTGTGGACCCCTGACTGAAACAATGAAAGGGGATAGAAAAGAATTCAAGTGGAGCACTGGAGTGGAAAAGAGTTTTGAACTGTTGAAGCAGAAGGTAATAGAGCAACTTGTTCTATCCCTCCCAGATTTCAACAAGCTATTTTAGGTGGATTGTGATGCCAGTGGTTGTGCCATTGGAGCAATGTTGAGCCAAGAAGGTAAGCCCATTGCCTATTTCAGTGAAAAGTTAAATGATGCCAAGAGAAAGTATTATGTATATGATCAGGAATTTTATGCAATAGTTCAAGCATTAAAGAAATGGAGACATTCTTTGTTGTTGAAGGAATTTATTTGATATACTGATCATCAGGCCTTGCAGTACCTAAATAGTCAGGGAAAATTAAATCAGAGGCATATAAAATGGGTAGAGTTTTTACAGAGTTATACCTTTGTTTTGAAACATAGGAGTGGGAAGTCAAATAGGGTTACAAATGCCTTAAGTAGGAGGCATACATTGATGACAAAGATGTAGATTGAAGTGGTTGGGTTCAATGAACTTAAGACACTGACGCAAAAGATCCTAATTTTGCAGAGACTTGGAAACCTTGCAAGGAACCTTATAGTGGATAGGACAAGGTGGTTGGATTTCATAATCCAGGATGGCATGTTATTTAAGGGAAGTCAATTGTGTATTCCGAGGAGTTCCATGAGAGATAACTTGATAAAGGAGAAGCATAGTGGAGGAATGGCAGGACATTTTGGTCAGGATAAGACCATTGCCATTATCAGTGAGCATTATTATTGGCCTCAGTTGTCACAGGATGTGAAGAAGTTTGTACAAATTTGTAGGGTATGTCAGATGGCTAAAGGAGTGAGTCAGAATTCAGACTTATATCATCCCTTACCTGTACCAAAGAGGTCATGGGAGGATATAAGTATGGACTTTATTCTTGGTTTTCCAAGGACACAACGAGGGAATCATTCAATCTTTGTGGTGGTTGATAGGTTTTTGAAGATGGCACATTTCATTCCATGTCAGAAGACCCATGATGTAGTCCACATTGTTGACTTGTTCTTCAAAGAGGTGGTGAGGCTACATGGTCTACCAAAGAGTATTGTTTCAGATCATGACACCAAATTTGTGGGGTACTTTGTGAGGACCTTGTGGAAGAAGCTGAAGACATAGTTGAAGTTCAATTCTACACACCATCCACAAACAGATGGGTAGACAGAGGTTGTTAACAGGAGTCTGGGTAACCTACTGAGATGTTTGGTAGGAGATAAACCTAAGGGATGGGGCTTGATCTTACCCCAAGCAGAATTTTCTTACAACAATTCTGTCAACAGAAGCACTGGTAGATCACCATTCTAGATTATGTATGGAGGTAGCCCCAGAATAGCTTCAGAATTGAGGAAGATGGACCAAGAGAAGAAAATAAGTGTTGAAGCTAAATATTTTGCAGAACACATCAAGGATATACATGAGAAGGTAAGAGAACATATTAACAAGATGAATATGCAGTATAAGGCTAAGGCAGATTAGAAGAGGAGGAATAAGGAATTTCAGACTGGCGATGAAGTAATGGTCCACTTGAGGAAATAAATTTTTCCCATGGGAACCTATAAAAAATTGAAGATGAAGAAATTTGGTCCCTGTAAAATTTTGAAGAAGCATGATTCATGGAATGCATATGAGGTAGAGTTTCCTAATGGAATCAACATTTCCCCTATGTTCAACATTTTAGATTTGATAGAGTATCATGAAGGTGGTGAAAAGGAAGTACCAACGATGGAATAGTGTGGGATTCCAGCACCTACTTTAGAAAAGGAGGAGATTGAAGAAATCCTGGATAGTCATGTGGGAAGGAGTACCAGGAACAGGTAGTATGATGAATATCTGGTGAAATGGAAAGGAAGGCATGTTGAAGATTCATCTTGGTTTCCTAAGGTAGAGGTTGACCATTTGATTTTTTCCTCCACCATCTGAGATGTGATAAGGTCACTTCTCAAATTACCTTGGGTGTCTAATGCAAGAGCATCCAGTGGTGTGAGGGCAATCTTGCATCACCCAAAAATAGTTAAATTTCAAGTTTCTCAATTTTTAGATGTTTTTACATTTTTGGATACCCTTTTTGTCATAATGAAATTCCCAATTTACGGTTTTTATTTTCTATTCCTGGGTGGAAAGATATTGTATTTTTAGTTTCCCAGATTTGCACCTGAAAGTCTTTTGAGTTAGATTTGAGGCACTTAGATTTATTGGATTGGCCCCAAAACTTGCCGAAATTGGTGTAGTGGAATTCTTGCATGTTATTGACTTCGCGACCTTTCCAACGATTCAAACAGTTCACGAATTAGAGTCCCAGATCAAAAGTTATGGCCTCGGGAAGTTGGCGCACTTTCTAGAAGATACAAATTCAAATGCTCTTTTGAAATTTGAACTTCATGTTGTAAATTTTTAGTGCCAAACCGCCTAAACTCAAATTTGAATGTTGTTTTGGTTCCAAACTAAAGAGGAGCTCTATTTATGGGCGGGTTTCTAATTTTTGGGTAACTTTTTGGGGACAAGCTCGCATATTGTGAAATGGTGATTTTGTAGCTTTTTGTAACTTGCATGTGTTGTAGAACTTGGGGATTTGAGATCCTTTGCATGTAAGAAGCTCCATTTTCTGAATAATAAAATTATTCTCTTATTTGTGGGTTATTTTGTAAGTCTCAGGCTGCGCCCTCATCACAAGGGCTCACTACCCAAAATAGGACTCACTATCCAAGTATAAAGGCTAATTATCTACAATGGACTCATTTTCCAATAGGGAGGCTAACTGCCTACAGATACAAAAGAGAAAAAATATTCACCACAATAATTAAAGCACATTCGCAAGATTACAAAAACCTTCAATTCACTGCTTACAACACACTAAAAACTTCTATCACAACTCACTCACACACACACACACTTCTCCTCTTATCATTTTGGCACACTTTCATCACTTTTCATCACACTCTCATACAATTCTTCACAACTCACCTTGCTTTTATACCATTCTCAACCTTAGAAAAATTTACCAAGGTCAGCCACAATACACCATTTCATTAATTCAAATTAGGTTGACAACTATAAATCCCCATGATGGAAAGGAATAAGAGTGGACCAATAAAAACATAAAAATAATATTCTTGAATCTTCTACATGCTTCCTCAATTAAATTTTATTCTTCAAATGAAGTGTAAATACTAGTCGACCAAACCTAATGAAAACAAAAATTATCAATGATACACATGTTTCCCAACAAGAATATGACACATGAATGATGCAACAGGCTTCATTATGCATGAGAATACATCTTAAAATCTTCCAAACACTTCCACGAAAAAAACAATAGGCTTCAAACATTGAATTCCTTTCACCAAACAATCTAGGCTATGCAGAAACACACAAAAATAATGAGACATGATTTCTAGATCACCAAACTCCAAATCTCTTTTCCAGAGCATAGGAAACACCTTCACAAGACATCTACCAAATCCTCAAGATCTAAAACAAAACAATGGAGAACTGCGGAGCAAACATATTTCTCCCAGTCCATAGAACACTGACTCTATCGGTAAAACATAGAGTAGACCCATCAATCAGTCCAGGTAAATCAAGAATCTATGAATTCACTAGACTAATGCACCTTCATGTGCACCTAGTTAGGAGGGCCAATGACCCCCAACCTCTCCCTAAGATGCTCGAAAGTATCCTTTAGAAGATAATTAGTAAATATGTCTACAATCTATTCCTTTGTAGTTACATACTCCAATCTGACCTCATTCTCGAGCACTTTTTCTCTCAAAAAATTATACTTGATAGATATGTGCTTCGTTCTTGAATGCATAATTGGGTTCTTCAAAAAAATTATTGCACTTGTATTATCATATAAAATAGAAATATGTTCATCACATACTACACCAATGTCTTTCAGAGTTTGCTTCATCCACAAAACTTGTGTACAGTAGGACATTGCCGCAATATATTCAGCCTCTACAGTGGATAAAAAAATCAAGTCTTTCTTTTTACTTAGCCATGAAACTATTCTTCCACCAAGAAAGAAAGCACCACCACTAGTAATTTTTTGATCATCTACACATCTATCTGAATCAAAATCTATATAAGCACTAAGGGTGAAATCATTACTCTTAAGGTACCATGGTCCATAATCCAATGTGCCTTTAAGATATCTAAATATTATTTCTATAGCCATAAGATGTGATTCTCTAGGATCTACTTGAATTTTAGAAACTAAACACAATGCATGCATAATATCTGGTCTGGTAACAGTGAGATACAATAGTCCACCAATCAAGGATTTGTATTTGCTTTGATCAGTCTTAGCAGATTCATCATTCTTGCTCAATTTACATCTAGGAGTACATACCGGTTTAGAATCCTCCATCCCATACTTTTTCAACAACTCTTTTACATACTTATATTGTGAAATAAGTATCCCTTTGTCAGTTTGACTCGCTTGTAGACCAAGAAAGAAAGAAATTCACCAATCATAGACATCTCAAATTCTTTCTGCATTTCTTCAACAAAATTTTTACACATACCTTCATTTCCTCCAAAAATGATATCATCAACATAAACAACTACAATTAGCATCTTATTACCTTTCACTTTGAAGTAGAGGTTGTTGTTAGTAGAACCTTTGTTGAATCCTTTCCTTTTTAGATATATGTCTAGTCTTCCATACCAAGGTTTGGGAGCTTGCTTCAATCCATACAAAGCTTTCTTCAATTTACAAACCATGTCCATTTTGTCAGATAGCTAAAACCCTTTAGGTTGCTCCATGTATACTTCTTCCTCCAACTCACCATTCAAAAAAGTTTACTTAACATCCATCTGATATACTTTGAAGTCCTTGTATGCAAAAAATTCCAAAAAACATTCTAATAGCTTCCATTCTAGCCGCAGGGGAAAATGTCTCCTCAAAATCTATAACTTCAACTTGTGAATATCCTTTGCATACCAATCTTTCTTTATTCCTTACTACTTCTCCATTTTCATTTAGTTTGTTTCTGAACACCCATTTTGATCCAATCACATTCTTATTCATAGATCTAGGGACTAGTTTCCATGTCTGATTCTTTTCTATCTACTGCAATTCCTCTTTCATCTTCACATGCTTCTTTTACAAATTTAGGTTCTATTTTAGAAAGTAAATAGAAATTTACCTGAGCTGCAACTCTGCTTCTTATCTTTACAACTTAACTCTTGTCTCCAATTATTTGATATTTTAGATGATTCTTCTATACATATTTAGGAGCCCTAGTAATAGGTTTTAGTTCATTTTATTCTTCTACTACTATTTTTTCTTCTTTTTCTTCTTCTTCCTTCTTGTTTTCTTTAGGTATATTTCCACAGATAGGATCATTAGGTTCAACTTCACTTATCTCAATGGGTCTGCATATGTCTTTATCAACTTTCACATTAGCACTTTCAATGATCTTCTTTAATCTTTTGTTAAATCATTTGTATTCCTTGCTAGTGGTAGAGTATCCAAGAAATATTCCTTCATCACATCTAGCATCAAAATTTACAAGATTTTCATCATCTCTTTTAATATAGAGTCTACTTCAAAATAACTTAAAATATTTCACAGTAGGAATCTTACCAGCCCATAACTCAAAAGGTGTCTTTGTGTTGTGTCTGATTTGAACTCTATTAAGAACATAAATAGTAGTATGTATCACTTCTCTCCAATATAGATCCAGTAGATTAGATTCTTTCATCATAGTTCTTGTAGCTTCATGTACTATCCTATTTTTCCTTTCAACCACTCCATTATCTTGAGGATTTTTTAGAGAAAAATATTATCTTTTTATGCCATGCATCTTATAGAATACATTAAATTCACCATCTCTATCTAATCTTAAACATTTGATTTTTAGATTTACTTCATTCTCCACTCTTGGTTTGAATACCTTAAACCTATCAAAGGCATGATTATTTTCTCTAAGAAAATCAACCCATGTCATTTGAGTGTAATCATCAATAAGCAACATGAAATATTTGTCACCATTCAAGCTTCCAGTCTTAGTTGGACCATAGAGATCAGTATGTACCAACTCCAGCATACCTAGTGTAGGAGTACCCAAGCTCATTAGGAGTCAGTTCAAGGGTCAGGAGGACCTATCCAGCATATCAAAACATCAACTATGACCTTTTGAAGCCTATAATGGCATTTGGAAAGGATAAATGTGATAATAGAATCAACTATCCTAAGGGTCCTGATAATGACCCTAGGACCAAAATGCAATATAAAGGGAACAATCATGTTCTAGGAGGTTAAATAGGTTTATAATGCTTTAATGGTGTTGAATAAGGTTGAACAATAATAATTTATTGGTTTTTAATGTTTCTAGTTAATAGGAATTAATACAATAGAGTTTGGAAATGTAAATTTTCAAAAATCCACTTTAGGTGGCAAAATGAGTTTTAGGTGTTTTAGAGGTAATTATGAATTGTAATCAATCGAAAATAGTTGGATCAGTTGGATAATGGTTCTATAACCCCAAAATAAATCATTTGTATAGAGTTTGATTAGTTTTTGGAAGGACTGTACGGACTGTTTTCTGGAAATAGTGAAAAAACATAGTTTTCTTGCATTTTATTGTGTTCTTTTGATGAATACTTGATTTTTATTGAAGTTATGTCTATTAGGATGATTTAGGAGTTTTTTTTACATGTTTTAACACCATTGAAGGCTCTGAAAGTAGTAATAATTAATTTCTTTGCATTTTATATTGACTGTCCTCAAGGAAACACAGACTTTGCACTAGTTTTGAGGGTTTTTCATGATGAATGATCCATTTCATGGGAATATATGACTGAGACCAATGAAATGGATCATAATTAACTTGTATCATATCATTCTAATAGCCTAAATTGTAGGAAAGAGGAATCAAGTGGTGTACACCAAGAAATTAGAGTGAAAAATGCTTGAAGATGGAGGCTAGGGTATAGCAGTAGAAGATATGCCTTAATGATGGTTATTTTTTTGAGTTGGGATAGTCTAAATATGTTTTCCTAATGGTTTAGATTCAATAAAAAAGTTCTAGAAGTGTGTGCAAAGCCAAGATCCAAGAAGCCCTAGTTTTGACGCATTTTATGGAGGGTTTTGTGATCAGGGATCCTAGAGGTGTCATATAAGGGTAGGACCTTGAAAATCCTTTGTTTTGAGACAATTTGAGACACTATTAAAATTTTCTTAATTAGGGGATAAATTTAGAGGGGGGTTTCTTTGTAAAAGTAGGCTAATTGAATAGCCTTAACCAGGGTAGGTGTATTGAAAGTATATGTTGGTACAAAAGAATCACTATTGGTTTTTGGATATGTTGTGTAGGCCCTAAAAGGGTATCTCAATCCATATTTTATTTGTTAAGTGTTTTGGAACGCTTGAGTGTAAAGTGGCTTAAACCAGGTTGCCTATGCTACAAGGGAGGACAAGCTATATGGTGGAATTTTGATAAGTTCTTTGAAACCCATTTTGAAATTGATCTGATGTTCATGTGTGAGTCATTTTGAGAAGTTATCCACCTCCCTCTACATCAATACCAATAGTAGAATATTATTTTCCTTTAAAGCTACATCTTGTATGCTTCCCTAGTTGACAACTTTTATAGATAGTGTTAGCAGGTCTTGTGATTCTAGGCAGTCCTCGAACTATTTCCTTTTCACTAATCTTGACTAAGTTATCAAATTTCACATCTCCCATTCTTTGGTTCCATAACCAACTTTCACTGATCTAAGATTCAAGACAATTACGATCAACTCCTTTCAGCTGATAGATGTTTCTGTGAGTTTTTCTTCCAGCAACAATCATATCTCCATTTCCATATCCTTTTTTGATTTCACAAGTATTGTTCTAAAATACAAGCTTAAATCCATTTCTACACATCTAACCAACACTCAAAATAGTATGCCTCAAACCCTTCACAAAATATACATCATCAGTACTATGTACTCCATCAAAACTAATTGAACCTTTACCACATATCTTAGCTCCTGAATCATCACTGAAAATGAATAAACCATCATCATATTTTTCAAGTTTAGTGAAATTACTCTTATCTTTGGTCATGTGGTTTGAACATCTACTATCAATTACTCAGTAGTCTGCATCCTGTCTTGCATGAAATGTGGTAATCAGAGTACCTTCCATCCTATTCTTTTTAACTTTCAGAGCTCTTTTGCTTACACACTTTCTTGGGTTAGTGGATACAAATTTATTTTCCAAAGTTAAGAATAAGTATTCACTATCATCAACCTTATTCTTAGATTCATCATCATAAATAACTACCTCTTCCTTAACATAGTATAGTTTCTTATACTTCTTATCTTATCTATCCTTATCCTTATAATCCTTGTTCTTTTTATGTGCAGCCCTATTCAGACATCTTGAAGCATAATGTCCAATATTACCACAACTAAAGCATTTAAAGGGCAACATACCTTTATACTTTTCGGTACCTTTCTTCAACTTCTTGGTGAAGTTAGCTTCCAACTCATCAACATCATAGCTATCTAGTTCCTCCTTAATCTTCATTTCCTTAAATGGTATTTCTATCTTTTCTTCTATCTTGTCATCTTTCCAAAAATTTCTTAATTCAAATGCTTGCAAGGTTTTGAACAAGTGTTCCAAGGTGTACTTATTAGGTTCATACATTTCTTCAATCACAGAGATCTTATTATTGTAGCAGTTTGGTAGAGTGATTAGGATCTTCTCTATTATGTCTTCATCTACTAGCTTTCCTCCTTGATTTCTAACCTCATTTTTAGTCTATTCAACCTTGTGAAAGAAACTTGTAAATTCTTCACCATCCTCCATTTTCAGGTTTACAAATCTATGATTTACCACCAGTATCTTTGTCAATTTAACTTTTTCATTCCCTTCATACATGTCTTCCAGCTTCTTCTAGACTTCATATGTAGTATCAAAGAATTAACCTTGATTCCCTCATTTTTAGATAAACTACTAAAAATATCATACTTTTCCCTCTCATTTTCTTCATAAGAAGATATCTCATCTATAGTATTAACACCACTAGATGGAAGTGTATACTTATTCTCAATAGCCTTTTAGGTCTTGAAACCAAGAGAGATAATATATCCTCTCATCTGTCCCTTCCAATCTTTGTAGTCGATTTCATCAAACATAGGGATCGACAACTTGTGTACCATTGGATCTTCCTTAAGAAATTAAGCTCTGCAACAAGGAAACTTAAGCTCTAATACCAATTACTAAATAGGTGCAGGACAACTGAGAGGGGGGGTGAATTAGTTGTCACAAAAATTCAAACATAAAAATTTATCACTTATCAAATCTTCAACCACACTATTCTATTATTAAATATGAGCATGAAACATAGATAACAAAAAGTAAATCAACACAATGAACACCAAATTTTTATGTGGAAAACCTAATAAGGGAAAAAACATGGTGAGGGTTAACTCACAATATAAAGATTATAAACTGAATACAAAGGCTCACTACCAAGGCATCACTACCCAAAAGAGGACTCAATTTCCAAGTACAAAGGCTCACTACCTACATATACAAAAGAGAACAAAAGATCCACCATAGCAATTAAATCCCATTCACTAGATCACAAAAACCTTCAATTCACTACTTACAACACACTAAAAACTGCTACCACAACTCACTCACACACACACATTTTTTCTCTTATAATTTGTGGCACACTTTCATCACTTTGCATCACACTGTCATACAATTCTTCAAAACTCGCCTTGATTTTATACTATTCTCAACTTGAGAAACATTTACCAAGGTCGGCCACAATAAACCATTTCATAAATTCAAATTAGGTCAGCAACTCTAAATTCTTGCGGTGGAAGGGAATAAGAGTGGACCAATAAAAATATAAAAATAATATTCTTGAATCTTCTACATGCTTCCTCAATTAAATTTTATTCTTTGAATGAAGTGTAAACACTAGGTCAGCCAAACCTAATGAAAACATAAATTATCAATGATGCACATGTTTCCCAACAAGAAGTTGACATGCAAATGACACAACATGCTTCATTATGGATGAGAATACATCTTAGAATCTTCCAAATACATTCACAATAAAAACAATAGGCTTCAAACATTGAATTCCTTTCACCAAACAATTTTAGCTATGTAGACAGACACATAAATACTAAAACAAGATTTTTGGATCACCAAACTCCAAATGTCTTCTCCAAAGCATAGGAAAGACCTTCACAAGACATCTACCACATCCAGATGATCTAAAAAAAAACAGCGGAGAGCTACATAGAAAACATATTTCTCCCAATCCATAGAACACTGACTCTGCTAGTAAAACACATATACTGATGACCATAACTTTAATGTACCATCTCATCAGAAACTAAAACTCAAACTATATCATCATCAAATCACCATCAACAATGCCTTTAGATCCGCATAGGTAGAAGATCAATACAGGAGAAAAATGGAGTGCGTACCAGAGCACACATTCAACACACTCAACACTCTAACTTCTCTTCTTTATTAATTTTCTCAAAAGAACTTGGAAACTCATCAAACCAACATATCTGCAACACCATAAAGATAGCTCCACATCTCAACAACATCTCAACTATACATGTACAATATGCAACCTACTAAACAATATTGACATCAATGACAAAATTAATGACAACACCACAAGACACGCTCATAGTTGCAATAGGTTGAATTTTCATTTGTCTTTTCCAAGAATTTTCTTTGTGCTTAACCCCTTTTAGCTGAAAGAATCCCCTCCTAGGTCTTCCTCATTGTGAATTGGCTCACCTTGTGAGGTTGCTAGTCAATAAAATTAGGACCCCTATGACATCCTTGAATGATAATAGGAGAATAATGGTGTTCTATGACCTTAATTATAAAGAATCCATTTTCCTATTATTGACTTTGGTAAACCCACCTCTTTTGAGCATTCATTTCTAATTTTAGAGTCCATTAAAGTTCTAGATCTAGGTTGCATTCATTTTTGCATTGCATCTTGCATTAGTGAAAGTGCATCTAGGGCTTCTTACATTTTCTATTAGTGAAATCACATTTAGGATTTCTTATATTTACATTAGTGAAACTACATATAGGTTGAATTTTTACTTTCTTGCATCATTTCATTTTATCCAAAAACTAAAAAATTGCATTGTTACTCATCCTAATTCCATACAAATTTAAAAAAATGTATTCACTTTTGTATCCAATTTCTTGTTAATAATAACTTTTTCTTGCATTCATTTTCATAATTTTCTATTTCCAAACATCATGTGCTTGGGTAGGAAACCTAGGAACATTGTTAACAACTCAGAATTTTTTGTTTCTCTCAAAAAACCTCCACTAGAACAAAAACACCCTTACTGGCGTCTTAGTACCTCTCTGGGTTCTTACCTCAAAATCCTATCTAAGATGATTCCATTCTATTTCAATTTCTAGATCCATCAAATTCCTTTAGTAGGACCAAGACACTCATACTGGTGTCTTAGTCCATATTGAGTTTGAAGTTACAGTTTCTAGGGTTTAAATTTGCATTTTTGCATCTCTATTTATCATCATTAGTTATATGTTTCAATGGGTTGAATTTATATTACATGCATTTCACTAAATTTAGTTTAAAGTTCTCCATTTCATGCATTTCTAAATTCCAAATTTCCATTTACAACTTTGCATCCTTCGGATCATTGCATATTACAATCAGTAAATTAACTTGTTTAAAATTTGAAAACTACATTTATACATTCCATTTTGGGCCATTACATTGTATTTTGAGTTTTTATAGATTATTTTTCAAAAAATTTAGTATCTATCCTTTCCAAATTTTCAAAGAAAAATTTAGTCAATAAGTATGTTAGTAATTCATTCAATGCATTCCCCAGTTATGAGAGTCTATTAGTGCAAGAGAGTGAAAATGGTGATGCTTTCCTTAAAACTACACCCCCTCTTGTCCCTCCTATTTGTGAGGATGATGTGATAGAAGAGAATACAAACATAGATAACCATGATGATCATAATTGTACTTCTCCTGATACCCCTTCTTGTAGTGATGAAGGTATCTTAGTGAAAGAAGATGCAATTGTTGAGAATCACAAAGGTTTTGCTTGTTCTTCTCCTCATCTCCCTTGGGAAGATATTATTGGACAAGAGAATGAGATCATAGACACATTTCTCAACATTACTTTACCTAATCTATGTTCCCCCTTTGTTTGCGATAATAATTTAGTCAAAGAGAATGAGATTGTAAATGATGAGGATGGTATATTAGTGTTAGATGATCAAATATTTAAGGTCTATAACAACCCTCATTATTATCCTTCCCCTACTTATGTTATTTTGGAAGATATTGGGGAACAAAGGAATAAAATCATACTTGTCCTTCCCCTAGTATCTCTCCTTGTTGTCAAGAAGATACTTTGATCAATGAAAGTCATGAGAATCTTAGTTGTTCCCCTTCGCCTAGGGCAACACTTATTGAGAAAGAAAATTTAACCATTGATAACTCACTTGCTTCCAATGAAGTTATTTTGCAAGAAACAACCCTTAAATGTCAAAAACATTTGGTTTTTAGTCCTCCTAAACACTCTCCTACTAGGGAAGATATAACAGTGAAAGAAAATGAGAACATTAACAATAGTAATTCCTTAGATGAAGGTGATGAAGTAACATTAGACTCCTCTTCACTAAGGGATCATGAAAATGAGGATAAGTCTTCTAAGGTTATACACATTCAATACCCCTTCGACTACTCTCTTGAGCCTAAACTTATCATTTATCCACCCTCTCACAAACCAGAAGTTCAAAACAAACCCGTCCTTATCCTCAAACCACCTAAGAACAATGTTTTGCAACAACTGAGTTATAATACCATTACTCATATATACAACACTAGGAACAAGCCACAACCAAGACAAACACCTTCAACGTCCCTCTCATTTCCTAATCCTATTTTGTTTAGTGCTCCTTGTTTAACATTGCATAGTGGGAAGGACTATGATCTTGTTGAACAACTTAAGAATACTCTTGCAAAAATATCCCTATGGGATTGTACCATAGAAAAATGGCCCCATGTCATTTTAATGGTCTTTTAGGCCTTTGTTCATGATGCTTGGTCTATTTTTCTTTGATTTAGTGTTGCAATGTAGCTTGAACATTCACATTAGGTCCTTAAAATTCAAATTATGGTGTCTTATGAAGGTGTTGTGATGTGTTGTAAAACATTTCTACACTTTTCTAGACTCTACTCATTACAATTCACCTAAAAATCATCTTTTCATCACTTATCAAGTCCTTTTTTGAAGTGTTGTAAATTCTTATAACAAGATTTCACAGTTTTCTAGGCTTAATTTCCCTATTTACACCTTTGTATGCATTATTTGACCCTTTTATGCCCTTATAAGGCTTGATTAAGTATTTTTTTAATGTAAACCTGAAAAACAACATTAAATGTGACTTAATTCCCAATACCCACTTTCAAGTCCACGATGGGACCCATTTTCCATGGGTGGCGAATGAGTCCCTCTTAGCTCAAAATTCAAAACATTTCAAAATTTCTTTCAATTTTTTATTTAAAATCACCTTATGTTAGCTTGTGATGAGGTATCATTGGGTTACTAAGGCACAAGTGTGTATAAATAAGTTTTTTTCTTCCCATTTTAACCCCCATTAATCAAGTTCACTTATTCAAGAATTCAAACACTTTGCATCATTAAATCAAGCATTAATCAAGTATTTTGGAGCAGCCATTGTTATATCTTCAAATTTCTTCAATAATGGTTTGGTAAGAAAATAGCATTTGCATGTTATTTGTTTATCATTCTATTTCTTCATTAAGGGTTTGATTACCAAAGTAGGATTTATCCAAGCCAAATCCCTATAACCTAATCCTTAACCATTTTCCCCCTTTGCATGTGTATTTGCAGACTTGTGTATGTAGATTTGACAAGCTATTAGGTGTTGAAAAGTGGAAAAGAAGTCAACAAAGTGTTTCAAGTCAACTACAACCTATTTCAAGCTTGGAGAAGGCATTTTGTCTATTTTCTAGAGATTTGACTCCATCAACCCAACAAGCAGACAACCTCATATCTGGTGCTACAAGATTGGTCCCTGATTTCACATAATTTTTGGAGTGGGATGATTCACCATTACTAGAGAATGAGTCCCACCTTCAGGCTAGAAATCCATATTTTGTCATATTCTAGATCCCGACACTCAAAAACCTATTCTCAAAAGTTTTCATAAGAAGCGGGATTGATTCTACATCAGTGGTGAATGAGTTGGTGATTTTGAGTAATCTCTGACAACATTCAAAAAACTCTAGAATATTCATCAGACTCCCAAGTGCACTTTGATTCATCCCTCCTCTTTTTTGTTTTGCATTTGTTCATACTTTAGTTCATATTTTCATATCACATTGTGTTTTCCAAAATTGCTTAATTCTTAGGTTTTTCATTCATAATCATTCAAATAGTTCATTTAATTGCACATAGATCATTCCATTTAGTCTAAATAGCATCGTACATTTCCTAATTTGAGTGAACCACCTAGAATTTTGAGTGGGGTTTATCTCTCTCGTTTTAGGTGAAATATCCTAAGAGTGTAAGAGTAGTCCATAAATCCTACCCAAAAATATACGGTTCATTTTTGTGAACTTGCATATTGAGCACTTTACATTTTTTATTTCCATTACATCTAGCATCCTATACTTTATTTGCATCAACATTCAATTAGGTTTTGTTTTGTTTTTGCATCTTAGAATTTCTCAAATTGCATTAGTGAAAGACTCATTAAGATTTCATTTTTGCATATCATTCAAAAACTGAAAATATGCATTTGCATCCTTAGTTTGCATCTAGAAAGCATTAAAATCACTTTAATTTTTTTTTTTTCTTTTAAAAAATCTCATTGTTGGATTGATTTGCCACCCTAGGCGAATTAGTCCACCTACACATTTTAGACTACATTTTCAAGCATCTTTTTGGGCATTTATTGTATTTCTATTCTCTGTTGTTATTTCTCTATTTTAGTTTATAGAATTCATGTTATTTTTATTTTTCACTCCTAGATTACATTTCATTTACATTCACCCCATCTTCTATGGTACTTGTATGAGTGTTTGGTGCCCCATTGATAATACTTTAGTGAGATGAAGTTCTAGACTTATGGCTTCCCATCATAGAACTTTTGTTGTGGACCTTGGGATCTCAAGAGCTTCTACTCCTAGTGTGGACAATGGTGAATTAGGCATGGACAATAACACTACTATGCCTTCACCTTTCCATCCAATGAATGTTGACACACAAAACAATTCCATTCCGCAAGAAAAATTCATTAGTATTCATGAGGATTTTGCACATTTACAACAATATTTATCCTTTGAAAACATTTCCACCACTACTATACCTATAATAGAAAACCTTCATCGCTTGATTGGAAGTGATGATGGCTTGCAAGTTATGAAGAGAATAGCTAAGATATACAATAAACATGTTCCTTCTACTTCCCAGTCAAAAAACATCTTTGTGAGCCAAGGATGACCTCACAATCCTCCTCCTTCAACCATCACATCCATACCAACTTATACCACTCCTCAAGTTACAACAACTATGCAATAGGTTAGTCATGTGGATCCTTCTTTCACAATTCCAACTAGCATTCCTAGTTCTTTTGTGGCATCGCATATTCCTTCTTCCACCTTGACCCCTTTTAGTGTCCCTTTCACTCACCCTAACATTACATACACTCCATCACTATTTTCCCTTCCACCTCATACCACTTACATTGTTCCCATCATTACACAACTCTCTAACACTGTTTCTCCACAATTATCCAAAGTCAAAATGTTCCACCCACATATAATGTTCATAGTAGCCCATTATCCTTAGAGATCTTACGCACCTAGATTCCACAAGGAATTGAAATGCCTAGGTTTGAGAAATACAGAGTAAAGGAGACCCTACTAATCATTTCAATGCTTATACAGCATTGTGTAGTGACTTTTTCATCAATGATAAGCTATTCGTAAAACTTTTTCCTAGGACCTTGAAGGACATTGTATTGGAGTGGTTTTCCAACTTACCCAATCATTCAATCCGATCATTCAATGAACTTGTGGATGCATTTATAAGTCATTTCCATGTCCATATGACTCCTAGAAAGACAATGGCTAATTTAATGTAATATAGACAAAATACTGATGAAAAGGTCATTGATTGCATTTCATGATATCAGTCATTGTATGCTCAAATTGATGTCAAGATCCCTGATTCACATTTGCAGAAGATGTTTATTGAAAACTTGCACTCACCTTTAGGATAAGTTGAATATGATGAAATTCCCTTCATTCATGCATTTATGCATGACCCTTTGTGATTATCGTAACTCGATTTCTATTCATGATTCAAAGTCCACTTCTAATTGAGCTGAGAAGTCTGAGCAAAACAACCAAAACAATGCACAAAACTTTAAAAAACTGAACAGAGGATTTTTATAGTTTAACCCACCTTTTTTGCAACCAACCCAACCTATTCAAAGTCAAGTGGCAACTATTAAAGAAGCAGTTCCTTATACCTATGGGGACCTGAAGAGACTATTTACTCCCTTATCTGGTACCCTCCATAATACAATGAACCAATTGCTCCAACAACAAATGATCACTTTCCCTACCGTTAAACCACTTGATACCACCAAGCCTTTACCACCCACCTTTAAACCTAATGCTTATTGTAATTTTCATCACCAAAATGGACATGACACCAAACAATGTAAGTGTCTCAAACACTTAGTTCAAGACCTCATTGATTCTAGTCATTTATCCATTATAGGTGTTAATGATCAAGGAAATAAGTTCATTGCACCCCTAACCATAATTTACAAGTCTTTACCAACTCCATGCCTAAACACAATGTTTCATTTTTCAAGGCTAGTGAGCCTTCAAACCCTCAAGTCATGAACATTGATACAAATAATGACCAACTTGATATAACTCCAAATGTTACCCAAGTTACTCCTATGGATGAACTTGTGGGTGTGATAGACATTATCCCTCGTAAGGGCCTAATCAACAAATCTCTTGATATCACTTTTTCTTCCAAAAAATATACTAAAAAAGCTTCCTAATGGTCCTCTTTACATATCCAACTGAATCTATGATAATCCCACTAATGGGATATCAATATATCCCACTTGTGGGGAGAATGTGATCACAGAAGAGTTTTTAGTATTACGTGAGTTGTATCAAGATGACTACCATAAACCAAATACATGGATTAATACACATACTGGTTTTGTGTGCCCTATGATTGGATCGATCATACTCCCCTTACAAGTAGGACCCAAAACTTTGGATCTAACATTTTCTATTATTCCATAATTAGATCAATTTCATCTATGGTTCGGTCATCATTGGATCCACTCGATGAAAGAGGTCTCGTCAGTTGTTCACAAATGTTTGAAGTTTCCACATGGAAATGAAATACTTACCATACACCATAGTGGCTTTAATTTGTTATCTTGCAAAGGTAATTTTTCCTTAGAAGCCTTTTGGCTTGAACCTATGGAGCCCATCACCCCTCGAAATGACTTATTTTTCATTACCTATCAAAATTTAAAAGCTAAATAAATAGTTGCATTGTCTCTTTGTAACATGTCCCCAACCGCTTCCACTTCTCTTATCCTTGATGAAACCATGCTTCAGTCTAAGTCTAACTTTGAATAAACAATACAACCTCATGAGAAACTTAACATAGACACTTCCCCTCCATAGTTTAATAAACCAAGAGAAAATGAAACCAACCCTATCATGCCTCCTCGCATTAAACAAGTGGGTAAGTGCACCAAGATGGTTCCCAAAAAGGGAGCTTAGGTGGCCACTTTTTTTCTAAAATCAAGAAATAATGACCTTGGACGTGAAATTGAGGATAGCTACACTCAAAATATTGAGATGGAACAAAAACAAGGATCGAAGTGCTCTAAGTCTACTTTCTAAACTACTAATTTATTTTGAAAATGATTGAGATTAAGTGGTTCAAAAGAGGGATGTACACAATTTTTTGTTTTTTTGTCAGAAAAACATAACATTGCAACTCTTATATGACCCTAGCATGGTTAAATTTTTTGTGGTATTTTTAAAATCACTATGGTTAGAAGTTAGCTAACAGTATCTAGTTAATGCATGATTTTCTAATAATTTTTTAATGAATATTTTATTTTTTACTAATTTTCTAAGTGGGCACTTCCTAAAAAGCATAATTTTGGCCATGCTCCCTCTACTAATTTTAGAAAGTAATAGATTTTTTTATTTTTTATTTTTTTTAATTTGTAGAATGGAGTG
>VDFB02379711.1:80154776-80203950 GCA_007258455.2 Sequoia sempervirens | reverse complement strand
TGGATTTTCCAAGGCTCGCAAGATTTTAAAGTGATGTTATCTCTATCATTAAAAGATTGAGTATACTTGACATTAACAAAAACATATCATTCTCATGTAGTTTCATAATCATTTGCATGTCATACATACATTAGAAAACATTATTATGTCATTCATCCATCCATGCATTACATCATAATATTTGCATTAGAAGACACAAAAACAAGTGCATTACATCTCACTTGCACAATCAAATTCATCCCATATAGTATAGAAGTATCATATATTTGCACTAAGAAAATACAAAAAACATAAGGGGTATCACATTTCATTTGCATCCATCTCATACAACATAAAACATCATCCATAAAACATATAGAATCATCATCATATCATCATTTCATCCATACATAATCATATAAACATCATATAAACATCACATAACACATAACATAGAAATTAAATGCATTCATCATAGGAATCCATCATAAATGCACGTAAACACATATGTATTGCTAATCATTGCTACATATCATATAAATCTCAAAATCATAATGTCAAGTGTACAATGATGTCCAAATATGTGGAGAGATATAACACAAAAAATGGCAAAAACCATAATGTCTCAACTAAATCAGTGTATACATCATAAAATGTCTCAAATATATTAGAAGTGATCATAACAAAGACTATGTGCTACTAGCCCAAAACAATGTTGGCCCCATACCTCTTTCTACACCACTTGATGACCCTACCCCTAGATCTCTGTGAGGTGGTGGCCCTTTAACATGCCTGTTAGTTGTCCTAGAATGATTTCATCTTGACCTAGTAGACTCAACATAACTCCCACACTGCTTTGCAAGCACTACATTATAATACCATAGCTGGTAGTACTCGGCCTCCCTGGTGGAGTGTTGTACCTCTCTAAGGTAATCCATTGTCAAGGTTCCCTTGACCACTCTCTGTAGTCTCTTTGCCACTCTATTTTCCTTCTCACACTATTGCCTCAAGCTATCTCTCTCTCTAGTGAGCATCACAATCTATGCCTATGCCTATGATTGTGCTTGTGTTTGTGCCTATAGCTATCCCTGTATCTGTGCTAGGTAACCCTGTAAAATCTGCACCTAGGTCTATAGGGCAGTTATCTATGTCTGTTACTCCTATGAAGGCAAGAGAATCTAAATATGCTATTGAGCTACAACCACCAGGGATCTCCTCCTTTGAGCCACTCTAACATCTAGCACTGGTCCACCACCACCCTCATCTCCATCACAACGATCACCATCTCAATCACCTCCTCCATCCCCATCACCATTATCTCTCTTGTCACTTCTCTGTCCCTCCTCCTCTCTCTCCATCCTTCTCCTCATCACCTCCCCCACCCCTCCTTTGTCTCAGTGCCTGCTCCTCATCCAATAAAGGTACTAGCTCATCCAAACTCAAAATCCCTGGGAAAGGATGTGAGAAGAAGTAATGAGCATACTCCTACGACATTGCAACCTATATAATATTAGGATAGTACTCCCATATGATTTCCTATAATCCCTAATACTCCTCAACCACTACATCATATGATAGGTAGGGTCCCCACTCTGGTATATCCTATCATTGGCATGCATAGAAAGCAACTCCCTAGATCATACCCTGTACTTGCCTGTATTGTTGTAGCACTCTCCCAAGCAAGAATCTCTCAATGAAAAATGGGGTCCTCCCAATCAAATATCTGGCCATGCACACATATGGTGTCTTTCTTTCATCCTCTGACCACTGTTCATAGTCTTGGTAGGGCTTGCATATCACAGTATCAAGATCATCCAACACCCTCTGCCAATACTCTAATTTTCCCAGCTTATGTTGGACAACTAGGCCTATATAGCCATGAACATAATGTCTCCCTATTGGACACTATCTCTCTGCCACTGGATGAGTGATAACTATGTGCTCCCACACCCATATCTATAGTAGTGTCACCCCAGCTAACAAACTGGCACCTCTAAGATAAAAAAACTTGATGGAGATCATAGTATAATTGAGCCAACATGCACGATCCCAAAGCATATCTGGTCCCTTGTGTGATCATGCTCTCTAATTTTTTATCCCAATCTATTGAGAGTCCCTTCAACCTCCAGTTGGGACATAGAAATCCTCCAATAAATCTAGCAAGAACACATGGCCATGTCGCATAGGCATCAACCATATCCCATAATGGGATATCATAGCCGTAAATCCAATCATCCTTGAAGACTCTTTACAATGCATTTGTGCCTCCCTACTTAGTGGAATCATACACAACCAACTCACCAATGATAATAATCCTTAGAATACAGTAAACATCCTTTGGTGTCACTTCCATCTCACTAGTGGGTAAGTGAAAGATGTTATGCTCACTGTGCCACCTCTCTACCAAAGTGGTTAGAGGTCCCCTATTAATCCTATATAGGGGCATATCTATCAATGAAGTCAATCTACATCATCCAATCACATTTGGATCAACCTAATCTAGATGTGGAATCAAATTCCAAGTCCTTGGGAAATGCTCCTATGACATGAGAATTGTTGAAGGCTCTAATCATCATAACATATTATAAATCAACAATCTTATCAATCAATCAACATCAATCATCCTATCAATCTAACAAGCTCTGATGAGATTTTGATCAAATCTCGTGAGTGTCTATCATTGATCCTCACCTATCACAAGGTTATTCATCATTATCCTATCATTAATGCTCACCTATCATGAGATCAATCATCATTATCATATCATTAAGTCTCACCTATCATGGGATCAATCATCATCTAATCTATTAGCACCATCCAACATTATCAAATCAACAACTGACATGATCATCAATCATAAAAAATGAGGAGAATAATCAAAATATATCAATCTAGCCTAGATGCACTGAAATAGTCCTTTTATTCACTAAAAGCATGTTTACACTAGAAAATTTCATGGATACACCAAAATAGTGCCTCAATGTGCCAACTCTATGAATGTACGATCAAATTTCACCAATGCACTAAATTACCTAATGCACTAAAACTTTGACCGATTGTGCTAAATCTAGTTATCTATGTGCCAAAACTATCATTGGACTAAAAGATTCTATGTATGTACTATTAAAGTCTATCCATGTGCTAATTTTCTGTATGTACTAAAACCTAGCATCAATGAGCTAAAAATCTAACCCTATGTGCTAACCCACATGATGTGCTACAAGAGTGACCCGATGCGCTACATCGGAGTCTGAATGTGCTAAAATGTGAAAAGGTGAAATTCAAATATGAAAAATGTAGGAAAAATGACATTCAAATTCATAAGGAGGTTTTTTGAGCTACGTATTGGAGGTCTACATGCAGTCAGGTGGTTCTAATGTTGTACATGCTTGAATTGGTGGGTCTGGATCATAATCACCATCTTGCTCAATTTGCACTAAGTTGATCACTCACTCTAATTTTCAAAATGCAAATGCACAAATGAGTTCAAATCACATTATTTTTAGCTTTTTAGCGGTAATTAAGTGGGAATTTAATGGGATTGATTTATTTTATTTTTCAAAGGGCCTTAATTAATAAATTCATCACTTGGCAGGTTCAGTATCATTTTTTGGGGGATAAATCATATCAACTATCCTGCATGTAATCTCTTCATCTGTATCTATCTTAATATCTGTGCCTCGCGCTAATGTGCACCTAAAATCAGTTGGGATCGTCAATTAATTAAATAGAAGGTATGATTAATAAACCTCTTGTTTCATATGTACCGTCATTCCCGAATGGTTTGTTTATTTATAGGGTTCATTCCTAATTCTTCTTATCTTAAATCATATTCCTCTAATCTAATTAAACAAAACAAATTCAAATAGTTTGTTTTGTTGAGTGTCTGCTTCTTGCAAATTTTAATAATTCAGTTGGGGAATTTGGTCACATGTACAAAACTTTTCCTCTTACCACCTCATCAAGTGTCTCATGAATTAAAATATCCTTAATATTTAAATTGGAATTTTCCTCAACAAATTTTGAAACAAACTTGAGACACTTGGCTCTCTTCCTCCATTTATTCTCTCACACTTGGAAAAGTGTTCTATTAAAGGGAACACTCTCCATGATTCCTTCTAACTTCTTCATCCTCCACCCTCGATCTTTCTAGCTAAAATATTGACCATTGGTTGCTGCCACATCAGAATGTGCCTTGGAAATCTTATAAATACAACATCATTCTCCAATATTTCATATCACATCTTTGAGCAATCTTACTTTGCAAAAAATACATTAGAGCATTTAAAGCATTTAGCATTTAGTAATTTAGAATCATATTAGTTTACAATCATGGCTTAGCTATTAGCTCCATTTCCATTATTGTAATAGTTTTCATATAGCATTTTGTATCACTAAATTTAGCATCATATCTTCATCACAACATCATTATCATAGCATCACTAAGTAAATCATATAGTTTATCAAACATGTAGGAGTATAATTCTTGAATCTTCTAGCATTTTGTTCCTTTGGTTGTAATTCTAAAGGTCATAGTGCATACATAAATCTAAGATCCATTATGATTTAATGAATCCTTGATGATAGGAAACAATGGGATGAATTTAGGTTATTTTCTTTGTTTCAATTTGATTAGTTTTGTGATTTGAATTCTCTAATGCAATGTCTCATTGATTGTGTTGTATCTATTCCTTTTGCATTTACACATTTCAATACTTCACAATACAAGTAGATTGATAAATAAAGATATGAAGAGCAAATCTATGTGTAGGGTATCAGCACAAAGTTGTGTCACACTTTCAACCAACTTTTAAGCATAGGTGAATTTAATTAATTTTAACTTGAAAATAATTTTGGTCAAACATACGATCTTGTAAGATTGATTCGAGTTAATTTATATATGTCCACAACTTTTTCAACTAAAATTGCTAGCTAAATGCATATTTAACACCACTTCAAGTCCAATTTACGAAAAAAAAAAAAAAAAATTTAAAAAATTGATGTTTCAGTAACTTCTACTTGTGTAAAAAACATTTTGTTTAAAATATAAAAAATGCCCTTTTGTAGATCCATAAGTTTAGTTTTAAAAAATGTATATATTTTAATAGTTTAATTATTATTTATATTTTCCTTTTTATTTTTACTAAATGTAGGTTATTAGCACAAAACATTAGGTTGATTACCATGTCAAGGAAACATAGTAAAACTTATTAAAAAAAATGAAAAATATATGATGGCCTAAATATAAGTATCTATATCAAGATGGTATAATCTCTTTTCTATTTTAGATAAATAATTAATACAAAAGTTGATGTCAACTGAAAACAACCAAGTTTTAATACCCACACATTTTAATATTTATTTTAAAACATATATTTATCGAAATTGGAAAAAATATATCCATGCCCTAAAGTTTCAAGTTATAAACACACACAAAAATTGAAGGAAAAAAAAAATTACTATATAAAGATTAACACCTCATGCAACTTCACTTTAAAACATTTTATTAACATCTAAATTATAGTGTTAATTTATAAAAAACTATATTCAATTTTTTTATTTTTTTATTTTAAAGTACAAACATAAAATATACTAAAAAATAAATATTTAATTAGTTTACATCATTTCAAAGTTCAAAACATATATATCACTTTTTAGTGATTCAAGTTTAAAAGTTGGATTAGTCTTGGTCATTTCCTTTATAAAAGTGTGATACAATTTTTTACTTTTACCCTACAATATAAATAGGGCATTGTAATTGCCTCTTTTTATCCTATTTGTGAAGCAACTAATGCATATTCTATTCTCTAGTAAGTGTAGTTTGCATTTTTCATTTGCTCTACCAAGCATATGTAATGAGATGCTTATGTCAAGCATGTCTTCAACCAAAGAGGGGGAAAAACATTATTAAGATCTCATATGATTTTGAAGTTTGTTGATTTTGAATGTAAGGTATTCACTTTTTCTTCTAGATGCTCTAGATGTTGCGGCTCATGCTAGTAATTGCTAAGATTTATGTTGGATGAAATTGCAATATATTTCTAATCCATGAGGAGAAATTTTGAAACTTTAAATGTAGGAAAAAAATATCATATTATTAAGTTGCATCTCAGTTGAGCGATGCATTACAATTTTGATTTTCCAATCTTGTTTGACTAAAGAAATCAATGCTCTGCAATGTTTTACTATCAATGAATAGTATTTATTCTTATTAGAGACACAAACAGTTTGAACAACAATCAACTTAGTAGTGTTGTTATATTCACTGGGCTTGCAAGTGGTTTTCTTTTTTTTGCATTTTTACCTACGCAACATCTGGGAAAATTTGGTCTCACTGGATATGATATATTGAAAATCACTTCAAGTTTACTCTAGAAAAGAGTTGTTTAGAATATAGTGTGCATATTTGAGTTAGTGCTTTTGCATAAACTCTGTATCATTGAATTTCTATGTTGATTCCATTGGTTATGACAAAGAATGTGCTAGCTTGTGCTTTTCAAAAGCAATTTCTTCTCTAAGTAGCTGATCAAAGATATGGAATTAATGCAAAGTGCCTAATTCAAAGTGGTACATCATAATGTGAAGAATTATTTTCTACAATAACTTCAAATATATTTTCAACACACTATTTTTTATGTAACCTAATTGTGTCAATTGTTTATTGTGTTAAAAATCAAAGCAAGAGGGAATAATTCAATATGGTAAAGAGAGCGAAAAAGTAGAATTTGATGAAAATGTTGGAAAGTTCAAGTTAATAACCTATGACTTTGCTCACTAACATAATACAATTTCCAAATGAAAAGATTGCTTCTTCCTTTATGGATTGAATAATACCAATGTTAAAATGGTGCAACAAATATGCGAGCTTGATTTAAGTAGTAATGCGATAGTAGTAGTTTTTACATAGCTAGATAGATCATAAAAATGAAATTTTCATATAGAGCACAATTTGAAGGTCTACATAGTAGTATGCATATACAATAGCTCAATGGCTATTGATTCCAGGTATGTTCAAAGTTTTTTGACTAGTGCTAACATGATTGAATATACAAATGAAACATTGATTTCTTTCTCGATGTAATAAAAACAAAGCAGAATTCATCAAAAAAATTGTCACCATAATTGGTTCTTTTAATAATTTGTCTTATAAAAATATATTTTGTTATCATATTGTAGCATAGATTTTGTCATCCAAGGTCTTTCTAGCACTCTTAGGGTTTTTCACCTAGAAGGAGAAAGATGGGCCAAAATGCAATGTTACACTCAAAATAAATGAAATATGGATAGAGTATGGATGCAACATACCTAGATGCAATGTTTGAATGCAAGAAAATAATAAGATTAATTGATTAATGAATGGAAACTAAGGAAACAAAGAATGTTTCAAAACACATTGTGATATCTAGAAAACACCTAAAAATGAATGCAAATTACAATAGAAATGGATAAAACAAAAAGTGTGCACCTGAGATATTGAAGGAGGCTGAAAATGATATTTGAAATGCTGCTAATGCTAGAAGTTCAACCTACTAGGACTCATTCACTATTTTGGGCGAATTAGTCCTCGTTCTATGAAACTGAGCCGAAACCCATTTCAGATAGATGGGTATCCAAAAATGCAAAAAACCTTGTTCAGGCCTAGAAATGGTACTCACTCACCACCATTGGTAAAAGATTTCACTTTTGAATTTCTAAGAATACAAAAGAGGAAAGAAGAGCTCTTGGTCTACACTT
The DNA here is from genome assembly GCA_007258455.2 of Sequoia sempervirens. Lineage (NCBI taxonomy): Eukaryota > Viridiplantae > Streptophyta > Pinopsida > Cupressales > Cupressaceae > Sequoia > Sequoia sempervirens. Next base: position 80,196,237 of record VDFB02379711.1, on the reverse strand, counting down.
TGGTTCTCTATAGTTGTTCGCTTCTGAAATTCTAATTTTTGAACCTGAAAGTGACTTTTTGTTGATATTTTTCCTTGAAAAATGACGAGAAGACCTAAAAAACTTTGCAACTTTATTTTTAGTGGTTTCCAAGCTTCCAAGAGGCCTAAATCTGCAAACACACAAGACAAGAGGGAGAAATGTTGGATGTTAGGGCATGGTGGTTTGCCTTGGTCAAACCCCTTTTAGGTAATTAAACCAAAATAGAGAAAGAATGTAATGAAGCATGAAAAAATGGAGTTGAATACCTTTCCATGATGATTGACCTTGAATTTCTACAATAAAATATGAAGAATCTTCCCTTGAATGTCTTAGGAAGTTATCTTAATGACTTGCAATGATGAAACCCTAACTTGCTTGGCTTGAGATGGAAGAATGGTGGATGAATAATGAAGAATGGTTATGATTTAGGTTTTAGAGAGTTGATTTTATAGTCAATTCTTGTTATCAGCCCATAAATTGGATCCCCAAGGCTGACATGTAAAAATAATAAACTTAAATTTTAATTTTTCCTGCTTAAAGGTCAAAATTGGGCCAAATGGGACTCATTTGCCACCTTGGGTGAATAAGTCCCACTTGGTAGGGACTCATTCACCACAAGTGGTGAATAAGTCCTAGTGGGGCCATTTTACCAGCTAAGATACTAGGAATTTGAGAAATAAGGTTTAAATGGTGACTATGTTGGGTATTTCATGAAGCATTCAAGTGGTGAATAAGTCCTAGTGGGGCCATTTTACCAGCTAAGATACTAGGAATTTGATAAATAAGGTTTAGATGGTGATTATGTTCGGTATTTCATGAAGCATTGCCTTAGGATGCACAATATGAGGTAATAGAGGCCTATTAATGATGGTGTAAAGGTAAAATAGGGCTTGGGACATAGTATTAAATGTGAAAGTGTGATTAAATACACTTTACAACACTTAAATGAGGTCCACATAGCCGAGAAATAAACAACATCCAATGTGAATGTGTAAATCACATTACAACACTAGTTAACATTAAGTTTAGTTTACAAGACTTCTAGATTGATGTGAAGATGAAATTAAATAAATTTTATAATGTTGAATTAAGGGAGAATGGGTTTATTAAGTATAGAAAAGTGTGAAAGTCTTTTACAACACTTTACAACACCTTTACAAGACATCGTTAAATGCATTTGATTCAGTTTGCAAGGGTCCAAGAGCTAGTATGGATGTGAAAAACACCTCACAACACTGAATCAAGACCTCATTAATCATAATTTATCATCAATTATTCTCCAATTCAAGCAAGTTTCCTTTTTTTCTATGGTACATTTAGCCCCCATTTTAGTGAGAGGATGAACTTGCTTCAAACTCACACTAAAGTAGACATTCAAGAGATATCCAAGTGTACAGATGCAGATGATCAAGAGTGACAAAGATCAAGAAGGTAGTCAAGCCTGTAGGATCCAAGATCCTAAGTCAGACCATCAAGGTACATAATCATTCAATGGAAAGAACTAAAGGAAAGAAAAAAATGGGGTGGAAAAGATGCGCTCACTCTAGGGCCATAAAACATTAGGTCATCTATACTAGCCATACCAAGGTTATCCTCTTGATAACTTTGATAAGGCACTAGAATGAAAATGTTTTTTTTGTAAATGTTTTTGAATGTAATGTAAAAAAATTATTTGAAAGGGATTTTTCTTTGTTAATGTAAGGTCTCCTTCTTAGGGAGCATTGTTCCTAATGTCTCCAAGAGAGGACAAGTCAGGATGTTAGATCATTATCCATGGGATGCCTCATTGATGCCTCATTTGTATTAGGCCAATTTAGTTGATTGTACACTCTTAGAATGCATCAAACTCAATGACACCACCAAGGAGATGACACATCACAAGTAAAATTAAATCATGCCATGAAATTTTCACAAAGATGTTTCCTATGTATGCCCCCCACTTTAAAGCGGCTGCTAACACCATTACTATGAGAAATTACTTTAAAGTAGAAGAGGGTATGCAAGCTTATTTGAAAATCCCTATGCCAATTCATATGTTTTTGATAAGCCACATCATGAAGAAAGGGAGTATGTCACATGCAAGTAAATCTTAAGACATGTCATCCACATCCCAAGCTTGATCTTATACATTCATGAAATGTTAACAATTAGTCAAAAGAGACAATGACAAGTGACATATAGGGATAAGGTTGTTCAACCCCTTTCCCCCAGTTAGTGTAGGATGAGGGTCAACCTATAATGGATGATGGTATACTATCCCCTGTGATGGATGCAAAACATGCAATAATAAGTATGTGATAATCCTAAAAATATTACATGGCAAGGAGTAGCAACTAATGTTCACTATTTTGATAAGTAAAAAAAGTTTTGGCTTGATTGGATTTGATTGTATAGACTTTGTTACATATGTGAGAAATGCCATGATAACTTGATTGGTATGAAACATTATGCTTAGGTGGGTAAAGGATGAGTTCAGGTTGGTCTTGAGTTTTTTGCTCATGTGATGGTGGGTAAATAATTAGAGGATTCTTTGGGTGTCCCACGGGGTATGTAGGTGGTTCATTGATCAAAGGGGATCTAATGGACACTTGTGCATGCATAACCTCGGTGGTCTTGGTTTTACGTATCCCTAAGGAAGACATCATTTTCTTGCACCATAATAGTCTCCCTAGGAGGAGGGTTGTTAGGTGAATAACAATTCAAATGTTTTTGGCATTCAAGGAATTGTAATTCCAAAATGTCATCAACACAAGGGAGCTATCCATGGTTGAATTGTCTTGTTCTATGATGTTTTCCCACATAAGATTCTTATGATTCCCATTGATTGAATTATGTAACACCATCATATCATCTTCACTAATAGGAGAGATAGTAGGAGGGGAAAAATTTGATTGTTGCCCATAATCTCATTTTCTTGTGCCATAATGTTTACTCTAGTAGGAGAGATTTTAGGAAAGTTACAATCAAGAGGTCCATCACATGTCATGGTTAGATGTTGTAAAGAAGCTTCATCACAAAGAGGAGAGACATCAAGGGGAGGACAACTAGGATTTTCATGTGTGTCAATGATTGGATCTTATTATTCAAATAGACCCTTCCAATTGTTAGGAACATTAGGAAGGAGACAAATAATGCTATAATTCTCAATCATTAGTTTTCTTAATACCAACATATCCTCCTAAAAAATATGTTTGTCATGATCATTCTCAAAAGCAGTGTCACAAATAGGGAAGGTTTTGGGAGATGAATAGAGACTAGGTAAAGTGGTGGCAATGCATTCATATTGTATTGTTATACTATCTTTTCAAGGGTAATGAAGAGAAGGACAAACAAGAACTTAATGATGCTCAACGATTGTACCTTCTTTCGCCAAGGTACCTTTGTGACTAAAAGGAGAGGTATCAGGAGAAATATAATCATCATGTTTATCTATGTTTGAATTCCCTTCTAACACATTATCCACACAAATAGGAGAGATAGGAGGGAATGTAATTTTAAGACAATCATTTTCCTTTTCTCTCTCTTCTGCTAAGAGACTATCATAACTAGGGAATGTAGCGAATGAAGGAATAGAATGCTTGTTAACTAGATTTTTCTTTGCAAATTTGGAGAAGAATGAAACTAACATTTTGAAATAACAATCTATGCTAACTCAAAATGCAATGTAAAAGACTAAAATGAAATGCAATTTTCAGATGATAATTGATTGTTTATGATATGTAACAATATGAAAATGTAAATGTAAAATTTAAACCATGCATGAAATGAGCTAATTTAAGCTAAATCTAATAAAATGCATGTTATAGAAACTCAGCTAACTAATATAGGTAGGTAAAGGCACCAAAAAAAGCTTAAAAATACGCTCTTCAATTCTACAAAGGGAAATTTTAGGGCTGAAAAGGGACTGATTCGCCCAAGGTGGTGAATGAGTCCCACTATGGACTTTTTTTAGAATTTTGAGAAATTTTTGATGGATTTTGATTTTTTTGAGTGCTATGATGCAAACCTAATTTAAAAATGTAGAATTTCAAAAATTTAAATGAATTTAGAGACCAAAAATGCAACCTAAATGCACTTTTCTATGAATGCAAAAATTGAAACCTAGCGCGCAAATGAATTCACGTAAGTCCTAATGCAAGATCAATGCAAGATCAATGCAAGCTAGATGTATGATGAAGGAATCCAAATTAGACAAGAAGGTATTCAAAAAAGTAGGTTCACGAAAATGTAGCATAGATTTTGGCATCCAAGGTCTTTCTAGCACTCTTAGGGTTTTTCACCTAGAAGGAGAAAGATGGGCCAAAATGTATTCTTACACTCAAAATCAATTTAATATGGATGGAGTATGGATGCAATATACCTAGATGAAATTTTTGAATGGAAGAAACTAATATGATTAATTTATTAATAAATGGAAACTAAGGAAACAAAGAATGTTTGAAGACACATTATGATATGTAGAAAACACCATAAATGAATGCAAATTACAACATAAATGGATAAAATAAAAAGTGTGCACATGAGATATTGAAGGAGGTTGGAAATGGGATTTGAAATGCTACTGATGCTAGAAATTTATCCTGCTAGGAATCATTCACCATTCAGGGAATATTATTCCTAGTTTTGTGAAATTGAGCCGAAACCCATTTTGGACAAAAGGGTATCCAAAAATGTAGAAAACCATGTTTAGGCCTAGAAATGGGACTCATTCACCACCCATGGAAAATGAGTCCACTTTTGAATTTTGGAGAATTCAAAAGAGGAAACATGAGCTCTCGGTCTGCACTTTGGTTCTCTACATGTGTTTGCTTCTGAAATTCTAATTTTTGAAATTGAAATTGACTTTTTGTTGATTTTTTTCCTTGGAGAATGAAGAGAAGACCTGAAAAACTTTTCAATTTGATTCTTAATGGTTTCCAAGCTTTCAAGAGGCCTAAATATGCAAACACACAAGACAAGAAGGAGAAATGTTGGATGTTAGGGCATGGGGGTTTGCCTTGGTCAAATACCTTTTAGGTAATTAAACCAAAAAATGAGAAATAATTTAATGAAGCATGCAACAATGGAGTTGATTACCATTCCATGATAATTGACCTTGAATTTCTACAACAAAATATGAAGAATCTACCCTTCAATGTCTTAAGAAGTTATCTTAATGACTTGCAATGATGAAACCCTAACTTGCTTGGCTTGAAATGGAAGAATGATGGATGAATAATGAAGAATGGTTATGATTTAGGTTTTAGAGTGTTGATTTTATAGGAAATTCATCTTATTATCCCATAAATTGGATCCCCAAGGTCGACATGTAAAAATAGTAAACTTAAATTTCAAATTTTCCTGCTTAAAGATCAAAATTGGGCCAAATGGGACTCATTTTCCACCTTGGGTGAATTAGTACTACATGGGATGAATTAGTCCTAGTGGGGCCATTTTTCTAGCTAAGATGCTAGGAAGTTTAGAAATAAGGTTTAAATGGTGACTATGTCAGGTATTTCATCAAATATTTTCCTTGAGATGCACAATATGGGGTAATAAAGCCCTATTAATGATGGTGTAAAGGTCAATTAGGGATTGGTATGCATAATTCAATCTAAAAGTGTGATTAAATACACTTTTCAACACTAAAATGAGGTCCACATACCCTAGAAAGGCACAAGATCCAATGTGAATGTGTAAATCACATTACAACAATAGATTAATATTAAGTTTAGTTTACAAGTCTTCTAGATTGATGTGAAGATGCAATGAAATATATTTTATAATGTTGAATTAAGGGAGAATGGGTTTTTAAGTCTAGAAAAGTGTAAAAGTTTTTTACAACACTTTACAACACCTTTACAAGACATCATTAAATGCATTTTATTAAGTTTGAAAGGGTCGAAGACCTAGTGTGGATGTGAAAAACACCTCACAACACTAAATCAAGAACTCATTAAGTCTTATTTATCATTAATTACTCCTCAAATCAAGCAAGTTTCCTTTTTTATATGGTACACATATTGATAAAATACATAGTAGGGGACCAAAGATATTGCATGTCAGTAATTTTTTCCTTTTTTATATAGTTGAATTATGTAGCGAAACACAATCTAAGATAAATGGTTGAAAGAAAAAAACCAAATGTTTTTTATTTATAAGCTGAAATAAAAGTGAAATATTCACTGAAAAATAGAAGTATCAATTAAAATATTTTTCTTGATTGATCTTTCAGTACTATAGAAGCATAACATAATAATAGGGGATACATCATAAAAGAAGAAAATCATAGAGTGCAAGAGAAATATAGCTCCAAACAATAGCACATAAAAAAGATAATTGCACTATAGTACATTTTCTGTATCCTACCAAAACAATTATTTTGGAACAAGAAAAGGGTGTGTTAAAATAGAATACAGCTAAAGAACAGGCTGAAATTACAAATGTTTACTATAGGACTCCATATAAATGTTCTGCTATCAGGTCATATATATTGCAAATGATCTTAGTTGTGATTTCCACCTGAAAAGACAAAAAAACCAAGGCACCTATCAATCTTAATGATAAATAGAAAATCTATATAGGAATGTATTCCAATTTCCAATGGTCAACTATTATGAACAATGCCACAAGTTTATCAATCAAAACAATTAGATTAAACATGTGTATACAAACTAGAATATTGGAAAAGCATAAGCCTATAATATTGAAAGCAAAGAATAACCCAACTGTACTAGCTTTTATATATATTTTTCAATAGTTTTTTCCATTTTTGTATTTTGTGGGCTAATGTCCATTGTTTCCTATTTTTGAATGCTCACGTTGTTTCTTTATTTTCTTAGATTGTTTGCATCATTATTTCTATGGGTGTGTTTGTCTTGTTTAGTAAAATATTGAAGAGGATAATGGGATGGCCATGATTAAGAATGGAAAAAAATTTGACTGTTATCATAAAATTTGGCCAAATGAGTGGACAACACAAATAAGACAATGTGAAAGATATGTGATATTACAAATTTGTACTCTTTTAAGAGGTTTTATTGTTAGGAAATAATTTGTAAATATGATAAGAAAACACAAGTGATGGTTTTCTCAACAGTCTTTAAACATGATGGAGGCATCAATCAATGCTAGTTGTAAGTGAACAATAGAGCCCAGACATTGAAAATAGCCCAGGATAGCAAAGAATAGTCATTAATAGAGAAAATAAAAACAACAAACAATACACATTAAGGCATTGAAAGGGAGGATATAAAAAATCTATAGAGCAATGATTTAAAAGACATTGGGCTTGCAAATGATTTGTCTTTTTCTCCCCATACAATAGACATCATGCTTAGAATAGAAGATAGCATTAATGAATTATGCTATTAAGTCTACTAGTCAAGGATAGAGGGTGATCTGTAAAAGCATTCAAATGTAGAGAATAGTCAAAAATATTCCATAGAGTGCAAACATCAATAGACAATAGAAATTAACCCATAAAATGCATAGGAATACAAAACTATAGAAATAAATTGTAAAAGATATAACTTACAAATGCCTTTTTTTTTGGTTTGGATATAGTATACATAAATCATCTCAACAACCATGGATATGACTAGCTTAATTGTTTTGTACAGTTTAGCAATGATCTAGCCTTTCTTATTGAGTCCTTTCCAATCATGGTCTACTTTTATCGGTTGTGTGCATATAGATATATATTTTTCTATATATATATATGTATATGTATATGTATATATGTATATATATATATATGTATGTATGTATGTTTATATATCTATGTATAAATATATATATATCTATATATATGTTTGTATGTGTGAATTCTACATTTTGCGTTAACTAGAATTTGTTTCTTCGTTTATTTAGAATAGGTACAATTTCAATTATTGTAATTGCATAATGTTGCCAATCCCTAGGGATGCAATGGTGTCAAATTTATACACATATATGCTCAGATACAAGTATGAAAATACATATGTATATATACATGCATACAAGCATACATATATATGCATATATGGGAATGCAGAGGCATATCTATATACAGTGTCATTTTATTGTTCTTTGCATCTATACATTTTATGGTTAATTTCTATTAAGTACACTCATGCATTGAAATTGCACTTGAATTTATTAAGTCAAAATGAAAAATTGGTGTAAATAGATGGAAAATGTCTAGGCATAAAACCCTTTAACTTGGATTTTTTGAAAAGGTTTATAGTCTTTTAGAGTGTTATTCTATAATAGTTTACATATTTTCACTTCATAGGTCAATGTCTATTGTTTGTTGTCGTTTTAATTTTGCATGCCCATGTCTATTATTTTCTATTCTTAATGGGTTAGTGTCTATTGCGAAGCTAAATTCTTAATTGCATTTCAATTTATTTGTGTGAGCACCTCCCAAATCTGCAAACATTCTAAGCTCCATAAAGAAGGTGAGTGCATACAAATTTGCTAAATACTCCTATGAAATAATGCAAAATTTTTCTTACACATGATAGAAAATCAAACTAAATTGAAAGCATGAAAGATACATAATGCACACTTTATCTCATATTGGATTAGTGTTATTGTAGAAAATAGCCCTTTCCCAATCATTGCTTAAGCTTGATGTTAAGATGCTATGAAGATGATGATAAGATGGGCAAGATTAGCTCTCCATTGAAGAGAGTAACCTTGTATGAGATTGTGGAGATGAAATGACAAAATTGTGGAGGATTTGATCAAGAATGAAGCCTTCATTTATAATTATCTTGATGAGAGATTGGCCAAATGGATGAATGTGGGATAAAGAACAAGCCAATGAAAAGAGGCCACTTGTCAACTTGTGAGTGGTTGATCATGTGGAAGATTTGGGAAATGTGCCCAAGGGGGGAAATTTCAAATTTGAAATGAGAGTTAATGCTGAGATTGACTTGTGCAAGGGACATGTAAGAGACATGTAAGACCTAATAAATGCCTTGTTTAATGTACCTTTCAACTTGCTTTTGAATTCAAACTTGATGGAATATTCATCAAAGATGCCATGTTGAGTGAAAATGTTGATTTTAATAAATCAATAAATTGATTTATTTGTGCAAGTGGGATTATCTATAGGATGTGACATGCATTAGATTAGATTAATTGGGTTTAGATAAAATTAATGATGATTAGGATGTTTGACCTTTTTGACTTAAATATTTGATTTATTTAAATCAGAAAAGGATGGAATATGCATTATGATTTAACTAAATGAATGCTTGATTTATTTGATTAAAAGGTTGATGATAATGTTTATTTAATTTTAAATTAATGACCTTAGGATATGGAAATTAATGAGATTACCTGATGAATGGATGAAGGTGAACTTGATTAATTGATGAATGGACCTAATGTGAAACCTAGTTTACTTGATGAATGAACCTGATTGAATGCATAATGTTAATTTTGCATGTCTACAATTTGATGAAGATGAGAATAGTTTTTTGTTTTGAATATTTCTCAATTTTGAAGTTTTAATTCTAATTGGAAAAGAATTATTTGTGTTGTTTTCCCATTTTCTTAGTCTTTTTATGTCACTATCAATATGGGATAGTCTTTGTTGTTTAGTGCATTGTAATCGTGGATTGATTTTATGGATTGTTGTCTATCCTTGAGTTAAATAGTTAACACTGTAATTTGTTAATGTGAATTTCTCTCCTACCCATGATTAAGAGTAACCAACAAGAGACACTAACCCAAAAAGAATAAGCAACAACCAATAAATTCAAATGTGTTTGCAATGCATGGGTTTAGACAATGCAAATTAACCATAAAGTGAAAAGATATAGAAAACAATAAAATGCCACTGTAAAAGATATAGGAACTCATAACCACCACCTTTCTCACTTCTGATATGAGTAAACTAGTAGAAAAGTGAAGAAAATTAAAAAGGCCACCTTTGTTGCTTCTAGCAATCTAGATGAAAACCCTTTGAACAGACACAAGCTTTAGCCCCATCAAGCAATCTGACCCAATGAACAAACAACATGGATAACAATTCCCTCAATAGTGTTAACTTTCACACCACAACACACTAATGATGGCTACACTCTAGCACATTTATAATAAATTGGAAGAAAAAAATAGTAAATGCAAAGGTATGAATGAAGACGCCACGTGCCACCATCAAGAGTCCAAGGCAACACACAAATATACAAACAAACTTATGAAATATTTCCAATAGAAAACTTCCCTACAATACTTATTATCATTAAAAATGTTTACAAAATTCCCAACCAAGTTATTATTTGTGTTGTCATATGAAAATATACAAGTATACATATACATTTGTATAGATATATATGTATATATAGATATAGTGATTCTATACCTAGATACTCTCTAGCAACTAGACCTTATTTTCATTGTTATTCAATAAATTCAAATGCAATTGCAATGAATGCATGCAAACACAACATTGGCCCATAAAATTAGGCCCACATATATGTAGAGTGTAGAGTGAACACATAGACATATATATATATATAGATAGCTACATGCAAATACATACATACATACATTATACACATATGCATATGTATGTACATGTGTATGTATATATGTATGTATATATGTATGTATATATGTACATGTGTGTGTATATATATATATATATATATTTGTATATATATATATATATATATATATATATATATATATATATATATATCTATACAAATATATATATATTTGTATATATATGTATATATATATATATAAAGTATATATATATGCATATGTATGTACATGTGTATGTAGATGTGTATGTATATATGTATGTATATATATACATATATACATATGAATGTACATGTGTGTGTGTATATATATATATTTGTATATATATATGTATATGTGCATATGTATATCTATGGATGCATATGTATATGTATATTTTTATGCATAAATATATATATGTATGTATGTATGTATATATATATATATATATATATATATATATATATATATATATATATATATATATATATATAGATACATACAAGTATATATTTGCATGTATATAGAAAAATATGTACACATAGACACAATGATTTTATATCCAGATATCTTCCAGTCATTTGCAGCTAATTTTTGTTGTTATATAATAAGTTTGAGTGTATTTGTAATTCATGAATGCACAGAGATGAAAATAACCATAAAATGTAGAAATTCCAAAAACTATAGAATGATGTTGTAAAGGATATAGAAATTTACAAATACTTTATTTTCCAATTTGAAAAATAGTGAAGGACGTACAACAATAGTTTGGCTTTCATGAATAAGATTGGAAATAATGTTTACTTTCCATGCATATAGTGCAAGTGCGCTTGAATCTGTTTAAAAAAAATAAAAATTAGGCATAACTTATTGGAAAAATTTTAGACATAAAATGAAGAACCCAACATATGCAAGTTTGAGCCTCATCAAACAACCTGGCCCAATGAACAAACAACATGGATAGCTATCCACTCATTAGTTTTAAACCTTGACACCATAACACACCAATGATGGCTACATTCCAGCCTACTCAGAATAAATGAGAAGACGCAAATAGTAAATGCAAATGTATTGCTCTAGGTGTCGCATGTCCCCACAAAGAGTCCATGGCAAGACACAACTATACAAACAAACTCATGAAATATTTCCAATAACAAATCTCCCTACAATAATTATTATTATTAAAAATATTTACAAAATTCCAAAACCACAAGGAAAATTGCACCTGCCAATCACAAATTTTCAAAAACATGGAAAAAAAATTGCTTTTCCAAATACTGCCCCAAACATAAGTTGTACTTTAGCTTTATTTCCCAATGCCTTTCCCAAAGCACAATTTTAATATGCAAGATTGAGGAGATAACATTATTTTATTTCCTTATAAGTGTAGTGACAAAAAGTACCAAGCAAAGATATGTGAAAGCTCTAAAAATTTAATCATTAACAATGGAGGAAAAAATTTCTCCTAACATATGCATTACAAATGCACTTCAATTCAGAAAATGAAAATGGAAATCAGGTCCAAGTAGGTGGGAAATATCTGTGTGTAAGATTATTAATTTTTCTATGTTGAGAGGGCTTTGATATGGTTGTCCTTTCACATTTTCTATTTTTGTTCATGCATAGCATTCTAATAATGGTCTTATGCATATATAGTAACCCAATTATGTCTAATTTCAGCAAACTGGAATGCAACTCTCATTAATGACCTCTACTATAAACTTGAAAAATTTGTAGTGTTTATTCATTTCCTTAAATTGCCTCTTAGAAATTGAAAATTGGGAAAATATTTTTGGATTGTCATTTGGGTTTTGTTTACTAACTTGGTCAGCTTTTTTGAGTAGACAAAAATTTGCACCTATTAACAAAATCTATGTCTTCCATCTTTGAAACAAAGAAAGAACTGATTATAATTTGATATGTGTATAAAATTCACATCTATTGAGAGGGTTTATACATATCATACTCAAATCAGAAAACAAGTGATTTGTAAGTACTGTTCTTTTTCATTTTTTTTCATTTCCTTAGGAAAACCAATGGATATGAAAACCATGCTCCTTTTATGGGTTATTTCTATCATGTTCAAAACAAGAAACAAGTCATTTGTAAGTTTGAACATCATTTACACTATTTTTCTCTATTTTATCATTTCTCTTCCCTCTTTGATTGTCTTTATAGGTGACTCTCCCCTTCTCAATTCCAAAATTAACACCATAATTCATCAATATTTGCTACTTTTCTATGAAAAACTAACAAGGCATATGATGTAGTCAATCGTATTCCCCATCAATGAGTCCAAGTATCATGCTGACATTTGTAATAATTTATTCATCTTGGGTTTTTTCTATATTAAACAATTTCTTTTTCTAATATTTACATGGTTTATGCTTTCAACTATTACTTGCATAACCTAATTGGTAGTTTTAATTTCTTTGTGCACTTATGTATATCAATAAAGCTTGATAAGGAGACTCAGTTGATGCCGGTAGATATTTTTGCATTTATAACCACAAAAAAGCTATCATTTCTACATACATCAAGTTTACTGGTTCTATGTACATAAAACTATTTGGAATCCTATAAACTATGTATTACACCATTCATTATCTAAATCTTGTACAGTGCCATTTTTACAGTTTTTTGCACTTGTACATTTTATGGATAATTTATGGTTTGTGCACTCATGCACTACAATTGCATTTGAAATTATTAAATGAAAATGAAATTTAGCTATAAACAAATGGAAAAAGTATGTGTATAAAATCATTAAGCTCGTCTCTATTGAAAGGGTTTATATCTATTATATGGGGAGGGAAAAATGAATCCTTTGTAAGCTTGTATGTCTCCTACAATCTTGTTTTACGTGTTACATATTTGAATTTTATGAGTGAATGTGTACTATTAATTTTTGTTTGCATTATGTCTATTTATGTCTATTCTTCACTATTCTTTGTGACTTGGTGTGTATATGTTTATTTATATTTGTAGTATTTGTTGGGCTCAAGTTTAAATTGTGTGGAACAAAGTGTTATTTGCATTGTTTTCACATTTGTTGAGGTTGTTTCTTTGGGTGTGTTTATGGGTTGATATTTCTTGTTGAGGTTTTTTATGTGTTTATGTGTGTCATGATTAAGAATCAAATTAGTATTTCCTTGAAATGCATGCACTACAGTTGCATTTTAATTTATTTGATGAAAATAAAAATTAGGTCCAAGTAATTGGAAAATGTGTGGGTGTAAAATGATTAAGTCTACATTTGTTCAGATGATCTATGCTATTGTATTGGGAGAAAAAGACAAGACATTTCTAAGCCCGTATGTCTTCTATAATGTTGTTTTGTAGTTTTTACATGTTCGTATTTTGTGCGTTAGTGTCTACCATTTATTGTTGTTTGTATTGGAATATGTTGTTGAGCTAGATATATATAGGTTTGTCTTTTACATGTGTATGCATGTACATACATGCACACATAGACATACATATATGCAAGTATATATATAGGTGTGCATACACACACACACAAACATATATATATATATATGCACATGTATTTGTATGTGTATATATATGTGTGTGTCTATGCATATAGATATATATCTTTGTGCATATATATACATATATATATATATATATATATATATATATATATATATATATATATATATATATATATATATATATATATATATATATATATATATATATATATATATATATATATTTCTATGTATACATATACATATGTATATATATGTATATATATGTATATATCTTTGTTCTCTACATTTTTCATTTTGTAATATTTGGCATTGGGAATATTTGATCAGTTTGTTGATATACTTATGTTTTGAAATGCATTCTTTTTCATGAAGTATTCACATGATAATGTATTTTTATCATCAAGAATGCAAATAGTATTTCCCCTGCATGCATGGGATGCCACTAGACTTGAATGTATCGAATGAAAATAAAAATTAGATCTAAGTAATTGGAAAATTTATGGATGTAAAAACAATAAATCCATGTCTATTGTAGCAAGACTATAAAACTACTCACTTCTAATTCCATGTCGCTTTTGCAGTGTTGATCTATAATTTTACTACTCTTCTCTATTCTATTTTCCAATGTCTATTGTTTATTGTTGCATATGTTTTCTCCACATAGGCATTAAAATTTTCTTTGAAATTGTTAAATGAGAATGTAAATTAAATATGACTACTTGTACATAAACTCAAAGTTGTCTAGAATGCACTCCACACTTCTCAAAATGAATCTACATATTACATGTGTTGGAATTTAAGTTATGCAAAAAACACTTCATTTCTTGTTCACTGGTTGCATCTATGGGTTGTTGTCTATTGTCGAGTTGAATACTTGACACCGTGATTTGTTAAAGTGGATTTCTTTGCTATCCATGATTAATAATGGAAGTAGCTAGGTGTAGTTCAATTTGTTGCATGGAAGTGAGAATTGTTCGTACTTGAAGTATTTCTTTTACAATGTAATTTTTTAATTGTTTCACACTCTTGTATTTTATGGGTGAATTCCCTTCTTTTTTTATTAAATAAAAAAAAATCCTTGTGTAGACAAAAATCTAATCATGTATATGTATATATATTATTTATATATACATCATACATGTGTTCATGAATTATATATATATATATATATATATATATATATAATGCATTTACACATATATATCTACTATCCATAAATGCATTCTACATGTGCAGGTATGGATGTGACCATGCATACATATACGTGTGTATATATATATATGTCTAGTTGTCTATAGATATACATCTATATATATGTGTGTGGAAATGGGAAAACAACACAAAAAAGACCTTTGCACAATATAATTTAAACTTCAAAATCAAGAAATATTTAATGAAGTGCAAGAAAGCATTTCATTTGACAATGGGTAGTAACCCATAGAGAGTAGACAACAAGCAATAAATTCAAATGCACTTGCAATGCAGGTGAATGGAAAATAACCATAAAATGCAAAGATACAAAAAACAATAAAATGACACTATAAAAGATATAGAAACTTACAAAGGCCACTTTTCTTCTTTCCAATCGAAGAAAATGTTTCTCATACATGCTACTTAGTTGAGCATATTTATCCTGGACTTGATACTAATAATTTATTGGTACAACTGGTCATACAAGGTTTAGTTGACTTCATTTTGATTCTGATAAGCTTTATTTTTCTCTTCCTTTTCTCATTCTACTGATTTTGTTCTAATAATAATAATTGTTTTACCAAGCTATAGAATTGCAAATATTTGACAAGTTTTTTAATATACCCATGCCTTGTCATGAATTCTTCTTGAAGAATGCTTCACATGGTAATTGAACCATAGATTTTTGGGGCTAGGAATGCTAGGTCTCTTTTGTTCAGTAAGCGTCTTTCACCTAATGTTCAAAAGAGATAGATCCCACACCCAAAGACTAGGTGGTTCACTCAATCTAAGATATGTATGATGAAATTATATATAAATTAAATGTTCTAGATGAAACTAATTGATAAGATTGTTTGATTAAGTATGCAAAACCTAAGAAATGTGACATGTTTGAAAACACATTGTGTTATATGCAAAAATGAACTAGAAATGCATGCAAAACTTAATTTAAAAGAACAAAACTGAAAGTGTGCACCTAAGATGTTGAAGGAGGTTGGAAATTTAATTTGAAATTTTTTTGATGCTAGTTTTTAGGCTTGATGGGACTCATTTTCCATTCTGGGTGAATCAGTCTCACTTTGATTCTCTACAAGTGTTTGCTTTCGAAACTCTGATTTACAGGTCTAAAAGAAAGATTCTATTGATATTTTGACTTGGTGAATGAGGATAATACTTGATAAACCTTGAAAATTTATCTTCAATTATTTCCAAGCTTCCAAGAGTCCTAAATTTGCAAACACACAAGAAAAGAGAGAGAAAAGTTAGATATTAGGGCATGGCAGTTTTCCTTAGTAGTCAAACCACTTTTAGGTAATTAAACCAAAATGATGAAAGAATGGAATGAAACATGTAATAATTGAGTTTATTACCTTTCCATGATGTTTTATCTTAAAATTCTATAACAAAACATCAAGGATCTATCGTTGAATGTCTGAAAATTGATCTTGAATGACTTGTAATGTTAAAACCCTAAGTTGCTTAACTTGAGATGGAACATTGGTGGATGAATGATGAAGAATGGATGTGAAAATGAGTTAAAAGACCCATATTTATAGGAATTTCACCTTATTTTCCCATTAATACCTTATCATAGGCTGACATGAACTAATATTAATTTCCTAAATTTCATTTTTTTGTTGCTCAAAGGTCAAAATTGGGCCAAATGGTAATGATTCACCACACATGGTGAATGGATCCCACCTAGATGGGAATGATTCACCATTCATGGAAAATGGGTCCCATAGGGGCCAATTTGATAGCTAAGATGACAAGATATAAGGAAATAAGGTTTAAATTTCAACTTTGTCAGGCATTTGATGAATTTAAGCCTCGAGATGCACAATATGGGTTAATAGGGGCCTATTAGTGATGATGTAAAGGTCAACTAGGGCTTGGGACATAGAATTCAATGTGAAAGTTTAATTAAGTACACTTTTCAACATTAAAATGAGTTCCACATAGCCTAGGAAGGAACAAGAACCAATGTGAATGTGTGGAACACATTACACCACTAGTTTAATATTAAGTTTAAGTTACAAGCTTTCTAAATTGATTTGATAATGTTATTAAACACATTTTATAATATTGAATTAAGGAGAAATAGGTTCATTAAGTCTAGAAAAGTGCGAAAGTATCTTACAACACTTTACAACACCTTTACAAGACATCAATAAAAACATGTCATTCAATTTGGAAGGGTCCAAGACCTAGTGTGGATACATAAAACACCTCACAACACTAAATCAAGGCCTCATTAAGTCTATTTTATCAGGAATTAATCCCATGTCAAGCAAAGGGTACTATTTTCTATGACACATTTGGTGCCCACTTTAGTAAGAGGATGCACTTGCTTTATACTCACACTAAAGTAGACATTCAAGAGAGATTTGAGTGTAAAAATGTAGATGAAAAAGAATGAAAAATATCAATGGAGGTTGTCCAAGTCCCCAAGATCCAAGATCCTAAGTCAAACCATCAAGATACATAATTATAAAATGGCAAGAAAGAGAAATATGGAAATGAAGGGGGTGGATCAAGCTTCAATCATTTTTCCAACTAGTTGTGGATTAAATCTAGGCTTGTTTGTTTTGGAAAGATAATGCATACTCACTATGAGGTGATGAAACTCTTGGCTATCTGTCAGGTGAGAAGTCCATAACATACTCACTTTGGGGCCATGAAACTTCTAGTTGTCCATGGGGTAAGAAACATACGCTAGTTGGTATGCACTCACAAAATACATAGGTGGCCATGGGAAAGTCGTGCCTCAAAATGGGCTTCTCACTCAACCATACCAAAGTTATACCTCCTGATAACTTTAATAAGGAACCACATAGGAGAATTGTTTTTAAGTTCTATGAGGTAAGAAAAAGTTCATATGCTTGACACTCATAAACATTGTTAATGCAAGGTAATGTAAGGATTGTTAAAAGGAATTTTGCTTTGTTTGTGGAAGGTCTCATCCTAGGGAACATCATGCTTGATGTCTCCAAGAGAGGATAAGTCAAAAGAAGTATCACGCTCTTAGAGGGAATCAATCCAAATGATTCCACCAAGAAAAAGATGCATCATAAGAAGAAATAAATCACATAATGAAATGTGAGTAGTGATGTATGCCCTCACTTTAAAGTAGTTGTAAACACCAGTACTATGAGAAATTGCTTTAAAGTAGAAGGAGACATGAGAGCCTACTCAGAAAGCCCTATGCCAAGTCATATATTTTTGAGAAGCTACATCATGAAAAAGGAAAGTATGCCATATGCGAGCCAACTTAAGGCATGTTGTCCACATCCCAAGCTTTATTTTATGTATTCATGAAAGGTTAAAGACTACAAAAGGAGGAAACAAAAAGTGACACACGAGGAAAAGGCTACTAAACCCCTTGGCCCCACTTAGTGAAGGAAAAAGTTGAGTTGAAATGATTAATGAAATGCATGCTAGAGTGAAAATCAATGTCAATTAGAGGAATTAGGTGCCCCTATATAGGGAAGCATACCAAACTCTTGAAAATGTTGGATTTTATAACTCAAATCCTTACATTCAATAGTGGGGTTTCCATGAACTCTATGATATGCATAGGATGAAGTCTTGTAGAAGTATTTCTTCCAGGTTCTAGGAGGGAGGGTGCTCAAGTGATCTTGGAGGAGTCTCAACAAGATGTCCCATTGATCAATGGTAGAAGGTGGTTGTGTTGCTTGTGTCAAAGATACATCTTTCTTAGTAGTAGATGTCATACTTATGCAAGGCTCATGAGATTGCGATATTTTTTTCTCTCCATTATAGGAGGGTATAAAATTTAATGAATTCAAACCATGAACATTTTGTGATATGGAATTGTCATTAAGTGTAGGTGTATATGTTTGTTTTATATCTTGGAAAGGATGATTTTCAAGACCACTATTGCTGATGATTTTAGGATGAACGATGGTTAAGGTTGATTTAGGAGTATTTTGTGTGAGATTATTGATGGTGACTAAAGGTTTGTTGATCTTGGAAAAAAGACAATAACCAAGACCATGAGTAATTTTTTGTGTGTTAAGCTCTATAGGGTTGCAGATACCTTGTTCTCAAGCACCACACCCTTTTCCACTCTATTCCTATTGTTTCATAAGTTCATAACCTTTTCCATAAAGCTTCTTCATTGTTTTTGGATCAAGTGGTGGTTGGTAATAAGCATCATCAAAGGTGACTATGTAGTTTTATTCTTTGTATAAAGTGGTAGAGGTGGATGCTTTTGAAAGGTTGTTTGAATTTTGTGTTGTCATGATGGTTGGTTGTTCTTGTTTTTCATATTTATTTTGTGTGATTATGTATTCAACCATAAATGATGGTGTGAATTCTAAGGATCCCCAATCATCACCAAATAATTTAGACACTGATTCCTCATTGTTTTGTTCAATTTCAAGAGGGTATATATTGGATGTCAGAATCATTTTTTTTAGAGGACTTGTAGCTCCTTTTTCAAGGTGCAAAAAACTTTTAATCTTGGGATATGTTTCAACTTGATAAATGTCATTGTTATGGATATATTTCATTATAATATGAAGGGTTGAAGGTACTTCATTCATCTCATGAATCCATGGTCTACCTAAAAGAATATTATACGAAAGATCATAAGGCATGACATGAATAGGAGTTTGCAAAGTGGTCACCCCAACCGTAATAGGCAAAGTGATTACACCAAGTAGTTGCTTTGTTGTATTATCAAGTCCCTGAATAGATAAAGAATTAGGTTTTATTTGTGACTTGTCCACACACAATCTATCAAGGAGATTCACACTACAAACATTAAGGGTAGAACCATTATCAATATGGGTTTTCTTTATTCCTATCCAAGTGTATTGAGCAATGATCATGAAAGCTTCATTTTATTTTTGCAACTCTAAAGGAGGGAGCTCATGTTGATGGAAAGTAATGTCTAGATTAGTTTGATTCGTTCCATGGCTTAAATTTTCTACATCATTTGGAGTTATACTCGGAGGAACTTTAATTTATTTTAAGGCTGTTTGAAGAATATTGTGGTAATTTGGTGAGTTTTGAAGTAAATCTCAAAGGGAAATATTTACAAGAGTATTCTTTAATTGTTCAACAAGATCATAATCCTTTGTGTGTGGGAGGTAATGAGGACCACTAGGTGGATTGGGTAAAGGTAAGGAGGGTGGGGTTGGTTGTAGTGGTTATGGATTATTTTGAATGTTATATGTATGAGCAATGGTATTATAACTCAGTTGTTACAACATATTAGTTTGAAGTGGGTAGAGGGTGAATTTAGGTTGATGTTGAGGTTGTTGTTTGTGTGAAGGTGGATAAAGAGTAAACTCAAGTGTAGAAAAAGGTTTATGTGATGGTGGGTAAAGAATGAGTTGAGGTTGAAAAATATTAACATCCTTTGGTGAATGAGAGTCTAATAGAGATTCTTACTTTCAAGGGCATAGTATGATTATCAATGTTATCTTTTCCTCAAGTATGATGAGATTTTCCTTAGAGGGAAAGTGTTTATGAGAACAAAAAACCTCATGTTCTTGATAATTAATGCTTGGTCCAGCCAAACTAACTTCATCGCAACTAAGGGAATTATTAATGGTTGAAAGTGTGTGATGATGGATAGTGGGTAGAGGAGAAGAAGGCTCTATTTGATTGTCATTTTTTTCTAAGCTCTTATTCTCTTGTACCATATTATCTACCCTACTAGGAGAGCTTGTAATGTGTTTATCCAAGTTTGATATTTGTAAAGTAGCTCCATCACAAGTGGGGGAGGCATTAAGTGAAGGAACAATATGGTTGTCAAATAGGTTTTCCCAAATGGGAGGAGCATTAGGGAAGGGAGGATCAAGGGTGTCATGATTCTTAATAGGGATATCTTCTAACACCAACCTATCCTCTTTACATCTAGGAGGCATATTATGAGATGGAAAAGATTGATTAGCATGATCATGGAGACTAGGTAAGGTGACTTGTAGGAATGTGTCTATGATCTCATGTTCTTTTTGTCTAACATCATCAAAAGGGGAATGAGGAAATGGACAATCAAGACCCTCAATGCTTGTAACTTCCTTCACCATGATACCTTTGTCACTAATAGGAGAGGTATCAAGAGAAGCACATGTATATGTGTTATGATTGTCTACATTTCCATTTGCACCAATTGGAATTGTGAGATTAAGGATTGTACCAATGGTTTGATCATGTTTCTTAAAGTCCTCATTGTGGTAATTAAAAGTGAACTCATAAGAGAGAATGTTGTACTTATACAATCCACTATTTATGAAATCAAAGCCACATCTTTTGAAATAAAACATGCTATGATAAAAAATGAAAGAAAGTACCATGTAATGACATAAAAGAAAATGCAATTTTCTAGTCTTTAAGTAAGCTAATTTTCTGTTTACAAAATACAATAATCTGAAAATGAAATGTTGTGAATACACAAGTGAAATTAAACAATGCATGAAATGAGCTAGTTTAAGCTAGATCCAATGAAATGCAAGTTACAAAAATGCAACTAACTGATATGGGTAGGTTAAAGCACCAAATAAAAGCTGAAAAATAGAGTTTTTAGTTCTATAAAATGCAATTTTAGGGGTCAAAAGAGATTGATTCGCCCAAGGTGGCGAATGAGTCCTAGTATGGAGTTTTTTTAGAATTTTGAGAAATTTTTGAGGGACTTTTTATGGTTTTTGAGTGCTATTATGTAGACCTAAGTGAAAAATGCAAAATTTTAGAAAATCGAAATGAATTTAGATTCCCACAATGCAACCTAAATGCATGTTTTATAAATGCAAAATGTAACACCTAGCATGGAAATGAATCATGCAAACCCTAATGCAAGATCAATGCAAGCTTGATGTATGATGTAATATAAATTAGACAAGAAAATGTTCAAAAATTAGGTTCACCAAAATGAGTTGTGTATTTTTGGGACTAGGAATTCTAGGTCTCTTTTGTTCATTTAGGGTCTTTCACCTAATGAAAAGAGATAGATCCCATATCCAAAATCTAGGTGGTTCACTCAATCTAAGATATGTATGATGAAATTATGTCTAAATGCAATGTTCTAGATGTATCTAATTGATAAGATTGATTGATTAAGTATGCAAAACCTAAAAAATGTGACCTATTTGAAATCACATTGTGTTATGTAGAAATGAACTAGAAATGCATGCAAAACTTAACATAAATGAACCAAACTGAAAGTATGCACCTAATATGTTGAAGGAGGTTGGAAATGGGATTTTAAATGTTATTGATGCTAGTTTTTAGGCCTAGTGGGACTCATTCATCATTCTGGGTGAATCGGTCCCAGATTTGTAAAATTGAGTTGAAACCTATTTCTGACAAAAGGGTATCTAAAAATGCAGAAAAATAAAAATTGACCTAGAAGTGGGACTCATTCATCACCCATGGAAAATGAGTCCACTTTTGAATTTATGAATACTCAAAAGTGGAATCTGGAGCTCTTGATCTGCAATTTTATTCTCTAAAGCTCTTGAAACTCTAATTTACAGGTTTGAAAGTGATATTTTGTTGATATTTTGACTTGTTGAATCATGAGAAGACTTGAGAAACATTGTAACTTGATCTTCAATGTTTTCCAAGCTTCCAAGAGTCCTAAATCTGCAAACACATAAGAAGAGAGAGAGAAAAGTTGGATGTTAGGGCATGGTGGTTTGCCTTGGTCAAACCCCTTT
Source organism: Sequoia sempervirens (assembly GCA_007258455.2). Lineage (NCBI taxonomy): Eukaryota > Viridiplantae > Streptophyta > Pinopsida > Cupressales > Cupressaceae > Sequoia > Sequoia sempervirens. The sequence goes on along the minus strand of VDFB02379711.1, from coordinate 80,173,334 downwards.
AAGGTAATTAAACCAAAATGATGAAAGAATGGAATGAAACATGTAATAATGGAGTCGATTACCTTGCCATGATTTTTTATCTTAAAATTCCACAAAAAAATATGAAGGATCTACCCTTGAATGTCTGAAAATTGATCTTGAATGACTTGTAATGTTAAAACCCTAAGTTGCTTGACTTGAGATGGAAGATTGGTGGATGAATGATGAAGAATGGATATGAAAATGAGTTAAAAGACTTATATTTATAGGAATTTCACCTTATTTTCCCATTAATACCTCATCATAGGCCGGAATGAAGTAATATTAAGCTCCTAAATTTCACTTTTCTCCCACTCAAAGGTCAAAATTGGGCCAAATTGGACTAATTCGCCACACATGGTGAATGGGTCCCACCTATATGGGAATGATTCACCATGCATGGTGAATCGGTCCCACATGGGCCAATTTGAAAGCTAAGATGCCAAGATATAAGGAAATAAGGTTTAAATTGCAACATTGTCAGGTATTTGATCAATTTGAGCCTCAAGATGCACAATATGGGTTAATAGGAGCCTATTAGTGATGATGTAAAGGTCAATTAGGGCTTGGGACATAGAATTCAATCTGAAAATGTGATTAAGTACACTTTTTAACACTGAAATAAGGTCCACATAGCCTAAGAAGGCACAAGAACCAATGTGAATTTGTGGAACACATTACAACACTAGTTTAACATTAAGTTTAAGTTACAAGCCTTTTAAGTTGATGTGATAATGTTATTAAACACATTTTATAATGTTGAATTAAGGAGAAATAGGTTGATTAAGTCTAGAAAAGTGCGAAAGTATCTTACAACACTTTACAACACCTTTACAAGACATCAATAAAAACATGTCATTTGATTTGCAAGGGTCCAAGACCTAGTGTAGATACATAAAAGACCTCACAACACTAAATCAAGGCCTCATTAAGTCTATTTTATCATGAATTAATCCCATATCAAGCAAGGGTACTATTTTCTATGACACAGTAATGTATTGTGCATGATGAAAAATTGAAATAACATTTCCTCTACACACATGCATCGCTACTGCAGTTGAATTTATTAAATGAAAATGAAAATTAGATATAAGTAATTAGAAAATTTCCAGTTATAGAAATAATTAAATCTATGTCTACTCAAGGCAATTGCAAGACAAGCAATCTCTAACTTCACATGTCTTTTACATTGCTCTTCCATTGTTTTCCCACTCGTTTGTATTTTTTTAGCTAATGCCTACTAATTTGCATATATAAAAATATATATGCTTCTAGGGTATGTGCAGGGTCATCATGGAAAAAACATGCCCCTAAGTGGCAAAAAATTTAGAAAAATCAGAGTTAGGAAAGTTGATGTAAAAATTTGAATAAGTTATCTATATTATTTCAAAAATATGTAAGAATAGAATCTGTAGCAATTTGAATGTAGTTTCTAAAATTCTAGGGTTGTTTTTAAAAAAAAAATCTATTTGGTGAAAATTTGAAATTTCAATGTAGTGGTACTTAAATTTTAGGGAAAAAATAAGAAGTAGGTGTCTATCTAACCAACCTAACCACCATAAAATGATAATTTTTTTTAATAATATTTTAGATATAAGTATAGGACTCATACCCTAATGTGATGCATTTTTTTTGTAATTTTTTTCAAAGTAAATAATTAATTATGAATTTTTTATTACAACTTTTTAAAAAATATAAAGACTTGTATGTATGACCACCTTAATTTGATCAAAACTTCATGAAATTCATTTTTTCTTCTTTTAATCCTATAGTATGTGAAGCATAGAATGTGATGCATGTTTTGGATTCAAAAAATGTGATACCATTTGAAGGCTATAAATTTTTTCAATCAACCTATCAATTAGGACTTTAGTTGTAATTTGAATAGAAAATGAATAATAATTGCTTATTAAATTCAAAGTAAAGCATAATTTATATTGGTGGAAAGTTGAGAATCTCCTTTAAAAACCCTTTTCGTTTCATCAATTTTAGGTAAAAAATAGTCATCAGCCACATACCCATCATATTGCCACTTTTTGGCCCATCATGATCATACACATAATCTCTATAAATATATATGCTTATATATATACATATATATATATATATATATATATATATATATATATATATATATATATATATATATATATATATATATATATATATATATATATATATATATATATATATATGCATACATACATATATATATATGTATATATACATACATACATACATACATATATATATGTATGTATATATAGATGTATATCTATATATATGTATATATGTATATCTATATATATATGTGTATATATGTATACACACACATATGTAAGCATATATACAGATATATATACACCTACATATATATAGACATAGGTCATATTTGTAATAGTTCTTGGTTTTGTACTTTTAAGTTTTCCAACCAAAGCATTTTTTGCATTATTTTTTCATTTGCTCAGATTGTTTACATCAGTGTATTTATGGATCAGTCTTTCTTATTTAGTTAAAAACTGGATTGGATAAAAACATGTTCACCTCTTGAAATTAAATCTAGTGATCTATCTATTTCTTGCTCCATGGACATCATTCACATATCAGGAAAAAAACTATATATATCACTGGTGTTTAAGTTGCATTGTTCATAGTAATTGACATGTCCCATTAGAAATTGAAATATATGCATATATAGATTTTATTTACCATTAAGATTGATAGGTTTCTTGATAACATAAGCAATAGGTTGCTACTATTACACATTGAGCACATGTAGCTAAAAAATTCAAAAATCACCTAAAACAAATAGGGTTTTGATTTTTTATCTTTGTAGCTACCTTTTTTAGAAGAATTCTTTGTTGGAAAAATGAGTAGGTTATCTATAAGTTGTCATTAATGTCACCATGTTGGTAGTTTGGTTTAGTACTCTTAAACTAGTGCATATAATTGACATATCTTCTTTGGTAGTTAATCCGGTAATTTTGGTGCTCCACCAGTATTCTAGTCCGCATTTCTCCACTGTTGACAATTTATCATTGTGGTTTTTGGAAATGAATTATGGATATTAAAGGCATGCATGATCAAGATATTTCATGTTCTCATGCTCATACAATGAAGTGACATTATTCTAGTTGCATTGAAGACTATTCTTGGCTAACTTGATAAGTTAATTTTGATATGATATGAAAAATTATGTGTGATCTATTTCTTGGTCTAAGCTGACACAATGTATCGTGCTAACGGTCAAATTACATTTTGAAAATATTTTGTGGAGCTGACAGTTGATATTTTTTTATAATGAATTACATCTAATTAGGCCAACTTAATTGGTTCTTGTGATGGATATTAGATATATATAAGTATATGGTGAATAGTTTTGTAAGAGTGTGTGTGTGTGGAAAAAGGTAGTAGGTTTGTGTAGACAATAGAAAATAGATAGAAGAAATATTGAGTGAGTAATGAATGTGAAGGTGTGATAAAAAAGCCAACAGTTGTGAGCATCTCTGGAACTATATCAGCACATGATAGGTGCATATTTCTAGTTCATTTTGGGTTGTAAAGACTTATTGGACATTTTGTATAATCTTGTGTAGGTAGTTATTTTTGTAGGTAGTGAGCTTGTGTACTTGGATAGTGAGTATTTCTTTTGGAAGTGAGCCTCTTTTGAAAATACTATATAGTGTGAGTTAACCCTCACTTTATTTTTTCCCTTATTTGGTTTTGCATGTAAAAATTTTCTGTTCATTATGTTGATTTACTTTTAGTTATTTATGTTTCATGCTTATATTTAATAACAAAATAGTGTGGTTGAATATTTGATAAGTGATCAAGTTTTAAGTTTTAATTTTTGTGACAATTGATTCACCCCCCTCTCAGTTGTCCTAGGCTTGTTTAATAATTGGTATTAGAGCTTTTGGCTCCTTGTGTAGAGCTTAACTGCTTGAAGATGATCCTGAAGGTTGGTTGAATGGAAAGGAGAGCTCTGTACTTCTCCTGAAAATCTTGGCAAAGTGGAAAAAGAAAACAGAGATTTGAAAGAGAATCTTGATGAAGCAAATGAATGTGTTCAAAAATTGAAGGAATAGTTGAAGAAATTTAAGGAAAGACACAAAGAGGTAAGTGAACAGTTGAAACAAGAGATAATTGGATTGAAAGTGACAATAGAAGAGAAGAAGAGGATTGAAGAATGTTTGAATACCATGGTGTAGAACAAGTCTAATGAATGTTCCAGAATCAATTAGGAGATAGTAAACTTAAGAGTGGATCTAGAGAAGGATAAATTATGTGAAAGTAATTTTAGATCTAGCTCCAGTAAACTTGAAGAATTGCTTGCAAGACAAAAACCCTGTAAAGGAAAAGGTGGCTTAGGAGTTGATACTAGTGAAAGTTCTAAAGATGTGAAGAAGAATCAAGGCAAGAGGAAGTAGAGAAGGAATTTTGCAAGAGACTGCCTGTGAGACAACCTAATGCATAGAGGTACCCCTCTTTTGATGGTGTTTACTTTTCTTGTAACAAATATTGTCATAGAGCAACTGAATGCAGGAGCAAGATAAACTATTTTTCTGGCTCTCTTTCTTGAAATTTTTTTGAATGTGGGAAGTTTGGACACAAGGCTATAGAAGTCAGATCTCAAGTGAGCATGTTTAGTTGGGTAATGAGGAACAAGTTTAATGAAGGTAGAATGAATTAATTCTTTAATGGCTACTGCTATACCTGCAATAAATTTGGACATAGAGAAAATCAATGTAGATCGAGGAATAATGGTGGATAGTCTAATTAGAAAGGTGTGATATGTTATAACTATAATAAACTTGGACATGTATCTAAAGTTTTCAAGAATAAGAAAGGAATGAAATCTACTCCAGAGGAGAAGAGTGAACCGGTAAAGAAGATTGACAATGAAGAGATGAAGTAAGAAATGTATAAGGTACAAAAGAAGAAAGAAGAAGAAGAAAAATATGACACTCCTGATGTGTCTATACCCTCATTCGGTATAGATGACTTATTTGGAATATATACCTAGCATGGTCTTAGGGGGAGAATTATAAAAAGATCATAAAAAAACCCTAGAAGAATGGCATGTCAGAGGACAACACGTGGTTAGAATGAGAAGAATGATTATTTAGAGGTTTTGGAAAAGGAACTAGAGAAAAATATGTTGGTATAAGGATTCACAGACCGAATTAGGTTCTTTTGTGCTAAGTGAAGTGTGTGCTTAGTATTTTTTGTGTTTTTCACATTTAATGCGCTTAGGGAAAACTCAACGGTGGTTAAGTAAAAATTTGTGATGCTTTTTGGTTAATTGTGCATCTAAATTCTTTGGAAGGTTCTCTAAAGAAATCTTGAGGCATGCTCAAAGTATTTCTAAAGGGAATTTGAAGATTGATTTAGGTAATTTGGAAACCTTTTCTTTGATTGCAAAAGGAAAGAAGAAAATTCGCTAAATTTTAAGAGAAGCATAGCAATGGATAGTGGATTGTGTGGTGGAGCTAACTGGCATTGGTAGAGATCTTAGAGAGGTATTGTTTGATAGACTTGTTGAATCGGTCATTAAGTATGTTGTGTATGGTATCTCATACAAAAATTATTTTAGAAATCATGAAAACTCAACTTCAGTGATTGTCGTACATATTGCCCACGTGATGGTTAAGGAGAACATACAGTTATGTAGCTTGTTACTTGAGAATTTACTTGAAAATGTTCGAATGTCATTGGTTGAGAATTACCCCTTTCATTTTGGATCCTTGGTTGTATGTCTAGTGTTTCACTTTCTAAATTCTCTACCCAAAAAAGATAATGTGATGTAGGAATCTGGTATCCCTATTGGAAAGCAAATTTACAGGTATCTAGAGTCTTTGGAAGATAATGGAAATATGTGCAGATCATATTTCTCATCTTTGCAAGCAAACCCTTGCTTCAATATATTTGCATCAAGTCAACTTGAAGTGGGTTCTTCCTCTAGAAAAAGAAAAATGGAGGTTGTTATCAGTTATTCCCCTCTGGAATCAAAAAGGAGAAAAGAGACAACTAAAGAAATCATTGACATTTCAGATGAAAAGGAGAAAGAATCTTTGACTCGTACTGAATCACCTGATCCTAATGACATCAAGTATATGATAGTTGAAGGAAAAATGAAGAAGATTGGTGAACTATGGAGTGTTGCCTTGGCTATTGAAAAATTGAAATTTGATGATGCTTTGGTAGATTATCTACTTTAGAAAGGAATTGAAGTATCTATTGTTTATGATTTCTTGCAAAAATATTTAATTGAGATTGTTGAAGAAAGGATATTGCTTGAAGGTTTGAAAGGACATAAAATGGGAATCTTGTTTGAAAGGATATGTAAAAAGGCTATTCATAGATTGTCTAGATTGATTGTGGAAACAAAAAAGTGGATTAAAGAAATTTCAAATGTTTACAAGTATTTTCTTCGGTGGCTTGCAGCTATAGATAATTTTAGAAGTAGAATTGAAGTGATTGAAGTTGAGGTGAATGCCATTGGAAAGAATTTTGATATATTTAAAGATAAATAAGGGAAGCAAAGGATAAGAGTTGGTGAACTACAGGTTGATCTAATCATTACACAAAGAAAAAGAGATGATGTGACAATGAACTTCTAGATTCTTTAAAGAAATTGTTGAAGTATATTTAGAGCATCTTTCTAGAATTCTTATTGATGTTGAAGATGTTGAGAAACAATGTTCTATTGTAGATTGGTCACCCTCTTTTACTTTGTTGGGATTATTGGAAATTACATGCACAAGATTGGAGTATGTTGTATTCAACTGGAAGGAGTTGTATCCAGTTCTCAAGGAAAGGTATAAGAAGGTATTCGAGGTGAAGAATGTCATCTTCACTTAATTTTTGCTTAAATGTTATAGATTGTTGGAAGTTTTTGAAGCTTTTTGGAAATATTTTGAAATTTTTATGTTACCATATTTACACTCCTTTTTGGCACCCTTTTCCATTGATGTCAAAGGGGGAGAGTGTTGGAGATAGTGGAGAAAGTTAAAAGTTTTTTGAGGAAAGAAGGAGAACTTTTGTTTACATGTTGCCATCAATGAAAAATAGGGAAATTGTTGGAAAAATGAGTAAGTTATCTATATGTTTTCATTGATGTCACCATGTTGGTAATTTGGTCTAATACTCTTAAACTAGTGCGTATAACTGACTTCTCTTCTATGGTCGTTGATCCAGTATTTTTGGTGCCCCTCCAGTATTCTAGCCTGCATTTCTCCACTATTGACAATTTCTAATTGTGGTTTTGGAAAATTACTTATGGATGTTAAAGGAATGCATGATCAGGATATTTCATGTTCTCGTGCTCGTACAATTAAGTGAAATTATTCTAGTTGCTTTGAAGACTATTCTTGGCTGGCTTGATAAGTTATTTTTGATATGATATGAAAACTTATATGTGATCAATTTCTTGGTAAAGAACGACACAATGTATCATGCTAGGGGTCAAATTTCTTTTTGAAAATATTTTATGAAGCCGATAGTTGATATTTTTATAATGAATTGCATCTAATTAGGCCAACCTAATTGGTGCTTGTGATGGAGATTGGATATATATATATATATATATATATATATATATATATATATATATATATATATATATATATATATATATATGGTGAATAGTTTTGTAAGAGTGTGTGTGTGTGTGGAACAAGGCAGTAGGTTAGTGTAGACAATAGAAAAGAGATAGAAGAAATATTGAGTGAGTAATGAATGTGAAGGTGTGATTAGAAAAGCCAACAGTTGTGAGCATCTCCAAAACTATATTAGCACATGATAGGTGCATCTTTCTATTTCATTTTAGGTTGTAAAGCCTTATTCCATTTTGTATAATCTTGTGTAGGAAGTGAGCCTCCTTTTTGGACTATGTGTCCTTTTTGTAGGCAATGAGCCTTTGTACTTGGATAGTGAGTCCTTCTATTAGCAGTGAGCCTCTTTTGAAAATACTATATAGTGTGAGTTAATCCTCACCATGGTTTTTCCCTTATTGGATTTTCCATGTAAAAATATGGTGTTCATTGTGTTGATTTAATTTCTATTATTTATTTTTTATTCTTATATTTAATAACAAAATAGTGTGGTTCAACATTTAATAAGTGATAAAGTTTTAAGTTTGAATTTTTGTGACAATTGATTCACCACTCCCCCTCTTAGTTTTCATGCACCTATTTAATAGTCTTTGAGCATTTGAAGTAGCAACACCAATGCCCAAAATCATACCAATGGATGAAACATAGTTGGGGTTCACTAGATAGAGAGCAACTAAGATCAAAGCATTAATTAAAATAGTTACCATTGCATTTTACATAGAACATATTAGTTTCAATACAAAACATCCTAGAAGCACATGACAATAACATTTAATATATATGAAACATAAATACACCACAAAATTGATGCAGGAGCATCCAGTGGTGTAAGGGCAATCTTGCATCACCCAAAAATAGTTAATTTTCAAGTTTCTCAGTTTTTAGATGTTTTTATATTTTTGGATACCCTTTTTGTCCTAATGAAATTCGTAATTTATGGTTCTTCATTTCGGTTCCTGGGTTGAAAGATATTGCAGTTTTAGTTTCCCATATTTGCACCTGAAAATCTTTCGAGTGGGATTTGAGGCACTTAGAGCTTCCAGAATGGCCCTGAAACTTGCTGAAATTGGCATCGCAAATTTCAAGCTCGTTCTTGACTTCGAGACCTTTCCAACGGTTCAAACGGTTCGCGAATCAAAGTCCTGGATCAAAAGTTATGACCCCGCAAAGTTGGCGCACTTTCTAGAAGATGGCATTGCAAATGCTCTTTTGAATTTGAACTTCATGTTGTAAATTTTTGGTGCCAAACAACCTAAACTCAAATTGAATGTTGTTTTGGATCCAAACAAATGAGGAGCTCTATTTATGGGCGGGTTTTCTAATTTTTGGGTAACTTTTTTTGGGACAAGCTCGCACATTGCGAAAGGGTTATTCTGTAGCTTTCTGTAGCTTGCATGTGTTGTAGAACTTGGGGATTTGAGATCCTCTGCATGTAAGAAGTTCCATTTTATGAATAATAAAATTATTCTCTAGTTTGTGGTTTATTTTCTGTGTCTCGGGTTTGCGCCCTCATCAAGTGGTATCAGAGCAAGGTTTTCTTGAGCGTGTGAGCAGATCGTCGATCGTGAGGCAGTTCACACCAAGATCATGGTTGTGGGTCAAGGTCAAGAAAGATGCCTCCAAGAGTGGTGCCTGGTAGGCGTGGTGGTGTCAGAGGTGGTCGAGGTGGCATAAATGTTGGTGGAAGAGATGCACTGGCAGCCCTCTAGAGACAGGTTGATGCATTACAAGAGCAGTTGAGAAGAGGGTTAAACCTGAGGGAGGAAAGTGAGGATGAAGGAGAGGAAGAAGGTTCAGATGTAGAAGAGGAAGAAGAAGCAATTGATCAAGACCAAATGAGGCTAATAAGGGCCATTTTGAAGATCAGAAAAAGACCAGAGCAGAAGTCCCCAGTTATTCCGGAAGTCTGAACCCAGAAGAGTTGATCAACTGGATCAACGACTTAGAAGAATATTTTTAGTATGAGGAAATAGAGGACCCATATCGGGTTAAGTTTGCGAAAATGAAGCTGAAGGGCCATGCCAGTATTTGGTGGAAAGAGGTCCAGATGGAGAGAAATCGAAGAGGAAAAGTCAAGATCACTAGATGGGATCGCATGGTAGAGAAGCTGAAGAAGCAGTTCATACCAGTGATCTACGAGTTAGATCTGTTGAAGAAATTGCAAGGGTTGAATCAAGGAAGCAGATCTGTGAAATAATATACTGAAGATTTTCACAGGATAATCATCAGAACGGGTCACATAGAGGCCAATAAGGAGAAGGTAGCCCGATATATTAATGGGTTACGACCGAGCATTCAGGAGGAGTTAAGCCTAGTCAGAATGACCACCATTGAGGACATGTATCAATTTGCTCTAAAGGTGGAAGAGAAGCTGAACAAAAGATTTGATGGCAAGCAAAATGGATGAGGAGGTCAAAGCGGAAGGGGCAGTGGAAGACCTTCAGGAAGCCAAAATGATGATGAAAAGAAAAGTGAGGATGTGGGTACTAGCCGAAGCCAAAGGAATGATAGCTTCTACTGCCCTCGTGAGAAAAACAGTGGTGATCAAAGAGGTAGAGGACGAGGGAGATATGGAAAAGGATCTGGAAGAGGTGGTTTCAAAGGAACGTGTTTCCAGTGTGGTGAAGAGGGGCATCGAGCCTATGAATGTCCACAACACCAAGGAAGGGCAGACAAAAGGCCAGAAGGTCATGGAAGGGTTGTGCATGCAGATGAGTAGGCCCAATCTGAACATTCGGACGATGCTGAAAGGGGAGAAGCCCTAGTGATTAGGAGAGCCCTGGTGACTGAGGAAAAGGAACCAGAACAGAGGAAGAATTTGTTTCGCACAAGGTGCCAGTGTGAAGGAAAATGTTGTGAGGTCATTATTGATGGTGGAAGCACCGATAATCTGGTGTCGGAGGAGATGGTCACAAAGTTGAAGCTGAAGAGGGAAAAGCACCCGCGTCCATATCGGATTGCCTGGTTACAGAAGGACCACAAAGTTTTCGTCAATTAATAGTGCCTAGTAAAGTTCAAGATCGAGAGCTACCATGATGAGGTACTCTGTGATATCATCCCCATGGATGTATGTCACATGTTGTTGGGGAGGCCGTGGCAGTTTGATAGGTGAGCTATACATGATGGCCATGCAAACACTTATTCTTGACAAAGGATGGGGTTCGTCACAAGTTGAAACCCCTGAAGGAGATCAAGAAAAGGTATGCAGTAGTGCTAGAATTTGTTATGTAGATGGAAGAAAATTTTTAGAAGGTATGAAGCATGAGCATGTGTGTTATGCATTGATTCCTAGGGAGGCAAGGAGGATAGTGAGAAGGTTCTAGAAAGAAGTTCGATGTTGATGAGTTCGTGATATTGTTTCTAATAATGTACACGGTGGTTTCACTATAAGGAAATCAATCATCGATTGACTTGATTCCTGGAGCGTTTTCCAAATAAGGTAGCTCATAGAATGAATCAACATAAAATGAGGAGTTGAACAAACAAGTTCAAAGAGTTGTTGAAAAGGGTTTGATACGGGAGAGTTTGAGCCCATGTGCACTCCGGCAAGACTATCACCAAAGGAGGATGGGGGAGGGAGGATGTGTACAGATTCCCCGCAGCCATAAACAAGATAACAATCAAGTACAGATTTCCCCTGCCAAGGATGGATGACCTGATGGACTGCTTGAGTGGAGTTCAGTACTTCACAAAGATTGATCTGAAGAGTGGATATCACCAGATCTGGATTCGAGAGGGAGATGAATGGAAGACTACTTTCAATACCAAAGATGGCCTATACGAGTGGTTAGTCATGCCTTTGGCTAACCATTAATGACCGGAGCATATTCAAAGTGCTCATGAATGAGGTACTAAAGGAATTTCTAGGAAGATTTGTTATTGTGTATTTAGATGATATTTTGATTTTCAGTAAGACGTTGGATGAGCATCTGATGCATATTCGGAGAACCTTTGAGAAGTTAAGAGAAGAGAAATTGTTGATTAATCTGAAGAAGTGCAGTTTTGTGAAGAGGGAGTTAGTGTACTTGGGGTTTGTTGTCTCAGCAGAAGGTCTCCAGATGGACCCAGAGATGGTGAAGGCTATTCTGTAATGGCCTACCCCAAGAACTACTACCGAGGTGAGATCTTTCCATGGTTTGGCTAGTTTTTATAGAAAGTTCATTAGAAACTTCAGTAGTATTTGTGGACCCCTGACTGAAACGATGAGAGGGGATAGAAAAGAATTCAAGGAGACCGAGCAACAAAAAGTTTTGAACCTGCTAGAAGGTGACAGCAACCTCGTTTCTAGCTCTCCTGCATTTCAAACCGCGTGTTTGTGGATTGTGATGCCAAAGGTTGTGCTTATCAGATGTTGTTGAGCCAAGAAGGTAAGCCCATTGCCTATTTCAAAGAAAAGTTAAAATGATGCCAAGAGAAAGTATTATGTATATATGATCGTGAATTTATGCAATAGTTCAAGGCCAAAGAAATGGAGACATTATTTGTTGCCACAAAGGAATTTGTTCTATATACTGATCATCGTGCCTTGCGTTATTACATAAATAGTCAAGGAAAATTAAATCGAGGCATATGAAATGGGTAGATTTTTTGCAAAGTTATACCTGTTTTGAAACATAGGAGTGGGAAGTCAAATAGGGTTGCAGATGCCTTAAGTAGGAGGCATACATTGATGACAAAGATGCAGATTGAAGTGGTTAGGTTCAATGAACTCAAGACACTATATGCAGTCAACATCAAATCCAAAGCACGTTCTTCCATGTCTATACACACACACGTATGCATACACACACACAAATATACACACATATATAATATGTATGTATATATATACACATGTATTTGAATATATATATATATATATATATATACATATATACATACATACATCTAGGTATATATATCTACATTTATATACACATGCACATATGAATAGATTGACACACACATATATATACACACACATACACACACATACATATATATACATATATATATATGTATCCATACACACACACACATACATGCAACTAAATATATATACATATATATGTATCTCTATGCACTCATATTTACATATGTATATGTGAGTGTATATGTCTCATTTTCCATAGATCCACACAAATGAGTTAAGAAATGCAAATAATACTTTCCTCAGTAGATTTAAAACATCATCCCATTACCCACTAATGACAACTGCACTCCATTTTGCTTACAATAAATGAGAGATCACATATTAGAAAATAAGAAAGGCACAAACAAAATAATAGTGGCAATGAGGAAACGGTGAGAGGGACATAGACAAATATATTTACATATACACACACACACACACACATATATATCTCTATGTATGCATATTTTATTTACATGTCTATGCAATTTTCTCATTGGCCTCTACAATTTATCCACACAAGGAACTAATGTTATTGCCTCAATCTTACATATTAAATTTGTGCTTTGGGAATGGTGCAAAAAAATAAAGCTAAAGTATAGCTTATGTTTGGGGGAGTATTTAGAAAAAGCGAATTTGTTTTCCTATTTTTTGCAATATTTTGATTGGCAGGTATAATTTTCCTCATGGTTTTAGCATTTTGTAAATATTTTTAATAATAATAATTACTGTAGCACACACAAGAACTACTTCCACTATCAAAGTCCTTTACTTTAGATAGTTTAATGGGTTCCTCTATTGTTTACACTATCATTCTATAATTTTTCACACCTTTGCATTTTATGGTTTTCTACCTATTGTTTGTACAAGAAAATAAATACTTTGCTCAACGGAAGTAAAACTTCAGAACTAGGAACTATCTAAATTCTAATCTATTCTAATTTTAATTTATTAATACTAACTTGCAGCTAAGTATTTAATTTGACAACAAACACTAACCCATAAAGAATAGTGAAAGTAGACATTCATAAACAAACTACAAACAACACCACATGATACAATGATTTTATACCCACATATTTTCCAATTACTTGGATCTGATTTTCATTGTTGCTTAATAAATGCAAGTGCAATTGCAATGCTTCAGTGCACATGGTACAAACTATCCATAAAATGCATAGATGAAAAAAACAATACAATGACACTGTAAAAAATATAGGAACTTACAAATGCATCATTTTCTAATTCCACAAACTGTGAACAACTTAGCATGATAATATGCTTCTCATGATTAAGAATGAAACTAACATATATATATATATATATATATATATATATATATATATAATAAATGCTTCATTTTGTAATTTCAAGAAAAAATAATATTGTTGGTTGCTTCAATGCCATTGGGAAAAATTGAGGTGGAGACAAAAATTATTCATAGACAAAAAAAAAATATTAAAATATTCTTGTTTTGTTCACATGGAGTGTCAAATATTGGATGTGCACGTCTAGACTCCTCCCCCTATAGATTCATCACTTTTGTTGCATTCACAAATGAATTAGGGAGACTTGATTTTATGAATGCTCTTCTAAGGGAAAACTATGTTGCACTAGTCCACAATTCCATTTGAATTGTGATGTACTACATAGGTTGCTATCAAATTCCTTCACAAAACAAAGCCCTCCAACTGACACAAATACATAATTACACTATAAAAATTAACCCATGTTTCCACTCATAGAAACAACCTATGAAAATAGGAAAACAAGGCCAAAAATACTTTGCAAGCAAAACTAAAACTCCAAAATGAAGAAATATTTAGTGAACTACAACTAAGTATTTCACTCGAGAACATAGACTAGCCCATAAAGAATACCCAACAACCAATAAATTCAAAATCTACACATGAATATATATGTATGTGTCATTTTTTAGTTTTTTGCATGCTTGTATTTTATGATTTAATGTCTATTGTTTCTTGCTATTTACATTTTGTGCACATAGGCATTGCATTGCAAATGCATTTGAATCTATTAAATTGCAATTAAAATTAGGTTGAGGCAATTGGAATATATGTGGATATAAAATAATTAAATTTAACACCATTGCAGCCCTGTCTCTTCACAACATTATGCATTCTATTCAAAATAAATGAGAAAATGTAATAACCCTCCTAGTTGCTAGTTGGACTCAGTGGTGTTATGTTTTGTTTTGATGCTCAGATACTATGATGATACTGTTATTGTTTGATGTGGTTAGTCAGATACTATGATGATACTGTTATTGTTGATTTGGTTAGTTAGATGCTAGTTGATGCTGTTATTTCATTTTGGACATGATTACCTTATATGACATGATGGTTGATTATATCAGTTGATTTTCTGAATTATGATATGATGCAGTGTTTTAATTTAATATGTTGTGAGATGATTATTAGTTAGAAATGTAATTCATGGATTATGTTATAATTGTTAGAATAGGTGTGACGAAGGACAATATAGCATCACTCGTTCGCGAGTGCCCTGTTATGTTGCGATTCCTTCTCACAATGCAGTATCTTGATTTAATGCTTTGATATATATGTATATATGCACATGTACACAACTTCGTTTGTATGCAGGATTGCAGGTATAAGTCTCGATTCCACCTGCTTCGGTAGGACAGGGCGAGCACCAAATAACCCAACGGATAAATGTTGATATAGAGGTGACAATGAAGTCCTCCCGTTCCATGATGTCATGTCGTCTCAGTTGTTTGGTATGGTTGTTGATTTTGTGTAATTGTCGTATGTCTGTTGTGTTTGTGTTTTGTCTTATTTTATGTGGGCATTGATAATTATGATTTATCTTAATGATTGAAATAGATTATTTATTTTAATGCTGGATTATATTGTAATTAAATATTTAATTATTTTAATTATTTTTGAAAATCTGATATTGCAATTTAATTATTAATTAAATATTAAATATGCTTAATTATTTTAATTAAATAAATTGGTGGTGGATAATTATGTGAATAATTTATTTAAAATAAATATGTAATGTGAGGTGCAAGAAAAGTTGAAAAAACAGGAATTAAAGCAATAAAATAAATAAAAGAATTAAAAAGACAGTGTGAGCCAATAGGGTTTGAGAGTTGGGAAAAAAGCTTGTTTTAAAGAATTGTTTTTCTTTATCTGTGATTTTTGGGGAGAGCTTGGAAAGATGAGCAATATATTTTATTTAATTATGAATTTTTGAGAGCTCACACACACACAGACACAGAAGAACAGAAAGCTGAAGTGCTCCAGGGATTGTTGAGTTCGTTCTGGACTACGGATTGGAATCGGATTCGAGGGCGTCTTCAAATTTGCATTGGACTCCAGGTTCCTCTCGTAGTTTTTCTTCTCACACCTTTTCTATTCTCTGTTTGTTTCTGAAAAGAAAAATAGATTTTATTAAAATGAAATTTGTGAATATAGGAAAAACTTCTGTTGAAAACTGAAACTAGAGCAAATTAGTAGATTGGAAAACAAAGGGAATCATAGAAAATTATACTGTCCAATTTGTTTATTAAAACAAGAACCCCGATCCTCTGAAACTTTTCAATCTATAAACGATAGAATTGTAGAAAAGATAATTTTCTTGTTGAAGATAATAAATTTTGGGGTTTTATCAGTATATTAAAACATGAGGGGATGTATTTATTATTTTGTAATTTCTTTTCTTTATTTGTTTGATACCTCTGTACTTTTACCAGAAGATATATATGTACTATTTTATATTGATCTGTTTCCCATGAATATATATATATATTTCTGATTTATATTGGTCTGTATATACCCAGAATAAATATATATATATATACTTACTGGTTTTATTGGGCTGTTTTCAATGCGTCGGCCGTACTGGCCATCAATGAAATGTTATATATATATATATATTTTTTAAAAGTTACGAAATCGAAAATTATATTTTTTTAAAAGTTAAGAATTCAAAATTTTCTTTTAATAAATATAAGGCTATGTATTGGGGGTTGGGAGGGCACGGCAGGCCGTACCCACCTGCCCCCCTGTGGCGGACTGCCACAGCAGTCCTTACGGACTGCTGTGCGCAGCAGCCGTAAGGGCTGCTGTGTATAGCCGCGGCCCACTGTGTGGGTGTCGATTTTTTTTATGAAAATAAAATTTAGTTTTATTTTTTATTTTTTTTATTTATTTACTTTTATTTAAACGTATTTCATTTAAGTTTTTTTGATATATATATATTGTATATATTTATATATATATATATAATATTATATATATATATATATTATATAT
This sequence comes from Sequoia sempervirens, assembly GCA_007258455.2. Classification (NCBI taxonomy): domain Eukaryota; kingdom Viridiplantae; phylum Streptophyta; class Pinopsida; order Cupressales; family Cupressaceae; genus Sequoia; species Sequoia sempervirens. The sequence continues at coordinate 80,156,505 of VDFB02379711.1, read as the reverse complement.
ATATAATTTTATATATATATTTATTTATGATATATATGTTTTTTTTTAATAATGTTTAAAATAGAAGTATGAAGTATTTTATTTGGGAATAAATAAAATAATAATCATTTTGTTTAATATTAAGATAATCGAGATGGAGTATAATTATTTAAATTTAGTGAAAATTTTATAATTTGTGAATGTGGTTGAAATGGTATTAAAAGATTTAATTTGATTTTAAATACGTATTTGTTTTATAAATCAAAGTGGGCATTGTTTTTAAATTATTGTTTAAATTGAACAAATAGGGTTGCCAAGGTTTTGTCGGTAGTCGAGCTTGTGGGCGTTATTGAAAACAGTCGTATTGAGTCCGTTATTGGAAAATGTAATCAACCTTAAATGTGCAATTTTGCAAAATGTGATGTGAGTTTTCCTTGTATGTTATGTTTTGCGTTATTGTTGTTTTTGTGTCGATGTGGGAATCCTATCGTATTTTAATCTCATTCCAGAGGCTTGTGAATTAAAGTGTATTTACCTTGTTTATGTTTTTGAGCGTTATTGGGCTTATGTTAGGAAGGGTTGGACGGGTTTACAAGTTGTTGATTATGTGCAGTTGCGAGATGGGTAATGCCTCGCGTTTTGGATTTGGTTTTATAACTTTTATATGTGTTAGTCCAACCCTTGCCTACTTGAGATTTGTTAGGGGTCATGGGTGGGAGAGTGGCTCTTCGTGGGCGTCGGCGCCTCGGATGAGGAAGGGCCAAGATAACCCTCGAAAGAGTAGTAAACAAGTGATAACCTAAACAATAGATTTAGGGGGTTGGGTAGTTTTAAAAACACAAGATAATAAAACTTTGGATTCCTCAGCTATGCATTAGGGCTACCTTAGACTAGTGATAGACTGAGAAGGCCGTGGTCGGCATAGTCATAGTCTTGTCTTCACGAGAGACTGTTGGCTCCGCATCAGCTACCCTATGGTGCTGACGCCTCAGTTAGGAGGAAGGGCCAGGAGATCCATAGATGGGTGTTGGCGCCTCAGTTGGAGGAAGGGCCAGGAGAATCCCATGAGAGCTATGCGATGACACTCTCCACTTGACACCCTTATTGTATTGTGTTGTTGCCTCTGGATGTTATCGCTTTATGATGTTTCTTTATGTTCTTGTGAATTGATTCTCGATCGTTAAGTGATAGTACTTCATGTTATCGTGATGAGTTCTTGGCTTAATTTTGTCATGTGATTTGTAAATTTGATGGTTGTTCCTTGTAAGCTTTGAGTTGTACTTGTTTTATATCATATTGTGGTTGAGTCGGTTGACATTCATGGTCAGGTTCACTTCCTTGTCACCTCTGAGCACGAGGGGTGAGTTACTTCGTAATTCACATGGTTGGGTGGAACGTGCTCCGCACCCGTTGGGTTCCCCATCAGCATCTTGTCTTCTCAGCTTTCCGCAGTGCAGATGTTCCATTGATCAGTTGTACTTCATGTTCATTATTCTTGTATCAATCCCCATGTTGGGAAATTCAATGTAATTCATGTATCAAAGAAAATTGTAATGTAATATTATTTCAATGATGTAATAGTTAGGTTTGATTTGGATCTTGTTAAAATATTTATCATGGATGTAATTGTGCGATGTTGTCATACTCGCATCATGGCTATCAGTTGTATCATTGTATATGTGTTTTCTTAAATTAAATGGTTATGTTATTTTCGTTATCTTTATTTTGTGTTGTGGTTGCAATGTAACCT